>JANAVB010020999.1:7837099-8017099 GCA_029216955.1 Iris pallida
TAATATTAATGTTAAGGGTAATGTTACTTAATATTATTGTTAATGTTAACGATAATATTAATTAATGTTAATGTTAATGGAATATTAACTTTAATGTTAATTTTTATTTTTAGTTTTATTTACAAAAAAATTTGCCACGTCAGCTGCCAATCAACATGTCACGTCAGCTGCCACGTAAGGATGGACAGTTTGAAAGTGCAATTTGGAGGTACAAAAACATTATGCAGGAAGAACAACTTCCAGCAAGGCAACAACACAACCTTTTCGTCTTCATTGTAACTCCGCCACGTGGCCCTCTTTTGATGGCTCATGAAAAATCTTGAGTGATTCTAGGAGCAAGCATATTTTAAGGAACAACTTCCAACAAACTTTCCTCTCTTCTGGTACGTGCCTTATTAAAATGTGTAGCTAATAACGCATGAGGAAGCATGCAACAGCAATCTCCACGTGGCCCTCTTTTGTAGGATAACACATGCATCAGCATTTAATGCTACGAAACCCTATTGTCTTGTTATGTATTGTGTATCCTATGTGGCATGAGACAGAGCCGCAAGACAATAACTTGCATAGGCGGCTATATTCAAAAATGACAAGAAGTTTAAAAAGTCATCTCCAATGCAAAAGGTATTGAGAAGACAATATAAAGTATTTTTTACGACTTCAAAGACAACCTTTGCTCTTCTAATGATATGGTATCAGTGTTTATTATAAATTGTGTAGAATAACGCATGCAGAGCATTTAATGCTACGGGACCTGTTGCGTTAGGAACACAACATGTGAGAAAGAACCCGAGAGAGATAGAGAGAGAAAGAGAGTGTGGGAGATGGGATAAAGAGGAAGGATCGAGCTCGACTAGATTTTAAACTTAAAATTCAATTTTTGGTTATCATTACTATAACTAGTTGGCACGTACTAGTTTAGACGAACACTAACCGAGCCCCGAGCAACGTGACATCACTAGCTAGGTTTCTAATACCGTGGCATTCTTGTTAATTTAAACATTTACAATATTATTGAAACTAATATGACTACTAAAATTAAAAATAGTTTTGGATTTAACATTTACTTCAAACTAGTTAAAGTTAAAATTGCATTCTTTTTTATTTAAAATGTAATTGGAACTACAATTAATACTAACATTCGCTTGTCCCATAGTTTAAGTCGTATTTCCCTCGATGCTAGGCTTGACGTAGCCCTTGCTTGTCAAGTCGTTGCACGAACACATTAGAAAAGAGTTTTGTTGGGCTATCGAGTATAGCAAGCAGCGTCCCGTGTCACGTGCATTTGTTAAGCAGTGAAAGGGTGTGAAGGCCACTGCATGTCAAGACATCACGGACTATAGCTGGTTAGACGACGACCCTTTTGCTGCGGGCCGAATCGGTCCCTTGGCCTAGGAATGGATTGGTTGAAGGAGCAATACACAAGAATAGACTGCCATAGCTGGGTTAGACGACGACCCTTGATTCTCGACAGGTTGTAATATCTAACCGTTGTTAGATAGTAGAACTAGACAGCGTTCTACGTCGTTTCTGCGGTGTAGGCTGGGACGCTGTTACGTTATGGAATGCTCTTACTCCGGTGCGGTCGTGATAGGTGCGCGAGAAAGGAACACTATCGCTATTGATTCGATCGGGACCGATAGGTCGGGATCGATTGACTCGATCGACGGGAACGGTTAAATTAAGATCCATCTCTCGCCTGAAGTAAACTCAATGTGAGTGGCTGCCCTCCTCTTCTCGACCCCCTTCCTAGGTAAATTGATAATGTTGTTGCGAATGAAAGGATAAATGCAAGGGCGCAAACACGGGAAAGGGATTGAGTTTTCAAAGATAATGTAGGCTATGTCTTAATAACTAAAAGGAAAATATGTCTTCGCACGGTTATGGACAACTTGTCGACAACGTAGTTTTCTCGATCAGCACAGATTTAGCGGACTTGCATCGGAGCTAGCTACTTGCGTTGAAAGGACCCCGATTAACAAAGCTATACTCCAAGATGGTTCCAGAGAAGCCATTCCATAACGTGACAGCGTCCCAGCCTACACCGCAGAAACGACGTAGAACGCTGTCTAGTTTCTACTATTTAACAACATATAAATATCAAAACCTGTCAAGAACGATCAACTACGAATGGAGGACAAGCAATATCATATAATACTCAATAAGCTATGATATTGTTGCGACCGTCCAGTGTACGTATTTATGTATGGTATTTATGGTGCACATCATTAGGACGGGTTGCGACCGTCAAGTGTTGTGATAAGCTATGATATCAGTAGGTTTTGGATCCTTCGGATATTGGTCTAGCAACCTTATCGAAGCGATCATAGTCTTACACATAAGGATGCCAAAGATGCATTACGGTGCGAACCATCCTGGTCATTGCGAGATGACAGGCCAGGGTCATTGCTGCGACAGACCTGGAAACTTGCATCAGCTATGGCAGCAGTGGAGAGAGGTGCACCGGCTACAGTTCAGGAGCACCATGACTCCCTAGCAGATCACATATCGCTCTAATTCAATCACATTTTACATTATTGGTCCAAGTGGTTGTAACTCGCTTCAAATGGTTCCAATCGCCTATATCTTTGTCTTGTATTTCATTATAATGTCTCTTATAGTATTTGTCAATTCATATGGAACTTCTGTTGGTGTTTCTACTTGCTCATTTTCTGACAGATCCCACCGTATGACCACCGTGATCTTCATATAGATAGGGCCGGTGGGCTGAGATTAGCGCTGGGTGGCAGGCGCAGGGCCTGCCACCCTTATGCATATGTTTAAGTTTACTTTGGTTGGTTGAGTGAAATGATATGATTTCTTATGTAAAGTTCTAACCCTTGCAGGCTAGGCGAAATGGGACATAGATGAGCACGATCACAATGTTTATGTTACATTATGTCTAACTGTATCTGCCGCAGGGACACGTGGTGGACAAGTTCAGGATAGGTTCGGCTCGAGCTGGACGTAACCACGTAACCACGTACTCGTGCCCCTAATCAGGTGCGGGTCTGACGAAACACCGTGACCTTCATATAGATAGGGCGTAACCACGTACTCGTGCCCCTAATCAGGGTGGACGTAACCACGTACTCGTGCCCCTAATCAGGGTGCGGGTTATGACAGAAACCTGTGACCTTCATATAGATGGCCGGTGGCTGAGATTAGTGCTGGTGCATGCGCAGGGCCTGCCACCCTTATGCATATGTAAGTTTACGGTTGGTTGGTTGAGTGAAATGATATGATTTCTTATGTAAAGTTCTAACCTTGCAGGCTAGGCGAAATGGGACATAGATGACACGATCACAATTTTATGTTAAATTATGTCTAACTGCATGTATCTGCCGCAGGGACACGGGGTGGACAAGTTCAGATATGTTCGGTCTCGAGGCGGGTCGTTTGGACTTCCAGATTCATGAGTCCTTAGCGTTCAAGAGGAGCTACCACATTGGCGTTCGACTTGCGAGATGTTCAGCCGAAGACTACTTGTTGGCTATAAAGAGCATAATGTATGGAACAATGTACTCCTTTGTGAGCTAGAGTCATGAGCGTTGCAGCCAATTGGCATGATGAGTTGGGCTATTCAGAGCATTAATATTAAATCTACATTGGCTTTTCTGTTAATTTAAAATTTACAATATACTTAAAACTAATATTACAAAAATGCTATTTGCTCCCAAAAAATTGGGTGATACCATCTTCCATTATGTGGCATATGACATGGTTGCTAACATGACAGCTGACATGGCAAAATTTAACAATAGAATTAATATTAAAATAAACATTAATAGTAAATAAATAATTTAATATTAAATTAATATTGATTAATATTAACATTAATATTAACATTAACATTAGCATTAGCATTAACATTAATATTAATATTGACATTAACATTAACATTAAAAAAATTTGGGTAATTAATTTTTGGGGTTAAAATTTGCCATGTCAGCTGTTATGTCATCTGCCATGTCAGATGCCACATAATGGGAGATGGCATCACCCAAATATGTTGGGAGCCCAAACGACTAATTGCTAATATTAATACAGTGGCATTACCGTTATTTTCTAATAGATTCGTGACTTGTTCGGACACACCCCTCCACGAGCGGGTTACATACACCCGCGTAAACGAGGGTTAAATAGCCTTTTCCAAAGAAGAGAACCCATCCGACTAGAGAGAAACAAAGGAAAGAAGAAGAAGAACAGTCGCAATGGAGAGGAGCAAGATCAACTGCAGCGGATGGGCCGTCATCCCTACCAAGATTCTCTCGATGATACTGGTACTGTCGGAGATGCCGGCGGACGAGGTAATGTGCAACGTGGCCCCAGTTTGCCGTTCGTGGTGGAAGGCGCTCAACGGTCCCTTAGACTATTGGTCCAACGTCGACTTGGTACAGTGGTGCCGGAGGACCCAGAAAACCGCTGAGATTAGTTTGACCGTAATGAAGCTCGTGGCTCGCAGTGAGGGACATCTAGGGTCCCTCTCCGCGTACAAGCTCGACGAAGCAGCCTTCTCTTTTGCATGTTTAAGGCCAGTGCAAAATTTTATTTGGTCTTATTCTAATACTTTATTTTTTCTATTACAAAATTTTACGTATACTTTTGTTAATTTCTATTGATGTTTTCCTATTTTTATAATACAGTGGAAAATTTCTAAGAGTTCTGCACATTCCGAAGTGCGACGTGAGTGATGAAACTTTCGTGAGACACTTGGAGTTTCTCCCTGTGCTGGAAGAACTCGACATTAGCTACTGCCTCTACATCACGTCGACTGGAATAATTTCCGCCGGAAATTATTGTCGCCGTATGGTCAAACTGAGTAGGAACATGCCCCCTCCGGATTTCATGCTCAGGAACATGTTCGTGCTGGACACGAAAAACGAGGCGGAGGGAAAGGCCGTGGCTGATTCGATGCCGCGTCTCGAGCACCTACATATGGGATTCGGAATGTTCAATGGAGACACGCTGCGATCTATCATATGCAACTGCAAGGGTCTTCGCCTGCTCGACATACGTGGGTGCTTCAACGTGATCTTCGACGACGAACTTTGGAAAATTTGTTATTCAATTCAGACGTTTAAAAAACCCTTTGATAATGTAATCCCAGTACCAGGAGAACCTGTGTACGAGTGGTATAATGAATTAGATACGATCTATCATTACTGGGGTTAATGGTGAAAACACTAGCATGCATGCATGCATTTCTTTATACTCCCTCCGTCCCAAAAATATAGTCATATTTCTATTTTCACCAAGATTAAGAAAATCCAATTAATATGTCCAACAAAACAAAATCTCTCCAATATGCCCCTTATAGATGTTTTGAATTTTGCTTTTGTACTTATTGTGATCTCTAATTGGGTTAATGAATGCCATTAAACTTTGGAGACAATATTTTGGCAAATTTTAGTTTGAATTTTGGAGGCAATATAAACTAAAGTGTCTTTTCAGTATCCATCATTAGAGCTCAAGTATATTTTCAAAATACAACTCTTAAATGCATAGAGAATTGTAGAGTTTATCTTGATATAATTGCAGTTTAAATAAGGCTAAATTTGTAAATTACTCCACAAACATCCATTATATAAAAAGAAATGGGCTATAATATGGGACAAACCAAAAAGGAAAGTGAGACTATATTTTTGGGACGGAGGAGTATATATTTTTCACTAGTCTACATACAAGATATTTTTTATGAGTTCGATTCTCCATTTTGAGCAAGTTTTACTTTTGTCAATACTAATTTTTGACATGATTATTTTTTTTATAAATAAAATGGACTGTGATATAATGACGCCGAAGACGGCTCACTTCTGAGATTTCGACATTTTCCAACACAGATTTTACCATTAATACAACATCTCAGTGTAATCATATCCAAGAGATTTCGCCATTTCCCAACACAGATTTTACCTTATTCAAAATGAATTCTCCGTCCTATATGGACCATTCTCCGTCCTACATGTATCATTCTCCGTCCAACTTTCCGCATTCTCCGTCCTAATGTACCATTCGCCGTCCTAAATGTACAATTCTCCGTCCTAAATGTACCATTCTCCGTGTTAGAGGAACGGAGAATGGCCATTAACAGCCAAACAGCCAAACTAATTCATAGCCTTCAAAACCAATTTATATAGATTCAAAACAAAACTAAACAGCCAAACTATTTAAAATTCACAACCCTACACAACAGTCCTAAATGTACCATTCTCCGTCCTATATGGACCATTCTCCGTCCGACATCTATCATTCTCCGTCCTACATCTATCATTCTCCGTCCTAATGTACCATTCGCCGTCCTAAATGTACAATTCTCCGTGTTAGAGGAACGGAGAATGACCATTAACAACCAAACAGCCAAACTAATTCATCTTCACGAGCCTTCAAAACCAATTTATATAGATTCAAAACAAAACTAAACAGCCAAACTATTTAAAATTCACAACCCTACAGAACATTCCTAAACGTACCATTCTCCGTCCTAAATGTACCATTCGACGTCCTAAATATACAATTCTCCGTCCTACATCCGTCCTAAATGTACCATTCTCCGTGTTAGAGGAACGGAGAATGGCCATTAACAGTCCCAAAAATTATTCCATACTAAGTTAAAAGCATATAATAGCACCCAAAAAATGTTAACAATAGAAAAATTCTACAGAACCCAAACACCAGACTCGAACCTAGGCCTTTCATGTAAAAGCCAAACAGCACAACCAACTAAGCCAGGAATAAGACATCAATAATGTCTCTTATAGTCTACTACCAAATGCTTGCTTACAACACTCTTACAACCTTCACCCATTGATGACATGGCCCACATGTCAGCAATGGGTGAAGGTTGTAAGAGTGTTGTAAGCATTTGGTTGTAACTTTAACATTATATCCCAACTTCCAATAAGGAATAGGAAGAGTCGGTTAGGAACGTGTATATATATACATAGGGGTCCCCATTCATCTGAGTAGGTTGCACATTTAACATGGCTCCAAAAAGATCATCTGCTTGGGAACCATTGCCAGAGCCTTCTTCCAGTCGTCGCCGAGCCCCTTCGCATGGAGCACCCTCTGCGCCGCCTCCGGCCCATGATGGCTGGCAGCGGCTGCGAACTTTCTGACCGCCTGCGGATTGTCACTGGAGGTCATCGCTCGACCTCTTCATCCGGCGCCAAACTTGGTCGATCACTCCGGAGGAACGGGATTCTCTGGAGAAGAGGGAAGCGTTTCGCCGCCTGTGCCATAGGGCGGGTGTGCGCACCCTGCAGGACTTTGCGGAGATCCTCCGGGAGGCCAGTGAGGGCTAAACCCTTTTTTTTTTCCGTGTTTTACAGTTTTTTGTCCTCCTCTTGTATACTTCTCTGGAGAATGTTCCGGCAACGAAGTTGGAATTTAATGAAATATAATATTTTGTTAACTCAATTTGGTTTCGGCTACAATCAAACTTTTACAACCTTCTTACAACTTACACCCATTTGCTAACTATAACATTGCTCTTTATAATTAACAAATCTTTTTACGTCAAATCAATATATCAGCGACGATGTCCCCATCAATGACTTGTTACGTCATAGAATTGATTATGCTGCCAGCGTCAATCTTGCCGTCAAATCCATCTTAAATATGATTACAAAGTAAAATAGAGGACAACATTGAGTGTTTCAATTTTACTCTTTTCAAGTACATAGTCTTCTTATTTTCAAAAATTTAATCAAATATTCGTAAAATGGAAATATTGAGTCTTAAACTTCACATTCTTAAATATGTTGTCAAATTTTTTTAAATAAATATGTTTCCACCACGTTTTTTCTGCCAAATTTTTCAATAATTTATACGGAACACGTGGATATATACTAGTAATAATAGTAATAAATTTAATTTTGGAAAAGAATTTTTAAAATTAAGGTCTCAAAATCCCAAAGGTTTATGTAGTGATTTCACATGGATATATACTAGTAATAATAGTAATAAATTTAATTTTGGAAAGTAGTTTTTTAAATTTAATAGTAATAAATTCGACCGTCTTATACTAGTAATAATAGTAATAAATTTAATTTAAGACTCAAAACTATTCTAATTTTTTCCACTTCCCAAGGTCATATAAGACGGTCGAACTTTCCCTCTTCTTCTCTCAAACCCTCTTCCTTCTCCCAAACCCTCTCCCAAACCCTCTTCTAATCAAAATGCCGCCGAAGAAACAACGACCGTCGCCGAAGGGAAAGGATCCACGAAGGGATGCGATACAGGCCCGAAGGGCAGAACTTACAAGGGCGGCGAAAACCAAGATTATGGTCGCTAGGGCAGAGGCCGAAAGGGCAGCGGCGGAAGCAGCGGCGGCGGCAGCGACGATGAAAGCGGAGGCGGCAGCCAAGCCACGTGCAAAAAAGGCTAAAAACACTCATTGCTCGACAAAGACCAGAAAATCTATCTTCGATACAGAGTCGTCGGAAGACTCAACTTATGAAGATCGAAGGCGTACTCAAGCGAAGGCTAAGGTGGCAACGGATACAGAGTCATCAGCGTACTCTGTGAATTTTGAATCCTCATCAGAAGAGGAAAATGAAGAGGAAGAGCAATCATCAGATAAGTCCCAGGCTGGAGAGGAGGTAAAAAAATTTAAAGACTCTAAAACTAAGAAGATATACATTAAATATTTTAAGAAAAAGGCTGTTATGCCTGAAAGATCAATTAAGATGGATGATGTCGAAGACGAAGCTTTCCTGGATATATTGAAATTCTATCAATTGGAGAAACTGAACAAATCTTGTCTTGAGAAAATCTCCCAAACAATAGTAAGAGAATTTTACTCAAATCTTCCGGCTGAAATTAAAGAAAAAGAAGAGGATCAACCACTGGTGTTTCTGAGAGGGAAACTGATTAGGGTAAATGCTGCTGTCATCAACGAATTTTATGGATTTGATCCAGTTCCTGAGTTTGATATGAAAGATATTGATAATGTTTCCATGACGGATGCAATTCATGAGATTACAGGTGTTTCAATGGGTGCCAAGACCCCTCAAAATGTATACAAAGATCAATTAAAAACTTTGTATAAATTGTTGCATGCCTACGTATCTCAAACACTCAACCTTACTGGACATGAGTTTTCCATCCATCCCGAGAGAGTAAAATTTCTTTATTATATGGGAAAGAAAAAAAGGATGGATATAGGTTCCTACATGTTCAGTAGAATGATGCATCTCGTGGAAAAACCAACTGCAAGGACAGCTCTCCCTTTCGGAGGATTTGTATGCTCGATGGCTAATAAACATTCTGTTCCAAGCTTAGCAGGGGATGTTTATATTAAAAACAAAGGCCCCATGAAAAAACTAACCTTCACTCGAATGTTTGGAAAACGGGCAGCAGCTGCAAGCAAACCATCAACATCTGGAAAACCATCAACTTATTGAATCAAAAATACTAAGGACAGGGTTGATGATCTATACAATTTTGTTGCTGCAAACTTTGAGAATGTCTTCAAAGAGATGAAGACTATATCCGACAACCAGAAATTGATTCTGGATAAGATTAACCAGATAGAGGTTGAATTTGCTGACCAAGAATAAGATTTTCCTTCCCTCGTGAAGAAGGTAAATGGGACTAGCCCAAAATCTTATATAAAAATATAGACTGTGCACATTGACACTTTAATGCTAGCCATCACTTTGATACTTCTATTTATGTTTCTGGATGTCATTTCTACCTATAAAGTGAGTCAATACTGACTATAATTTTTCTTCATCCGTCCCTCAAGGTGTAGGTGAAGGATATTTTGAGAAAGAAGAAGTAGGAAAAAAAAAAGAAACAAGAAGAAGAAGATGGAGACGTCTATGAAGATTCATCTTTTGAGTTTTGAATGTCTCTTATTTCAATGTGGAAGTAATATTTGACTTGTAATATTGTTCTGAATATTTGTTGGTCATGGCGGACAAACTAAATTTTGTGTTTGAAATATTGTAAGACTAAACTTTTCGCTTGTACTCAGTGCATAGTTCGTAATTTGTTTTGAAAATGTAATATGGTCTTGAATTTAGAGTAGGTCTGATATTTATTTGGATTATTGTATTGTGAATTATGCAGGTTCTATGTTGAATTACTAACGTGGATTGGACAGATTACTGTAACGTGAATTATGCAGTTTATTGGACTTGGAATGAAGTATACTTAATTTGATTATAATTTTTTGGTTGAAGCGTTTATTTGGTTGGCAGTTGGCCTTGATAGATGATATTGATATTTTGGTGTATTCCTTTGATTTGCAGATGCCCATCACAGATTTTGTGAGTCTTGGGTGCATTGCTAGGGTTTACAGGTGGCCTCATTACGGATGCATTCCTGGGATCACTGAAACTTTATTTGATTGTAATGTGTTTTGCTTTCTGTAAAAAATCATTACATCGATGCCATCAGTATGAATTCGATGCCAGTGCATGTTCATCCCTTGTTATTGCTGAAGCAAAATTGTAATCATGCATGTTCATCCCTTGTTATTGCGGAAACATAATTGTAATCCTGCATGTTCATCCTTTGTTATTGCCATCAGTACATCGATGCCATCAGTATGAAGTCGATGCCAGTGTAAGGCATAATGTAATGTAAGAAAAATTCTCTTTGATAGTAGGTTAATTATATTCAAACATTCGCAAGAAATTTTGTTCAGCCATACAGTGGAAGCCTGATAAAATGATATTCGGATTATCTTGAAAATAATTTAATATAAAATGAATGTACTATGGTAAATGATATTAAAAATACTGTAAATATTTGGTGAAAAAAATATGAGATACTTGAACATTTCCAGTCCTAAATGTACCATACTTTGTTAAAAGCACAGAGAGTGTCCGTTCTCCGTTTTCAAAGAACGGAGAATGGCCATTCTCCATGTTAAAGTAACGGAGAATGGCCATTCTCCTTGAGCATGGCCATTCTCGGTGTTAAAAACAAAGAGAACAGCCATTCTTCGTCCATTCGCCGTGTAGAAAGCAAAGAGAATGGCCATTCTCCGTCCATTCGCCGTGTTAAAAGCAAAGAGAATGGCCATTCTCCGTCCATTCGCCGTGTTAAAAGCAAAGAGAATGGCCATTCTCCGTGTTAAAAGCAAAGAGAATGGCCGTTCACCGTCCAAATAAAATATTCTCTTCGAAAATATTATCATTAGAAAAGTAAAAAAATTCGTCCGATCAATACAGATTTTTTTAAAAATATGTGACAAGATGATCCGCCCGACCTCAGAAGCAGGTTTTCCTCAGTTCACAACCACCACCGTGACATGTAGCTTTATTAACAAAATATTAAATTATTAGATGAAAAATAAGATTTCTGACAATGGCATGGACAGTAAAATTAGAGCGGCGCCGCTAATACTTCTTGTTCGAGGAGGTTTCGACTATGTCCGACGCGAAGCGAACCGATTCTTCACGGCGCAGCTGGTACTCCTCGTTGTTCTAGGAGGGCTCGACGACGTTCGACGCGATCCGGACCGATTCTTATTTCCATCTTCATCTCTGTTTCTCTTTCCACCACAACCACCAACACCACCACCACGACGGCCTGTAACCAAAAAAAATATAATACGAAATATTAAATTGGATGGACTTTTGAGAGAGTAAATATGAATTAATTTTGGGTGTTCATTGAAAAAATTAAAGTGAAGAATGACCTGCTAAAGCAAGTTACCAACATGTCAAAAGTCTAAATCAGCATTAAATGATGTTTCTACACTATTATTCAATCCGAACCATTGGATCAACATCCAACGGTCCAGATTTCGGATGTATCGATACATCCATTTCCAACGGATGTATTGTAGAACGACCCTATATATATATATATATATATATATATATATATATATATATATATATATATATATATATATATAAACTAAAATTTCTTATTAGGTTTTCGGTTTTGGACCGAAACCGAAATCCGAAACTGAAACCGAAACCGAAACCGAATAAGAAAATTTAGTATTTTCAAAACCGAAACCGAACCGATTTATTTAAAAACCGAACCGAATCTCTTATTCGGTTCGGTTCGGTTCGGTTTTCGGTTCAAAACCGAATAATGCTCACCCCTACTTGAAATACCAATGTTTGGGTTTAATTTTAAATTTGTAGGGTGGAAAATTGAATAATGTAAATTAAACACAAAAAGTAGATTTATCTAACATAATTTTTTTTTCCAAATCATAATGACTTTCTACCTTCACAATTTTCTAAAGACAAAAAAAAAAAAAAAAGTATAAATACCTAAAATGAATTTTAAAATCTGTAACGCATGGATATGATCCCGTCATTAGAGTTTTTGGACACTACTCACAAAGTATGTAATCCTTGATGTGTTTCATGTCGACTTTTCGTATCGTATTTTATATTGTTACTCCTATCAGTACATTTATCAATGTATCTTTCACTTAAAATAGATATTGATAAACATAAAATTTTATGTAGAATTAAGAAATTACGTCTATTTACCTAGAAAAAGAGAAGTTTGGAAATTTTACACCAAGAGGGATGGTACGTCATATTAGATGGCGCCAAATGAAATATTTGGACTTGTGCCCAACAATTGTCGGACTTGGCACCATTTGAGATGACGCCTATTTTTTTTTAAAATACTCGGCACTATCTAAGATGGCGTCCAACTAATTTTAATTTTGGAAAATATTATCATACTAGTCATTCCTGTCATGTTACCACAAATTAAAAAAAAAAAATGGACGCCATCATTATAATTTTAATTTCTTTGTAAAGAAGATACGCATAGGAAAAAAAAGTAATTTTTTAACTCTATATGAAATTTTATGATTGATAAATGTAAGATATTGCATAGAAAAAAAATGTAAGATGTGTATTGATAAATGTGTTGATATGAAAGTGCCAATATAAAATACATGTTTATCAATGTGTTAACATTTGTCCATGTTAACACAACCCCTCATCAAATTGAAGCAAGTCCAATATCTTTTGATGGAAGAAATCAATAGATGGAGCACAGTAATTAATGAGTTTGCCATGAGAAAAGAAGTTTATTTGATCTAACCAAGGGAAAAAAAAGAGAGAAAAAAGAGAGTATTAAAATCGTTCCCTCACTCATCCCATAAATTCACTTTCCCATACCCAATGATTTACTTTTTCTCCCAATCCTTTTGCACAGTTCCAAAGAGAAAAATAAATAAAAATTACAATTTTTGAAAGGAAAAAAAACAAAGAATTAATTTTTTTTTCCCTTACCGCGAACCAAACGAGTAGGACTGAAAATCGAACGAACGAGCTCGAACAAACTGTGTTCGAACTCGGTTCGACTAAAGTATCGAACGAGCTTTATTCGAGCCGAGCTCAAGATCGAGCTCAAAAATGGTGTTTGAACTCGGTTTGATTATAGGCTCGAAACGATCGAGCTCGACTCGATTTAGTTCTCGAGCTCGGACGAGCCCGAGCCGAGCCCGAGCCAGGACCGAACAAAAGCCACATTAAACTTGTTGTACGGTTGCTCTCAAGTCTTAAAGATTCTTTTTGTTGAATTAAGTATGCTTTTTACATCACAAATTTAACATCATATAAATAACAAAAATGTGAGCAAATTTTCTAAGACCAAATTTATCAACATCCATAAAAATATATAGCATATATTAGAAAAAGCCATAATATTAGAAACCGAGCCGAGTTCGAGCCAGTTCGCGAACGAGACCGAGTCGAACAACCTATGGTCGAACTCGGTTCGAACACCACTTCGAACAAAAAAAAAATCGACCGAGCTCGGTATCGACCTGCCCACGAACGAGCTTCGAACCGAGCTTGGCCCGAGCCGAACGCGAGCCGAACACAAACTGTTTGAATCGTTTTACAGCACTACAAACGAGGCCGGATACAAGAACAAAATATAGACTCAATGAAAGTCAAAACACCTTAGGTTGTGTTTGATTGTGCTTTTTTTTTTCCGTAAAAAATATTTCCATCATAAAATTTCCACCAATTGTAGTGTTTAATAGCATATATTTTCCATGGAATTATTTTTCACAAATCTATCATTTTTCATATTTTTCTTCAAAATGTGGAAAATAAAACTGGTCCAGCCCATAGAAAAATATCAATTTTCATGAAAAATAACTATTTTTTTTACTAAAAATAACGATAATCAAACACCCAAATTAGTTCCGTGGAATTTTTTTCCTAGTAAAATAATTCTGTGGAATTAATTTATTTTCCACCTTGCAATCAAACGCAGCCTTAGTTACCAATAGAAATATCATAATTGCTACATTAAGATTAGATAATCAAAATAATTGTTGACATTAGATAATGAGTTCATTTTCATGCATCTACCAAAACTAGAATAGATGTTCATCCTTCCACTCAAGAGTTGTCATATATTATTTTTATCCAATATAAAATTATTTTGGAGTAATTTTGTGAACACTCACATTAGTTTTGACCACTAATTTGATACATAATGTACAATTATTGAGTAGAAAAATAAATATTCGTCCTAGTTTTGATGGATGAAAAAAAAAAAAAAAACCTCTTTAGATAATTGAACTACCCTACTTTTAATATTGGGAGTAGGCAAATGAGAGTATCTATGATGTAGCTAACATATATGCATGACACTTGTTGTTGGGGAGGTGTTGGACTTGGAAGTTTGATTTAGATGTCCTTTGATTTGGATGTCTTCCGGAGGGGAATGAGAACTTCCGTCATTTTGACCATTGAGTACGAAGTTTGAGATTGTGGGTTTTGTGTTGTTTAAGTAAAGTACCATTTGATCTAAAAATATGTTTTTATTTATGTAAAATATATATTTATCAATCAATGTACTGGTAAAAATATTTATGTAAAATATATATTAAATTTTATTAACACGTGAAATATGTATTAATAAATATGTTGGTAGAAATATCAATATAAATTATATATATATCCATGTATTAATATGTCCTTATGACACATGTTAACATAATTCAAACTTCAAAGAGGATTGCTAGCCACAGTCGTTTAGAAAGTGACTGTAGCTATACTCTCTCACATGTCAGCTGCCATATCAGTAATAGTATATAATTTGTCCTTCCATATTCAATGACTTCAAAACAAATTAATCACTGGCCGGTTGAGTAATTTAGCATACATTACTTATGAAATAAAAGCCTAGAAGAAAAAAAAAACTTCTATTAATGTCTTCCATGCACACTTTTATTCGATTGCCAAAGAGATCGGAGCTGACGTGGGAGAGAATATTAATATGAAAACTAATATTAACATTAATTAACATGTTGATGTGACAGCTGACATGACAAATTTTAAAATTAATATTAAAATTAATATTAACATTAATATTAACAATAATTTTAACAATAATATTAACATTAATATTAACTTTAATATTAATGTTAATATTAATATTAACATTAACATTAACATTAACATTAATACTAAAATAAAAAAATGGATAATTAATTTTTTGGATTATAATTTGTTATGTCAGATGACAAATAATATTATTTAACATGTTACGACAGTTGCCATATAAGAATGAATAGTTTAGAACGATAATTTAGAGTTATAAATAACATTACTATCCATGTTAATATATTCCTATATTTATGGCTATGAGCACAGTAATAGCATTGCTATATATGTTAATATATTCATATATTTATGGCTGTGATCACAGAAAGTGACCATGCATCTCGGATTTCGGGTTAGAGCATCCCCAACCCTATTGTCTTATTTTGTGTTGTGAATCCTATGTGGCATGAGGCATAAGACAATGTCTTTCCTATGTGGCAAGATAACATTCACACAAGACAATGAGATAAAAATGTGTTCTTCAATGCAAAAGTTTGAGAAGACAATAAAATTACTTTTTTTTTCAACTTCCAAGACAACTTTTTCACTTTTTTTTATATATATTTTTATTCATAATTGATGATGTGGAGATAAAGTCATTGTGAAGTGTATTGTCTAGATCTAGACAACCAACTTCACATTCTCCTTGCCATGTCAACTTCACAATTTATTTCACATTTGCATTGGAGAAGTACTTTTGAAAAAAATGCTTGTCATTTCTATGTGGCAACAACTTTTTTCCAAAGGCACAATAGGGTTAGAGCATCTCCAACCCTATTGTGACTTTGGAAAAAAGTTGTTGCCACATAGGAATGACAAAATTTTATTCAAAAGTTCTTCTCCAATGCAATTGTCAAAGTCAATTGTGAAGCTTATGTGACAAAAATTAAAGAAGATATTGATTGTCTTGTTCTAGACAATGCACTAGACAATATTTCTCTTCCATGTCATTAATTATGAATAAAAAATATTAGAAAAAAGAAAGAAGATGAGTAGTTGTCTTAAAAGTTGGAACAAAAGTAAATATCTTAATACTTTATCTTCCAAGTTCCAAAAAAGTAAACATTTCAATACTTTTGCATTGAAGAAAGTTTTTCTATCTCATTGTCTTTTGAGATATAATTTTGCCATATAAACAAGACATTGTCTTGTGGCTCATGCCACATAGAAGCCACCTAAGACTTACAATACTTACAAGACAATAGGGTTGGAGATGCTCTTAGCTAAATAGGGAGAGGAGACCAAGGTGAAAGTGTATGTCAATAATGAAACTCAAATTATGGCATGATGTTCCTATAATAACCACCAAATTAAACTGTACATGAATTTGAATTTGAACATCCATCTAGAGTACTAGTATGTGGGCGTGCTGATTTTGCAGCAGTAGACGATAAAGAAAATAATTGACATTTACGTGTCTATTGAAAACTGTTGTTCGTTGCGTCTACTCCTTTGCTCCATTCTTTGATGTTCTTCTTTCTTCTTCTTCTACTACCATGGCATGATCACCACCACCACCTAGAGAAAGAGAGACCCGTGAGTTGTGGGTCCAACGTGACCACGACAATTGACATGGATGGATACGTGAAAGAGCTCGGCATTACAGCTATATAGCATGTGAGAGTGAACAGGTGCGGATTTGTTGACAAACAGTTTCTCTCTCTCTCTCTCTCTCTCTGGCTTTTATTTTGGGCTGTCATCTGTCTGATCAGCAGTGAGCAATTGGACGTTCTAACACGTTAAATTGTACGATCCTCTACGTTACCCGCAGTGTGACCGTGGATGGTTAGAATGAGATCCGACGGCAGGAGAACCAATAGATGACTATCACGTCAGTTCGCAGTCATATTCATAATTACAAATCGTAAATAAAATATTATTTTTGTAAATTATATTATTATTCGGAGGTGTCACTGTGGTGTTGAGCAAACTAGGCCATTTACTACTTAGGAAATATACTATTCATCGAGGACCATGTCAACTATGAATGAATACTGTTATAAGCTTCCTTAATGAATGAGTTCAGTGTTAATTTGTCAGCTTATGTTTAAATCTGAGTTTTTGACATTTTGGTTTGGAAATGATTCAATAAAGAAGATTCCTTTGGTTAGAGTGTATTAGTAAAAAAAAAAAAAAAAAAAATTAACTGTACTGATCTTACTTCTTACAAATTGTTTAAGGATTTTCATCCGAGCTCCTAAGATTTTGAAAGAAACAGCAAACAACTCTAGCACAGCCGTTTTGAAGCTGATGAGACTTCTCCATTATGAATATCACGTTTATAACTTTATATTTTAAGAAACTGGATAAGCATATGCTACAATTTTTTGTAATTTAATTTTAAAATCTAATAAAATATTTGGGCTCATTTATCAAGATTTTAAATCTCATCGTGTAGTTATATTATTTTTTTTTTTCCGAATTTTGAAACCAAATCCAAAAGCAAATGCTACTGATATCAAATGAGGTCACTTTTAAGTTAGTTCTAAACATAGAAATAGAATGAGTGAGAAAATATATTAATTTCAATATATATTATTCTACGTGTAAATCAAAAAACTAAAATTAAACATTACAACAAAAACAAAATTCCAGGCATTTTTTGTAGATCAGTTTTATCATATAGATCCTTTTAAATTTGATTTAAAGCAATTAAAATTAAATTAGGTTAGATTTAGATTATAATAGATTAGATGGGATTTATAGTACAAATCTATTGGATTTGGATTTAAATTTGACATAATTAGATTTTAAGTATGCATGTGTGATTTAAAATTTCAGATTAGATTAGACTAAATATATTTTTAGAAAATAAATTATATCTTTTATAATTATAATTAAGTATTTACAGTTTTGTATGCCATATAGGTTGTAAGATATATTGTTCCATGATTATTCATGTCGTGTCTTGAATCAATGTGAGTACTTGCCGGACGGAGAAACACTTTAGTAGATGTGTGGACTACCGAACTTTTCCATGATCTTACATGACTAAGAGTAGTCGCACACTACACATACAATGTGCTTGACCTTATCCCTGGTCGTCCATATGTCGAAACATGTATTTAAGACATATAGATATTTGCAGTATTCTGTTCCACGCACACTACTAAAATAACCCAGATTAGCGACGTCAGGAGACGTCGCTAAATACAGGAAATACGTCGCTAACAATGATTTGCGACGTATTTAGCGACGAAAAACCTACGTCGCTTATAGGCAAGTCGCAGATGGCAATTTAGTCGCCAAACGTCGCTATTTGCGACGCGTAGTTAATTGTCGCTAGACGTCGCAAAATGAGCGATAGATAGCGACGTATAAGTACGTCGCCAACATTGCGACGTAAAGCGACCACTAGCGACGCTTCAAAAGTTTATAAATGATGACGAGGCATGGCATCCACGTGGCCACGTGGACAACGTAGCGACGTATATTAGCGACGTCGAGCGACGTAATGTCGCTAGTTAGCGACATATAGCGACGTCTGTGTGACGTCGCAGTACGTCGCAGAACGTCGCTATCCGTCGCTAATATAAAAAAAATTTAAAAAAATATAATTGATATTTTTGTTATGCTGTGTGTCTGTGTTTACAGTGTGTGTGAAGTGCAGTGTTCGAACCATCGACAGTTTTCTAAATTGCTATTTCTATCCTGTTTTCTAAATTATAGTCAGTTAATATTAGTTGAATAGAACGTACATATGCCTGCGTCGCCCTCTCGTCAATGAAGTCCCCAGCCCTCCGATGGGTGACCAGGAAGACGGTCACCATGTTCGGGTCCTCACCCTTCTTTACCTGTTAAAATATATTATCTATTATTAGTATTAAACATTATATCGAACTATATATAAATTAATGTCCGTCATAGGAAATGTACCAGACGACAAAAATGCTCCGTCATCGGAATGGAGCCGCCACACCACTTACCGGCGCTCGACCGCGCCACCTTGGCCTTCTCAGACCGCTCCTGGTACTGGCGCTCGCTGAATCTAGCCTTCATCGCAGTCCACTGCTCTGGCGTAATCCAACCCTGGATCGGACGTCCGGCGCGATCACGACGCTTCTGGTCGTCGATCGCATCACGGATGAGCTTGGCTATGACGGCAGGAAATTGGCCCTCGATCCTCGCGCGCCCGGTGTGGTGGATAGAAATAGGTCCTCTACAAGAAGTAAAATACAAAAGTTGTATAATATACACAAATAATTATTAAAATTTAAAAATAAACAAATTTTTTACCTTGAAGTGGGCGAACCAAAAGGCCTTCCTATCTGCGGGAGCATCTGAGTAGTTGAGCCAAGGCCCACCAGAGTTCTGCCTCACAAATGTCCCCAGCTGTCTCTGTACTGCAGAAGGCCGATATCTATACAATAAGGCGCTCGCTGAATCTAGCTTTCATCGCAGTCCACCTGCTAGAACTGCCCTGTCCCGGTAATGGACCGGAAACAGGAAGGCTGGACGACGAGGGAGGAGTCGCCAACCTGCTAGAACTGCCCTGTCCCGGTAATGGACCGAGAACAGAACGGTACACTGGCGTACTCGGAGATGAGGATGAGGGTACGGAACTGCCCTCTCCATCCCCAGCCCGAGGCTGACGGGGCTGCCTAATATATAATCCTCCGCGTCGTCCAGATGGTCTAGTCATACCTGACAATAAAATATATGACAATAAAACAAAAAAACATATTTATATGATAGACATCACAGATTTTTGAAAAATATCATAGTCAAAAAGTGTCACTGAAGTGTCAATAAAAGTGTCAATAAAGTGTCACTGAAGTGTCACAGATTTATATGATAGAAGTGTCACTAAAGTGTCAAATATGATTATAAAACAAACGTACAGATTTAATCCTCTTCTGAAAATTCATCTAGTTCGTTTAGCTCATCTACTTCTTCTTCTTCCTCCTCTACATCTTCACTTTCATCTGCATCTTCCTCTTCAGATAATTCTAATTCTTCTACACAATTAGATGTGTAATAGGAAACTTCCGTCGTGTCCACTTCTATAATATTTGTTACAAGAGGTTGTTCATCCTGTTGATAAGCTATATCGTCAATCTCAAAGGTATTTCTAGCTTTGGTCTTGCATACTGCCCACCAGTCCGACCTTGTTGTTTTCCGTTTAGGATAACTTGTGAAGTACACGAGCTGAGCCTGACTTGATACAAATGGTTCATAGGCTTGATATCGACGCCGATAGTTTATATCAACAAGACCGTGCTTGTCTACTTTCCAACCTTGACCTTCAATCGGATCGAACCAATCACACCTGAATAACACAATCTTAGCAGGCTCTATTCCATAACTATATGTCAGCTCCACAATCTCCCGTAACACGCCATAGAAATCGTTGCCCGCATCAACATCTTTGTAGTTCGAAGATCTGATACACAAACAGCTGTTTTTGGTGGAATCGAGATCCACAAAGTTGTCTCTGATCGGGCAAGTTGTTGACTTGAACCTAAACCCATTAACACAGTAGCTTGGCCATATTTTTGCAGCATAAATTGGTCCCTTGGCTAGCGTTCTAATAGACTCATTCTCAAGTCTTGCGTATGGACGATCGACCTAAATACCACGAAAGAAGCAATTAAGCTCATTCTCAATCAAGTGCATATACAAAAAGGTAATTACAGAGTTCTCAAGTCTTACATATGCACTCAACCATGATGGAAAATAATGCCTCATTTCTTGTTCTAGTTCTTCTTCTGTTATGTGTGGCCTACCCGACCTCACATCATCATTAAATATGCTGAAAATAATATCGTTCAATTAATGTAATAGTATAATAATTAACACTATTAAAATAATATAGACGTATTAATTACTTACCCCTCCAGTTTCTCTACTTCCTCCTCGTCGCAGTTGAGTAATACATACACCTGAGCAGCCCTTAGCTCATCATCGTTCAGATATCTCTTTTTTACCTTACCCGATGGCTTTCCTGGAGCATTGAATACCTTCAGTATTGTATCATTACTTTCATGATCTCCCTCGTCGTTTCTGGAAGCTCTCGTTCTATTAGTTGCAACATGAGGCTTGAAATACATCGAACAAAAGTTTGTAATCTCCTCGAGAACATAGGCTTCACAAATAGAACCCTCGACCCGTGCCTTATTTTTCACCTTTCTTTTTAGGTGATTCAAATGTCGCTCGAACGGGTACATCCATCGATATTCGACGGGTCCACCAACACGTGCCTCATAGGATAGATGAATCGGCAAATGTTCCATAGAGTCGAAGAATCTAGGAGAAAACACCCTCTCTAGCTTGCATAGTGTTACCGCAATGTCCTTCTCTTGCTTTTCTAGACGATCAACGAGCAATTTCTTAGAACAAAGATCCCTGAAGAATATGCTAAGCTCCGTCAATGGATCCCAAACTGCCTGCGGTAAGAATTCCCGAAATATAATCGGAATTAACCTCTCCATGAATACGTGACAATCGTGGCTCTTCATACCCGTCAATTTGTTTTCCTTCGGATTGACACATCTTCTCAGATTTGACACATATCCGTCTGAAAATTTTAGGCCCTGGATCCACCGACAAAGTCTCACTTTATCCTCCTTGTCCAGCGAAAAAATTAACTTCGGAAGGAACTGTTTTCTATTCTGCTGTATCAAATGCAACGCAGGGCGTTTGCATATTTCTTTTAAGTCCAACCTGGCCTTGGGATTGTCTTTCGTTTTTCCCTTTACGTCTATCACAGTATTAATTATGTTATCAAACACATTCTTCTCAATATGCATGACATCAAGATTATGTCTGATCAGATTGGTACTCCAGTATGGCAGATCCCAGAATATGCTCCTCTTTGTCCAGTTATGAACTCTATCAAATCCATCGCACTTGTACCCAGTTGTAGGATCTTCGATAGCACTTGGAAAATCTTCAACCTCCTCCCATATCGTGTCTCCGTACCACCTTGGCGGTGGATCACCCTTCTCTACAATGCCGGCACGGAAAGCATTCCTGTTCCTTCTGAACGGATGATCTTTTGGCAGAAATTGCCGATGACAATCAAAGAAGCACGACTTTTCGTCGTGTTTCAAGCGGAAAGCCTTACTACGGTCTATGCAATACGGACATGAGAGACGGCCATGAGTGCTCCATCCAGATAACATTCCATAGGCCGGAAAGTCGTTGATGGTCCACATAAGGGTTGCCTTCATCTGAAAATTCTGCTTCCTGGAAACATCGTACGTGTTAGCGCCTACTTTCCATAACTGATTCAACTCATCTATCAAAGGCTGTAAGTACACGTCAATGTTCCTCTTGGGATTGTTCGGACCAGAAATTATAACGGTTAGAAACATGTACTGAGTCTTCATGCACATCCAAGGCGGTAGGTTATACGGAGTAACAATCACAGGCCAGCACGAATACTGGGATCCCGAAAGACCAAAAGGAGTAAAACCGTCAGAAGATAGTCCCAACCTGACATTTCGCGGATCTGAAGCAAAATCTGGATATACTCGATCAAAGTGCTTCCACGCTTCTCCATCGGATGGGTGATCCAACACTCCTTCAATCTGTTCTCGCATGTGCCAACTCATATTTTTGGCCGTCTCTTTCACCATAAATAATCTTTGCAACCGCGGCGTTAAAGGCAAGTAGTGCATTGAATCGGTCGGTCTTCTTGCACCGGTAGACCTTCCTGTACTAGTTGTCTTATAGCGATCAGCACCACAAAATCTGCACACATCTGCGTCCTTGTCGTCTTTGTAGTACAGCATGCACCCATTGCGACAGGAATCGATTTTCTCGTATCCCATCCAGAGCGATCTCACCATCCTCTTAGACCGGTAGAAGTCTTTAGGCAACTTAGCACCCGCCGACAAGATCTCTATAATCAACTCCAACCCTCGGTTGTAGCATTCTTGCGACATGTTAAAATCTGACTTAATGCTCAACAGTCTTGTAACCACCTCCAACGGTGAATGATCCACAACCAGGATACAATGGAGTCCTTGCATTCTCCAGCAACTCCATGAACTGTGCAGCATTGGCGTTCGGTGCCTCCTCAGGTGCATCATGAACGAAACTAGGCCCCGCAGCGTCGAAAACCATGTTCACGCACCCGTCGTCGTATGCATGATTATCTGAAATAAAATTAGGTCCCGCATGCATATACGGCTCAACGTAAGGCTCCGGCTCTGATGCTAAAGACACAAGTTCTCCGTGTGCGGTCCACTGATAGTAATTAGGCGTGAAATCCCTCGAGTACAAATGATATGTCACTTCCACTTCTGGATAATATTTCACGTTATGACATTTCACACACGAACACTTAATTTTGGTGCCGTCCATGTACGGAGGGAACGCCTTAGCAAACTGCAGGAACTGCTCTACTCCCGCTATGTATTCATCCCGCACACTACACATATCATCAGGACGACGATTGTACATCCATGAACGATTCCGCAAGTAGTAATTCATATCCATTTGAAAATAATTCTGCAAAGATGGACACACATTATCCAACAGGCACAAATTCGTATATAATGTCTTATTATGGGACACACATTAGTAGCGGACAGTTACTAATAACAATGATATTGACCGATACCGATACGGTTTGGCATGTTCCGATCCGATACAGACCGATACCAAATATTGACCGATACCGACATTGGCATGTTTCGATACTATACAGACCGATACCGATACCAAATATTGACCGATACCGACATTGGCATGTTCCGATACCAATACTATACAGACCGATACCGACATTGGCATGTTCCGATACTATACCGACATTGGACAGTTACTAATAACAATGATATTATCCAACAGGTCGATACCGATATGGTTTGGCATGTTCCGATCCGATACAGACCGATACCAAATATTGACCGATACCGACATTGGGGGTCTTTGTTCCGGTCAATTCGGCAAAATCAATCGGTAAGGGTGACTACTATTTCATATAATTTCAAAACTACTAAGAAATAACGCTGAAATACTTAAAATTATGCCTAAATGTATAAAATATATGTTTTTAAATGTAAGTAATTTATTAATAATTATTTGTTTTCCGATACCAAAGTTCGATACTCCGATACGATACCGTCGATACTACCGGTATCGCCGATACCAATACTCATAGGAATAGTCCGATACCGATTCCGATACCGATATTGTGAACCTTGGGTATATATCGTCAACATTTCAAATTCTTAAAATGAATTTCAAATGGATTTCAAATGAATTTCAAATGAATTTCAAATGGTATATATCCCTACATTTTGCGAATCCCTTGAACAAAAAATAAAATCCTATAATGTGAAGTAGGCATGCACGAAGAAAATTTCTTTTCGAGCCAACAAGATTTGTAACGATCCTAACATTTGGAAAGAATTAACATCACCATTATATATCATAATAAATCACAAACATAAGCAAGGAAAGGAAGTAGTTAACATGGAATTGTCTTCCAAAGTTCAAAATGTCATGAGCCCGGTTCATGTCCCGCTCTTACTGCTACTACTACACCTACTTCGGTCCATTTGAGTCACATATATTCTCTCCTTTCTTTCTTTTTTCATTTTTCTTAGTACCACTTGCAATATGTGACAGAGAAATCTATCGACCAATATTAATGGCAGTAGACCAGCATTCAATGGAGACCAAGAGGAAGAGCGAGAGAAGCAACAAAATCGTACTCGATAAAGAAAAGTGGCAGACTGTACCCACCCCAACCCTCCCCTGCCTTCCCTCCCCCCTCCCCCCCCTCCCCCCTCCCCTGCCCCCCCTCCCCATACCCCTGCACCCACCCCAACCAAAATATACACTTCACCCCTGCCCCCCTCCCCCTACCCCTGCACCCACCCCAACCCTCCCCTGCCCCCCTCCTCCCTCCCCCCCTCCCCCCTCCCCTGCCCCCCTCCCCATACCCCTGCACCCACCCCAACCCTCCCCTGCCTTCCCTCCCGTGCCCCCCTCCCCCTGCACCCACCCCAACCATGCCCCCCTCCCCCTACCCCTGCACCCCCCGGGTACCCCCACCCCTCCCTCCACCCCTCGACAGTAAGACCCCCCCACCCCCTGCACCCAACCCCACCCCTCTCTCCCCCCTCGACAGAAAGACCACCCCAGCAGCTAGGGTTAGAGTTCTCGTGTCCGTGTCTGTGTCTAGATAGCTAGGGCTAGGGTTAGGGTTTACCTGAGGAGGGTGGCTTCGTCGGAGGATGGAGGCGGCGAGGAGGGTGGCTTCGTCGGAGGAGGAAGCGGCGAGGAAGGCTCCTTCGTCGGAGGAGGGAGGCTGGTCGCCGGAGGGAGGGGTCAACGGGCGAGCGGGGTCTCCGGGGGGAGAAGGGGGAGGGTCTCGCCGGAGGGAGTGGTCGCCGGAGGGGGAGGGTTCGCCAGGGGGAGAGGGGAGAGCGGGAATAAATTTTTGGGTGAAAATTTTAGGATTTCGATCGGACCAGGAACCCTATATGAAATAAAACAGCGACGCCTACATGATACGTCGCTAAACGTCGCAAGCCAGCGACGTAAATTATACTACGTCGCTGAACGTCGCTACTCAGCGACGTACAGCGACGTGTAGCATAAGACGTCGCTATATACAATTATCAGCGACGCATATTTCCGCCGTCGCTAATATACGTCGCTATTTAAGCATATTTTAGTAGTGGCATATCATTCCAGCATTATCTATATTTTTTTTAATTTTAGATTTGCAATTGTGTATTGTGCTTTGCTCCATCCTGACATGATATGGTGACATCATAGATGAGGAGGGGACTCGTATCCTACAAATTACGAACTTCAGGATGAGTGAGGACAAAGGAGAGGCATGTCCAGATGCACTGGAGGACCATGAGGCGATCCCTGGAGGGATATGATCTAATATCCATATTTAGATTTTTCTTTTCTACATTTAGATTGTTGCTTTAGAGATTTGACCGAATTTATCTCCGGATAGAACTGTAATGATGACTCGAAAGCTATGACTGTATGGCTGTGGTGCGATAGTATAGTATGGTTCTTTCGTGCACGATTAGATGTTGCGATTAAGTAGATTGATTTGTATATGTTGATGATTTATAATGGGATATAGATAGCATATTACCACCTAGGATGGACATACTCACGAATTTGTATCTAGTTATCTGTGTGCGGGTCGTGGCACAGATTTTTTTGATTATAATTTAGTTATCCGTGTGCGGGTCGCGACACAGATTATGTTGATCAATTAAATTAGACTTTCCTAATTTCTAACTAGGGTTTCGATCCTGAGCTCTATTTGTAGGAGGCCAAGAGGAGTTGCTTGGACATGCTATTCTAGTGTTCAAGGAAATTACAACAAATAGGTTCTTGCATCTTGAGATAGAAGAAGGGGCTTCTAAGGAGATTTGTCTACTGGACAACTATTGCTAGGTGAGAGCACTTTGTAAGGATTGGATTGATCTCACATTCTCATTGCATATAGTTTATATTTCTTATTGAGAAATTATCAGGGTGTCGGTTATTGGGACAAATAAAGGTTAGAATTTGTTCATGTGTACGTTGGAACCACATATTGCATGTTTGACTTGTTTTGGTACCATAAACAAGTCTATCGTTTTTGTTGGGATTGATGCTCGCTTCTCCTTCTTCTGTGCGATCACCCGATAAATTGATTTATTTGAATTTAAATTTTGAAGTATCTTATTAGTTTAAGAAACCACGGAATTGGCCCGTGATTTTTGTCCGCCGTCATGTGGCACAAATCCATTGGCAGGTCAATCGATGGCGGATCCAAACAAATAGGGGAGAAGCCATATGGAATTGCGCCAGGTGACGGACGGGCCACAACCGTGGGCCAATCTTGCCGTTAAATTAAACAAATCGAGTAGTAAGTGGGGGTTGTTAAGGCTGTGTTATTGAGATACGTGTTAATCCAACCACTCCCACCTCCACCCTCCCCCTGTCTCCAGCCCCAACATGCCACCAGCTTGCAGTATCTAGGGTTTTGGGGACCTCGTTGTCACTCTCCGTGAATCCAACGGTGGTGATGCATCTGAATGGTAGAATCAAGGCCCTCTCATTCTTGACCTGTAGGTAACAATCAGCTATAAATGGGAGACATGGGCAACAGTATGGCTCTTGTCTATCATCAATATGAGAGAGAGAGAGAGAGAGAGAGAGAGAGAGAGAGAGAGCAACCAAGTTGCATGGGGTTGGAGAGAGAGGTCTTTCTTTTACTTTGGTCTCATTCTCCTAATTGCATGTGTACCACCACAACTTTTACTCACTCTTCTGACTTCACTCCTATGCTCTCTCTCTCTCTCACTTATTTCTTCTTCTTCTTCTTCTTCTCATCACAACTGCAATCATTTCTTTCATCATCACTTCCAAACTCTCCCATGAAAGTTGCGGGCAAGTTATCCAAAGGAAAACCTAAAAGGAAGCTTTCTTTTTGAGGGGAATGTTGTTTGGCTCGGGGTCCTGGTCAAAATATCATCATTAGATCACTTTTTGATGGTATCTAGATCTCGGACCAGGCTTCATTCCCCCCAATCACAGCTTCCTTCCCTACCACTGCATGCATGCATGCATGAACTACTGCTAGGTATTTCACAGGTGATTTCATTTTTTTTCCCTTTAAATATTCTGCTAAATAACTATTGGGTATTTCACTGATTTTTTGTTCTTTGTAGTACTTGCTCGAGAACCTGGTTAGCAATCACCCAAATAAAACTCGTATTATACGCAAATTTTTTCGTATCTTACATAAACGTTTAATACTTGCGTACTTTTGACAGATTCCAAATCATTACATAAATACTAAGCATGCACAGTTTTAAACGTGTTCCGTATAAATTATTGAAAAAATTTGCAAAAAAAACGTGCTGAAAATCTGTTTAATTAATCAAATTTGACAACATATTTAAGAATATGAAGTTTTTAACATCAATATTTTTATTTTTTGAATATTTGACCGAATTTTTGAACGTATTTTATTTGCACTGAGCCGATTTATACTCGTACTTTTGTCGTCCCGAATTTTTTCTGTTTGCCGAATTGCTAACAAGGCTCGAGAAAGCTAGAGCAGATTGGTGTAATGATGAGCTTCTTCTTTTTCTCTAGCTCTAGACCACTTTCATTCATCATTATATCTAAAAAAAAATTCTTCTCTTTTTGTTAGCTGTTCAAGAAATAATATGTGAACCATGATGGATTGATGGAACTTTTAGGGTCCAAAAAGCCATCTTGCAGTCACTAATTGGCATATCTTACCTTTTTATAACTAATTAGAAGCTCTTAGAAATTTGTAACTATATTTTAGTACACACGTACGTCTTCATCATATCACAAAATATGAGCAACTAACTAGGATTTATATGTAAGAACAACTCCAAAGTAATAAGGGACCGTGTCCATGCTGCGTCATGTGTGACACATATTGGACACAACACGAACACTAGTAGTCTAGGACACACCAAAAGATATGTATCATGTGCATGTTGTTTGTGATTATTGTAGGGACACAAAAATTTGATCATATATGTGATATCAACATATTGACTTTTCTTTTCACAAAAAAAAAAAAACATATTGATTCTCTTTTAATCTTGTGATATATATATATATATATATATATATATATATATATATATATATATATATATATTACTCTTTCTTAAGCAAAGGTATTTAACATATTGACTCGTCTGGTGGTTTGAACATGGTTATTTGCATGGGATGGATGTCAAAATGTTCGGTAGAGGTGTCAGTTGATTAAACATAGGCGATGGCATTGGTTACATAAACAATAGCAGCAAGCTTGCATATATACCGGTGCACACACTGATGGCTTTCAATTCTCTCGTCTCAATATATTCCTCCCATGTTTTGCTACATATAATTTAACTTAAGTGTAAACATATATATCGGCCAAAACGTAAATCTCGAGATATGCCCTTGTTTTTTACAAGAGTAACTTTGTTGTACTAATTGTTAATTTCTCATTGGACTTCTGGTGTAAAGATTATAAATATATGATCATATGTGACTCAGTTTCATAATGCAACCTAAAATGTAAATGTTGTGTATATACTCTTGCAATACCCAAGCTAATTCAACCTAAAGTTATGTGTGTTCCTTTTTTTTAATTTGGCCATCAAAGATCTCGATCACTTGTTTGTCCATTCTGTCTTCTTCTTTTTTCAGGACACCATGTGTTCACACCTTATTCTCTGTTCATACCCTTGTTCACCCGTCAATACCTAGGCGGTGAAGATTTTTTTTTTTTGGGGCAATCGAAAATTACCACAATTTGTTGCTTCCACCCCGAGGACAGCTCAAGAGAAGGGCCAGCTCGGTCTACTGTCATTTTAATATCGAGGACGAAATTTAAAATGATATCTCTTGTTCTAAAGATATATTGAAAACAAAGTACTAATTAAATTTATCTAGAACATTCAGAATATTTTACGTTTAGGATCAAAAGATACCAAACAACTCAACCGATGTTGCACGGAGACATGACAACACGGATACATATCACCTATTTTGATGTGTCCTAGTATATTATGGAATATCAGTAACATATCCTAAATGTTTCTGATGCATGTCTGACACGAAACATTAAACATATATTTTTCAATGTCCGTGCTTCCTAAAACTAAACACAAACAATTGCATACTTCTCTCGGTTAGATGTCGTTCTCATTTGTATAGTTTCAACTATGATCCCATTCACAAAAATGTTCACTTTTTCTTACATTCATAAAAAGGGGAGCGCAATCCATGCACTTGGACGGCTTGTTAGGATATAGCTTCAATTACGGTGCCGACAGAACAAGTGTTATTCTCTCCGGCAACATTCTCTCTTTTTCGGCTCCTAAAATGAAAGAAAATTTTAAATCAGTAACAAATGACACTAACTGTGGATTGGGTCACCACTCCCTTACATGAGGGGGACATGACGACGAGCTGGACGGGCTTGGGGAAGATGATGCAGTCGTCGATACCGGTGACCCAGTAGAGGTCGTAGAAGTTGCGGCAACGGTCAGAGACGATGGCGCCCCAAGACTCCATGACGGGTTTGCAGAGATTGAAAAAATTTAGTAGTTTGGTATTCATTTATAAACATAAAAAAGAAGGAAGAGAATTAAATGTTGGTGCTCTTGCTCCTTGACATGGAGAGAGTTTGCTCTCAACATGCCTAGCAAAGTTTAATCCCACATTGGTAAAGCACCATGAGTTATCTCAACATATATACTTGTATGTGTTGTTGAGATATGCACATGCGGTGGTGACCCTAAGGAGGGAATCATGTGGGTAATTTTACTATGAGTCTTAAGGATAAGACTCCAAGGAAAGCATTCATGCTTTCTACTCTTGGAAAATTAATTTCCATTGGGGCTAAGCCGCGACACGGACTCGGGCTCATCGGCTCATGAGACATAATGTGGTGTTTTGTTGGCGCACGCTGCGCAACGTGCGCAATGCGGCTATAGGCACGCGCGCAAATCATTCTTTGGCGCATCTCGCGCAGTTCGTGGCTTTTCACGTTCTGACTGATTCGTAACTGATCCTGAATTTGTGGATCTGAGATTATGTCGTGGCACACATTTCGGATCTGGACAGCTACATCAGTAGCTATATATTCAGGGCCTCTCTTCTCTCTCCATATACTTCTAAGACTTCAGAAATTCACGAAGAGAGATGAGAGAGCTGCTGCGCACCGTGTCCTTCCTCGTGCAACCGAAGCCCGTCATCGTTCCGAGCAGTCCGTCTTAAAGCAACTTTTCCAGAGCGTTCCAGAGTTCACTCGAACTGGCTGGTTCCTTGAAGCTGACCGTGTGAACGGATCTAACTTTGAGCACTGATGTTTTTGACACCACAGCAGGCCACCACTTTCCATCTTTCGCCTGTCACCTTCACTGCTGCCTTTAGCAATTCAGCCAACATCTTCTTCTTAGAAGCACTGCTATCGTTTGCTACATTTACGAAATCTTCTTAGATTTTCGTATTCCAGAATTCTTCAAGGATCTCTTTTACGCACCTTCCTTGAAGCGTTGCGTTGGAACATTGTTCTTACAACTGTTTCATTCAGTTTTTCATTGAAAAATTGTGTCCCGGTTCTAACATTAAAATCAATAATATCCAAGAACACTTACCTTTGGCCATCAATTCACCTTAGGAATCAGAAGGAAAAAAAGTTCTCTTCTCTGGTACATGAAGAGATAAGCTTTGGCGGCTGAAAAAATAATTGCTCATTTGTTTCTTTTACCTTAACTCATTTATTAATTTGCAACATGATACTTTGAACTATCAACTTTATAATCTAAAAAATTTTATTCAACAACTCGATACCATCAACTATTAATTTTTTTAATTTTGTACCAAAAAAAAAGTTCAAAATTATTCCTGCCCCTCCCCCCCGTCACCTCTCCGGCGATGCCCCCTTCCCCCACTTTCTCTCCGGTGATGGCGGAGGTGCGCGACAACAGCGGCAGCAACAAGAGCGCGCGAGACGGAGAGTGACGGGGGTGGGGTGGGCGGCAGCGCAGTGGCTACATCAACGACAGGAGGAGGGGACTGTGGAAGTGATAGCAATTGTGACAAGAGGAGGACACGAGAGGGGACAACCGTGGGTGGGCGGTGGGAGGGAGGTACAATTTGGGGCATCCGGGGGACCGAAGTGTAGTGCCCCACTCCCGTTGGGGCGAAGCACTATGTAATAGGCTCGTGCCAAGTCAGACATGGTCGGGAACATAGATGGCTAGTCTGGCTCGACGACGGGTGTGGTATACAAAAACCATGGCATCAATAAAATCGATTTGGACGAGTGATATGAGTACCGTTCCAACTAATGGATCGACTACTGTAGGAATAAGTCCTAGATGCGGTAGGCGGCGTCTTGGCGAAGGAACTCTAAAGAGAGCGACGCAACCCGTCTGCCGTTGGTTTTATTAGTTTTCTTGGCTTTCTGAACGAATTGTTGCGTGGATTTGATAGTGTGCTTTCGCGTCGATTTCTGAATGCGTCTTTGGGAATTTCGAAGGAATGATTGAAGAAAGGGTTCTAATTCGATGCTCGTGCCATTGCAGGAGTTCATGTAACTGACGCTTGACCGTCGCGAAGCGTTCTCCTACTCTCGGCGCAATCTCCTTAGGTGGGTGGTTTTTCGGCCCCTTCTTTTCTACTCCTTTCCGCCAACTAAATTCTTAAAGTTCAACGTTCAAATCGATGATGCTAACGGGATGTATGCTTGCCACTAAGATCAAGAGCTCGGGATAGTATATCAACCTAGAGAAGTTAATTCTGAATCGATTGGTTCACACTAAGTAGAGTAAAGATAAAGTTCTAAGAAAGAGATAAAATATATTTCATGCCATGCAAAAAACACAATGATGAAAATCTTGGTTGCGGTACATCATGCCTCGGAGAATTTGGTGCCTACGAGATGCTAAATCAGAACGTACGGTTTCGAGGAAAAGGACCCTTGCACGAGTAGGAATGATTATGTGATTTGATAATGGTTACGCTATGCAATTTACTTTATACATATTAAACTGTTCATACATTCGCATGGTTAAGGACGACTTGTGCACAAGGTGAGCTTTCCTCGAGACGGTACCCGGGGCCCTGGGACCGAATCAGCCTAGGAGGAAATTATGGAAATCGTGCTTCGACGCGAGGCATTGCGAGACCTCCAGTTAGGCTCGCTATCTGGACTGGAGGGTGCGTCGCAAGGCTACGTAATCGTCCTTCATGGTGTCGATATCACCAATGACCGTATATAGGATAGATTGCATGCTCACCTATTGTCTTGTGTAGGTGGTAAGTATCATGTATATTTTGTGCAGGAAAGGAGCACGGCCGTGGTAAGAATGCCTTTAAATTGGTTATGTGTTATCGTTTAAAATATGCCTTCGATATGAACTGCAATTCATATAGTTCTAAATAGAAAGATCACTTCGTATGCTAGAATCCTTAATAAGCAGTGTCGGTTTAGACAAGTGGGTTCATCCCATCCACTAGCAAGTGTGCTAACCCCCAACTCCCCAGGTAACAAGCGCACTGCGGGAGCTCGAGACTAGACCTGAAGCTGAAGAACGGAAGGCGGCACGAAGCTCTCCTATTTTGAAGTATTTTGAAGCCCAACTCAGATCGAAGGCTTTGTTCAAATGTATAAAGGAGCGTGAATGTATGGAACGATAAGGATTATTTCAGGGTAAGCTTGTCGAGAGTTTTTCTTTTATGTTTCAAGACGTAGCCGCAACGGCATATGTAATATAAAAATGACCTTGCACATACTTTGTAAGCTTATGAATGAAAAGCTAAATTTATTCCTATGCTATGTCTTCAACATCTCTACACTGTTTAATTTCAACGCGTTGAGTCAAAAGGAATTTCCAATTACACATCCTTGCCTTGTGCAAGTCCATTAAAGACTTGCACGGCATCACGTCCCGACCCGTGGGGATCGATCTATATCGAGTCAAGGCGATGACGACCTATTCGGCTAGTCGGAGCGTGACAAGTTGGTATCAGAGCATGGTTCACACCGCGGACCTTTCAAAATACTTTCTTTTAGATGATGCCGTTGCGATTTTTCAAAAACTATGCTTTTCGACATATGCGACCTGAAATAATCATTCCATACATATAAGCTCGTAGATATTTTGAGAATACTAACGGATTTGCTCAATTTTATAGGAATGCCGGAAGGACTGGGTGTCCCTGCTGTCAACGCCACATTGATCAGCATGGATAGCACCGAAGGTGCAACGTCTAGCGAATTTGCCATGGAGCGACTACTACGCCTCATGGAACTCCAACAACGCCAGTCAGAGATGCAGCAACGACAGCTGCAAGAACAGATCCAGGCCCAAGTCAGCGCCCAACAAAAGAAAATGGAGGCCCTGACCTGGATCGTAAGCACCATAGCGACCCAACAGAACTCGACGACCGTCATATCAGATGAAGAAGTGCAACCCGTAAAGACAAAACAAGTGTCTTCCTCCTTCCTGCTCAAGATGACCAAGTTCAAAAATATGAACCCGCCATAATTCAACGGTCGAGCAGAGCCTGACGAAGTCATGGGGTGGCTAGTGAAGATCGAGGGCCTGTTCAATCTCCTCAGCATCAAGGGGTCCAAGAGAGTCGGGTGCGCCGCATTGCAGCTCAACTTGAGGGCCTACGAATGGTGGGAGGCGAAGAAACAGGAACTCCAAGAGTCCAACCCCAACGCCAAGATCTCGTAGAAGACGTTCAAACTGGCCTTCCTCGAGCAATACATCCCTCGTGCCCTTCGTCGACAGAAGGAAGAGGAATTCATGTCCTTGAAGCAAGAAAACTTGTCCGTTGAAGACTACGGTACGAAGTTCGCGAAGCTTGCGAAGTTTGCCGGGGCCTTTCTGCCGAACACGGAGGCATGGTGCGAGCGCTTCCAGCAAGACCTGAATGATGATTTGCGTCGGGACGTCTTGAACCAGAGATACCAGACGTACAGGGAATCATATAACGCCGTCCTTGATAGTGAGCGGACCACTACTAAAATATGCTAAAATAGCGACGTATATTAGCGACGGCGGAAATACCCGTCGCTGATAATTGCCTATAGCGACTTCTTGTGCTACACGTCGCTGTCCGTCGCTGTGTAGCGACGTTCAGCGACGTAGTACAAGATACGTCGCTGATGGGCGATATTTTGCGACGGACGTCCATTTTACGTCGCTGTATTGCGACGTTTAGCGACGTATAATTTATGTGTCGCTGTTGTATTTCATATAGGGTTCCTGGTCCGATCGAAATCACAAAATTTTCACCCAAAATTTTTCTTCCCGCTCTCCCCTCTCCCCCTGGCGAACACTCCCCTCCGGCGACCCCTCCCTCCGGCGACACCCTCCCCCTTCTCCCCCCGGCGACCCCGCTCGCCCGTTGACCCCTCCATCCGGCGACCAGCCTCCCTCCTCCGACGAAGGAGCCTTCCTCGTCGCCTTCCTCCTCCGACGAAGCCACCCTCCTCGCCGCCTCCATCCTCCGACGAAGCCACCCTCCTCAGGTAAACCCTAACCCTAGCCCTAGCTATCTAGACACAGACACGGACACGAGAACCCTAACCCTAGCTGGGGTGGTCTTTTTGTCGAGGGGGGAGAGAGGGGTGGGGGTGGGTGCAGGGGGTGGGGGGGTCTTACTGTCGAGGGGTAGAGGGAGGGGTGGGGGTACCCGGGGGCAGGGGAGGGTTGGGGTGGGTGCAGCGGAGGGTAGGGGGAGGGGGCAGGGGTAGGGAGAGGGGGGCAGGGGAGGGTTGGGGTGGGTGCAGGGGTAGGGGGAGGGGGGCAGGGATGGGTACAGGGGTATGGGGAGGGGGGCAGAGGAGGGGGGAGGGGGGGCAGGGGAGGGTTGGGGTGGGTGCAGGGGTAGGGGAAGGGGGGCAGGGGAAAGGGGAGGGGGGCAGGGGAGGGTTGGGGTGGGTGCAGGGTAGGGGGAGGGGGGCAGGGGAGGGTTGGGGTGGGTGCAGGGGGAGGAGGGCAGGGGAGGGTGCAGGAATAGGTATCGGACTATATGTATACAATGTATATACATGTATATATACTCACACACTTACATACACACACAAATACATATGTATACATGTATATATATACTCACACACTTACATACACACACAAATACATATATAAATATATATATATATATATATATATACATTGTATATACACCAAGGTTCACAATATCGGTATCGGAATCGGTATCGGACTATTCCTATGAGTATTGGTATCGGCGATATCGGTAGTATCGGCGGTATCGTATCGGAGTATCAGACTTTGGTATCGGAAAATAAATAATTATTAATAAATTATTTATATTTATAAACATATATTTTATACATTTAGGCATAATTTTAAGTATTTCAGCGTTATTTCTTAGTAGTTTTGAAATTATATGAAATAATAGTCACCCTTACCGATTGGTTTTGCCGAATTGACCGGAACAAAGACCCCCAATGTCGGTATCGATCAATATTTGGTATCGGTCGGTATCGGATCGGAACTTGCCAAACCGTATAGGTATCGGCCGTATCGGATCGGTATCGGCCTATACTTTATACCATGATATACACACAAATACACATATACATACAATCAAAAATCCATTTGAAATTTATTTTAAGAATCTGAAATGTTGACGATATATACCCAAGGTTCACAATATCGGTATCGGAATCGGTATCTGACTATTCCTATGAGTATTGGTATCGACGATATCGGTAGTATCGGCGGTATCGTATCGGAGTATCGGACTTTGGTATCGGAAAACAAATAATTATTAATAAATTATTTACATTTAAAAACATATATTTTATACATTTAGGCATAATTTTAAGTATTTAGCGTTATTTCTTAGTAGTTTTGAAATTATATGAAATAGTAGTCACCCTTACCGATTGGTTTTGCCGAATTGACCGGAACAAAGCCCCCCAATTTTGGTTATCGGTCAATATTTGGTATCGGTCTGTATCGGATCGGAACATGCCAAACAGTATCGATATCGGCCGTATGTTGACTAAGGTTGACTATTTTGACTGAAAGTCAAAGTAGAGTCAACATCTGACCTAGATTGGACTAAGAGTTGACAAAGTCAACTGTAGGTCAACCCTTGACCTAGTTTGACCTTGTTTGAATTTGTTTGACTTAGCTTGACCTTGTTTGACTTTGTTTGACTTAGTACAACTTAGTTTGACCTAGATTGCATATCATTGTTATTAGTAACTGTCCGCTACTAATGTGTGTCCCATAATATGACATAATATACGAATTTGTGCCTGTTGGATAATGTGTGTCCATCTTTGCAGAATTATTTCCAAATGGATATGAATTACTACTTGTGGAATCGTTCATGGATGTACAATCGTCGTCCTGATGATATATGTAGTGTGCGGGATGAATACATAGCGGAAGTAGAGCAGTTCCTGCAGTTTGCTAAGGCGTTCCCTCAGTACATGGACGACACCAAAATTAAGTGTCCGTGTGTGAAATGTCATAACGTAAAATATTATCCAGAAGTGGAAGTGACATATCATTTGTACTCGAGGGGTTTTACGCCTAATTACTATCAGTGGACCGCACACGGAGAACTTGTGTCTTTAGCATCAGAGCCGGAGCCTCACGTTGAGCCGTATATGCATACGGGACCTAATTTTGTTTCAGATAATCATGCATACGACGACGGGTGCGTGAACATAATTTTCGACGCTGTGGGGCCTAGTTTCGTTCATGATGCACCTGAGGAGGCACTGAACGCCGATGCTGCACAGTTCATAGAGTTGCTGGAGAATGTAAGGACTCCATTGTATCCTGGTTGTGAGGATCATTCACCGTTGGAGGTGGTTACAAGACTGTTGAGCATTAAGTCAGATTTTAACATGTCGTGAGAATGCTACAACCGAATGTTGGAGTTGATTATAGAGATCTTGCCGGCGGGTGCTAAGTTGCCTAAAGACTTCTACCGGTCTAAGAGGATGGTGAGATCGCTCTGGATGGGATACGAGAAAATTGATTCCTGTCGCAATGGGTGCATGATGTACTACAAAGACGACAAGGACGCAGATGTGTACATATTTTGTGGTACTGATCGCTATAAGACAACTAGTACAGGAAGGTCTACCGGTACAAGAAGACCGACCGATTCAATGCACTACTTGCCTTTAACGTCGCGGTTGTAAAGATTATTTATGGTGAAAGAGACGACCGAAAATATGAGTTGGCACATGCGAGAACAGATTGAAGGAGTGTTGGATCACCCATCCGATCGATGGAGAAGCGTGAAAGCACTTTGATCGCGTGTATCCTGATTTTGCTTCAGATCCGCGTAATGTTAGGTTGGGACTATCTTCTGACGGTTTTACTCCTTTTGGTCTTTCGGGATCCCAGTATTCGTGCTGGCCTGTGATTGTCACTCCGTATAACCTACCGCCTTGGATGTGCATGAAGACTCAGTATGATAGATGAGTTGAATCAGTTATGGGAAGTAGGTGCCAACACGTATAATTCCTGGTCCGAACAATCCCAGGAGGAACATTGACGTGTACTTACAGCCTTTGATAGATGAGTTGAATCAGTTATGGAAAGTAGGCGCCAACACGTACGATGTTTCCAGGAAGCAGAATTTTCAGATGAAGGCAACCCTTATGTGGACCATCAACGACTTTCCGGCCTATGGAATGTTATCTGGATGGAGCACTCATGGCCGTCTCTCATGTCCATATTGCATGGACCGTAGTAAGGCTTTTCGCTTGAAACACGGAGAAAAACCGTGCTTCTTTGATTGTCATCGTCAATTTCTGCCAAAAGATCATCCGTTCAGAAGGAACAGGAATGCATTCCGTACCGACATTGTAGAGAAGGGTGATCCACCGCCAAGGTGGTGCGGAGCCACGATATGGAAGAAGGTTAAAGATTTTCTAAGTGCTATCGAAGATCCTACAACTGGGTACAAGTGCGATAGATTTGGTAGAGATCATAACTGGACAAAGAGGAGCATATTCTGGGATCTGCCATACTGGAGTACCAATCTGATCAGACATAATCTTGATGTCATGCATATTGAGAAGAATGTGTTTGATAACATAATTAATACTGTGATGGACGTAAAAGGAAAAACGAAAGACAATCCCAAGGCCAGGTTGGACTTAGAAGAAATATGCAAACGCCCTGCGTTGCATTTGATACAGCAGAATGAAAAACAGTTCCTGTCGAAGTCAATTTTCTCGCTAGACAAGGAGAAAAAAGTGAGACTTTGTCGGTGGATCCAGGGCCTAAAATTTTCAGACGGATTTGTGTCAAATCTGAGAAGATGTGTCGATCCGAAGGAAAACAAATTGACGGGTATGAAGAGCCACGACTGTCACGTATTCATGGAGAGGTTAATTTCGATTGTATTTCGGAAATTCTTACCGCAGGCAGTTTCGGATCCATTGACCGAGCTTAGCATATTCTTCAGGGATCTTTGTTCTAAGAAATTGCTCGTTGATCGTCTAGAAAAGCAAGAGAAGGACATTGCGGTAACACTATACAAGCTAGAGAGGGTGTTTCCTCCTGGATTCTTCGACTCTATGAAGCATTTGCCGATTCATCTATCCTATGAGGCACGTGTTGGTGGATCCGTCGAATATCGATGGATGTACCCGTTCGAGCGACATTTGAATCACCTAAAAAGAAAGGTGAAAAATAAGGCATGGGTCGAGGGTTCTATTTGTGAAGCCTATGTTCTCGAGGAGATTACAAACTTTTGTTTGATGTATTTCAAGCCTCATGTTGCAACTAATAGAACGAGAGCTTCCAGAAACGACGACAGAGATCATGAAAGTAATGATACAATACTGAAGGTATTCAATGCTCCAGAAAAGCCATCGGGTAAAATAAAGAAGAGATATCTGAATGATGATGAGCTAAGGGCTGCTCAGGTGTATGTATTACTCAACTGCGACGAGGAGGAAGTAGAAAAACTGGAGGGGTAAGTAAATAATACGTCTACATTATTTTAATAGTATTGAGAATAATACTATTATATTAATTGTACGATGTTATTTTCAGCATATTTAATGATGATGTGAGGTCAGGTAGGCCGCACATAACAGATGAAGAACTAGAACAAGAAATGAGGCGTTATTTTCCATCATGGTTGAGTGCATATGTAAGACTTGAGAACTCTGTAATTACCTTTCTGTATATGCACTTGATTTAGAATGAGCTTAATTGCTTCTTTCGTGGTATTTAGGTCGATCGTCCATACGCAAGACTTGAGAATGAGTCTATTAGAACGCTAGCCAAGGGACCAATTTATGCTGCAAAAATATGGCCAAGCTACTGTGTTAATGGGTTTAGGTTCAAGTCAACAACTTGCCCGATCAGAGACAACTTTGTGGATCTCGACTCCACCAGAAACAGCTGTTTGTGTATCAGATCTTCGAACTACAAAGATGTTGATGCGGGCAACGATTTCTATGGCGTGCTACGGGAGATCGTGGAGCTGACATATAGTTATGGAATAGAGCCTGCTAAGATTGTGTTATTCAGGTGTGATTGGTTCGATCCGATTGAAGGTCAGGGTTGGAAAGTAGACAAGCACGGTCTTGTTGATATAAACTGTCGGCGTCGATATCAAGCCTATGAACCATTTGTCCTATCAAGTCAGGCGCAGCTCGTGTACTTCACAAGTTATCCTAAACGGGGAACAACAAGGTCGGACTGGTGGGCAGTATACAAGACCAAAGCTAGAAATACATTTGAGGTTGACGATATAGCTTATCAACAGGATAAACTACCTCTTGTAACAAATATTATAGAAGTGGACACGACGGAAGTTCCTCATTACACATCTAATTGTGTAGAAGAAGTAGAATTATCTGAAGAGGAAGATGCAGATGAAAGTAAAGATGTAGAGGAGGAAGAAGAAGAAGAAGAAGAAGAAGAAGAAGAAGAAGATGAGCTAAACGAACTAGATGAATTTTCAGAAGAGGATTAAAATCTGTGATGTCTATCATATAAATATGTATTTTTGTAATAATAAATCTGTGACACTTTAGTGACACTTTTATCTGTGACCATGATATTTTTCAAAAATCTGTGATATCTATCATATAAATATGTATTTTTGTTTTATTGTCATATGTTATTATCAGGTATGACTGGACCAGGAGGACGACGCGAAAGATATTACATTAGGCAGTCCAGTCAGCCTCGGCCTAGGGATGGAGGGGGCAGTTCCGTACCCTCATCCTCATCTCCGAGTATGCCAGTGTACCATTCTGTTCCCGGTCCATTACCGGGACAGGGCAGTTCCAGCAGGTTGCAGAGTCCTCCCTCGTCGTCTAGCCTTCCTGATCCCGCGTCCAACATCCCTGATATCCCGTCCAGCATTCCTCCTGTCGACGGCTCTATGGGGGAAGCCAACGTCGAGCATATGGAGGCCGACGATCAGACTGAACCTGCCCAGGCAGGAGGAGAGAGCGACCCTCCATGCGCTTCCCCGGACGAGACGCGTATGGAGATTTGGACGGACGGGCCTATGAAGTAAGTTAATTAATTAATATATATTTCTCAAATGATTATATGTACATATATATTCATGAAATTTTTTTATTGTATAGATATCGGCCTTCTGTAGTACAGAGACAGCTGGGGCTATTTCTGAGGCAGAACTATGGTGGACATTGGCTCAACTACTCAGATGCTTCCGCAGATAGGAAGGCCTTTTGGTTCGCCCACTTCAAGATAAAAAAATTGTTTATTTTTAAATTTTAATAATCATTTGTGTATATTATACAACTTTTTTATTTTACTTCTTGTAGAGGACCTATTTCTATCCGCCACACCGGGCGGCGAGGATCGAGGGCCAATTTTCTGCCGTCGCAGCCAAGCTCATCCGTGATGCGATCGACGACCAGAAGCGTCGTGATCGCGCCGGACGTCCGATCCATGGTTGGATCACGCCAGATCAGTGGGCTGCGATGAAGGCTAGATTCCGCGAGCCCAAGTACCAGAAGGGGTCTGAGAAGGCCAAGGTGGCGCGGTCGAGCGCCGGTAAGTGGTGTGGTGGCTCCATTCCGATGATGGAGCATTTTCGTCGTTTGGTACATTTCCTATGACGGACATTAATTTATATATAGTTCGATATAGAATGTTTAATACTAATAATAGATAATATATTTTAACAGGTAAAAAAGGGTGAGGACCCGAACATGGTGACCGTCTACCTGGTCACACATCGGAGGGCTGGGGAGTTCATTGACGAGAGGACGACGCAGGCATATGTACGTTCTATTCTTTATATTAATTTACTATAACTTAGAAAACATGAAAATAGATATCAATATAGACTTTAGCAAACACTTACACGTTAGCAAACATGTTCTAGGCCGAGTTTGTTCGGCTACAGCAGGAGGCGGCTGCTGCTGCTAGTGTGCCAGCAGAGGGAGGGGCTGGTAGTTCCTCCCAGCCGCCTACAGCTCCATCGCAGGACGAGCTCTGGATGACCGCCGTTGGCGGTCTTCATAACGGTACGTACTACGGTACGTACTACAGTACGGGATCCTACAGCACGTATTTGGCTTCAGAGTCATCCCGGGCCCCCTCTGTCAGTGCGCAGTCTCCGGCTTCGCAGGCGTCGTCACGAGTTGGGGATATCCTTCGTCAGATCGAGGTGCTGCCACTACTAAAATAACCCATATTAGCGACGTCAGGAGACGTCGCTAAAATGGAAAATACGTCGCTAAAACAACTTAGCGACGTATTTAGCGACGAAAAACGAACGTCGCTTATATGCAAGTCGCAAATGGCAATTTAGTCGCCGAACGTCGCTATTGGCGACGCGGCGTTCATTGTCGCTAGACGTCGCTAAATGGAGCGACAGATAGCGACGTATAACTACGTCGCCAACGTTGCGACGTAAAGCGACCACTGGCGACGCTGTATAATTTATATATGATGACATGGCATGGCAGCTACGTGGGCATCTTAGCGACGTCTACCGACAGATTAGCGACGGAGAGTAGCGACGTCTAGTGACGTGACGTAACTATTTAGCGACGTATAGTGACTTCTATATTCCGTCGCAGAACGTCGCTATACGTCGCAGATATTATAAAAAAAATTTAAAAAAATATAATTGATATTTTTGTTATGCTGTGTGTCTGTGTTTACAGTGTGTGTGAAGTGCAGTGTTCGAACCATCGACAGTTTCGTTTACTGTTCTATATTTTATCTTGGATAGAAAGAGCAACAGTTCATGGTGCACTTCTCAGAGCTTCTGCTTCACGTCCTTCACCTTCTCGGAAACCTTTACGAAGTTCCGAGAAAGTGAAGGACGTGAAAATGAAGCTCTCAGAAGCATGGTTTAAAGTATCGGCCGATACCGATCCGATACGGCCGATACCGAGACGGTTTGGCAAGTTCCGATCCGATACCGACCGATACCAAATATTGATCGATTCCGACATTGGGGGTCTTTGTTCCGGTCAATTCGGCAAAACCAATCGGTAAAGGTGACTACTATTTCATATAATTTCAAAACTACTAAAAAATAACTCTGAAATACTTAAAATTATGCCTAAATGTATAAAATATACGTTTATAAATATAAATAATTTATTAATAATTATTTGTTTTCCGATACCAAAGTCTGATACTCCGATACGATACCGCCGATACTACCGATATCGCCGATACCAATACTCATAGGAATAGTCCGATACCGATCCCGATACCGATACCGATATTGTGAACCTTGGTGTATATACATTGTATACATATATATTTATATATGTATTTGTGTGTGTATGTAAGTGTGTGAGTATATATATACATGTATACATATGTATTTGTGTGTGTATGTAAGTGTGTGAGTATATATGTATTTGTGTGTGTATGTAAGTGTGTGAGTATATATGTATTTGTGTGTGTATGTAAGTGTGTGAGTATATATACATGTATCTACATTGTATACATATAGTCCGATACCGATTCCTGCACCGTCCCCGGCCCCCCTCCTCCTACCCCTGCACCCACCCCAACCCTCCCCTGCCCCCCTCCCCCTACCCCTGCCTCACCCCAACCCTCCCCTGCCCCCCTCCCCCCTCCCCTGCCCCCCCTCCCCCGACCCCTGCACCCACCCCAACCCTCCCCTGCCCGCCTCCCCCTACCCCTGCACCCACCCCAACCCTCCCCTGCCCCCGGGTACCCCCACCCCTCCCTCCACCCCTCGACAGTAAGTCCCTCCACCCCCTGCACCCACCCCCACCCCCTGCACCCACCCCCACCCCTCTCTCCCCCCTCGACAGCTAGGGTTAGGGTCTCCATACGACTCCTCATCTAGGAAAAGGATCTCTCCTCCACCCCCTGTGTCACGCCCCAGAACCAGAATACTGGAGAGCGGGGGCAGACATAGCCTGCTACGTATAATGAAATGGAATCCACGTCACTATACGGTCACGGCTGTCTAGGTATATGAGGGTTTAACTACAATCCATCAGTCTCCTATGGTCAAGATCAAGCCTATTGTCTCAATCACAAGCAAGTAGTAACAGTCACAAGATATTAGAGCATCAATATACAATAGTAAGGCGTCCCATACATTACATATTGGATGATCATGAAGCTAGTCGTACAAAATGTCAGGACTAGCAAGAGTTTCAGTCATACATGATCAACCCTAGGATTTGTCAATCATGTTACAGCCCGTAGGCAGACAGTAAATAAAGGTGCAATACGAGCTAACACGTGCTCGCCGACTAAACGCCTCAAAAGAATAATTTTACAAATAGAGTGGGAGGACAAAAGAAACCCACTCGTTGCCCTGGTTACGCCTGGTGGTCACCATCGGGCTGGAAGACAGGTGGATCCTCTGTTGCTGCTCCGATATCTGGCCACACAAAACCAGCTGGGTCAGACCCCAGAAAGAGCAAGTGCCACAAGGGAGGCTTCACTTAGGAACTAAAATCAGCATATCACAATAGAATATTAAAGATAATAAATAAAGAACTGATAATAATAGAGATAACAACAGTAAACTGAGTACGAGAAAACTATTCAAGTAGCCAGGTCACAACCCTTAAACCAAACAAGGACCGGGGTTGCAGCCCTTCACCTAAATAGAAACCCGTCTCAAATACTATTGGTACAGTGAAGACAATAAACGAAGAGAGGACACAGAACTGCTCCGGGAGCCAGGTTACAACCCTTAAACCAAACAAGGACCGGGGTTGTAATCCTTCGCCTGAACAGAACTGGACCCCTGATCTTTATTGCTAAGGCCAGTATAAATAATCATGGTATTAAGGTAAGGTAAAACATGACGAACATGGCATGGAATTGCAATAAGACAATAAACGAAGAGAGGACACAGAACTGCTCCGGGAGCCAGGTTACAACCCTTAAACCAAACAAGGACCGGGGTTGTAACCCTTCGCCTGAACAGAACTGGACCCCCGATCGTTATTGTTAAGGCAAGCATCAATAATCATGTCATGTCACAATCTTGCACAGGATCAGGATAAGACTAAGCTGGAATAAACTACATCCAATCAATCACGGCCAATCAAGAGTACGGCTTGATACTTTTAACTAACTAGGGTTATCACATGCCTAGTTACTAGCAAGATGCAATAAGATTATCCCAACAGCCACAAGCCCTGCAGACCATCCGGTTATCCAGGTCGAATGTCCGTTTAGGAAGAATGCAACACATGACTGTGTGCTGGAAATGTGCCCTACTCGTCGGTAGACTACAAGTCCACTGAATGCGCCCAGATAACGGGATTGCTTGTAGCTGGGAATCTCTTCATGACTACTGAATCATTCTAGTTAATTAGCCTTAGTCAATTAGGACATATAACAGTTAGAAATAGTCAAAATCTTGCATAAAATAACTAGTGACATATTCTTGATGCCAAGGAAATGATCTACAACTTCCATGTTGAAAGTTGGGAGAAATTCGAGTCAATTAGGACATATAACAGTTAGAAATAGTCAAAATATGCATTATGCGGCCTATTCTGCGACACCATATGCGGCCAACTGCGACATGCGGCTTATGCGGCTCAACTGCGACATCGTATGCGGCCTACTGCGACATGCGGCTCATGCAGCTCAACTGCGGCATGCTATGCGACCAACTGCGACATGTGGCTCATGCGGCTCAACTGCGACATCATATGCGGCCAACTGCGACATGCGGCTCATACGGCTCGACTGCGACATGCTATGCGGCCAACTGCGACATGCGGCTCATGCGGCTCAACTGCGACATCATATGCGGCCAACTGCGACATATGTCTCATGCGGCTCGACAGCGACATCATATGCGGCCAACTGCGACATATGTCTCATGCGGCTCAACAGCGACATCATATGCGGCCAACTGCGACATATGTCTCATGCGGCTCGACAGCGACATGCTATGCGACGAACTGCGATATATGTCTCATGCGGCTCAACAGCGACATCATATGCGGCCAACTGCGACATATGTCTCATGCTACAGATGAACACAGAAGTTTGACCAAAATTGTTTTGGCCATAACTTCCTCATCCGAAGTCAAAATCAAGCGAAACAAAAGCCAAAACTGTATGAAATTGAATTCTCTACAACATAGAACCATTAGTTTTCGAAAATAACTAAGTTTTAGAGATCAAAACCAAGAAAACCGAAAAGTTATAAACTTAGATCTACAAGAAATTATCCATCAAAATGAAAAAGGCCAAGTTCTAAAGAGTCTTAAAATCAAGTAAGGAAGAGAATGGAACAATAAAACTTGAGATCCAACATGAAGCAAGTTTACACTTGCCTAGCTCTCTTCCCTGGTAGGTAGAAGAGTAATGGTGGAGAAGAAGAAGTGAAGGAGAAGAATAAATGAAGAGAGAGAGAGAGTTAGGTAGAAATATAAATGAGGGTGGTGGTGGTAGGTGGGGTTTTTCTTTTGGTTTATGGTGAACCCAAAAGCAAACCAAACCAAGCTAAGCCGAACCAAGCTAAGCCATAACCAATGACATGCCAAAATAACCATACAGGAAAATACGCAAATACGAGTCAAGAATACGTACACGTATACCAAGATACGTAATACAAACTATAGGCATTACAACTCTACCCACCTTAAAAGAATTCCGTCCTCGGAATTTAATCAAGAGGCTAGAATTGCAAGGACAAGCTATACTAATCGTAAGCTATAACAAGCAGTCTATCATGCAGTCATTTATTTAAACAAGGAATTGAAAGCATAAGGCATAAGGAAGACATTATACCTTACGAGTCAAACAGGTCGGGATATCGCGATCGGATATCATCCTCACGCTCCCACGTCGACTCTCCCAATGAGTGATGACCCCAAGCAACTCGGACTAACTTGATAGTCTTGTTCTTGAGTGTCTTCTCTCTTTGGTCCAATATAGACACGGGCCTCTCCTCATACGAAAGGTTGGTACCAACAACCAATTCCGAATGATCCAGGATGTGGCTCGGGTCCGGAATATACCGTCGCAGTTGGGATACATGGAATACGTCATGTACCTCACATAGCGACGGTGGAAGAGCGAGACGATAGGATACATCTCCTACTCGCTCCAGAATGTCGAATGGCCCTATATACCTAGGACTAAGCTTTCCTCGTACGCCGAAACGAATGATGCCACGGTTAGGCGAAATCCTCAGGAATACATGGTCGCCGACAGAAAACTCAAGAGGGCGCCGATGAGAATCGGCCCAATGACGCTGGCGATCTTGGGCAACTCGAAGATGATCTCTGACTCTTCTGACCACTTCAACGGTCTGAGCAATCATTTCCGGACCAAGCATCTGCCTCTCTCCAACATCATCCCAGGCTAGCGGGGATCGGTACTTCCTACCATACAGTGCCTCGAACGGTGCCATCTAGATACTGGCCTGGAAACTGTTGTTGTACGAGAACTCTACCAGGTACAGGTGATCTTCCCATGAACCACCGAAGTCAAGTGTACAGGACCGCAATATGTCTTCAAGAGTCTGGATCGTGCGTTCCGACTGGCCATCTGTCTGCGGATGATACGCTGAACTGAACTGGAGATGAGTCCCCAAACTCTCTTGTAAGCTACGCCAAAAGTGCGACGTGAATCTTGAATCTCGGTCCGAGGTGATACTGACTGGTACTCCGTGCAATCTGATAATCTGCCGAAGATACATCTCCGCTAGCTGAGCCGTCGACTGACCTATTCTAAACGGAAGAAAGTGAGCCACCTTCGTGAGCCGATCAACTATAACCCAGATAGCATCTCTACCAGCTGGGGATCTAGGCAATCTGGTCACAAAATCCATGGTCACATGCTCCCACTTCCATTCTGGGATCGACAAGGGCTGAAGAAGTCCAGCCGGCCTCTGATGTTCAGCTTTAACTTGTTGGCAAATCAAACACCGAGAGACAAACCGAGCTATCTCCCTCTTCATGCCATTTCACCAAAAGTGCTGGCGGATATCACGGTACATCTTTGTGCCACCGGGATGAATAGAATACTGCGAACTGTGGGCCTCTGCCATGATCTCCTGTCTGATATCTCCACTGGGTATACAAAGACGCTTACCATGTCGAAGTGTACCGTCTTCATGAATGCATAACTCTGGTCTTCGTCCTGCCTCACACTCTGCTCTGAGTCGCTGAAGCTTGGAATCTGCTGACTGCGCCTTCCAGATCCTCTCGACTATAGTGGACTGAACTTGCATGCTGGCCATCAATGCCACACTGGAAGGGAGGACAACTTCTATACCCATCTTCTGAAGATCGGCTAACAGTTCTGGTTGCGCTGTTAGGAAATAAACTCCGGCTCTCCTGCTCAATGCATCTGCAACAACGTTGGCCTTCCCTGGGTGATACTGCAGGTTGACATCATAATCCACAAGCAGCTCTAGCCATCTCCTCTGACGCATGTTGAGATCCTTCTGGGTGAACACATACCTCAGACTCTTGTGGTCGGTGAAGATCTCCACCCTATCTCCGTACAAGTAGTGCCTCCACAACTTAAGTGCAAACACTACTGCTGCCAGCTCCAAGTCATGGGTTGGGTAATTTCTCTCATGGTCACGAAGTTGTCGTGACGCATAAGCTATTACCTTCCCATGCTGCATCAGAACACATCCTAAACCTCTGTCCGAAGCATCACAATACACTGAGAATCCTCCGGTTCCATCTGGAAGCGTGAGAATAGGAGCCGTCATCAAGCCTTGCTTCAACCTCTCAAAAGAATCCTGGCACTCTGCTGTCCAAGCAAACTGCACATCCTTGCGGGTCAACTGGGTCAATGGTGCGGAAATTCGAGCAAAGTCTGAAACAAATCGCCGGTAGTAGCCGGCCAAGCCAAGAAAACTGCGAATTTCTGCCACTGTGCTAGGTACTGGCCACGTTTCAATGGCCACGATCTTCTGGGGATCCACTTCTACCCCTCCTCTGGTGATGATATGACCCAAGTATGAAATGCGATCGAGCCAGAACTCGCATTTACTAAACTTGGCATATAACTGGTGCTCTCTGAGAATCTAGAGGACAATTCTGAGATGTTGCTCATGCTCCGCTTCACTCTTGCTGTAGACCAGGATGTCGTCTAGGAACACAATCACGAACTGATCCAAATAAGGCATGAAGATGCGATTCATGAGGTCCATGAATACAGCTGGCGTATTGGTTGCTCCAAATGGCATCACAAGGAACTCCCAATGCCCATACCTAGATCTGAAAGCAGTCTTCGGGATGTCCTGCTCTCTGACTCTGATCTGATGGTATCCTGACTGCAAGTCAATCTTCGAAAATACTGACGCCCCTTTGAGTTGATCAAACAAGTCATCTATCCTTGGGAGAGGATATCTGTTCTTGATTGTCACTGAGTTCAAGGTACGATAATCAACACACAATCTGGATGTACCATCCTTCTTTTTCACAAGAAGCATCGGGGCTCCCCAAGGTGATCCACTAGCACGAATGAATTCCTTGGTTCTGAGTTCTTCAATCATCTTATACAATATCTCTAACTCTGATGGCGCCATCCTGTAGACTCTCTCTCTGACACTGGGGCTGTCCCGGGAATCAAGTTGATGGTAAACTCGATCTCTCGCTCTGGCGGCATCCCTGGAAGCTCTTCTGGGAAAATATCTGGAAACTCTTCGACTATCCGAGGTAACTGTACTACTGCCACTGCCATCCGCAACACTGGAGGAGAAGGTTCAACTTCGCCTCGGGAGAAGAAAAACTCCGGCTCGCCTGGAATGCTAAAAATAACCCTGCCAATATGACAGTCTATCCTAGCATACTGGTCCCTCAACCAATCCATCCCTAAGACCACATCATAATCGGCCATCGGGAACTCTATCAATCTAGCGGGGATTTCTCTACCGCTAACTATGACCCGACACGAGGAAAATACTCTATCTACTCCCACAAGTCCGTTACCAGTAAGTATATTGAGCCTTACTGATAATGACTCGGGCTCCAGTCCTACCCGTGTCACAAATCGTGCAGACATAAATGAATGCGAGGCACCAGAATTAAATAATACTGAAGCTGGAAAGGTGTTGACGAGAATAGTACCTGCCACCACCTCACCTGGTGCTATTCCTTCTTCTCCCATGGTCAAAGCCAGCACTTGACCATGTCCTCTGGGTGCGGGTCCCCTCTGCTGAAAATTCCTCTGCCTGCTCTGGATTAGGGCTTGGGCTTGGGCATACTGTTGCGGTCTCTGCTGCTGGAATGCCTGGGCCTGCGTCGGCAATGGCCTCGGGAACGGGTACTGCAGCTGCTGCTGCTGCTGGACTGGTGCTGGTCCTCTAACTGAAGGACTAGAGAAAGCGGATGAACTCCCCCTGTTCGGGCAGTTCCCAACCCTGTGGTCTGGGGCACCACAAACCAAGCACAAACCCTGTGCTCTACGACACTCTGACACCACATGTCCTGGCTTCCCGCAGTGTGAACATTCCACTGCGGAAGACTGCTTCTGCTTCTGCTGCTGAGGGTGCGTCGGGGTGGAATGCTGAACCGACGTCACTGAGGCCGCCCACCTCGGAGCTCCAATGGTCAAAGCCCTGGCTGCCGGGGCTGGTGCTGATGACTGATTCATCTGCCCGTGAGATCGCTTCCGACCTCCGGTCCTATCCACGATCCTCTGGGAGGTATATTCATGCCTCCGGGCTGCTCTCAACACTGCATCAAAAGTCTGACGCTCAAACTGCTCTACCGCCAATAAAATCTCTAGGTGGAGCCCCTGCTGGAACCGCTGGGCTCTATCAAACTCGGTCGCCACCAAGGTGGGAGCAAACCGACTAAGCCTGGAGAACTCGGCCGCATATCCGTCGACCGTCCTGCCCATCTGCTTCAGATTGGTGAACCTCGTCTGTAGATCATACCGAGCTACAGCATCAAAATACTTGGTCTGGAATCTCTCCCTGAATACTGCCCATGAAATAGGGGCCACTAATCCATCGGCCTGCGCTGCCCACCAGCTGCGAGCAAGATCCAATAGCTGCAGGCGCACCACGGCCACCTTCTCGTTCTCTGGAGTCCTGGCTGCTTCTAGAATTACCTCTGTGTCCTGAAGCCATGCATCTGCAGCGATCGCATCTTCACTGCCATCGAAGAAGGGAGGGTTCAAGCGCTTGAAGCTGTTGGCCGCGCTATTACCCTGATGACCTCCTCTGGTCAAAGCATCTGCCACCGCCTGGTGCAAGGCATCTCCGTGACGATCCTGGGAAGCTAATAGGGACCTGATGAGACCCACCAAAGTGCCATCATCCGGCTCTGCAGGCTGGACTGGCTGAATTGGGGGTTCTCCTTCGGTAGGCATGACTCTGGAGGCTACTCCTGAATGCTGGGCTTGATCTCCAGGTTGTTGCTGGTCCGCGGGAGGTGCACCGCCTTGCTGGTCGGCAGGTCCAGGAACAATACCGCTGAAGAAGACGACATAGGGAACAATAAGGAAGGACCATGACAGATCAACGATACAAGCATGTGATCAGGTCAAGATTCTCAGGGATTTGAAGATACGAGCAGAGATCAAGGGCGAATACTGATTGAGACATCTATTCGGTAAACCCTCACATATCTTGATTTACAAGACCTGCATGGGCCACCACTAAAACCATGTCACGCTCCAGAACCAGAATACTGGAGAGCGGGGGCAGACATAGCCAGCTACGTATAATATAATGGAATCCACGTCACTATACGGTCACGGCTGTCTAGGTATATGAGGGTTTAACTACAATCCATCAGTCTCCTATGGTCAAGAACAAGCCTATTATCTTAATCACAAGCAAGTAGTAACAGTCACAAGATATTAGAGCATCAATATACAATAGTAAGGCGTCCCATACATTACATATTGGATGATCATGAAGCTAGTCGTACAAAATGTCAGGACTAGCAAGAGTTTCAGTCATACATGATCAATCCTAGGATTTGTCAATCATGTTACAGCCCGTAGGCAGACAGTAAATAAAGGTACAATACGAGCTAACACGTGCTCGCCGACTAAACGTCTCAAAAGAATAATTTTACAAATAGAGTGGGAGGACAAAAGAAACCCACTCGTTGCCCTGGTTACGCCTGGTGGTCACCATCGGGCTGGAAGACAGGTGGATCCTCTGTTGCTGCTCCGATATCTGGCCACACAAAACCAGCTGGGTCAGACCCCAGAAAGAGCAAGTGCCACAAGGGAGGCTTCACTTAGGAACTAAAACCAGCATATCACAATAGAATATTAAAGATAATAAATAAAGAACTGATAATAATAGAGATAACAACAGTAAACTGAGTACGAGAAAACTATTCAAGTAGCCAGGTCACAACCCTTAAACCAAACAAGGACCAGGGTTGCAGCCCTTCACCTGAATAGAAATCCATCTCAAATACTATTGGTACAGTGAAGACAATAAACGAAGAGAGGACACAGAACTGCTCCGGGAGCCAGGTTACAATCCTTAAACCAAACAAGGACCGGGGTTGTAATCCTTCGCCTGAACAGAACTGTACCCCTGATCTTTATTGCTAAGGCCAGTATAAATAATCATGGTATTAAGGTAAGGTAAAACATGACGAACATGGCATGGGATTGTAATAAGACAATAAACGAAGAGAGGACACAGAACTGCTCCGGGAGCCAGGTTACAACCCTTAAACCAAACAAGGACCGGGGTTGTAACCCTTCGCCTGAACAGAACTGGACCCCCGATCGTTATTGTTAAGGCAAGCATCAATAATCATGTGTAATGCCTATAGTTTGTATTACGTATCTTGGTATACGTGTACGTATTCTTGACTCGTATTTGCGTATTTTCCTGTATGGTTATTTTGGCATGTCATTGGTTATGGCTTAGCTTGGTCCGACTTAGCTTGGTTTGGTTTGCTTTTGGGTTCACCATGAACCAAAAGAAAAACCCCACCTACCACCACCCTCATTTATATTTCTACCTAACTCTCTCTCTCTCTTCATTTATTCTTCTCCTTCACTTCTTCTTCTCCACCATTACTCTTCTACCTACCAGGGAAGAGAGCTAGGCAAGTGTAAACTTGCTTCATGTTGGATCTCAAGTTTTATTGTTCCATTCTCTTCCTTACTTGATTTTAAGACTCTTTAGAACTTGGCCTTTTCATTTTGATGGATAATTTCTTGTAGATCTAAGTTTATAACTTTTCGGTTTTCTTGGTTTTGATCTCTAAAACTTGGTTATTTTCGAAAACTAATGGTTCTATGTTGTGGAGAATTCAATTTCATGCAGTTTTGGCTTTTGTTTCGCTTGATTTCGACTTCGGTTGAGGAAGTTATGGCCAAAACAATTTTGGTCAAACTTCTATGTTCATCTGCAGCATGAGACATATGTCGCAGTTAGCCGCATATGATGTCGCTGTTGAGCCGCATGGGACATATGTCGCAGTTGGCCGCATATGATGTCGCTGTTGAGCCGCATGAGACATATGTCGCAGTTGGCCGTATATGATGTCGCAGTTGAGCCGCATGAGACATATATCGTAGTTGGCCGCATAGCATGTCGCTGTCGAGCCGCATGAGACATATGTCGCAGTTGGCCGCATATGATGTCGCAGTTGAGCCGCATGAGCCGCATGTCGCAGTTGGCCGCATAGCATGTCGCAGTCGAGCCGCATGAGCCGCATGTCGCAGTTGGCCGCATATGATGTCGCAGTTGAGCCGCATGAGCCGCATGTCGCAGTTGGCCGCATAGCATGCCGCAGTTGAGCTGCATGAGCCGTATGTTGTAGTAGGCCGCATATGATGTCGCAGTTGAGCCGCATAAGCCGCATGTCGCAGTTGGCCGCATATGATGTCGCAGTTGAGCCGCATGAGCCGCATGTCGCAGTTGGCCGCATAGCATGCCGCAGTTGAGCTGCATGAGCCGCATGTTGCAGTAGGCCGCATATGATGTCGCAGTTGAGCCGCATAAGCCGCATGTCGCAGTTGGCCGCATATGGTATCGCAGAATAGGCCGCATAATGCATATTTTGACTATTTCTAACTGTTATATGTTCTAATTGACTGAATTATGGCTCGAATTTCTCCCAACTTTCAACGTGGAAGTTGTAGATTATTTCCTTGGCATCAAGAATATGTCACTAGTTATTTTATGCAAGTTTCTCTCATTCATAATATTGTAAGAATAGAACACGATAGTGGTCCGTTATGGCGTACTCTTGACAAGTAAACTGACATGATATATCTCGGCATGCTGTTACGACAGCTAGCCTGACATGACAAGTATGAAAGACTTGGACACCGTGGGCGATTGTGTTTGTACAAATAAACTAGTACTGTCTTGCATCATGTCTAGGATGGGGACCCCTGAGTACCACGGTCAGGGGTACCTACTGAAATTGACTAAGGCTAATTAACTAGAATGATTCAGTAGTCATGAAGAGATTCCCAGCTACAAGCAATCCCGTTATCTGGGCGCATTCAGTGGACTTGTAGCCTACCGACGAGTAGGGCACATTTCCAGCACACAGTCATGTGTTGCATTCTTTCTAAACGGACATTCGACCTGGATAACCGGATGGTCTGCAGGGCTTGTGGCTGTTGGGATAATCTTATTGCATCTTGCTAGTAACTAGGCATGTGATAACCCTAGTTAGTTAAAAGTATCAAGCCGTACTCTTGATTGGCCGTGATTGATTGGATGTAGTTTATTCCAGCTTAGTCTTATCCTGATCCTGTACAAGATTGTGACATGACATGATTATTGATGCTTGCCTTAACAATAACGATCGGGGGTCCAGTTCTGTTCAGGCGAAGGGTTACAACCCCGGTCCTTGTTTGGTTTAAGGGTTGTAACCTGGCTCCCGGAGCAGTTCTGTGTCCTCTCTTCGTTTATTGTCTTATTGCAATCCCATGCCATGTTCGTCATGTTTTACCTTACCTTAATACCATGATTATTTATACTGGCCTTAGCAATAAAGATCAGGGGTCCAGTTCTGTTCAGGCGAAGGTTACAACCCCGGTCCTTGTTTGGTTTAAGGGTTGTAACCTGGCTCCCGGAGCAGTTCTGTGTCCTCTCTTCGTTTATTGTCTTCACTGTACCAATAGTATTTGAGACGGGTTTCTATTCAGGTGAAGGGCTGCAACCCCGGTCCTTGTTTGGTTTAAGGGTTGTGACCTGGCTACTTGAATAGTTTTCTCGTACTCAGTTTACTGTTATTATCTCTGTTATTATCAGTTCTTTATCTATTATCTTTAATATTCTATTATGATATGCTGGTTTTAGTTCCTAAGTGAAGCCTTCTTTGTGGCACTTGCTCTTTCTGGGGTCTGACCTAGCTGGTTTTGTGTGGCCAGATATCGGAGCAGCAACAGAGGATCCACCTGTCTTCCAGCCCGATGGTGACCACCAGGCGTAACCAGGGCAACGAGTGGGTTTCTTTTGTCCTCCCACTCTATTTGTAAAATTATTCTTTTGAGACGTTTAGCCGGCGAGCACGTGTTAGCAAGTATTGTACCTTTATTTACTGTCTGCCTACGGGCTGTAACATGATTGACAAATCCTAGGGTTGATCATGTATGACTGAAACTCTTGCTAGTCCTGACATTTTGTACGACTAGCTTCATGATCATCCAATATGTAATGTATGGAACGCCTTACTATTGTATATTGATGCTCTAATATCTTGTGACTGTTACTACTTGCTTATGATTGAGACAATAGGCTTGTTCTTGACCATAGGAGACTGATGGATTGTAGTTAAACCCTCATATATCTAGACAGCCGTGACCGTATAGTGACGTGGATTCCATTTCATTATACGTAGCTGGCTATGTCCGTCCCCGCTCTCCAGTATTCTGGTTCTGGGGCGTGACATCATGTCATGTCACAATCTTGCACAGGATCAGGATAAGACTAAGCTGAAATAAACTCCATCCAATCAATCACGGCCAATCAAGAGTAGGACTTGATACTTTTAACTAACTAGGGTTATCACAAGCCTAGTTACTAGCAAGATGCAATAAGATTATCCCAACAGCCACAAGCCCTGCAGACCATCCGGTTATCCAGGTCGAATGTCCGTTTAGGAAGAATGCAACACATGACTGTGTGCTGGAAATGTGCCCTACTCGTCGGTAGGCTACAAGTCCACTGAATGCGCCCAGATAACGGGATTGCCTGTAGCTGGGAATCTCTTCATGACTACTGAATCATTCTAGTTAATTAGCCTTAGTCAATTTCAGTAGGTACCCCTGACCGTGGTACTCAGGGGTCCCCATCCTAGACATGATGCAAGACAGTACTAGTTTATTTGTACAAACACAATCGCCCACGGTGTCCAAGTCTTTCATACTTGTCATGTCAGGCTAGCTGTCGTAACAGCATGCCGAGATATATCATGTCAGTTTACTTGTCAAGAGTGCGCCACAGCGGGCCACTATCGTGTTCTATTCTTACAATATTATGAATGAGAGAAACTTGCATAAAATAACTAGTGACATATTCTTGATGCCAAGGAAATGATCTACAACTTCCATGTTGAAAGTTGGGAGAAATTCGAGTCAATTAGGACATATAACAGTTAGAAATAGTCAAAATATGCATTATGCGGCCTATTCTGCGACACCATATGCGGCCAACTGCGACATGCGGCTTATGCGGCTCAACTGCGACATCGTATGCGGCCTACTGCGACATGCGGCTCATGCAGCTCAACTGCGGCATGCTATGCGGCCAACTGCGACATGTGGCTCATGCGGCTCAACTGCGACATCATATGCGGCCAACTGCGACATGCGGCTCATGCGGCTCGACTGCGACATGCTATGCGGCCAACTGCGACATGCGGCTCATGCGGCTCAACTGCGACATCATATGCGGCCAACTGTGACATATGTCTCATGCGGCTCGACAGCGACATCATATGCGGCCAACTGCGACATATGTCTCATGCGGCTCCACAGCGACATCATATGCGGCCAACTGCGATATATGTCTCATGCGGCTCGACAGCGACATGCTATGCGGCCAACTGCGACATATGTCTCATGCGGCTCAACAGCGACATCATATGCGGCCAACTACGACATATGTCTCATGCTGCAGATGAACACAGAAGTTTGACCAAAATTGTTTTGGCCATAACTTCCTCATCCGAAGTCAAAATCAAGCGAAACAAAAGCCAAAACTGTATGAAATTGAATTCTCTACAACATAGAACCATTAGTTTTCGAAAATAACCAAGTTTTAGAGATCAAAACCAAGAAAACCGAAAAGTTATAAACTTAGATCTACAAGAAATTATCCATCAAAATGAAAAAGGCCAAGTTCTAAAGAGTCTTAAAATCAAGTAAGGAAGAGAATGGAACAATAAAACTTGAGATCCAACATGAAGCAAGTTTACACTTGCCTAGCTCTCTTCCCTGGTAGGTAGAAGAGTAATGGTGGAGAAGAAGAAGTGAAGGAGAAGAATAAATGAAGAGAAAGAGAGAGAGTTAGGTAGAAATATAAATGAGGGTGGTAGTGGTAGGTGGGGTTTTTCTTTTGGTTTATGGTGAACCCAAAAGCAAACCAAACCAAGCTAAGCCGAACCAAGCTAAGCCATAACCAATGACATGCCAAAATAACCATACAGGAAAATACGCAAATACGAGTCAAGAATACGTACACGTATACCAAGATACGTAATACAAACTATAAGCATTACACCCTGCACCCACCCCCACCTCCTACACCCACCCCCACCCCTCTCTCCTCCCTCGACAGCTAGGGTTAGGGTCTCGTGTCCGTATCTGTGTCTAGATAGCTAGGGCTAGGGTTAGGGTTTACCTGAGGAGGGTGGCTTCGTCGGAGGATGGAGGCGACGAGGAGGGTGGCTTCATGGAGGAAGGCGGCGAGGAAGGCTCCTTCGTCGGAGGAGGGAGGCTGGTCGCCGGAGGGAGGGGTCAACGGGCGAGCGGGGTCACCGGGGGGAGAAGGGGGAGGGTGTCGCCGGAGGGAGGGGTCGCCGGAGGGGAGGGTTCGCCAGGGGGAGAGGGGAGAGCCGGAAGAAAAATTTGGATGAAAATTTTGTGATTTCGACCGGGCCAGGAACCCTATATGAAATACAACATCGACGTATAAATTATACGTCGCTAAACGTCGCAATACAGCGACGTAAAATGGACGTCCGTCGCAAACTGTCGCCCATCAGCGACGTAACTTATACTACATCGCTGAAAGTCGCTACACAGCGACGGATAACGACGTGTAACACAAGAAGTCGCTATCAGCGACGGGCATTTTCGCCGTCGCTAATATACGTCGCTATTTTAGCATATTTTAGTAGTGTGCGTCGCGAGTTGCAGCAGCAGATTTCTGATACGGTCGAGCGACGATCCGACCCTCCGATCGTCACCGGACGATTTGATGCGGTCGAGCACAGTATACAGGAGCTGATGAGTCTGCATCAGGCTACAGCTGCCAGCTTGCAGACGCTCACCGAGTCTACGCAGCGCACAGAGCGTAGACAGGTCGACTGAAGGGATCGCAGAGGAGCATGTCTGCCTCACTCACTCAGGTTTCGGCTTCGCTTGAGGCGAGTACTGAGAGGGTGGTGAGTACCCTTGCTGGGCATGGTGAGCGACTGCGAGAGCTGGAGCAGATACGTCCTCCCGGTCCATCGACGGCACCGACTCCGGACACTGCACTGCCTCCGGTGCCGACTCCAGACATTGCACTGCCTCCTACTGCCCCTACGGTACAGCTCACCCAGGAGCAGTATGACTACATTCTATCCCAGTTGCGCTGCAGGGGTCCGCAGTAACTTTATTGATTTTTTTATGACTTGTATGTATTGGCCCTATGGGCAAATTGTTTATTCATACACTGTTGTTTATACACTTGGTGGAAGACTTTTTATCATCTTCTATTTTTATTTGACTCTACTGGATGTTTGTGAGGATGTGTGTCTGTGATATTTACTTTGCACTGCCTCCTGTTTTTATTGTGATATTTAATTTGTGATATCTGCGACGGGGATGACAAATATACCTACGCTGGATTATAAGCGATGATCTGATATACAAAGGAGGTGCTGCCGAAATTTTTAAAAAAATATTGTGTATTTTTGTTATGATGTGTGTCTGTATTTACAATGAATGTGAAATATAGTATTCGAAACCATCGACAGTTTCGATTACTGTTGTATGTGTTATCTTGGATAGAAATAGCAACAGTTCAGGGTGCACTTCTGAGAGGTTCATTTTCACGTCCTTCACTTTCTCGGGACGTCGTAAAGGTTCCCGAGAAGGTGAAGGACGTGAAGAGGAAGCTCCAAAAAGTGCACCCTGAACTGTTGTTCTTTCTATCCAAGATAAAACATAGAACAGTAAGCGAAACTGTCGATGGTTCGAACACTGCACTTCACACACACTGTAAACACAGACACACAGCATAACAAAAATATCAATTATATTTTTTTAAATTTTTTTATAATATCTGCGACGTATAGCGACGTCCTGCGACGGAAAGTAGAAGTCGCTATACGTCGCTAAATAGTGACGTCACGTCACTAGACGTCGCTAATATACGTCGCTACATCTGTCGGTAGCCGTCGCTAAGTTGCCCACGTGCCTGCCATGCCATGTCATCATATATAAAGTTTATAGCATCGCAAGTGGTCGCTTTACGTCGCAATGTTGGCGACGTAGTGATACGTCGCTATCTGTCGCTCAGTTTGCGACGTCCAGCGACAATGGACTCCGCGTCGCAAATAGCGACGTTCGGCGACGAAATTGCCATCTGCGACTTGCCTATAAGCGACGTCCGTTTTTTGTCGCTAAATACGTCGCAAATAGGTTTTAGCGACGTATTTTCCTTTTTTAGCGACGTCTCCTGACGTCGCTAAAATGGGTTATTTTAGTAGTGGATCTTCGGTCGAGCATCGCAGAAGGGCGGATCAAGCATCCGTAACAACTTCAACAAGCGTCCTCGCGACGTGGGAGGATCTGGTGCGCCAAAGTGCCAGAACACGTCCGAGTATCGGGGGCCTCACCGAGGCGTACGGTGCCATCGCTGCGGCAAGATGGGACATCTGGCGGTCGATTGCCGAGGGAGATGCTTCAAGTGTGGCCAGCTAGGTCACAAGGCAGTAGATTGTCGCATGGGGAGGGCGAACCAACATCTACCAAGGGACGTCCAGAACCAGAACAGGGCGTCTCCCGCCCATAGCGCAAACGCGGTGCCCGTGAACCCACAAAATCGCCAAGGGGCGCAAGGCCGAGTCTACGCACTGACTCGGGACGAATCTTTTGCGTCCGACACTGTCGTGACAGGTATACTACTTTATAAAAATATGCCTGCTAGAGTATTGTTCGATTCGGGTGCTACGCATAGTTTCATATCTGCCGACTTTGTAAAAGAGAATGAACTACCTATGCAACTTTTAGATATGAATCTTAGCGTTAGCACTCCATCGGGAGTAGATATGCCTGCCACTCAAATTTGTAGGGATGGTTACATCTGCATCGGAGGGAGGAATCTATCCTTGGAAGTTATCGTCCTCGACGTCAAGGAGTAAGATATAATCCTCGGCATGGATTGGTTGGGTGCATGCCACGCAACGATCGAGTGCACGGAGAAGAGAGTTATGTTCCGCCTTTCGGGCGAAGCCGAGTTCTCATATTCGTGCGGAGCAGCATCAAAGGCAGCAATGATGATATCGGCGATTTCGGCAAGGCGTATGTTGCATTCTGGGTGCAGCGGGTACCTAGCATCAGTTCGAGACACGAGAACGGAGATTGCAAGCACGGCCCAGACTGAAGTCGTGGCAGAATTTCTTGATGTGTTCCCAGACGAGTTGCCAGGGATGCCGCCGGACCGAGAGATTGAATTCAGCATCGACACCTTTTCGGACACCGGACCGATATCCAAAGCACCTTATCGAATGGCGCCGTTAGAGCTGAAGGAACTGAAAGCACAACTATAAGAGTTGCTAGATCGCGGATATATTCGCCCTAGCGTCTCTCCGTGGGGTGCTCCAGTGTTGTTTGTAAGGAAGAAGGATGGGTCGATGCGGCTGTGTATCGACTATCGAGAACTTAACAAAGCCACGGTGCGAAACAAGTACCCGTTGCCGAGGATAGACGATTTGTTTGACCAATTGCAAGGGGCGACGGTATTTTCCAAGATTGATCTTCGCTCAGGCTACCATCAGTTAAAGATCAAGTCCGAGGACGTGCCGAAGTCCGCCTTCCGAACTCGATATGGTCACTACGAATTTCTAGTCATGCCCTTCGGCTTGACCAACGCTCCTGCTGCGTTCATGGATCTAATGAACCGGGCGTTCCGGCCGTTCATAGACAAATTTGTCGTCGTATTCATCGATGACATTCTCATATATTCGAAGAGCAAGGATGAGCACGTGGAACACTAGAAGACGGTGCTACAGACTCTGCGTGAGCACCAACTTTATGCCAAGCTAAGCAAGTGCGAGTTCTGGATGAGTAGCGTGACGTTCCTTGGGCACGTTGTCTCAGCTGAAGGCGTCACGGTGGACCCAAGGAAGATTGAAGCAATAGTCGAATGGAAGCGGCCTAGCTCAGCAGGCGACATCCGAAGTTTCCTCGGCTTGGCAGGCTACTACCGTAGATTCGAGAAAGATTTCACAAAAATTGCGACGCCTCTGACTCGCCTCACCCAGAAGGGAGTCGCATTCGAGTGGAACGACGTCTGCGAATCAAGCTTCCAATAGTTGAAGAAACGGCTCGTCTCAGCGCCGATCCTTGCACTTCCGGACGGGCCAGAAGGGTTTCAAATATTTAGCGATGTATCGTGGACGAGTTTGGGATACATGCTTATGCAACGGGATAAGGTGATTTTGTTTGTTTCGAGACAATTGAAGCAACACGAGAAGAATTATCCTACGCATGATCTGGAGTTAGCGGCCATTGTGTTCGCATTGAAGCTATGCCGGCACTATCTTTATGGCGTAGCTTGCCGCATCTATACGGACCATAAGAGCCTCAAGTACATCTTCACTCAACGGGACCTGAACTTACGACAGCGGCGTTGGCTCGAACTTATTAAAGACTACGATCTGACTATCGAGTACACGCCAGGTAAGGGAAACGTCGTAGCGGACACTCTGAGTAGAATGTTCGCTGGGTGCTTGTCTATCAACCATAACATACAGCGAGACTTGGCAGAGATGGGTATCGAACTCCGAATCCGTTATCGTGGAGAACGATTGGCTCAATTGCACCATGAATCGAGCTTGCACAACAAAATAAAGACCGCACAGGAGGACGACCCATTCCTGAAGAAGATGCGCGAGCTGATTTCGATGGAAAAAGGCGACCGACTTTGCGGTGGACGAGGGCGAAAAGACGCGAATGAAGGGGAGGATATGCGTGCCGGACCATGCTGAACTTAAAAAGGAGATTCTGACGGAGGTCCATTATGCGAAGTACTCGTTGCACCCCAGGAGTACCAAAATGTATAAGGACCTGCGCATGACCTTTTGGTGGCACGGCATGAAGAAAGACGTAGCAACGTTTGTGTCACAGTGCATGGCTTGTCAACGGGTGAAGGCCGAGCATCAAAGACCAGGCGGGGAGCTACAGAACCTTGATATTCCAGTATGGAAGTGGAACGACATCTCTATGGATTTCATCATGGGCCTTCCGAAGACGTCGTAGGGGAATGATGCGATTTGGGTCATTGTCGATTGTTTGACCAAATTTGCTCATTTTATCGCTATTAAATCATCATGGGGCGTCGATCGGTTAGCTCAGATTTATCTCGACGAGATCGTCAGAATGCACGGGGTACCTGCCACAATTATTTCGGACAGAGACGGACGATTCTTATCACGTTTCTGGACGAGTCTACAGACGCCGCTGGGTACTAAGTTGAACCTTAGCTCCGCGTACCACCCGCAAACCGATGGCCAGACATAAAGAGTGAATCAGATCCTGGAGGATATGCTACGTCTGTGCACGATAGATTTGAAGACTAGTTGGGACACGCACTTGCCGCTCGCGGAATTCGCATTCAACAACAGTTATCAATCGAGCATCCAAATGGCTCCCTACGAGGCGCTTTACGGGAGGAAGTGTCGATCTCCGATTTGCTGGGACGAAGTCGGGAAGCGACAGGTGCTCGGGCCAGAACTAGTCGAACAAGCCGTCGAGAAGGTCCGTATGATTCGAGATAGCCTCCGTACTGCTCAGAGTCGACAAAAGAGTTATGCAGATACCCGTCGACGACTGTTAGAGTTCTTGGTTGGGGACCATGTGTTTCTGAAGGTGACACCGATGCGGGGCATCATGCGATTCGGGGTAAAAGGCAAACTGAGTCCGAGATTCGTAGGGCCCTTCGAGATCCTCGAAAGAGTGGCGACCGTTGCTTACCGGATCGCGCTACCTCCTGCCCTGGACGAAGTGCACGACATCTTCCATGTCTCTCAACTTCAGAAGTACGTGCATGACCCAAGTCATGTGGTTAGTTTCGATCAGTTGGAGCTACGCGTCGATCTATCATACTCGGAGGAGCCCGTGCAAATTTTGGACCGTAAAGAAAAGATCCTGCGGAGCCGATCGATGTCCTTGGTTCGCGTACTCTGGCATAACCATTTCATTGAGGAGTCAACGTGGGAACTAGAGGCAGAGATGAAGGAGAAGTACCCTTCACTTTTCGTCGACGAAAGTCAGACCCTTGTTCTTAAGTTTTAGGACGAAACTTTTTTAGTTGTATATTATATAGTGCCCCGCTCCCGTTGGGGCGAAGCACTATGTAATAGGCTCGTGCCAAGTCAGACATGGTCGGGAACATAGATGGCTAGTCTGGCTCGATGACGGATGTGGTATACAAAAATCATGGCATCAATAAAATCGATTTGGACGAGTGATATGAGTACCGTTCCAACTAATTGATCGACTACTGTTAGAATAAGTCCTAGATGCGGTAGGCGGCATCTTAGCGAAGGAACTCCAAAGAGAGTGACGCAACCCGTCTGCCGTTGGTTTTATTAGTTTTCTTGGCTTTCTGAACGAATTGTTGCGTGGATTTGATAGTGTGCTTTCACGTCGATTTCTGAATGCGTCTTTGGGAATTTCGAAGGAAGGATTGAAGAAATGGTTCTAATTCGATGTTTGTGCCATTGCAGGAGTTCGTGTAACTGACGCTTGACCGTCGCGAAGCGTTCTCCTACTCTCGGCGCAATCTCCTTAGGTGGGTGGTTCTTCGGCCCCTTCTTTTCTACTCCTTCCCGCCAACTAAATTCTTAAAGTTCAACATTCAAATCGATGATGCTAACGAGATGTATGCTTTCCACTAAGATCAAGAGCTCGGGATAATATATCAACCTAGAGAAGTTAACTCTGAATTGATAGGTTCACACTAAGTAGAGTAAAGATAAAGTTCTAAGAAAGAGATAGAATATATTTCATGCCATACAAAAAATACAACGATGAAAATCTTGGTTGCGGTACATCATACCTCGGAGAATTTGGTGCCTACGGGATGCTAAATCAGAACGTACGGTTTCGGAGAAAAGGACCCTTACACGAGTAGAAATGATTATGTGATTTGATAATGGTTACACTATGCAATTTACTTCATACATATTAAACTGTTCATACATTCGTATGGTCAAGGACGACTTGTGCACAAGGTGAGCTTTCCTCGAGATGGTACCCGGGGCCCTGGGACCGAATCAGCCTAGGAGAAAATTATGGAAATCGTGCTTCGACGCGAGGCATTGCGAGACCTCCAGTTAGGCTCGCTACCTGGATTGGAGGGCGCGTCACAAGGCTACGTAATCGTCCTTCATGGTGTCGATATCACCAATGATCATATATATGATAGATTACATGCTCACCTATTGTCTCGTGCAGGTGGTAAGTATCATGTATATTTTGTGCAGGAAAGGAGCACGGTCGTGGTAAGAATGCCTTTAAATTGGTTATGTTTTATCGTTTAAAATGTGCCTTCGATATGAACTGCAATTCATATAGTTCTAAATAGAAAGATCACTTCGTATGCTAGAATCCTTAATAAGCAGTGTCGGTTTAGACAAGTGGGTTCGTCCCATCCACTAGCAAGTGTGCTAACCCCCAACTCCCCAGGTAACGAGCGCGCTGCGGGAGCTCGAGACTAGACCTGAAGCTGAAGAATGGGAGGCGGCATGAAGCTCTCCTATTTTGAAGTATTTTGAAGCCCAACTCAGATCGAAGGCTTTGTTCAAATGTATAAAGGGGCGTGAATGTATGGAACGACAAGGATTATTTCAGGGCAAGCTTGTCGAGAGTTTTTCTTTTATATTTCAAGACGTAGCCGCAAAGGCATATGTAATGTAAAAATGACCTTGTACATACTTTGCAAGCTTATGAATGAAAAGCTAAATTTATTCCTATGCTATGTCTTCAACATCTCTACAATGTTTAATTTCAACGCGTCGAGTCAAAAGGAATTTCTAATTGCACATCCTTGCCTTGTGCAAGTCCATTAAAGACTTGCACGGCATCACGTTCCGACCCGTGGGGATCGATTTATATCGAGTCAAGGCGATGGCGACCGATTCGGCGAGTCGGGACGTGACACGAAGGAAGGAGGAGGCACAGGAGGGGGCAGCCCGGTGGGCGGCGGGAGGAGGGGAGCCACGGGAGTGGGCATGGTGGGGAGCTTTCATTTTTTTTTAATGTATCAAGTTGGTGTATATGAAATTTTAAGGTATCTAGTTGAAATATTATAAAATTTTTAGTTAAAATTAAGCCTATTATATATTAATACTATTTACTATATGTTACTAACTATTAAACTTAGGGTCCGGCTATTGACACCCCAAGACTTGCTAAGGACACCCCAATTCAAAAAAAAAAAATTTCTACTCTACTCTTGCTGCTGAGCACACCCCATACTCCCCTCCCCTCCCCTCCCCTTCCCTTCCCTTCCCTTCCCCCCTCCGCCGACCCTCCTCCTCCCTCGACCCGCCGCCGCCTCCGCCGACCCCCCCCCCAAGGACCCGCCTCCTCCTCCTCCTCCTCCGTCGACCATAAACTATTGTTAAAATAAAAAAAAATAGAAAAAAATTGGGTGTATTCACTGGTAGGTTCGACCCTGGTTAGTCGAACTCACAGAGCAATGTTCGACCCACGACAGTCGAACTATAGTGTGTACGTTCGACTAGAATATGTCGAACAGAAAATTACCTGTTCGATTAGAATATGTTCGACCAGTGTTTGTCGAACACAAGAAGACACGTTCGACCAGTATTTGTCGAACAGAAGAAGGCATGTTCGACCAATACTTGTCGAACAGACCATTGTCCGTTCGACAAGTATTTGTCGTGCTTGTAAAAGAATTTTTTTTTTGGTGGGGTGTTCTTAGAAAGCCTTAGGGGTATATTGATCTTTTAATATGACATTTAAGTTATGTAGGGTGTCCTTAGCTAGTCTTGAAGTGTGTATAGCCGGTCCCTTAAACTTATTTGGGGCCCCTTGCCTTGGTGTCTCGGTTGTCCCTCTCCTGGGTCGTCCCTGCTAGGGAGTACCTCAGTTCTAATTTGAGTCCGAGTTAATATATATTAGAATTGAATCAACCTCAATGTACTACTTCATCTGTGCACACTAAAGCGATAGGGTGAAGAAGGAAGGAGTAGCAAAAGCATATTATAGTATCCGACAATACCGGTGCGTACGATATGTTTGATACTGACTGATATTGATATTTTATTCCAATCAATTTTGTGGAAAAAAAATTGTACGAAAAAAATAATAAAAAAGGATATAAAAAACATTTATAAAGATTGTAAGGTACGTATGACCAAAACTTATCTTTCGCAGGTATCGCTCGGATGAATACTTTTTCATTCAATTTTTAAAATTATTGTTAAAAATTATAATCAAATTATGAGATAGGATCACAAGCTATATAATTCTTTAGGGTTTTAACTTTTAGACGAGGACCTGATGGTGATTATGAAATAGACAAAATTGTATCATAAGGGGCTGTTTGGTTCCTTGAAACTGTGATGAAAGTGAACAAAAAAATACATCTGTGCTGAACTCGAAAGAGTTCAAGTGTTTGGTTGCAAAGATGAAACTGAGAATTTTTTGGTTGATTTGACAGTGGGCAGTTCCTGTCCCCCTCATTTTTTATCACTTTCACCTCCCCATCTTTTTTCATGAAACTCAAGAGAAACTATGCTGAAACTCAAAGAAAGGTGAGTTCATCGGCTGGAGACCGCGACGTGCCATCCCGGAGGCCACGTACGTGCCATCCCGGAGGTCACCGGCGACGGCCGGAGTGGAGGTGCTCCTGGAGGCGGGCTTCCACCTCCGGAAGGCTCCTTCTCCGATAAAAAAAAAAAAAAAAAAAAACCAAAAGGAGGGAAAGGAGGAAGAGGAGGCCTGGAGATGGGCTCTCGCGGTGGAGATGGGCTCTCGCGGTGGAGATGAGCTCAGGGAGGAGGAGGAGCCGGAGACCGCGGTTCCGTCGAAGACTCGGAAGAAGCACTCTGCTGCTCTTCCTATTCTTGAGAGAGAAAGGAGAATGGAGAAAATTTAATGTGAAGAAGACTCGAGAGAGAGAGAAATATTCTTTCGGAAATGACCAAATGCTTTTTTTTGTTGTCTTCTGTTTAATTATGGTAATTATGATAATTAATAGCTAATTATGATAATTAATTTAATGGAGAAAATGGGATGCCAATAATTGATATCTAATTGTGAGAATTAATTAATTATGATAGTAACTAATTATTTGATAAATAGTCAATAGATAATAGATAACTATGACAATTAATTTAATTATGATAGTGAATGCATTTTTTTTGTTTAATTATAATGATTAATTTAATTATGGGTTACCATTTTCAACCTAATCTCTACTTTCAACAACCATCCAAACAACGGAACTCTTTTTTTTTCCACTTTCAACAACCATCCAAACAACGAAACTCCTTATTCCTCCACTTTCATATTTTTCAATTCCATCAACCAAACAACTTTTGGAAACTCAAAATTTATGCGTACGCATCGCGTGCGCAAGTTTCGTTTTTCCACTTTCGCACTTTCATACACTTTCGTGCAACCAAACAGGCCCTAAGCGGAAACTTAAGATAGACGTCAGCTGCTCATGGCGTGCTTTGGATCCCATGCCCCATCTCACGTCCATCACCGACAGCCATTTGACAGCCTATTTTACGTAGTTTTCTTTCGCTCTCTCTCTCTCTCTCCGTCACTTTGTAACATCAAGAAATAGTACACATATACACGTCATTTGCTCAATAGCCCAAAACACCAAGTCATTGGGAACTGTGCCAAGAGCCCTACCATCGTCACACCGGGGAATCTACTGAGCTAGTTTGACTAGTAGGTCAACAGCAATAGATTTTCCACTGGAACTTGGAATTAATAAAGAATCAATGCTTATCAGGCTATCACTTCTTTATGTGGAGAAGAGTTGAAATTATTTGTGCGCAAAAAGCTCACAGTACCTGTGGAAGTTTATAAAAACACTCTTCTGGAATCTTGTGATCAATTTTGATCAACTTGGGAAGGTTTTGATCCCTTCGAAAACAACTGCAAGTGATTTGGAAATTCCTTGCTCATTGACTTCTTGTTGGCAACAACTTGATTAGGTACTTAAGGAGGAGAAATTATTAGCTACTAGATGTGCTAGAGTGGTGAACCCGGTCCAATGAACAATGGACACTTGACGATAACAATTAACTCCATATTTTTTACATCAGAACCGGATATGAGAAGATAATGGCAAAAGCTAACAAAAAGCCAACGTCAATTCATAAGCTACCTTAATATTAATATTAATATTAATCTTTGTTGGAATTTTGACTTTTGTATTGGAAACTTTAGTCCCACATCGACTAAGCCAAAAGAAATGTATCTCTACATATAAGCTATGCTTGTTTAGAGATGCACAACTGGTGTGGAGGTGCTCATGGGTGTGCCATGTGGAGTTATTTTTCTAATAATAAAAAAAGACCAAATCAACAATGAAGCATTCATGCTTTTTGCTCTTGGAAATTAATTAACAATGGAGCTAAGCCCCGTAGGGACTTAGCGACTCGGATTCGGGTTCATGAGTTCATGAGGCGTAATGTGACATTTTGTTGGCGCACCTTGCATTTTGCACGTCAGCATCGTCGCTAGGCGCATAATGCGCTTAAGTTGCGTTCGTTGCGCAAGCCAGTTGCGCAGCCAATCGCGCTGCTAGATGGCGCGGCCCTGAGGCGCGCCTAGTTGCGTGGCCCAGAGGCGCGTCCAGTTGCGCTGCCCAGTGGCGCGCCAGTGGGCGCTGCAAGTTGCGCAGATGGCGCAAGTGCGCGCTGTGTGCAAGGTGCGCGCGGTGGGCGCGGTGCACAAGTTGCGCGGGTGGCGCAAGTGGCGCTCGCTGTGCGCTAGTCGACTCAAATCGTGTCTGTGCAAGAATTGAGCGGTTACAGCACGTTCGGAACGGTTTTTTTCCATGTCCCGAACGTTCTTCTAACTGGGCAGTTGCAGCGCGGGCCTATATAAGGTCTCTTCTTTCTCACAGTGCATATAGATAAGAACAAGACAAGTGTTCAGAATTCCTTACGAATTTTTACAGACTTTGAGAGAGAAGAGAAGCGTTTCACCAGCGTTAGTTTGCACTGGAGTCCGTGCGCCATCCGAGGAGTCAGAAGAGTGGAGTGTTCTAAAAAATTTCGTCGAACTTGCTGGTTCCTGGAAGCTGTTCGTGTGAGACGAATTAAACTTTGAGCAACGGTGTTCATTCACCCCAGCAGGCTGTTCTTCCATCCATCGTCTGTCATTGCTGTTGCTGCTAGCAATTCGATTGGATACTTCTTTTTAGAAGTACTACTCTCGTTTGTTGCTATAATGAAATCCTTTTAAATTTTCGTTATCCAGAATCCTCCAATGATCTCTATCAAGCACCTTCTTTGAAGTGTTGTTAGAAACGTTATTTTTACAATTGTTTTATTTTCTCAGTTTTTTATCGAAAATTGTGTCCCGGGACTAACAATCTTAATCTTAATATTATTAAGGGTAAAGTGCAAAAAACCCCTCGCTAAATTTCTGCCTTTTGCACTAAAAGACCTTTTAGACTTTTTTTGCAGTTTACCCCTCCTTAGATTATACATCCGCTCGGTTAGGCCATTCCCGCCAAATTTTAAAAAAATTTATACCTAAACTACCCCTCCCCCTCCCATCTAACCTCTCCCCTCCCCCCTCCGGCGGCGCTGGCGCCGGCGAGCCACCCCCCCCCCCTCCTCCTCCCTCGCCGGCGAACAGCCCCCCCCCCCCCCCCCCCGCCGACCCACCCCCCCCTCCTCCTCCCTCGCCGGCGAACAGCCCCCCCCGACCCACCCCCCCTCCTCCTCCCTCGCCGGCGAACAGCACCCCCCCCCCCCCTGCCGACCCACCCCCCCTCCTCCTCCCTCGCCGGCGAACAGCCCCCCTCCCCCCGACCCACCCCCCCTCCTCCTCCCTCGACGGCGAACAGCCCCCCCTCCTCCCTCGCCGGCGAACAGCCCCCTCCCCTCCTCCCTCGCCGGCGAACAGGCCCCCCCTCCTCCCTCGCCGGCGAACAGCCCCCTCCCCTCCTCCCTCGCCGGCGAACAGCCCCCCCCCTCTCCTCCCTCGCCGGCGAACACCCCCCCCCCCCCCGCTCCTCCTCCTCCTTCGCCGGCCCCGCCCCCCCCCCCCCTCCGCCTCCGTCGCCGGTCGCCGGCGAGCGCACCCCCCTCCTCCTCCTCGCCGGCGAACACAGCCGAAGAAGGAGGGGGGGGGGGCAGGGGTAAAATTGTCATTTGGGGGCAAAATGAGCTTAATTCATACTTTTGGCAATTTTAAGAGCATGGGATCTTTTAGTGCAAAAAACACAAATTTAACGAGGGGTTTTTTGCACTTTACCCTATTATTAATGTTAATCTTAATATTACTGTTAATATTAATGTTCATATTAATGTTAATATTAATTTTAATGTTAATATTAATATTAATATTATTATTAATTTTATTATTAATATTAATATTATTAGTTTTGTTAGTTTTTTTTCGTTATCTTCTCATATCCGGTTTTGACGTGGAAAATGTGGAGTTACTTGGTTATTGTCAAGTGTCTATTGTTCATTGGACCAGACTCACCACTCAGCACATCCAGTGATGAGCTGGGAGCAGCTAATAATTTCTCCTTAAGGAGGGAACAAGTTACCGGAAAACTTAATACTTATTGGTTTATATGCTTAACTGGATTTTTGGAGATCTGCTAAACCTTGGACCTCTTGGAAAAGAAGTTTGTGGCTATTTGGTTGCTTATAATGTTTCTTATTGAAAGATAAGATTTTGTAATCGTTCTTGCAACCATTTTAACTGTAATTAATTAACAACAACATTTTGATATTTATTATCACTTTTATTGGAGTAAAAGACAGAAAGATTCCATTGACTATTTATCGTATGTTGGTAAAAGAGAAGAATTGCATGTAAAAGTTAAAGACTGGTGATAGAATTGAAAGAAAATTATCTTTTGTTGCATAGAAAGAATGGAAACTGTAGCTTTGAAATGTATGTTTTGTATAGGGGTATGATATGAAACAAAATTGTTAAATGAAAGTGTTGTGCTAAGATAATACATTTGTGTAAAAGAACGGACATCGTTGTCAGAATAAAAGAACGGAAAAAATAAGGCATGGTCTTCAAAAAAGAAAGGAAAAATAAAACATTTATTTGCCATTTAGCTTTTGCTTCGTATTATTTTATTTTGATAGAAGTTGCATATCATGGATTGGTCTTGAACAACTTGTACACAAAGTTTAGTCTCCCGATAAATTGTCGACGCACCGTGATCGTATCAGCCAAGAAGGGACGAAACACCCTCAGGGACTTGTACGTCCTCGCGATCAATGGTGTGTCATGTACCTTAGAGAGATGGACTTGTACGTTCCAATTATGAAAAGTCACTCATAGTCGACCATCATGTAGTTAGGTCCCATATAATGAAATTTGTTTTGCAGGCCTAACAATTTGATGCATTGACGAATTTCTGATGCCTATAAGTATGGGTTCTTCGTTTGCAGGAAATGGATTTCTCTTTTGTTTGTTTATCTATGGATAAGTAAATATTATTTTATAACACCAAAATACTACTATCACGTTCTTAAGGAAGAATTTGGTTGTAATATTGTAATCATATTTCTAAGAAAGAATTTGGCTTAAGTATAATGTTGCTATCATGTTGCTAAGAAAGAGATTGGTTTAAGTGTGATGCTGCTACCATGTCCCTAAAAATAATTATGGTTTAAGAATTATGCTGCATTTGGTAAAGGTAAAAGGAATGTATATTGTTCAAGAAATAGTCTCTAATGTTTGAATAAATAAAAGAAGAAAGTATAGCTTTTTTATTAAGAATTGGCATGAAATAAAAGTAGATAAAAGATAAAAAGACCACATCTATTAAAAGAAATATTTTTTTCACATGATTACGTAGTGTCTGCTTTAAGTTGAGTGCAGTTTTGTCACTCACCAGTGCATTTTCCAATGCATTGATCCACCTCCACAGATGTTGGATATTTTGCTGGACTTGCTGAGGCGTTACAAGTCACTTCATCATTTGAAAGGTGGAGATCTGAAGGCGTCTAGTTTTCTTCTATAAATGGATATAATATATGGAACAAAGTCATTATATTTTTTTCAGTTTTAAAAGTTATAAACCAAGTTGGCATATGTTTAGTAGGCTATTGAAAGCTTTTGTATTCACTGCAAGTTAGGAATCAAAGAGATGATGTTCTTGTATCATTATTTTTAGTTGATTTTCTGCATTAATTATCCGTTGCTTCAATCTCAAATAAGTCTATTTGGTTAATGTGCAATCCGTCCTTGCACAAACGCAACTTAGACTTGTACAACATCACGTCCAATGACGACTATTAGATCCTCCAGGATCGGGACATGACATGTCATGTGTCCAAAAAATCGACAGAAAATGAAGATGAGGCGCTACCTCCTGCACACACTGAGTAAGTTGTACTTGCCTCGGTTGTGACGCTCATGAAGCTACGAAACATATACGGTTTCGAGTCCACCTCCAGGATGGCACACATACGTGCACAAGCCTCACTCGTCTCCTCGCTTTCCTAGGCTTGATTGAGCTCTCACTTGACTCGAGTGAGAGATCGAGAGAAATTGGAGAGGGAATGAAAGAGGGTTTGGAGAGAGGGGGAGGGAGAGAGTGATTGCATTTAATGAAGAGAGAAAATGATGGTTTATATCTTACATATAAACCTTCAAAGCATATCATGGTCGTTCAATGTTAAAGGCCAAAAACAAAGGTTGCTTGGCATAATTCCACCTATACCACTACTACAGTGATGGCATGAAAATCTGCCATAAAAGAGTTTGGGTGATCCGTTCTAGTCCGATACTAGTCCAAGATATCTGGCATGATCGTCAGGGATTCCTCCAAGTCTGGATCAGGGTGGTCCACTCATCAACTTGGCTATACAAAATCCAAAAAACTTATTTATTTAGTTGCATATGTCATTAATCCAATTTGAAAATAGGATATCCCTCTTTGATGTGGGTTGGCTAGAACTAGTGTGGGGACCAACTATACTTGATTTTTGTATGTACTAAGCAGTAATTAAGATTTCAATTAGGGTTATTAGGATTATTGCTCAAAGCTGGCCTTGTTAGCAGTACCCCTAAATGGGTAGCACAACCATTTATATAGTAGTGATGAAATGGGCAGTACATATGACTCCAAACAATCGATAAGACGGTCCTCCCCATCCCGAACGTGTTTGCTAATTGGGGTACGATTGCCCAAAGTTAAGACGACATTCGGCCACCCATCAGCCTAGCTATGTGCTGCCCAATTTGCTCAGATCTAGGAGATAGCCAGCCAAGTCGCACGCAGCCTAAAGAAGGACGGAAATGATAAATGGTCCGCAATTTCTGTCCGCGGACGTGACCGCGGACCTACGTGGCCGAACTCCATTCGTTCCTCCTCCTATTTGCATGGGGACCACTGCCAGTAGACCTGACAATGGAAGAATGTCACGTGAAATACGGACCAAAAGCGCGGTTCATGTAGTAGCGTCCAAAGAAGAACGCATGGAATCTAGGACGTCGACAACACCAAGTCTGAATGGATTTTAGAGTTAGGTTTAGTTTGGTACCGTTGTTAGTTTTTGTTCCCAAAATGAACTAGTTTGACAAAACTGAAAAAAATTTGTCGATTTTTTTTTTAAAGAAGGGGGAGGATGGTGACCGCGTTTGTGACTGCGGCCGACGTGTCCTCCTTTTCACTCCGTCCTCCCCCCCCCCCCCCCCCCCCCCCCTCAAGCTCCAGGGTCCACTTTTGAAAATTCTAGGGCCCCTCCAATGAGAGGTCGACACAGGACCAGCGGACCAAAATTGTGGGCCAAAATGACGACAACACGTAGCAGCGTCATCATGCTTATGGAGAGACCGCAACTTAACATTTTGTGATCAAATGTCCACCTCTATCTATCTATCTATCTATCTATCTATCGATGAGTATTGAGTAGTGGGTCCTTGGATAAGGATGAAACGCAAGAGCCAAAACTACGGCCGACCAAGTCCAACCAAGATGCGGGCCGATCGTGACGACGTATGCAACAACCCCACTACGGACGCGCATACGTACGTTCGCCCACACGTCCTTGTTGAACAAATTCCAGCGAGTCCATTTGTCGCTTTCCCTCATTTGCCCCCACCCCCCTTCACACCTCATCACCCTCTCTTTATCTCACATTTTCTCCTCTAGTGCTCATCGCCAAAAAATAGTACTCATTGTCGGATAGTAATTTTTTTTATTTTTATTTTCCTAAAATATATATATATATATATATATATATATATATATATATATATATATATATAATATGATTTGAATATATTTTACTTAGAAATTGTTATAGATATTTTCTTTAGAATTTTGATTGCATGTTTAGTTAAATAATAACATGTACTTAGTTTAAATATAATTTAAATATTGAATATATTTTAAGATTTTTTTTACATATTCATGTAGAGAAAAAAAAAAAAAAGAACTTCTATGGAAGTTAGAAAAAAAATACAATTTTTTTTTTTAATTTAACTTATTTTTTAGCCGTTTCTAGGTCGTATAAGTTTCAGTTAAAGTTGTGCAACTCAGAGGGTACACAACCATTACGTTGTTCTGTTAGGTTCCTTATTTTGAGTGCTCGACACACTTGTACAGATGGACCAAAAACAAATCTCTCTCTACGAAACGGACGGCCGACACCAAACGCTGCTAAAGTTTAAGCATAGAAGCGACAAAGTTCCCCTGCCACGCTGGTTAGGACAAGGGAGAGGAAATAAGTGAGCCAATCTCCAAAGCAAAATCAGGACACTGATAAATTCCCCACGACAACTACTGCCAGTGACTACAATCCTTACTTGAGCAACAGAAAGAGAAATCCGGTGGCAAGGGTTGAAGCAGAGACAATGGCCGAGAGCGAGGGCGGCAGCAGCTACTTCTGGCTGGACGACCCGGCCGGTCCAGGCAGCAAGCCGGGCGGGGGCCGTGACAGGAAGAGGAGGTTCAGCGACGATCAGTTGAGGTCGTTGGAGCTCGTGTTCGCGTCGCAGATGAAGCTGGACCCGAGGAAGAAGGCGCAGCTGGCCAGGGAGCTCGGCCTGCACCCTAGGCAGATCGCGATATGGTTCCAGAACAGGCGAGCCAGGTGGAAGTCGAAGCAGCTGGAGGGGCACTACCGCACGCTCAGAGCAGACTACGATGCACTGCTTAACGGTCTCCAGTCGCTGAGGAGCGAGAAACAAGCACTCCACAAACAGGTGCTTACATATGTGTACATATATATATACTCTCCTTCACTTGTTTCATTGAACTCATTATGCACGTACACTATCCTCACTATGTGCAGGTGCACATGTTAGTGGAGCTACTGAACAGACGAGTCGAGGAGGGAGAAAAAGAAGAAGAGAGGCAGGCCGTGCCGTCGTCGTCGTCGGTCGAACTATCGGATACGAGACTTACGATGTGCTCGAGCGGCCAAGATTTGTACGCTGAACCAGTAGTTCGTGAAACCTTGGTACCAAGCGATCATCACTTCTTTTTGCAGCCCAGTTGGCCTTCGGATCAGTCTAGTACTACAAGTACTTCACATTGGTGGGAATTCTGGCCTTTGACTGGATGAATTCAGCAACGAAAATGTTTCTTATGTTCGAGGCTCAGACAGCATAGTCTGAAAGAAAATGTATATACTTCCTGGAATGAGTAACATAAATTTGATCATGCCCTTCCAGTTTTATTTCATGTGTCCATTCCACCTTTAGCCTTCTGAATCTCCAGGCTACGTTGCATAAACTCCCCATGCGCAAACACCACTGAAACAACAATAAGACTTTATGCAGTCAATTCATAGCCCAAATTGTATTAGTTAACCATCAAGAAATGGACATAAAGTTGCTAGCCAAACAACAAGCACGGCACCGAACTCGACTCTACTTCCCGTTTCGCGCAAGGTTAACTTGATTCGGCTTCCCTCTCGCGAGGCAGGATATCAAAATAAACCTAGGTGTAGTTCCAAAGTAAAATTAACTTTACATGCTAAGCAGGAGGCAGGTCCCAGAAATTCACTATAATGAATTCCGTAACTAAGACCTTTACAAGAACAAATAATCAAAATGACACTTTCTTTCTAAGCATTCTGAATGAATGTACTAACTGCAATATAGGGCAAAGGTAAAACCGTACAAAAGAAAAATGATAGCGGTAAAACAATAATATGATAAGGAAAGAGACAAACAAATGGTCTAAACATCCCATCATTTATTGCAGTGTTGCAATAAATGGTCTAAACATCCCATCATTTATTCCGTAACTAAGACCTTTACAAGAACAAATAATCAAAATGAAACTTTCTAAGTATTCTGAATGAATGTACTAACTGCAATATAGGGCAAAGGTAAAACCATACAAAAGAAAAATGATGGTAAAACAATAATATGATGAGGAAAGAGACAAACAAATGGTCTAAACATCCCATCATTTATTGCAGTGTTGCACGTAAGTTGAACATACAAAATAACTAAATTGTTTGTAAACAGAAACATATTACAATTTACATTCAACATCTTATATTCTAGTTTCTTGAGAATCATCACAGGTAAAGTCCAAGGTTCAGGGGATGTTTACAGCATCAAAATTGGTTCATCCCACAGCGTACACAAACTAGAGTAAAATGAAAAAAGCTTGTGAGATATGCATGATATCTATGACATCATCAAAGCTCTGAGAAGCAGACCCAGGTACCAACTCCAACATTAGAGGATCCAAATCATAACTTGGCCCTCTTTCGCTATTTCTGATGATATGCCAAGAATTGCCTACAAGCAACAGTGAGCATCTACAGATAATTCACACTGGCCAATAGTCTGTGTGAAGCTACAAGTTTCTAACAGAAGAGGGCAGAATGCTTTTGGTGAGATGGGCATTGCTTTGACTGCAAATAAATGTAGAGCCCCTGCCCTCTTCTGACCACATCAACTCAGTTTCAGAATTAACAAAGCTCATTTGCAGTGCTGGATCTATGAGGTGAAAGTGTCCTTGCACTTTACCAAGGGAACCATCAGCCAGAAAGTGGCAAAAGCACATCAAACTAATGCGCAACTTACAGAGCACTAACAAACTCTAGTGTTAGAGAGGGACGAGGGCTCTATATTAATACTATTCGACACACCTCTGCAGGTTGACGACCCATTCTATGGGTTGACTGAGAGTTGGATTAAGGCAGCAGTATAATTTTTGTAAAGTCAAGTTAAAATGCATGCTAGAGATGATGAACCTTGTAGCGCCCCGCTTTCGATAGGCGACGGAAATTCATAATATGCTTGCGCTGAGTCAGATTGGCCGGGAACTTAGATGGCCATCTGACTCGATCGCTAAGCTTGGTAAACGATAACGCCTTGCGGCATCGATTCAAATCGATTTGGACAGAAGTTACGAGAATCGATCCAACTAATGGAACGACTTCTGTTGAAATAAGTCATGGATGCAGCGGGCTGCGTCTCGGCGAGTGAGCTCTCTATAAGAGTCCCTTCGACGGGACCGGACCGTTGTATGGTTTTCTTGGAGCTTTGCCGTTGGGCTTGATGAAGTGCTTTCGCGTCGTTTTCATGGATGCAATTACAAATTTCGATGCAAGGGGAAAAGAAGGAATTCTAACAAAGCGTTGGTGCCAATGCAGGAGCTCGCGTAACTAAGGATTGACGTTGCGTTGTGCTTCGACGACCGGCACGAAGCAAAATAATCGGTGGGTGATTCGGCCCCTTCTTTTCTACTCTGTCCCGCAAACTAATTCCTTGCCTCAAATTCATTCAAATCGAACGATGCCAAGTTAATTGCATGTCAATCCACTAAGTTCAAGAACTCGAAAAAAACGTATCGATTTAGAGTAATTCACTCTGAAAATACAAGTCTATCGCATAAACCAGAAAGTTTAAGGTTCTAGTAAAAAGATAGACTATTTCAAGTGCTGCAAAATATTATGAAACGTCGATTATGGGTTATGATGCCTCGGACAATTTGGTGCCTACGGGATGCTAAATCGGGAGTACGACTTGGGAAAAAATGAATCATTGCATAAGTTGGGGGAAATGATAATGCCGTTCAATACTGTCCAAGCTATACAAAACCGTTGCATATGTTAAATTGTTCACGCATTGGCATTGGCATGGACAGCTTGTGCACAAGTTGATATTTTTTCTCGAATCGATATCCGGAGCATCGGAATCGAATCGACCTAGGGGAAATGAATAATCGTGCTTCGGCACTGATGCATTGCGGGACCGTCAGTCAGGCTTGCAACCTAGACTGAGCGGACCGAAATGTCGTTGAGATAGTCCCACGTGATGTGTAACATCAATGACCGCATATAAGATAGTAGCATGCTCACCTATTGTCTTATGCAAGTGTAAATATTATCTCTGTTTTCATGCAGGGACGAGCACGGCCGTGGTAAGAAATATGATAAACTGCTATGTTTCACTGTATGCTTTATTACTCAAAGATGGCTATCGAATATGAACTGAATTCATTTAGTTCTAATAGAAAGACAACTCTAAAGCATGCCTACACTAACAATCAGAGTCGGTTTAGACGAGTGGGTTCGTCTCGTCCACTTAGCAAGTGTGCTAATCCCATTCCTCCAATTTCTCCAGGTGCGGCGGGCGCTCCCAACTAAACTGAAGCTGAAGTGCGGAGATGCGTTTGAAGCTCTTCCTATACTGAAGTATTTCGAAGCCAATTCAAGTCGACGGCTTATGTATAAAGGGGTGAATGTATGGGACGGCAAGCGTTAGTTCAGGTAAATTGTCGAATGTATTTTCTTTTTGTTTTCAATCAATGTAGCCTCAACGACATCCAATGTAATTACGACTTGCACTTCGTTGCAAGCTATGAATGAAAAGCATTTCTATCTTCCTATACTGCGTCTTAAATTCTGATGTGATTTGTGAAGTTTCAACTTGACATTTTAATATGAAAAGCAACGTAAAGTTCTTGCCTTGTACGAGTGCAATTCCAGACTCGTACGGCATCACGCCTTAGCGAGGACGATCGAATCGGCAAAGTAACACCGGGGACGAACGGTTTGTCGACTCGGGACTTGACAAATTGGTATCAGAGCACAGTTATGTTTCCTCGGATTTTCGAAAGATGTTTCATTGTTGGAATGTCCGTTGCGATGGCTCGATTGAATGCTTGTCGACATGCTGTGTGAAATAAAAGTTCCATACAGGTAAGCCCGTAGATATTTTTGAAAAATACTAACGGGTTTACTCTGTTTTGTAGGAATGACTAAGAAAAGAAACAATCCCGGCACAACAACCCAAACCGCACATAGTACGTCGAGCACAAAAAGTACTGGCCCTAGCGAGACGACTATGGAGAAGATGCTACAGTTGATGGAACTGCAGCAGCAACAGCTTCAGATACAATTCAAAGCCCAATTTGATGCGCAGCAGAAACAGATGAACGCTCTGACTCAGATAGTGAGCAGAATGGCGGACAATACCAAGACGACAGACGAAGTACCCGAGGAGAAGCAAGGTGATCAAGAAGAAAACGAGGAAGAAGAAGCTCAACCGCAAATGATAAATTCTTCTTCTTTGTTCAAGGCAAAGGAGTTTCGCAAGATGAATCCATCGAAATTCAACGGCCGAGCAGAGCCTGATGTGATCGTGGGATGGCTCGCGGAGATGGAGGACCTGTTTAATCTGCTTAGCATTGAAGAATCCCAGAGGGTAACTTGTGCAGCGTTACAGCTGCAACTGAGGGCGTACGACTGGTGGGCAGCTAAGAAGCAGGAAATCTACGAAGCCGATACAGACGCCACGATTTCCTGGAAAATATTCAAGGAAGCCTTCCTCGAACAGTACGTTCCTCGTGCCGTCCGTCAACAAAAAGAAGACGAGTTCATGACGCTGCGACAGGGAAATATGTCTGTCGACGATTATTATTCGAGCTTCTCAAAGCTGGCGAAGTTTGCCGGCGCCTTCCTGCCCAACAAAGAAGCTTGGTGTGAACGCTTCCAACAAGGCCTAAATGACGAACTGTAAAGGGACGTCATGAATCAAAGGTGCCGAACATACCGTGAATCCTATAATGCCGCTCTTGATAGTGAGCGTATCTTTGGCCATATGTCGAGTAGAGGCATCCGTAACCACTTCAACAAGCGTCCTAACGACGCCGGCGTCGGGGGATCGGGAATAGCAAAACGTCCGAACAGGTTCGATGACCGAGGCTATGGCAGTCAACACTGCACCAGGTGCGGTAGGCGTGGGCACCGAACCGTCGACTGCGTCACGAGATCTTGCTACAAGTGTGGCGAGGTAGGCCATATAGTTACATATTGCCCGCATAAAGGTCCGAATCAACCCAACCCACCAAGGAACGTTCCGAATCCGCATAAAGCACCGATACTGCAAGGCGCAAATGCGGTGCCCGTCAACCAGCAAAACCAATGCCACGGAGCTCAAGGCCGAGTTTATGCCTTAACTCGGGACGAAGCGTTTGTGTCCGATACTGTTGTAACAGGTATACTACTCTACAAAAATATACCTGCTCGAGTACTATTCGATTCGGGTGCGACGCATAGCTTTATATCTGCTGATTATGCGAAAGAAAATAAAATAATCATGCAATCACTAGATATAAATATTAGCATTAGCACTCCGTCGGGAGTCGATATGCCTGCGAACCTTATTTATAGGGATGGCCACATTTGCATCGGAGGAAGATATCTATCCTTGGATGCCGTCGTACTAGACATCAAAGATTACGACATAATCCTGGGCATGGATTGGTTGGGCGCTTGTCGTGCAACGATCGAGTGCGCGGAGAAGAGAGTGGTGTTTCGCCTTCCTAGCGAGACATAATTCTCATATTCGTACGGTACGGTCTCGAAGACGACAATGATGGTATCGGCAATATCGGCGAGACGTATGCTGCGTTCCGGCTGCGCGGGATACTTGACATCAGTTCAAGACACGCGGAAGGAAAATACAAACGCAATGCAGACAGATGTTGTGGCAAATTTTTTCGACGTTTTTCCTGACGAGATGTCCGGGATACCGCCGGATCGAGAGATAGAATTCAGCATCGACACCTTTCCGGATACACGGCCGATATCAAAGGCGCCTTACCGAATGGCTCCAACAGAACTGAACGAGCTGAAGGTGCAATTACAAGAGTTGCTAGACCGCGGATTTATTCGCCCTAGCGTCTCTCCGTGGGGAGCTCCCGTATTGTTCGTGAAGAAGAAGGATGGGTCGATGCGGCTATGCATCGACTATCGGGAACTCAACAAGGCGACCGTGCGGAACAAGTATCCTTTGCCACGAATCGACGACTTGTTTGACCAACTGCAAGGCGCGTCAGTATTTTCGAGAATCGATCTTCGTTCAGGCTATCATCAATTGAAGATCAAGTCCGACGACGTATCGAAGTCTGCCTTCCACACTCGATATGGTCATTACGAATTCCTCGTCATGTCGTTCGGTTTGACGAATGTCCCAGCCGCTTTCATGGATCTGATGAACCGAGTCTTCCGACCTCAAATCGATAAATTTGTAGTCGTGTTCATCGACGATATTCTTATCTACTCAAGGGACCGAGAAGAGCATGCAGAACACTTGAAGATGGTACTGCAGATTCTGCGTGAAAACAAATTGTATGTCAAGCAGAGTAAGTGCGAGTTCTGGATGAGTAGCGTGACATTCCTCGGACATGTAATCTTTGCCGAAGGTGTCGCGGTGGACCCAAAGAAGATTGAAGCGGTGGTAGATTGGAAACGACCTGCCTCGGCTAGCGATATTCGGAGTTTTCTGGGCTTAGCGGGCTACTACCGAAGATTCGTGCGAAACTTTTCAAAACTAGCGTCGCCTCTGACTCGCCTCACCCAGAAGGGAGTAGTATTTGAATGGAGTGACGACTGTGAATCCAGCTTTCAAGAGTTGAAGCAACGGCTCGTCTCAGTTCCAATCCTTGCACTTCCAGACGGTCCATAAGGCTTTCAGATATTCAACGACGCATCGGGAACTGGCCTCGGGTGCGTACTCATGCAGAGAGACAAAGTCATCTCCTACGCTTCACGGCAGTTGAAGCAGCACGAGAAAAACTACCCGACGCACGACCTAGAATTGGCGGCGATCGTGTTTGCGTTGAAGTTATGGCGGCACTACCTCTATGGTGTGGCGTGCAGAATCTACACAGATCATAAAAGCCTGAAATACTTGTTTACGCAACGAGAACTCAACCTACGACAGCGACGATGGCTCGAACTCATAAAAGATTACGAGCTAACGATCGAGTATACGCCGGGCAAGGAAAACGTGGTGGCCGACGCACTTAGCAGAATGTTTATGGGAACACCGGCCATAAACAAGGAGATACGGCGAGACCTTGAAGCGATGTGTATCGAACTCGAAATTGAGTATCGACACCTGCACCTAGCTCAGTTGAAGTTAGGATCGAGTCTGCTTAGCAAGATAAAGACCGCACAGGAGGACGACTCATTCCTGAAGAAAATGCGCGAGCTGATTTCAACGGGAAGGGCGACTGACTTTGCGGAAGACGGAGACGGGACGATGCGACTAAAAGGAAGGCTCTGCATTCCTGAAACTGCCGAACTCAGAAAAGAAATTCTGATGGAGGCGCATTATGCGAAGTACTCGTTACATCCTGGAAGCACCAAGATGTACAAGGACTTGCGCACAAACTTTTGGTGGCACGGCATGAAGAAAGACGTGGCTACGTTCGTGTCGCAATGCATGGCGTGTCAGCAAGTAAAGGCGGAACACCAAAGGCCAGGCGGAGAGTTGCAGAACATCGTCATTCCCGAGTGGAAGTGGGACAACATCTCGATGGATTTCATTGTGGGATTTCTGAAGACGTCGCGGGAAAATGATACGATTTGGGTCATTGTTGATAGATTGACCAAGTCGGCTCACTTCATCGCAATTAAAGTAGGATGGAGCATCGATCGGTTAGCACAAATTTATGTCGACTAGATTGTTCGACTGCACGGGGTACCGGCCTCAATAATTTCGGACAGAGACGGACGATTCCTATCGCGTTTCTGGACGAGCCTACAAGCGGCGATGGGGACGAAACTAAACTTTAGTTCTGCGTACCATCCCCAAACAGACGGTCAGACGGAGAGGGTAAATCAAATCCTAAAAGACATGCTGCGTCTGTGTGCGATCGACCTAAAGACTAGTTGGGATACGCATTTGCCGCTTGCGGAGTTTGCGTATAACAACAGTTATCAGTCGAGCATTCAGATGGCTCCATACGAAGCGCTCTACGGGAGGAAGTGTCGTTCGTCGATATGCTGGGATGAAGTCGGAGAGCGACAAGTGCTTGGACCGGAACTGGTGGAGCAGGCCGTCGAAAAGGTCCACTTGATTCGAGATAGACTCCGCATCGCGCAAAGTCGACAAAAGAGCTACGCAGATCTTCGTCGACGACCGCTAGAGTTCTTGGTCGGGGACCATGTGTTTCTGAAAGTAACGTCCATGCGCGGTGTGATGCGGTTCGGCGTTAAAGGCAAGTTGAGCCCGAGATTTGTAGGCCCCTTCGAGATCATCGAGCGAGTTGCAACGGTTGCTTATCGGATCGCACTTCCTCCTGTATTGGCTGATGTGCACGATGTCTTCCACGTTTCACAACTTCGAAAATACGTGCATGATCCAAGTCATGTGGTTAGCTTCGATCAGTTGGAGCTACGTACTGACTTGTCTTACTCGGAGGAGCCTATTCAAATTTTGGACCGCAAGGAGAAGGTGCTACAAAATTGGTCGATGTCCTTGGTCCGCGTGCTTTGGCGGAACCATTCAGTCGAGGAGTCGACGTGGGAGATGGAGGCGGAGATGAAAGAGAAGTACCCTGCGTTGTTTGTCTAAATTAAGGTCAGACTCTTGTTCTTAAGTTTCGGGACGAAACTTTTTCTTAGTGGTATATTATGTAGCGCCCCGCTTTCGATAGGCGACGAACTTCATAATATGCTTGCGCCGAGTCAGATTGGCAAGGAACTTAGATGGCCATCTGACTCGATCGCTAAGCTTAGTAAACGATAACGCCTTGCGGCATCGATTCAAATCGATTTGGACGGAAGTTACGAGAATCGATCCAACTAATGGAACGACTTCTGTTGGAATAAGTCCTAGATGCAGCGGGCTGCGTCTCGGCGAGTGAACTCTCGATAAGAGTCCCTTCGACGGGACCGGACCGCTGTATGGTTTTCTTGGAGCTTTGCCGCTGGGCTTGATGAAGTGCTTTCGCGTCGTTTTCATGGATACAATTACAAATTTCGATGCAAGGGGAAAAGAAGGAATTCTAACAAAGCGTTGGTGCCATTGCAGGAGCTCGCGTAACTAAGGATTGACGTTGCGTAGCGCTTCGACCACCGGCACGAAGCAAAGTAATCGGTGGGTGATTCGGCCCCTTCTTTTCTACTCTGTCCCGCAAACTAATTCCTTGCCTCGAATTCATTCAAATCGAACGATGCCAAGTTAATTGCATGCCAATCCACTAAGTTCAAGAACTCGGGAAAAACGTATCGATTTAGAGTAATTCACACTGAAAATACAAGTCTATCACATAAACCAGAAAGTTTAAGGTTCTAGTAAAAAGATAGACTATTTCAAGTGCTGCAAAATATTATGAAACGTCGATTATGGGTTATGATGCCTCGGACAATTTGGTGCCCACGGAATGCTAAATCGGGAGTACGACTTGGGGAAAAATTGAATCATTGCATAAGTTGGGGGAAATGATAATGCCGTTCAATACTGTCCGCGCTATACAAAACTGTTGCATATGTTAAACTGTTCACGCATTGGCATTGGCATTAGCATGGACAGCTTGTGCACAAGTTGATATTTTTCCTCGAATCGATATCCGGGGCATCGGAATCGAATCGACCTAGGGGGAATGAATAATCGTGCTTCGGCACTATGCATTGCGGGACCGTCAGTCAGGCTTGCAACCTCGACTGAGCGGACCGAAATACCGTTGAGATAGTCCCACGTGATGTGTAACATCAATGACCGCATATAAGATAGTAGCATGCTCACCTATTGTCTTATGCAGGTGTAAATATTATCTCTGTTTTCATGCAGGGACGAGCACGGCCGTGGTAAAAAAATATGATAAACTGCTATGTTTCACTGTATGCTTTATTACTCAAAGATGGCTATCGAATATGAACTGAATTCATTTAGTTCTAATAGAAAGACAACTCTAAAGCATGCCTACCCTAACAATCAGAGTCGGTTTAGACGAGTGGGTTCGTCTCGTCCACTTAGCAAGTGTGCTAATCCCATTCCCCCAATTTTTCCAGGTGCGGCGGGCGCTCCCAACTAAACTGAAGCTGAAGTGCGGAGAGACGTTTGAAGCTCTTCCTATGCTGAAGTATTTTGAAGCCAATTCAAGTCGACGGCTTATGTATAAAGGGGTGAATGTATGGGACGGCAAGCGTTAGTTCAGGTAACTTGTCGAATGTATTTTCTTTCTGTTTTCAATCAATGTAGCCGTAACGGCATCCAATGTAATTACGACTTGCACTTCGTTGCAAGCTATGAATGAAAAGTATTTCTATCTTCCTATACTGCGTCTTAAATTCTGATATGATTTGTGAAGTTTCAACTTGGCGTATTAATATGAAAAGCAACGTAAAGTTCTTGCCTTGTACGAGTGCAATTCCAGATTCGTACGGCATCACGCCTTAGCGAGGACGATCGAATCGGCAAAGTAACACCGGGGACGAACGGTTTGTCGACTCGGGGCGTGACAAACCTGGGTTTCCCTCATGCTATGTTGAAGTCCCTGCCCTACACCAAATTATAGAATGTTGGTGAGGAATAAGGGTCATATATGTACATAATTCAACATATACTTTCCATTTTTAGCACACCACAGAATAGTAGTGATAAAATCAATATCAAGTTTCCTATTGTGCTTGTGAGCAGATAAACATAGTGAATGAAAAGTAGGCTTTCAAGATTCTTCTTTGATGTGGTGAAGTGTGAATGACCAATGTTGCAAAATGCCATTTAATGTGATTTCAAGGACATACATTGGAGAAGAAAATTTTCTGACAATCATCTTCTGAACAGACAAGTGTATGTATATCAAACTAAGAAGGGATTTTAAGTTACTTTAGTGAAGTTGATACATGTACAACAGTACAAGAAACCACAACACTTTCATGGTTCCTATGGGTTAAAAAAAAATGCAAAATATCACACAAATATTAAAATATGACTACAACAAGCATTATAAAGGTCTTCCTTATAATATATAATAGCTGAATCAACACAATCACCAATACTGAACAAAATGAAACTGGAAAATAAAGCAATTGAGAAAAATAACTAACTTCGCTATCAATGCTCTGCCTTGGCTTTAACATCACCATTAGGTAAAGTATTCTGTGCTTGAGCAAGTCGTCTTGCCTCCTGCAAGTGCAAGGGGAATTTGTTAATATAAAATGAGAAAAGGTTATTAATTCTCGTTTATTCAGATTAGAAACAACTCCTAATCTTTTACGAACTTGAACACTTTTGCGTTCAGCAACAAGTTAAAAGACAATATTGGATCAAGAGAGAATCTTTATTTTTTCTGTGTGTAGGAGCTTCCAAATTTCCTTTTAATTCATTACACCAGATTAATATATGTGGATGGAGGTGTGTTAGTCACAGTAATGTTTTAAAAGGCGTCTGCCTTGCCGCCTTAAGCACACACCTAGGCGTTTCAAATGCCTTGGAGCCTTAGCAAGTATTTAGGCGGTAAAATCGTGAGGCGTCCACCTCGAAATGTCTCAATCCGCTTTGGACCGCCTAAAGTCTCTTCACTTAAACGTAACACAACCTAATCCCATTTCTTGAATTTGGATCCTGACCGAGGCCCAAAAATGTTATAGAAGTTATTAATAATTTAACATAGATATTAGAAATTTTGAGTATATATTATGAAAATTTTAATATAAATATTAGAGAATTTAAGAGGAACAACAGTCTTTTCTCTTCTTGTTCCTTCCCTTATATGTCAATCCTAATCTATTTATCTTAAAGAGATTTTACATAATTTTTTTATTTCCAACTTCAATAGTAGTGCCACCAACCAATATGTAAATCACTTTTAGGTCCAATCATATCGACGTTGACGACGACTTCTATTGGATGTTGATCTCTTCGAAAAGCTTGTATCTTTCCCTCTTCTCTTTTCTATTTTGACAAATTTTTATTCTCTCTCAAGTAAGGTATTTCCCTTCTCAGCTTCTCACTTGCAATTTAGAAATCACATGTACTCCAAAAATTTGTATTGTGTTTGTGTCATACTGGACACATATCGGACACGTCATAAACACTCCAAAATATGCTAGCACACCGGGTTAGGTATTGAATATGTTTTGATGTGTCCAAAACTTGTCATGTCACATTCGTTGTTTATATAGTGAATTTAGGTAACCACGATTTTGTCTTCCCTAATTAGATAACTCAAATATTTTCTTACTAAGAAAGGGAGGGAGAGAAGCTACGACCTGAGGTAATATAAGTTTTAGTAAATAACTGCATGTTTATATTAACCTACCTATTGCACACTCCCTAAATTTTAGCCTTGAGGCCCCGCCTAGGATTTCAGGGCTTTGCTATCTCATGCCGCCTTAAAAAATTGAGTCACAGTTGATATCGGATTAAGACTCTTCATCCAGACCACGATATATAGAACCTGCCCATCCCAGTTTTTGAGTTCGGCAACATTTTGTTAATCTTGCTCTTAAGTCGTAAAATAATTTCATAGGTAGAGTCATGAAAAAGAATGAAAAGTTACATAGTTGGAAAAAAGAAGAAGTAGTTATGTACTCTGAACCATCATCTTTGATGTTCAAGTAGTAAATGTATGCAATAAAAACAATCACCTTGAAATTGAGGGCAGTCTCCAATCCGGTTTCTCTATATATAGGCTTCCAATGTTTAGGTAGTAAAAGTACTGAAAACATTGGCTATACAATTAGCAAAATGGTACTTGCTTAGTTTGCAAAGGAGCTTATAATAAAAAAGGATTAGAGAATCATTCTCATTCCTTAGCAAACTATACAAGCTATGAACTCTAAGCTTTGTGATCTGGATGTTCAAATGCCTAATTAACATTCATATAATCAAGAGCTGGCGCTCCTGTCTTTGACTTTCTCCTAGAGAAATGAGACAGCTACCCCTTCTGAACCCCTTAACCCTCATCAAGCCACTAAGTTAGAATTGGGGATTCTCGTCGCCAACAAAGGCTCTACGCCATCTTATCATGAACTCTTTGGCAAGTCCATCCAAAGATTGCATTTCAGCTTCACCTAAAGCTCCACAAGTCAGAAGTCACAAAATCCAACCAGTTGCATTTGCTTGGAGCTCTTTCCAATCTTGGGAATCCAATATACAGGGGAAGCAGAAACTCTGTCCTTTGCTTAATGAAGCAGAAAGAAATTTTGATGCTGTAAAGAAAGCTGGTCTCAACTCTCAAGTAGAGGTCAACTTGCTTTTATACAACTTTAACAGCAACCAACTTTCCCACTATTAACTTTTACTCAGATCTCTATGAAATGAATCTAACCGAAATACACGACAAAGTATCCCACTGTATGAGTTTTGTGTTTCTATGACCCTGGTGCAACGCTAAATGGGCAAGGGGGTTTGCTAGCTTGCACCCATAAATGTGATGATGCATCGATAATGCCAACTGCAATGTTTCATAGCCCAATGGTGGCTAGCAAGGGCATCACCAACAGGTGAGGAGTTGCATTGATAATGTCCTAGTGCAATGATAAATGAGTGAGTGCCACCAATAAGTGAGCAGTTACATAAATAAGTCGGTGCCACATCTGGGGGACAATCATGAAGATCTATCGATGTGTTTCCTGGGCGCGTTCGATGTTGGATCTCTTCCCCTACTCATCAGTTACGTCTCTCTCCCTTCTCGTCCTCTTTCTTCCTTTGTTCTCAATTACTTTTTTCCTAAAGTTTTTGGTTTTTAACCCAAAGTATCATATGGTTTCCAAAATTTTCTGTCTATATTGGTTGAAACCGAGCTAATACTAGCTAATTTCCATGCAAGAGAATGCTGATGTCAGATTTAATCCACCAAGGGCGATATTTTGAGCAGGTTTCTTATCTGCTATGCTCAAATCAATCCAAAATTGTTTTGGTTTCGACCAGTTTTTGGAACCTTGTTTCAGAGTCAGCATTAATCACTTCACTTCGAGGGTTCTTTCATTTATGGGCATATTAAGTCAAGTAGCACAAATGAAACAATTTATGTATCAGAATACTTGACATGGTCTCCATATAATAAATTCCACCAGCAAGGTCAAGATGGAGTCTGAAAAAGTAGGTAATTATATTCCTTGGTCCCCATAATCAAGATAGTAAGCAAGGGGGGATCCAGGTGGTGGCAAGTGTAGGCAAGTGCCCGACCTGGATCAGCTAGAACTATACTACATATAAGAAGTTTCGTCTCCACTCAAAAGCCTTAGTCTGGCGATTTTTTCCCATATATACTATTTAATCCAATACAAGCTACATCATGTAAACACCATAGTCATCAAAGAAAATATACATTCTTTCACGTAGGTCCCACGCATATTTCTAATGTTAAAAGGATACGGTCCTTTGTGTACGCACATGAGAGGTAATTCCAATTTTAAGTATTATGGTTCACGCAAAAAATGTCAACAATAAAATATTTTATCCCTCTTTTTACAAGTTCTGACAATAATGAGTAAAAATATTTTAGCTTATAGTGTATCATTTGATTATTGCATATCCAAAATGGGTTGGAGTTGGATTACAAATTCCATTAATTAGAAAACATCAAGGTCAAAGTTTTGATGATACACGTGACAGCCGTCCGAAGTCGTTGGAGTTTTTGGACTCCGCCGACGGTGTATGAAATAAAAATCCTTTAATTAAACAATAAGAATGAGAATTTTTTTAAATTTTTTTTAGAGTTTCTTTAACTAATGTCTGGTACAACGCATTTGTTCTTCTATTTTTATATTTAAGAATTTTTTTGGTTCTTTTGTTTGTGCTCCTCTTCAACCATCATACTTTTCAATTAATTGTTGTAATTTGAGATTTTTTTTATCGTGTTTAATCTATATATGTTCTTTAGGTACTAACATAATATTTTTCGCCCACGCTTGACTAGAACCCGGCTCCATCCCTGATAGTAAGGTTTATCTTTTGGCTTCTGCTTAAATATATACCATTTGCAAAAAAAAAAAAAAGAACTAGCACATGACCCTGCTCAGAAAAGGCAATAGGCTTGTGACTGACTACAGAATATACATGTATAACGGAACTGGCATATTCAAACTATATAAAGATGGGTAGATGTATCACAAAGAAAATCACGTTAAGAAGCAAACCATGAATTAGTTGTAAACACTCACTGTTAAAACTAGTTACTTGCTCAACCAACTTGAAGTTGCATGTTCTATGGAATGAGAGAAACATATGATTGAAATAACCGGACATGGTAACATGGGAAAACAGAATCTGCATGTGAATGTACATTTAAAATAACAAACTTTTCTGGAATTAAGTATCTAATATACACCACAAGCTCCCAGTGACTTACAGCAGCGGATGATGCCCGTATCTCTCTGTAGTTTTCCACTTCATCGGGAAATGTTTGTTCAAGCTCATCTAACAAGTACTTTCGCAGGCTCTACAACATAGAAGGAAAATGAAATTCATGAAGAGGGAAATTTTCTAACTTATAGTATTGCAAACTAAAGAGAAAATAGTAACTTGAGAATTTTAAAATCAGCCAAACATTACAAATCACAAAGTTTAAGCATGCAGACACTATCTAAGACCATGGTCTGAAGCATCGGTCAACATATATATATATATATATATATATATATATATATATATATATATATATATATATATAAAATGGCATCTACCATTTTGTTTCAGTTTATATATATATATATATATATATATATAAAATGGCATCTACCATTTTGTTTCAGTTTTGGTTGAGATAGATTTGAAGCACCATCGAGATATCACTCGTGTTTTTTAAAGACCATATTGGTGTTAACTTAGAAAATAGAAACTGTGTCTAAAGAATTTACTAAACTCTTGCCTCATCAATATGTATAGTGCCCGAATGTTTTGGGCAATGCTGTGAAACACGGTAGTGACTGCTAGGCATACGATATAGGGGCCTATGCAGAAGAAAATCTCCATTTAACAAAATAAATAAACCTTAAAAAGATATAACCTTGGGAGAGTGACAAAGACTGTAACCAAGTTTTAGAACCATATCAAAAACTTTAAGAGGGGACACTAGAAGATAAGGTAGGCCCTGCAAGCGTAGTCAATAGGCAAGAGCTCACCTTAAAAGGTTTTTCTAATATGCCTAAACAAAAAAAACTATATTTTCTCACTTTTCGTTCTTATTATGTCTACCTACAGTCAAAACCCATTTATGATACGTGAGTCCCAGACTCCCACATGACATGAGATCTTGAGTGATTGGATACAGTGCTGGTAATGTGAATATAGATCTCTTAAGTTTTATTGTATACAGCAGATAGTGCTTATCGGAATAAGTTCATAAAACAAGCAAGGTGTTCTTGTTAAAAGATACTTCACTGAGATCAATATCAGAACTGTAGAACTTCACATAAATCTATGTTCAAAACTCAACTTTAGTATATTATTCCAAACAATTTCTTTAAGTGTTCTTAGTTTTCTGTTTGAAGAAACAAGCTAGAGTAAAATAGTTGAAACCAAAGATCCAAGTTTTGAATGACATGACTGTTTGAAGAGAATACAAAAGAGATTAAAATCAAGTGAACATGAAACCAATCATGTTTTATAGAGTAATACGCACAGAGAACAAGCATGTCCTCACTTGATCATCTAAGAAGACTAAGATAAGCACTTATAAAAATGCGAGTTGGATTCATGTAAAAGTACCTACTCCACTATTGAAGAATCTTGGCATCATATTAAGTGTTGCGATTATGCCTATGAGGCTATTCTCAAGCTAGTTAAAGCTGATCTTGATCTTTTGCAAGAAGCTCGAAAGTATTAGTAGTTTAGCCCACTCAGAGACTATTCTTTAGGCAGTAAGACCAGACAACAAAAGTCTCCTATTGCAGTTGTCCTTTGAGGATGTAGATGTTGGACCGTGACTTGTGTTGAAAATCAAAAGATTTGAGACTGATCCAGTCTCTCTTAGCTGGCTGGATGTAATGAGTATTCGAACATGGTTCGATGGTGGGGCTATGTCTAGTGGGAATATGTATGATCGAAACAGGAAGACCCTTTATGCAAGTGAGTGGAACTGTCCCTTCTCCCATATTCCTTCATGCTTAATAAAATGGAGTATTGTGTTGCTATGAATTGTCCCTAAATATTCCTTGTTCTAGTTGTTAAATAATATATATGCTTATGTTGAGAATCGTTGAAATGAATAACACATGAACATTGAACCGATAAATGAATAACACTTGAACTACTAATGTGACTTGATGCCTGAGAATGAATGATATTGTCCCTATCAATGATGAATAGAATGTTGTATGTCCCTTGAGAACTGAATGATGTAATAATGTTTCAATGTATTTGAGTTGATGCAATGAGAAATGAATGAATTGATGCGATGAGAAATGATAAGGCTTGGGATCAATGAGATCACCAAACGGAACGCTGGTAATGATGGAAATAATAAGTCGTTGAATACGGCTTGGATTAGATGAATGATGATGCACTGTTGCCTTACTCACTTTTAATATTTTTATCGTGTGTTTATATTCACGATCGAGTCGAATATGCATTCGCATGGTCATAGACAATTTGTGCACAAGGTTTGAGATAAGTTTTCTCGAACGGTACCCGAGGTGCTGGGACTGATTCGATCCAGGAGGAAACATTGGCTTACTTTGGTAGTACGGGTTTTGCGAGGCACTCTTAGAGGCTAGCTACCTACTTTTAGTGGACATTGCAAAACCCTTTGGCGTGCTTTGGTCGCACGTGGTATTGCGAGTCATTCTTAGAGGCTAGCTACCTACTTTTTTTTCATTGCAATACCTTTTGAAGTCCTATATGGCAAAAGTCCGTATTGTATAACAATGTCAGTGACCATGTAGTCAGGATACACGCTAATGAATGTTTTGTATAGGCAGGATAAGTATATCATCTAACCCGTATTTGATGCAAGTACGAGAGAGTCGGATGTCGGTAAGAAATCACTTAAATATGATATGTTTATCACACATGTTAGTTCAACTTGCCTGATTAACATGTTAATATCAATGATGTTGAAATGTTGCCTTGCCACGAGAATAACATTCTTAATATGATAACACCAGTATGCTTCAATGATGTTTTGCTATGAAACACTGCTTAATAAGGACATACATGTGCTAAACTGTTGCTATAAAAGTGAAATGTGAGAATACATGTTGTCCATGAATTATTGTTGTTTTCTTGATAGAATGTAATATGATGCTAGGTCCCAAATAGAAAGATAACTCTAATAATGTTTGCTCAGATGATTACTTAGTGTTGATTTAGGCGAGTGGACTGGTTCTGCTCACCAGTACATAGATGATGTACTGATCCACAATTCTTTTTAGGTGCTCGTGCTTGGAAAGTTCAGTACACGAAGATTGGCATGATCAGTCCCGCGGCATCAAAATTTTGTTGGGCATGCAAAAGCTCTCCTTGCAAAAGATGATATCTTCTGTTTATAAAGGGCATAATGTATGGAACATTGTATATTAGATGTACCAGTGAGTTGTAAGCCAAGTCGACATATCCAGTGTAAAGTCTATGTATCAAGTATCAAATGTAAGCATAATGGCAGATGTTTCAGTTGGCTATCAAATGTAACGTGAGTTGTTTGTAAGATCTGTTCTGCGGTGCAAGCCTTGTACTTTCACTTTAATTATCAATAAAGAGAACTTATTTCTACATATCGCTGTGTGACTTCAAGTTATCTGCTTATTTTCGCTGCTATAATTCAATAATGTGTTTTGTTCAATAAAATAGATATGTATCACTATTATCATCAATTTGTTTGCTTGTGCCGCTGCGATGTGATCATATTTGAAGATTATCGATTTTGTACCGTCTTTGCCTTGTACAAGTGCAACATCAGACTTATACGATATCACGTCCAAGCGGGGACGATCAATTTCTAGAGATAAATGCGAGGACAAATAACTGCAAAATCGGGACGTAACGGGGAGGGGGGGGGGAGTCGTTCCAAACCTTTGTTCTATCCAACCTAACTATGAACTCTGCCTACTACTTTGAGGAATGAGTAAGGACCAATGTTCACATCTGGAATTTGGAAGGCTTTAGACATACTTATCAAAATCCTTCAATTTTACTTTAATTTATGACACTACTTTCTATGAACTACTCTAGTTTTAAGGTACAAGCAAAAGTTCATAATACCACAAGAAACTAAGAGCATCTCCAACCCTATTGTCATGTAATGTGTTGTGATTTCTATGTGGCATGAGACACAAGACAATATATTTCCTAGGTGGCAATACTATATTCACAAAAGACAATGAAGTAAAAAAGTTTTCTCCAATGCAAAAATATTGAGATACTTTTTTCCAACTTCCAAGACAGCTTCTCATCTTCTTCCTTTTTTTAAAATATTTTTTATTCGTAATTGATCGACATGGAGATGAAGATATTGTCAAGTGCATTGTCTAGAGCTAGACAACCAACTTCACAATGTCTTCTATAACTTTTTCCACGTAAGCTTCACAATTTACTTGACAATTGCATTAGAGAAGGATTTTTAAATAAAATTTTGCCATTCCTATGTGGCAACAACTTTTTTTTTCCAAAGTCACGATAGGGTTGGAGATGCTCTAAAAGGTTGTTGGAAAACTTATGACATGACCCTAGACAGTAGACACAACAAGACAAGGTCAACAAGGTGATTCAGGCTCACAAGATATATCCTGATGGATATTCGATATCATTAAAGTACATAATCTGGACTTTGAAAGATATCCAGAAATTCCAAGCCCTCGTATATATGATTTCCTTTATCAACAGCCTTCGAGCCTACAACCTAACCAATAAGTTAGTAATCTAGGTTAAGAAAAGATCGGACACTGTGACTTTCTAGATGAAAACATCAAAAAGCTACCTTAGCCCGAGCAATATATATTCAGTCAGTAGGACTGGATTTTTAAATCCCAAGAAGCACAAACACTTCAAAAATCAGTGTCGTTCCATGTTGATTGTATCAAACATGTAATTATGTGCACGGACACTCCAAAATTTGGTTGCCTGTCATTATTGGGTCGTGTCATACATATCTATGTCCACAACAACAACAAGAACCTTAAAGGCGTCGGTTTTTCCCTTGGTGATCTGATTCTTGGCGATGCAACTATTGAGCACGTCCTTGGTGAACTCGTCCGGGTTCTTCCCATCGTCGATCAAGCTACAACAAAACAAAACAATGTGTTAAAAGAAAGAACAGCCACCAACCCATACGAGTAAACCCCAAAACTCACTTGAGCACCTCCATCGGGATCTGCAGGCTGAAGCTCTCCGACTGCCGCTGCATGTTGTCGAGCTCCGACACCAGCGCATTCCTACAAACACGTTGCGAGGACACAAATCAAGAGGAGGGGAGGGGTCACAAAATCGCGAAAGTGGAAGGGAGACTAGAGTTTGAGTGCATACATGCGGTGGAGGAGGGGGAGCTGGGAGGCGGAGTTGAAGGAGGAGATGGTGAGGTAGAGCTGGTGGAGGAGGCCGAGGGTCTTCTGGATGGAGGCAGTCACCTGCGCAAGGCTCTGCTTCTGCTTCCCTCCGGCGCCGGCAGCGGCGGAGGAGGAGGAAGGGGTGGACGCGGCGGCGATGGTGGTGGAAGCGGAGGGGTTCTGCGGAGAATTCTCCATCCGTAGGATGGAAATTTGAGAATTGGAACTCGGGGAAACAGTAACAGGGAGACCTCTGCGGTAAACCGATCGGGTTAAACCCGTAATGACCAGTACTAAAGTTTTTAAATAAATGGTTAATTGTATTAACTATGGGGCCGGCTATACACATCCCATACTTGCTAAGGACATCACATTTAAAAAAAAAAATTCTCCTATTCTACCCTTGCTGCTGAGCACACCCCATCCCTCCCCTCCCCTTCCCTTCCCCCCTCCACCGACCCTCCTCCTCCCCCGACCTGCCGTCGCCGCCTCCCCCGACCCGCCTCCGCCGACCCCCCCCCCCCCCCCCCCCGGACCCGCCTCCTCCTCCTCCTCCCGCTTTCCGATCCCCCCTCCGCCGACCATAAGTTGTTGTTAAAACAAAACCAAAAAAAAAAAAAAAATTGGATGTATTCACGGGTAGGTTCGACCCTAGTTTGTCGAACTCATAGAGCAATGTTCGACCCACGACAGTCGAACTATAGTGTTTACGTTCAACCATAATATGTCGAACAGAATATGACATGTTCGATTAGAACACGTTCGACCAGTGTTTGTCGAACACAAGAAGACACGTTCGACCAATGTTTGTCGAACAGAATAAGACATGTTCGACCAATACTTGTCGAACAGGCCATTGTCCGTTCGACAAGTATTTGTCGTGCTTGTCGCAGAATTTTTTTTTTGTGGGGTGTTCTTAGAAAGTCTTGGGGATATATTGGTCTTTTAACATGATATTTAAGTTATGTGGGGTGTCCTTAGCAAGTCATGGGATATGTATAGCCGGCCCCATTAACTATTTCTATGTTTTACACTCATTATACGAACCATTTCTACACATTGGGTGAGTTAGGTGTAGACTAACTCCTAAAAAATAAAAAAAAAAAAAAAAAAAAAATTATATGAATTTTTTTTTTTTTTTTGGGATGGGGTGGCTCTCCCACCCCAGGCAATCCGCCCACAAGGGCGGAACCACAATGGGACATGTGGGGTCAGTTGACCCCACTGACTTTTCAAAAAAAAATAAAATTACAGGAGGGCCTGCAAAGTGCAAGCTGTAGGTTGTCGATCTGACCTCTGTGAGCTGCTGCTTACTGGACATGCTTCAGTCTATCCCGTTCCCTATGAGTTGATTCTGTGAGGTGTGAGCTCTGCACAGGCCTAAGCCTACCTACCCCTGTGAGTATGAGTGAGGTGACTCATGTGACATGCCTAAACCTAACCACCACCCCTATATGAAATGAGTCCAGCTTGAGCTGAATCTCCACCGAATACCCTTGCAATATCAAATATTGTTGAAAGGATTCCTGTCATTTTGAGATAAATGCACCCAGTGTTGGATGTTCTCTCCAAGCAAGCATCCTCCGGTCTCTCAATCGGTTTATTCTTCTCAACTTGAATCAAATAAAATCCGTCCAGGCACTCTCATGGTATATTCTTCATCTTTCTTGTTTTAGAAATATTTTGAAAATAAAATCAAGTTCTTTTGGAATTACCAAGTTTATGGACCACATACTTGAATAGTAAGTTTGTTTTAGATATTAAGAGAGAATCTATGGAGAAATGAAATTATATCTGTTTGTAAGAGTAAATGCATGATAACCAACCAACGGAATTATCGTGGAAGAAGATTGTAGAGGAGAGAATAAGAGTTTTTCCATGTGAAATTATACTCATTTTGGATTTGATGAATATCTAATCCTTACATTATCATATTCCTCATAATCTAATCATGTTCTTAGTGACATAGAATATTGTCGATAATGTTTTAGAAATCTTACTGAAATCTTCTTATATTGTATAGGATTTTGATTGTGTTTTCCAGATAAGGCTTTATGATATAATTCGAGAGATTTTAAAATTAGTTAGTTACGAATTAAATCAGGAGCCTTCTATATATCCGTAATCATTATGGTCATATCGAATTTATATTTAGGTAAAAAGTCATTAATCTATAATATCTATGCTACCATATAATACGAAAAGTTGTCTTTGACGTGAATTTTGTAAATTGTAAGGTAAAGGCCAGTATATTCTACAGGTGATATTTTCTAAGACATGTGAAACTAAATATATAATGTATGCTATTTTTTTATTTGTAATTTTATTTTTGGACTTACTTTATGGTTTAGGTCGACCTCTCTCTCTTAAATTCATGCGTCTACTCCTGTCCGCAATATTAGAGGTTATAGAGTTGGAGTTGAATTTGTACCGGATACCAATTTCATCGAATATTTAGGGCTAATGTTCTAAATTTTATGTGAAATGGGAAACGACAAATTGTGCCTACTCGATCATTTGGCATTTTTTTTATGGTTTTTATGGCCAAAATGGCAAATATTAGGAACCAAACAAATTTTATTTGTAGTTTCGGTCAATATGCTTAACCCATAAGTGATTTGATGAAGGTTGAGAATTCAGAGTTTCAGGAATTTTGGTCAGTTCGAACAAAGCCGATTAACTATATATGTAATAGTGACTACAAACAAGCAAACAGAGAAACTGATTTTGAAATTTTAGAGCGCAAAGAAAAAAAAAAAAGCTTTGGGGACTTTTGAGAGCCTTTCTTCCTATAAAATAAAATAACATGGCCGGTATCTAACAAAGTTTTGTAAATAATTGAAATAAATGCTCTCACCAATTGAACTACAATTCCCATCTGCAAAAAATTCTGAATAATTCATGAAACTACTTGTATGAACACAAATTATATGGAAATATCGAGCAGCCAAATTATTTTGCATATATGTATGTATTTTTTATACATCGGTAAACTCTGGGACTATCTAAGAACTGTAAGCCAAAAAAGAAGATCTTTATATTATGACCGACCAAATTCTCAAATGAAGAATAATATTTGAGTTCATTTAACTAGACTTTAAAGTAGAATTTTAATGATATCTCTAGTATAAGAATATCACTCCCTTAGTTTTTTCTTTTAAACACTAAAAATTCACTGTATTTTAAAATGAAAATTAATTCAATTCTGATTAATATGGACGACATATCTAGCATTAGCCCTAATCAATTCAAAAAAAAAAAAAAAAAAAAAAAGATTTAGCAGAGGCCAGGCTTGGACTTTTCCAATGGATGGCCCATGGATATTGCAAGTTTGCATGCACATGACCGCTTCTTTGAAAATTTGTTTTCTTTTCTAACATTCCCAATAACGTTATTCTTACGAGAGGATATCCTTCTTGCACAAATATATTAGGGGTACTGACATCCCTGAACTCTCAATTTTCTCAAATTTAACTTATGTGGCAAATATTTTATCCTCGTTTTGATTGTTCGAAATTAAAATGGGACTATGAGTAGGAAGTCACAATCACAATTCGTAAGAATCTCACCACCATGGCTGTTTCTGACATTATAAGGACCATATGCAAATTCTAAAAAAAAAAAAAAATCTATTTTTAACCAATCTAAAAAAGGGGTTTTTTTTTTTTTTTTTTTAACATTCTTAGGGCCATGCTGCTGCACTTTCTAAAAAAAGGAAAGCCTAAATCTAAAAATAAAATTTTATATTAATAATATATATGGAGGTTGAAAATTTTGGAACTTTTCGATTTTTTGGATCCTGTACTATCGCACATCTTGTACATACACAGAAACGATATGCAGTCACCACTTGCAGGTTAGTTGCAGTTACGCACCCTAGTTCCACCTTAAAATTAATGGATCCGCACTCTTCAAGTTCAAGATTTTCACCACCCGCAAGGAAAACCAAACACCTTTGCCAGGTCAGAAAACAGAGAAAAAGAAAGGAAAAAAAGAGAGGCAAATCATGCAGAAGATGCAGCATACATTAATTTATAAAATTGCAATTTTAAGACATGGAGATCAACATAAAGATTGACAGAGATATTTCCATTGGCGTAAAGCCAAATGATAGAATCTAGTACTTCTCCTAAAGGTGAGAGTTAGAAAATGGCAACAGATATGTTATTTGTTATGGACTAGTACTAAAGGATAGGTTCTTTGGACATTGGAATACCTTTGCCTTTTTATCTTGAAAAGGATAAGAATTGTTATACCATATATGGCCAATCTTAGGTTCTCTCAAGCATATATATGATCAAAAACTATGCCATGAAGAGGAATATGTTCCTAGTCCATTACAACGTCCAACTTATACAAGTAACAAAATGTTTGGTCAAATTACCAACGAATTCGAGTGGCTCTTGTGGTTACCGAGAAGAGGTATAAGACCCTGACTTGTTGGCAGAAGATCAGTGGATCAAGCCAAGGGGGATCCCTTGCGTATCGTCGGACATCTCAAATTCACAATTTCAGCATCCAAAATTATGTTGAAAAGCATCGCTATCTTTAATTCACATATCAGTATCATGACCTTGAGATCTTGAGATCTTGAGATACAGATGGTTTGGTATATAGCTGCAGCAACCGATCGTTCCTTGTTCACCCCTTCCATGTTACGAAGAGGTACTAAAATTTGCAGATTTGCCAAAGATATGCATTCAAGAAAGAATATGGTTGCTTTACTCGAGAATGACTAGATAGCGCTGCATATCTAATCTCCAGAGGATGGTTCCTACAAGAAAATGATGCTTTACTGTTAATATACACCCCCAAGTTAATTTCTCTTCTAACCATTTTTTTTCCGTTATTATTATTTTTTATTTTTTCCCGGGAATATTTATATTGTCACCAAACATGGGAATGTAATTTTCCAGGAAATTTAATTCCTTGGAATTTGATTTCCGGGAATATAGAATTTCCGGCTATATAGTATTCCGCATACCAAACGTCCCCTAAGGGTCTGTTTGGATTGAGGGTTAAGATGGTTAAGTGAAGGGGAAATAAAATTATGCTTGGTTTGATGGTGAGATTTAGGAGGAAGGGTTATATGGGGTTTATTTCACCCTTTTTGTCCATTTTTTTAACCCCCGCAATTCGGAGGGTTAACGAGGGTGATTGAGAAATTTTGTTTAAAAAGTCATAAATATCCCTTTATTTATTCTATAAATTATTATTATTTTTTTCTTTTCAGTTTTCTTTTGTTTTGTTTTCAACATGTTGCTCCATACCTTCCTAATATGTGAAGATATTTTAACAAGTTCTAATCAAAATTTTAATAAAATTTAATTTTATGACATATGTAATAATGCTGTTTTGGTAACTATCATATTTTTATTAATCCTCCACTCACTCAAAACCTGCAATCCAAGCAAGAGTTATTAAACACCCACCACTTAACTCTCCTTCCATTCCAAACAAAGTTCTATGTATTCACTCTACTCTCCCTCATTTAACCCCACTTAACTCTGCTTATATTTTTACCCCTCAATCCAAGCAGATCCTAAAGGATATATTATTTGAGAATATGAATTTTGTTTTTTTTTGCTAAAATCTGGACTCGACAACTTGCTCATACGCAAAACTGATGGTTGAATATTTGATGACGAAAATATGTGCCAGAAGAAGGATTTTTCATATTTAAAGACTGTACGTCTGCTCTAAATCCTTGAAATCGTGAGGTGATGATTGGTGTATGGGTTGGTCATAAAAGGCTAAATTATTTAATCAAACACAGATATTTCAACACAAATTCTGTACGAACTATGAAGCAGCATTGCCAACCTCAGGTATTTTCCTGCGTGCACATATCTGCATCCATTATTAAGGGGAATTTAACTGCAGCTAACAAATTGTACTTTGCGTGCTTGCTTGACTCAGTGTACGTTTCTTTGCCTGTACTTGTAGGTAATATATGCTGCAAAAAAACCGTGTTATAGTTCTGAAATTTAGCTTCTGATAAATGATGCAAGTTACCACACACATATAATTACAGAAAAAATGAAAAAGAAATTACAGCTTTTCTTATAGCAGAACAGACACCAATTGCCGCGACAGAGAAATCGATATTGTTATAAATCAAGATCCAAACCAAATGACATTCATGACCAAAACAATAGTTTTTGCCAACACCAGTTTCAGAAACATGTTGCTAGATTGTTATGTATGCCTCCTCAGAAACTTTGTACAATTTTCATAATAGGAGATCTTAATTAATAACCCGCGTGAAGATGAACTGTCAAAAACATAAATAAATGTTCAACTTCATAGTAGAGTCCAGTTATGGATGAGTCGTATGATATACATATGTATATCTATTCCACACATAGATCACAACAGAATATTTGTTGAAATATGTATGACTTCTTATATATAGTCGATAAATATCAATAGCTAAATAGCTGAGCTGCCTAGTGGCATGAAGTTCCATGAACTATGGAGCTCACCGGACAACCGGTGGTTGTCATAAATACATCAGAACTAAGCAAATATAAATATATATATATTTATTTCTAGTGCATGACAGTTTAGAAAGAGACCTCCCACCAAAGCAATCAATATCACTTGAAGCAAATTGTAGAACTATCGATGAGGACCTTCGCTGTTCTGGAAATCCTCTTCACCAATGAGAACTAGTTTTTCGGAAAACTCTGTGTCCAATAATAAGAAAGGAACAAATTAGGGCTTGTTACGTTGATGGGAACTCATTTGTTTTTTTTCTGATCCGTTGCTTTCTTTCCGTTCCTTGGTCTTCGTCAGTCGCAATAGGAGATTTGAGAATGCTGATTGCACTTCAGTACTGAAGAATATGTGGGTCCAATAATCAAGTGGGTCACATAGATAGAAATCAGGATCTAAAGAAAAGTCTAAGCTCCAAGGAATTGAGCTATATATCAAAGAAACTGTAGTCTTGTCTTGCTTGATTACCATAATAATGTCGATGTGATAATTAAGTCTGACCTAATTACTCTTACAAAGTTCTAAAATGGAACGCAAAAAAACAAAAAAAATTAGACTGCTTTTCTGGAAGGTAAAGTCCTCAACCTTCCTCCAAATATTAAGATGCATTATATTTGACTAGTAAATTCACGTAAAATAAGTTAGGATTTATATTTGATTAGGAACTGTTATAAATTTGCTTACATTCAAATTAGAATTTATATTTTAATTAAGATTTGTTATAAATTTGATTGTCTATTAATTATAATTAGTTATTGATATATGTGAAGGAAATATGCGTAAGAAAAGAGAGTTAGTTTTGGAATTATTATCTTTAGTAAAAAAATTTATTAATTCATAAAGGATATATAAAACACTCAATTGATTGGAACCATTTCCAAGCCACATTATATTAGTAGAGATATGTAGATTATAGTAGATATAACTTTTCCTATGGCAAATGAAGTCTAGTCTAGTGGTTACGACCGATGATGGGGGAGCCCAACCCCAAGAGGTAGCGGGTTCATGTAATGTTCCCCTTTGGGGGAATTAAGTGGTGGGCGGTCGTTGGGTGCAGTGCAGGTGCGTGGTGCGGCTACAACTGCGTGAGGCCTTCAGACTTGGATGGTGTCTTCGAACACTGGGATTGTATATAGGCTTTCGGACTGAATTAGTTGTAAGCCTTCAAACTGAGTTTGTACCCTCTCGAAGTGGCGTGAATAAAATTTGTCTTCTTGGAAAAATATATCACTTTTCTATCATTCATCTACCAAAGTTCGTTAATCACAACATATTAGACCAGAGGATGAGCCAATGGAATCACAACTATACTTCCTTAATTAAGAACCTCATGAACAAAATCATTCCTGATACCTAACTAGTAATTAAATTGGACAACCATGCATGAGAGATCAAACAATAGCCTGAAAGTGTCACAAGATCAAAAAAATAATACTTGTGACAACAGTTAACATTGTTTATAATTATTTTCGTTGAAAGTTTCATAAATGGACGAAATGGGTAACATGATTTCAACATATAGATAGATATCCAGTCATTGATGACCATATTACATCAAAATGTGGTCCAGCTAGTACATGATCAAACCCAACTTGCAAATTTCCTAAAGCCCCCAAATGTTGCCATCCTGTTATTAATAATTAATGTTAAGGTGGCCAACTAGCTCATGTAGCGTCCATCTACTTACTGATCAATCAACAGTGGAATCAAATGAATATCGAAATAGTTGGCAGACAAAAACAAAAGTCAATTATAAGAAAGTAAAATGAATGACTGATCATCGGCACATAGATATATGTTTTTTGCTAGTAACTCAAAACAATGTTGCCATCTGATCGATAATTTCATATCCTATCAAAGCTTATAATTTGGTAGTTAGCGAAAGCTAAGCATACTTAAACCTAGACTAAGATAGACATTCATACCTCTCGTACGTGAGCGCAGTATATATATATACATTTGGGTGTCATTTTTGAAGAAATAGATAATTGTAGCGAACTGGCCTCCACTAGGGCTCAAACTTCGACCAGTTGGACCCCATGCATCTCTCTTAACCGCTAGACTATATAAATATATATATATGTTCGCGGAGTCGTGGCCTGTTGGTAGCGACGAGGGTCCCCGGACCGGAGGCCCGGATTCGAACCCCTCCTTAGACGCACGCGCCTAACCTCTAGTAAAAATGACACCCAAATATATATATATATATATATATATATATATATATATACACTAGGTCTGCACTGAAGCATATGCTATATATATATATATATATATATATATATATATATATATATATATATATATATATATATATATATATATATATATATAGCATATGCTTCAGTGCAGACCTAGTGTATATATATATATATATATATATATATATATATATATATATATATATATATATATATATATATATATATATTACGTCTGCATGAAGCATATGCTAGACATATGCTTCAGTGCAGACCTAATATAGGCCTGCACTGAAGCATATGCTAGGCTAATCATCTAAATTCCATGCATGTTAAAAATATATGTAGGTGATCGATGCTATGCTTAATGCTCTACTAAATGGATTGCTTGGGTCCTATCTATCGTTTAGAAGCTTTAACTTTATTGTGTCCTTCCTGACTCTTGATCACTTCAACTCCTTCAACTTAATTAGGTCCTTATTCCAACCTTCTTTAGTACTCTTGTAATATATATGTTTTAGGGTTATATATTTGCACTAACTATCCATAAGTTTTGGATTTATAATACGAAGTATTCCTACTTTTAAATAGAGGTAGTTAGTGTTATAACTTTTTTTTTAACCTTAAAGTATGGGGTATCTCGTGTAAAAAACATAAAATATGGGATGGTCAGTATAATTAGTTTAAAAATAGGGCACCTCGTGTTGTAAATTCAAAAGTTAGAGGTAGTTAGTGTAAATAAGCCTATGTTTATAAGGAGGGTCCGAGGTGTGCAGGATCTACACATCATATTTACGTTCGATGCCCTCGCATGGTTAATCATTGCATGTCATCAACTTAATTAAGACATAAAAGAGGCTGTCAGATCCACTAATTAAAGACAAAAACGTTAAAAGAGACTGAGATTGACTGTTTGTTAACACCTGTGTTGCTCTTTTGTATAACCAAGGTTCAAATCTTCTCTCTCAACTTAAGTCATAATTAATTAACCTAACTTGCACCCAATTATAGGTTTGGTGGCGCCGGCATGGTGAGGAAGGAGGGAGGGAGGAGGAAGGAAGAACATGGGATCAGAGGAAGAAACAAAGGAGGAAGATGAGAACAACATATAATAGGCTTGGAAGAGTTGGATTTTCATTCAGAGATGAGATGAATGTAATCTCTTCGTCTAGATTCCTTATATTATAGCGAACATAAGAATGCTTGGTTGTATGAGATTTAATTGTAATATAAAACCTAGTCTTATCTCAGGGTGAACATTATTTTGTTTTGGATCGAGAATCGAACCGAATCGAATAAAAGATACAATTCGGTTAAACACATTTAAAGTTCGGATTCGATTTTAAAAATACTAAAATTTATTTTTCGGTTTTATCAATTTTGGATTTCGGTTAAAAAAAAATCGAACAAAACTTATAAAATTATGTAAACCATCAACTATATACATAGGTAATGATTAAAAATATGTATATTTTTAAAACAATAATTTAATGTATGTTTATTATAACCCAACTTTGTAATTTAACAATTAGCCCAACTTTAAAATTCAACAATTGTATGTATATAATTTTTTTTTTTTTTAATAATTTAACCACAATGTCAACGTTGGGCCTAATTCATTAAAGAATAAAAAATAGTCCAATCAAAAAACCGAATTGATCATATCGTTCGGTTTCGGTTATGACTAATTTCGATCCGGTTTCGATTTGAATTTTATAATTTCGGTTTATTAGGTTTCGATTCTTTTGGTTCAATTGAAATTGAATAAATGGAATTAATGGTTAACCCTAGGTCTTCTATCTAAATGTCAACTTACCGCCTAGATTTTATAACATGGTCCAACATACATACAATAAGTATAAATTAGAGAACAAATCCATAAAAAAAATTATCGTACTTATTTGAGAATAACCTGACTCTGTTGCTAAATACAACATTGGTTTTGTTAACATGTTCCAAAAGACACATGTTAATACTAGATAAATGCATAATTTGCATGGGTAGTAATCTTATGACCACGTTTTTCAATACACATTTTATAACATTTATCAATACACATTTTAAATGAAAGGTGTATTGATAAATATGATTGTGAGAGTACCCATATAAATTTTGCATGGATAGTTTACATTAACTATTTATATGTTTTATACTTATTACAGTAACCATTCTTATTTTGAAACTAATTAAACGGACCACTAAATATATTTTTCATAAAAAGTTACAAAACTAACCATTCTTATTTTAAAAATAAAACATAAAGCCGAGGGGTGGTCTATATAATTATTTTTCAAATAGAACAATTCTTGTAATATCCATGAAACATAGGAACCGTTAATTTATTTATTTCTAATACTAACTTCTCTTACATCTTCTGCAAACTATATTACAAGGTTACAGTAAGAATGTAAAACAGTAATAATACGCAAAAATAACGTACATACGAGATTCGAGAACACCGTTTTTACAAAAATAAAAGTAAAAATTATATATGCTCGCATGGACCGAATGATATATTTATTTATTTTTCTCATCGACGTCTCGGAAGTAGCTTAACTGTAAGCGGGTTCGCCATCTCGCACGATAGCCTCAGTACCTCCGATAGATCGACATCGATCGTTGCGGTTGCCGGCAACCACCGGTACTCGTGCAACAGCGTGGCCATCCAGAACGTGACGGTGGCCATCGCCAGCGCCTTCCCGGGGCAGCTCCGCCTACCCGATCCAAATGGCGCGAGCCTAAGATCCGACCCGAGTATCGGGAAATCCGACCCGGACGGACCCGCGAAGCGTTCGGGTCGGAACTCCAACGGGTCCACCCAGACTGTCGGGTCATGGGTGATGGCCCACATGTTGACCATGGCGGTGGTCCCCGCCGGCACGAGCCTCCCGTCCACGTACACGTCAGACGTGGAGAGCCGGGCCCACGAGAGGAGCGGTCCCGGCGGGTGGGTCCTTAGGACTTCCTTGATAACGGCTTGCAAGTAGAGCAGGGAAGTGGAGTCGGATTCGGTCACATCCCTTGACTTGCCGACGACCCGGTCCAGCTCCTCATGGACTTTGGCTTGAATGTCTTGGTGGATGACGAGACGGGCGAGCGCCCACTCTATCAGCACTGCTACAGTGTCCGTACCCCGAAATATCATTTCCTGTCAAAATCATCGCCAGACGTCACACACACATATATAACATAATAATTACTGGTGATTGGATTGCTAACTGATCGATCAAATACATAATTTTAAATCCATTTGACGTAACCGTGACATATACCAGCCTTAGAATACAACTAATTTTTTTACTTTTAGAACATAAATTTTGTTCATATATAGTAGATCAAAATTTTGTTCATATTTTTGCAGTATCTGTAAGTTTACAGACATATGTCTGTCATGTATGTATAATGTCATATTTATATAGAATGGTTGTTAGTAAGACCCATAACATTTATATATAATCGCTAGATTTTGGTATGAAATATAAATTCTTAGTTAAAAGGTTTGTATCAAGAAAAATTATGATACCTCATTTGTTCCGAGGAAAGAAAATAAAATTAATTCTTTGTTCTTTTATTTTATTTTTTGTAAAATTATAATTTTTATTGATTCTTTTTCTATATTTGGATAGGACAAAAACAAATACTTAAATGTAAAAGTGAATCTTTGGATGGGCAGAGAGTTAACGTTTGAGTGGATAGTGGAATCATTTTTGTTTTTCGTTTCTTTGACATTAAATATAGAAAAAAAATATTTTCATGTTTTCGCGAACCAAATGAAATGAGACCTGAGTGTGATGCTAAGGAATGCATGCAATGCCACGCCACTGTTCATGATAGATTCATGCAGGAATTGGAGATGCGGAGCTTACCCAGAGCACAGCAACCATGTCAGGATCAGAGAGCCTGTCACTGCCTTGAAGTGACAGCAGAACGTGGACAAAATCGGAAGCTTCTCCTCCGATAGCACTGTTCCTGTGCTCCGCTATGATGCTGCTGACGAACCTGTTCACTTTGGGCACCAGCTCAGCGCACCTGGACCTGACCCTCTGCAGGTCCAGCCCTGCCAGCCACGGCAGGTGGTCCGACCAGTTCAGCTTCCCCAACAGGTCGTACCCTTCCTCCACCAGCCCCCTGAGCTCCCTCGCCTCCCCCTCCTCGCTCTCCGCGGCAGCCACGCCGTACCTCTTCCCGAACACCGACGACATGACGTTGTTCAACGAAGCCCTCTTCAGCACATCCCTCACCCTCACCCCGCCGGCGGCGGCGCTCCCTCTGCCCAGCTCCGCGACCATGTCCGAAGCGATCTCCGCCCGGTGCGGCCCGGACGCGGAGATCTGCTTCGGGCAGAAGAGGTGCGCCGAGGCGACGCGCCGCAGCGAGCGCCAGTACGGCCCGTGGGGCGCGAAGCCGATCGCGCGGTGGAAGAGGAGGCCGTAGGCCGACTCCTTGACCGGGCGGTCCGCGAAGGCCGGGCTGTTGAGTATCTCCCTGGCGACGTCGGGGTGGGACGTCACTACGACCCGGGTGCCGCCGAGGCTGACCGCCATCAGCCTGGAGGCGCCGAGCCGGTCTGCCGCGGCGGCGAGGCTGCGGTGGGCGAGGCCGGACATCAGGCGCATGCTGCCGACGAAAGGCAGGCCTCTCGGACCGGGGATGCTGGCAGTCCGCCTCGTGCCGCCGGATAAGTACCTGCCCCATGCCGGACCGCCAGGGGCGGTCCAGTGGATGAGGGAAGTAACTAGCCCGACGAGGACTAACATCAGCGAGAGCACGAGAAGTCGAGGCGCAGAGGCGTCGCACTTGGCGAGCAGAGACAGAGGGAGCATCCATCTCTCGACGGACTCCATCGAAGTCGTCATGTTGTTAGCAAGCAAGCAAGCAAGCGAGCGAGCGAGTTCTCGATCGATGATGGCTATGGTTTTAGGCTTATGGATATGTTCGAGGGGGTGGGGGGGTTTATATAGGAAGTAGGAATGGAGTACTTACTTCCCTTTATGGCTTAATTTTTGTGTACGCTTGCGCGCGCCGCCAATGTTTGGGTGTAACGGAATGGAAAGGAACCGTTGGGGTTCGTTTGTGCCACGTGAAACCCATGAGGGAGGGGGAGCTCGACTGGGCCAATGGGATGCCTGTCGGTGTCGCCTGGGGGCCCGTCGTGACGGTGACCGGTGCCGTCGTTGTTTCCGATGCACGCGTCGTCGAACGGTCCGGTGACGGCGGGTCCCACGGTGACGGCGCCCCGGCCGTTGGCGCGGGAGAAGTGTGGGTCGTGCTGTCCATGCGACATGGTCTACCGATCGCTGACCAGGTTCGTTTCGTGTGACATGCATGGGTCCACCAGGACATGGGCGACCTTATTAATTTGTCCGACACGATCTATGATACGAGATCTTGCATGCATGTTTCCATGTGGGAATGCTTCGGGTTAGTGGTACAACTGTTGGTACAAGTAATCGACTACTGAGTTCCATGTCGGGATGATTCATCATGCTATGCACATCGAATAAATGAAGTACGAATATTCTAAAATTCATATAGTACATGTGTCAGACACAGGTATCGAACACTCGTACACCCCAAAATACGTTAGGACAAACCGAAAAAATAGAAGTCGATGTGGGGTGAGACTACATTGTGTGGTTGTCCGTTATGAGAATTATACTTGAGAAAGAGTGCGAGAAACCAATCTTGTTCAACTAGGATCAGGTGATCAGACCTGACCCGAATCATGGACAGAGCCGAAAGGGACCCCTACGGCTATATATGCCTAATGTCGTCGACGAGAAAGCAACTTAATTGGATGTGCATCACGAATGGCGTGGATTTCCAAAATTTTAATATCAGCCACTGATAACTGTATTAACATTAAACAAAAAACACAAAAACAAATAACAAAAGACAGAAAAGCCGATGGATTAATTTAGCAGGTTAGTTAAAATTAATTGCGACTAAAAGAGTGTTTGGAAGAGAGAGGGTTCTAGCTTCCCGCTTTCTCTGTCGAACGCGTGCGAGCGACGTACGTCCTTGTTCTCTAGCGCTCGGTCGCACATTGCACGCACGCGCGCGCGCATTGCCACCTCGCCGATCCCTAGCCTGATCCAAGCTAATCCATTCTGTGTTTAATTGTATTATAATCTCTACCTCTGCATTAATATATGAAGTGATGTATTTAAACACTGTTTAGTGATAATATGATGCAGCAGAATCTAATACTTCTGTGCAATGTTTGTTTTATTTGGGAACTGTAGATGCTGTTCGTGTCTCCAGTACATTATGTGGACATTTTTATACATTTTCTCCTTGGACTTTGGAGATAGGTCCTACTTGATATATATAGATCTCCTATGTCAGTGAAATAGATATCTACAAATTTTTATTTATGCTCAATGATAGTGATTAATAATCAACTTATTAATGCTCAATGATAGTGATTAATGATTACATGGGCTTATCATGGGACTATACCTGCTCTATCATCGACATTTGGAGTCGTATCGTTTCTGAAAATCTAAGATAAGTTCTTTGTGCACTTCCCTTTATATAAAATTTGGCAATTGTACGTACTATCTTCACTAGTGATTATCCGGTGATCGGTGTCCTCTGTTGTATTGAATATTTCATCTCATGATTTATCTTAATAAATTTCGGATGGGATCATCTTGATTCCGTCATTAGACAACAAAAAAATAAAAATAATAAAAATAATAATAATAATAATAATAATAGAACTATGTTCCACGGATTGGAAAAATGTAGTCCGTATATCCCTATCATAGTCGTACGTGCTTGTATTTGTATAAAATAGGCAATTATTTAGCTACCTAAAAATATTTGTATATGGTATCCATATCCGTGTCTCTATATCGGTGTCATATCATTAACACTGTCCGGCGCACGTTGACATCTATAATATAAAGCACAGTGGTTTTTTGGTACGACCCATGTGCTTTGGTTCAACGATGATAAAAGTACAAAATTGTCCCTCTTTCTAATACTCATTTCTGTTTTTAGATTAGATTATAGACAACCCACTGTTTTTGGTTCTACCACGTAAATAAAAGGACAAGTTATTCCAACTTCTCCCTCACGTTCATCCCAGCATCCCAACTTCTCCCTTGCGTCCCTCCGAACGGCGGCGGCAGCGGGGCCTCCCCTCCGCCGCGGAGAACCGGAACTCTAGCTTCGCCATGAGCCTCGACCCTCAGTACGAACCGGAGCAGCCGACGGTGGTGAGGTTACCACGGAGGATCTCCGGGGGGCATTCTTCGACAGGAGAGAAGTCACTCGACCCTTTTCCAGGTGGTGGTCCAGTCGGATCAATCTCCGGGAAGAAGAAGCAGCAGAGGTGGAGCGACCTTCGGTCGTCGGATCTGCTGTTCGTGTCCGTGCCATTATGGCATGGGTTATCCACTAGTTCATATTGCATTACACCAAATTGATCATCCCTTAGCATCACGCCATCACATACACAATAATTTAGAATTTATAAGCCGGCCTAGGGGTAAGTTCGACAATACTTTAAATTTGAATAACCCTCCTCCTCTGCCTATGGTATCCCTGAGGCGCAGCGTGACATGTTGCAAGAGGTCGGGGCCGCAGGTGACCTCCTAGGATATAAAGAAACGCATCACAAGAGGCTAGATCAAGTGGTAACCAAAATTAGCTCCGGCTGGGATAATCCAATATTCTGGACTGACCTTGTAACTGATGGGAACGACGCCCATCCCCATAATGACTACATGCATGCAACTTTAATGCATGACCTTTATCAATGCAACTTTAATGCATTACCTTTCTCCATGCAACGAACCTTGGAGAAGAAGAAATGATCATTGAAAGATGGAAGAATGAACAAAAAAAAGAACCTTGGGAGATGAATGGACTATTTTTTGGTCTTCTCCATGCAGAATGTGGTGTATCCAAGAGACATATCCTCTTTATAAATAGAAAGGATATGTGAAGGTTGAGAACATGATGAAGAAGAAGAACAACAACAGAACCACACACAACTTGTAATTCTTACATTTATAATTCACTTCAGGTGAGTTTGTAAGAGAAAGTGATCATCAAGTTAATTAAGTTGTACCAATTTGAGAGAAGACCTTTTGTAATCTTTCATTTGATTATAGTGAAAAACGGCGAAGAAGGGATAAACGGAGGACGTGGGCTCAAATTAAGGTAAACCTCGATAAATCTTGTGTGTGTACACTTTTTTCTTTTTTCTTTTTCTTCTCTTTCACTTTTAGTTTATTCTCGTCTCATCGTAAAAACGAAAAATATTTTGCTTTTCCTAACAGTAACTAGCACAGGTACACTAGTTCCTATGGCTTCGATAATCCGACTTAATTTCTATTCTAGTGGACGACACGATGGAGAGGTTGGACGAGCGTCAGTCCATAGAGACTGCTGCTGTTGTACGAAATTTGTGACAAAAAGCCTTTTCCTTTTGTCAAAACAATGAAGCAATATTTACATGATTATACGCTTCACAAATAAGCTATTCCGTTGAAGGAGTATATTATGTGTACATACTGCAAAGTTTCTCTCTTTCCGCAAATGTGAATTCTCTGTCACAATATGTAACATATGTAGCTGTTCTCCTATATTACCCTCCAATTTATGTTCTCTTTGGCTTTCTGCGAAACCTTTCCGAACTTTGCTCAAGAAACTAGAGAAGGCACCTTTACCTTTATTTCTAATAAATTTATCAGAAATTTTGCTGTATCGATAAAAATTTCAAAAATGCTATTTGGCTCCTAGAAAATTTAGGTGATAACATCTTCCATTATGTGGCATATAACGTGGTTGCTGATATGGCAGCTGACATAACAAAATTTAATATTAAATAAATATTAATATTAATATTAATATTAAATTAACATTTAATTAACATAATAATTAATATTAAGATTAACCTTAACATTAAAATTAACATTAACATTAAAATTAACATTAATATTAAATTTAATATTAACGTTAACTTTAATATTAATATTAATATTAATATTAACATTAATATTAACACTAAAAAAATTGGATAATTAATTTTTTGGGTTAAAATTTGCCATGTCAGCTGTTATGTCAGCTGCCATGTCAGATGCCACATAATGGAAGATGATATCATCCAAATATTTTGGGAGCCAAATAGCATAATTGTAAAATTTTATACAAAATTGGATGAACAAAAGAAGTTTGGAATTTAGAATAAAAGATAGGTTCCGTCAGTTAGTCTGGCAAAAATAGGGGATGTCGGTTTAGTGGTGGATGGTGGGTAGTTTAGTTTGCTTGTTTTTTTTTTGTTTGGTTTAGTTGGATAAACCGGCATCCAAACCAATCATCTGAACTAAACCACTAAACTGAAGCTCCCCTATTTTTGAAATTGGGCATGTCCAATGGTATGAGCCCGATTGACTGGATCGGCATTCGCCTCGGATCTCGTCGAGCTAGCCATTGCTACAGACAAGGAAACTGGAAAGTAATGACTAAGGAAAGAAAATGCAATAAAAAGAAGAGGCGGCTAGGGTTCTAAATAACTCTATTCATTGAAAAAGCAAAAGCAACCAAACAGTAAAGGTAATTAAAATCAATCGTGTCCCGCTACTCTGTTACCTCTGTCACGTCCCGACTCGCCGAATCAGTCGCCATCGCCTTGACTCGATATAAATCGATCCCCACGGGTCGGGACGTGATGACGTGCAAGTCTGAATGGACTTGCACAAGGCAAGGATGTGTAATTGGAAATTCCTTTTTGACTCGACGCGTTGAAATTAAACAGTGCAGAGAGTTGAAAACATAGCATAGGAAAAAACTTAGCTTTTCATTCTTAAACTTGCAAAATATGTGCAAGGTCATTTTTACATTACATATGCCGTTGCGGCTACATCTTTGAAACACAAAAGAAAACTATCGACAAGCTCGCCTTGAAATAATCCTCGGCGTTCCATACATTCATGCCCCTTTATACATTTGAACAAAAGCCTTCGGTCTGAATTGGGCATCAAAATACTTCAAAATAGGAGAGCTTCGTGCCGCCTCCCGTTCTTCAGCTCCAGCTTAGTTTCGAGCTCCCGCAGCACGCTCGTTACCTGGGGAGTTGGGGGTTAGCACACTTGCTAGTGGATGGGACGAACCCACTCGTCTAAACCGATACTGCTTATTAAGGATTCAGGCATACGAAGTGATCTTTCTATTTAGAACTATATGAGTTGCAGTTCATATCGAAGGCATATTTTAAACGATAACGACATAACCAATTTTAACCATTCTTACCACGACCGTGCTCCTTTCCTGCACAAGATATACATGATACTTACCACCTGCACAAGACAATAGGTGAGCATGCAGTCTATCCTATATGCGGTCATTGGTGATATCGACACCATGAAGGACGATTACGTAGCCTTGCGACGCGCCCTCCAGTCCAGGTAGCGAGCCTAACTGGAGGTCTCGCAATGCATCGCACCGAAGCACGATTTCTATAATTTCCTCCTAGGCCGATTCGGTCCCAGGGCCCCGGCTACCGTCTCGAGGAAAGCTCACCTTGTGCACAAGTCGTCCTTGACCATGCGAATGTATGAACAGCTTAATATGTATGAAGTAAATTGCATAGCGTAACCATTATCGAATCACATAATCATTCCTACTCGCGCAAGGGTCCTTTCCCCCGAAACCGTACGTTCTGATTTAGTATCCCGTAGGCACCAAATTCTCCGAGGTATGATGTACCGCCACCAAGGTTTTCATAGTTGTGTTTTGCATGGCATGAAATATATTCTATCTCTTTCTTAGAACTTTATCTTTTCTCAACTTAGTGTGAACTTATCGATTCAGAGTTAACTTTTCTAGGTTGATATATTATCCCGAGCTCTTGATCTTAGTGGCAAGCATACATCCCGTTAGCATCATCGATTTGAACGTTGAACTTTAAGAATTTAGTTGGCGGGAAGGAGTAGAAAACACTACTAGAAATAATCCATTATATGGCAACCTTAAAATGCCGTTAATAATGAAATTGTTGCCACAAAAACACAAATATGGCAACAATTTGATGTTGCCAAGCGTGCCGTAAAAGGTTGCGTCAGTATTGCTTATTTACGGCATCTTCCAATTATTGCCGTATAAGGGAACTAATTTACGGCAATTAATTATTGCCTTATAAGAAATCTTTTTGTTGCCTTTAAAGATTATTATTAATGGCAATATTTAGTTGCCGTAATTTCGAACAATATATGGCAATATATTATTGTCGTATATCATCAGTCCATAAATGGCAAGATTATGTTGCAAAATATTGTATTTATTTTAATGACAATATTTTGTTGTCGTAAACTACTAGTATTATATAGCATTATATATTGCCATATATTGCAATCCCATATGGCAATTCTTCGTTAGGCATGTCTTTATTGGCATGTTTGAGAACGTAAGGCAACTGCCGGATTCCATATTTGAAAAATTAATTGTTACTATTTATTATCATGATCGACAAAATGTGACAATTAATAGATGCCAATATTTGAAATATCAACTAAATTCAATTGCCAAAATTTAAGTAGATCATTAACCAAATATTAAATATAGATAATAATTCAATTTGTACACTTCAAATAAAAAAATAACTTCTAATTAAATATGGTAGATTCAGTACCACATCATTAATATTTACATAAAATCAACTATGCCAGGAATCCATACTTATCATATCCAGCATTATGAGGAACAATTCCTCTTTTATATGAGATTCAAAATTCAAATAGGTACTTGACACCCCCAACTTAAACTTAAATTTGTTGCCTCCTTATTCCCTCCATATATATAACATGTCTGCAAAGATTTCTTTGACAGTTGTGGTGCGCCAATTCACAGCTATACAATCTTTATATACCCTGGTATGGATAAACAATAAAATTAGCCTATAGACCAAAAAATGTAAAAAAAAATATATATATATATATTTTAAGGTAGTGCAAATTCCTATGCTTCATTTGTTTTATATGAATGGTTACAACAGATGAAACTTGTATAAATATTTTATTTTAAAGATAAAAACTAATGGAAATAATCTATTAGCCAAACTCATTCATTGGCCTAAAACTGTTATATTTGCAATGACAACCTCACATTTATAAAAATATGTTTGTGAAATATATACAATTTCATCATTATAAATATTTTTCAAGTTTATTCCCATGCATGCATATATGGTTCTCAACCTTCCATAAATGGTTGTAAAAAAAAAATCTTCCATAGATTAATTAAAAGAATATTATGTGCATATATGCTTCTCAACCTTCCATAGATGGTTCTAAAACAATCTTCCATAGATAATTAAAATAATATTACATTCATATATGGTTCTCAACCTTCCACAAGTGGTTGTAAAAAAAAATCTTCCATAGATAATTAAAATAATATTCTATGGATATATGGTTCTCAACCTTCCAAAGATGGCTCTAAAAAAATCTTCTATAGATAATTAAAAGAATATTATATGCATATATGGTTCTCAACCCTTTATATATGGCTGTAAAAAAATCTTAACCTTCCATAGACAATTAAAAGAATATTCTGATTCTAGTGAATCGGATCCTAAACAAAGAAAAGATTTATTTTATCTTCATGGATATATGGTAAAATATTCAATAGTATATTGTAGAATTATTAGGATGTAATCAAGTCAAAAACAAACCTAACTAATATTTAGAAACTCATTATCAAAAAATTTATCAAATCTTATTTCCTCTAAATCTCTTTAGAAGAAGTGATAATAGAAGGTTTGAAGGTTCAGGGTCCATGAGTAATGTAGAAAACTAAGGAGAAAATTTTCATCGTGTGTTCCGGAGTAATTTGGAGAAATTTTTTACAATTTGATCAAACACATTTATTAACCAAAAATTAGAACACAAAATAAAGCAACATTTTAAATAATTATCCATACCGATCAGTCGTCGATCACTCGGACTCGATGGCAGCAGAGACCTTCTACTAGAGGCGCTCAGAACCCAAAATCCAAAACTTCTTGTTACCAAAAGAAATCCACAAATGAAATAAACAAAAAAAACAAAATAGAAATAGAAATAGAGGTTAAAGAAATACCTAGGTTGAAGAAGGGGAAGAGAGACCTAGGTTGAAGGGATAAAGAGAACCAAAGTTTAAAGAGAGACCTAGATTGAGAGAGAATAGGAATTAGGATTTGGCAAAATAATAAAGGAGGGAAAATATTTTAACTTTTTATGTTCCCGCCGGTCTTATGTATAGACACTAATTTTTTTATTCTCATTAAACCACAAAAAAGTTTCCATAAGTAAGCATATAAAATATTGCCATATTTATTTTGTTCATGGAGGGAAAATATATTACATATTTTGGGGCAACATTTTTTCCATAAACTAATTATTGTATGGCAATGTAAAATATTGCCATATTTGATCGTAATATATTATGTCACAAATCCAACTTGCCATAATATATTGCGATCAAATATGGCACGTGTTATTGTTGCCATAAACGTTTCCATTAAATATGGCATGCGTCCTTATTGCCATATAAAGTGTGACAATTATAGGCAACATTATTTGTTGCCATAAACAAACTTGTGTATTAAGGCAATATTAATGTTGTCGTATTATGACTATGTTATATGGCAACATTTTATGTTGTCGTAAGACATTGCCATAAAATATGCTTTTTCATGTAGTGAAAGAAGGGGCCGAAGAACCACCCACCTAAGGAGATTGCGCCGAGAGTAGAAGAACGCTTCACGACGGTCAAGCGTCAGTTACACGAACTCCTGCAATGGCACGAGCATCGAATTAGAACCCTTCCTTCAATCCTTCCTTTGAAATTCCCAAAGACGCATTCAGAAATCGACGCGAAAGCACACTATCAAATCCACGCAACAAATCGTTCAGAAAGCCAAGAAAACCAATAAAACCAACGGTAGACGGGTTGCGTCGCTTTCTTTAGAGTTCCTTCGCCAAGACGCCGCCTACCGCATCTAGGACTTATTCCAACAGTAGTCGATCCATTAGTTGGAACGGTACTCATATCACTCGTCCAAATCGATTTTATTGATGCCATGGTTTTTGTATACCAAACTCGTCGCCGAGTCAGACTAGCCATCTACGTTCCCGACCATGTCTGACTTGGCACGAGCCTATTACATAGTGTTTCGCTCCAACGGGAGCGGGGCACTACATAATATACCACTAAGAAAAAGTTTTGTCCCGAAACTTAAGAACAAGGGTCTGACCTTCGTCGACGAAAAGTGAAGGATACTTCTCCCTCATCTCCGCCTCTAGCTCCCACGTCGACTCCTCGACGGAATGGTTGTGCCAGAGTACGCGAACCAAAGACATCGATCGGCTCTACAGGATCTTTTCTTTACGGTCCAAAATTCGCACGGGCTCCTTCGAGTATGATAGATCGGCACGTAGCTCCAACTGATCGAAACTAACCACATGACTTGGGTCATGCACATACTTTCGAAGTTGGGAGACATGGAAGACGTCGTGCACTTCGGCCAGGACAGGAGGTAGCGCGATCCGGTAAGCAACGGTCGCCACTCTTTCGAGGATCTCGAAGGGCCCTACGAATCTCGGACTCAGCTTGCCTTTTACCCCAAATCGCATGACGCCCCGCATCGGCGTCACCTTCAGAAACACATGGTCCTCAACCAAGAACTCTAACGGTCGTCGACGAGTATCTGCATAACTCTTTTGTCGACTCTGAGCAATACGAAGCCTATCTCGAATCATGCGGACCTTCTCGACGGCCTGTTCGACTAGTTCTGGCCCGAGCACCTGTCGCTCCCCGACTTCGTCCCAGCAAATCGAAGATCGGCACTTCCTCCCGTAATGCGCCTCGTAGGGGGCCATTTGGATGCTCGATTGGTAACTGTTGTTGTATGCGAACTCCGCGAGCGGCAAGTGCGTGTCCCAGCTAGTCTTTAAATCTATCGCGCACAGACGTAGCATATCCTCCAGGATCTGATTCACTATTTCCGTCTGGCCATCGGTTTGCGGGTGGTACGCGGAGCTAAGGTTCAACTTAGTGCCCAGCGCCGCCTGTAGACTCGTCCAGAAACGTGATAAGAATCGCCCGTCTCTGTCCGAAATAATTGTGGCCGGTACACCGTGCAGTCTGACGATCTCGTCGAGATAAATCTGAGCTAACCGATCGACGCTCCATGATGCTTTAATAGCGATGAAATGAGAGGATTTGGTCAAACGACCGACAATGACCCAAATCGCATCATTCCTCCGCGACGTCTTCGGAAGGACCATGATGAAATCCATAGAGATGTCGTTCCACTTCCATACTGGAATATCGAGGTTCTGTAGCTCCCCGCCTGATCTTTGATGCTCGACCTTCACCCGTTGACAAGCCATGCACTGTGAAATGTTGCCACATCTTTCTTCATTCCGTGCCACCAAAAGGTCGTGCGCAGGTCCTTATACATTTTGGTACTCCCGGGGTGCAACGAGTACTTCGCATAATGGGCCTCCGTCAGAATCTCCTTTCTAAGTTCAGCATGGTCCGGCACGCATATCCTTCCCTTCATCCGCGTCATTCCGCCCTCGTCCACCGCAAAGTCGGTCGCCTTTCCCGTCGAAATCAGCTCGCGCATCTTCTTCAGGAATGGGTCGTCCTCCTGTGCGATATTTATTTTGTTGTGCAAGCTCGACTCAAGGTGCAATTGGGCCAATCGTGCTCCATGGTAACGGATTCGGAGTTCGATACCCATCTCTGCCAAGTCTCGCTGTATATTACGGTTGATAGATAAGCACCCTGCAAATATTCTACTCAGAGCGTCTGCTACGACGTTACCCTTACCCGGCGTGTACTCGATAGTCAAATCATAGTCTTTGATGAGTTCGAGCCAACGCCGCTGCCGTAAGTTCAGGTCCCGTTGAGTGAAGATGTACTTGAGGCTCTCATGGTCCGTATAGAGGCGGCAAGCTACACCATAAAGATAGTGCCGCCATAGCTTCAACACGAACACAATAGCCGCTAACTCAAGGTCATGCGTAGGATAATTCTTCTAGTGTTGCTTCAATTGTCTCGAAGCAAACGAAATCACCTTATCCCTTTGCATAAGCACGCATCCCAAACCCGTCCGTGATGCATCGCTAAATATCTGAAACCCTTTCGGCCCGTCTGGAAGTGCAAGGATCGGCGCTGAGATGAGCCGTTTCTTCAACTCTTGGAAGCTCGATTCGCAGGCATCGTTCCACTCGAATGCGACTCCCTTTTGGGTGAGGCGAGTCAGAGGCGACACAATTTTGGCAAAATCTTTCACGAATTTACGGTAGTAGCCCGCCAAGCCGAGGAAATTTCGGATGTCGCCTGTTGAGGTAGGCCGCTTCCATTCGACTATTGCTTCAATCTTCTTTGGGTCCACCGTCACGCCTTCCACTGAGACAACGTGTCCAAAGAACGTCACGCTGTTCATCCAGAACTCACACTTGCTTAGCTTGGCGTAGAGTTGATGTTCGTACAGAGTCTGTAGCACCGCCTTCAAGTGTCCCATGTGCTCGTCCCTGCTCTTCGAATATATAAGGATGTCATCGATGAATACGACGACAAATTTGTCTATGAACGGTCGGAACACCCGGTTCATTAGATCCATGAACGCGGCAGGAGCGTTGGTCAAGCCGAAAGGCATGACTAGAAATTCGTAGTGACCATATCGGGTTCGGAAGGCGGACTTCGACACGTCCTCGGACTTGATCTTCAATTGATGGTATCCTGAGCGAAGATCAATTTTGGAGAATACCGTCGCCCCTTGCAGCTGGTCAAACAAATCGTCTATCCTCAGTAACGGGTACTTGTTTCGTACCGTGGCTTTGTTGAGTTCCCGATAATCGATGCACAGCCGCATCGATCCATCATTCTTCCTCACAAACAACACTGGGGCACCCCACGGAGAGACACTAGGGCGAATATATTCGCGATCTAGTAACTCTTGTAGTTGTGCCTTCAGTTCCTTCAGCTCTGTTGGCGCCATTCGATAGGATGCTTTGGATATCGGTCGGGTGTCCGGGAAGGTGTCGATGCTGAATTCAATCTCTCGGTCCGACGGCATCCCTGGCAACTCGTCTGGGAACACATCAGGAAATTTTGCCACGACTTCAGTCTGGGCCGTGCTTGCAATCTCCGTTCTCGTGTCTCGAACTGATGCTAGGTACCCGTTGCACCCGAAATGCAACATACGCCTTGCCAAAATCGTCGATATTATCATTGCCGACTTTGATGCTGCTCCGTACGAATAGGAGAACTCGGTTTCATCGAGAAGACGGAACACGACTCTCTTCTCCGCGCACTCGATCGTTGCGTGGCATGCACCCAACCAATCCATGCCAAGGATTATATCGTACTCCTTGACATCGAGGATGATAACTTTCAATGATAGATTCCTCCCTCCGATGCAGATATAACCATCCCTACAAATATGAGTGGCAGGCATATATACTCCCGATGGAGTGCTAACGCTAAGATTCATATCTAAAAGTTGCATAGGTAGTTGATTTTCTTTTACAAAGTCGGCAGATATGAAACTATGCGTAGCACCCGAATCGAACAATACTCTAGCAGGCATATTTTTATAGAGTAGTATACATGTCACGACAGTGTCGGACGCATAGGCTTCGTCCCGAGTCAGTGCGTAGACTCGGCCTTGCGCCCCTTGGCGATTTTGTGGGTTCACGGGCATCGCATTTGCGCCATGGACGGGAGGTGCCCTGTTCTAGTTCTAGACGTCCCTTGGTAGATGTTGGTTCGCCCTTCCCATTCGACAATATACTGCCTTGTGACCTAGCTGGCCACACTTGAAGCATCCCCTCGACAATCGACCGCCAGATGTCCCATCTTGTCGCAGCGATGGCATCGTACGCCTGGGTGAGGCCCCCGATACTCGGTCGTATTCTGGCGCTTTGGCGCACCAGATCCTTCTGCGTCGTTAGGACGCTTGTTGAAGTTGTTGCTGTCACGCCCCAGAACCAGAATACTGGAGAGCGGGGGCGGACACAGCCAGCTACGTATATTGAAATAGAATACATCTCAACTATACGGTCACGGCTGTCTAGATATGAGGGTTTACTACAAGCCAGCAGTCTCTTAAGGTCAAGCCTATTGTCTCAATCTCAAGCAATTAACAGAGTTACAAGATGTTAGAGCATCAAATATATATATATAAGGCGTCCCAAATATTACATATTGGATGATCATGAAGCTAGTCGTACAAAATGATAGGACTAGCAAGAGTTCAGTCGTACATGATCAACCCTAGGATTTGTTAATCATGTTTACAGCCCGTAGGCAGACAGTAAGTAAATGTGCATCGAGCTAACAGGTGCTCGTCGGCTAAACGCCTCAAAAGAATAAATTTACATATAAGTGGGTGAAACAAAAGGGAAAACCCACTCGTAGCCCGGGTTCCGTCTAGTGTTCACCATTGGGCTGGAAGCTTGGTAGATCCTCGGGAGCTGCTCCGAAATCTGGCCACACAAAACCAGCTGGGTCAAACCCCAGAAAGAGCAAGTGCCACAAGGAGGCCACAAATAAGGACAAAAGCCAGCATATCAGAACATAAAGAATAAAGGAAAAGTACAAGTAATAAAAGTACACAGAGCGATAAACGACTAGGGACGTGGAACCATTCCGGGAGCCAGGTTACAATCCTTAAACCAAACAAGGACCGGGATTGTAACCCTTCGCCTGAATAGCTCATTGTCTCTATCCATTTATCGTTAGAGATAAGTAAAACAATCATGATCAAGAGTTCCAGGTACTCGGGCTAGACAAGACTTAGACAGGGTTGGACACCATTCATTCACAATCGGCCAAGCAAGTACTACGGCTTACTACTTTAACTAACTAGGGTTATCACAAGCCTAGTTACTAACAAGATGCAAGTGAGAAACTCCCAGTCCCAAGCCCTGCAGACCATCCAGTTATCCTTCCGCGGGTTGAGAGTTATAGGTGGGTACATTGCCCGGGAGACAGATGTACCCTTAGGTGACTTAGAGGGTGCAACACATGACAGTGTGCTGGAAATGTGCTCTACTCGTCGGCAAGCTACAAGTCCATTAAAGCGCCCAGATAACGAGATTGCCTGTGACTGGGAATTCTCCATGTTCTAGTTTGATCTAATCATTAGCCTATTCCAATTTAGCGCGAGTCCCTGGCCGTGGTACCCAGGAAGTCACGTCCTAGACATGATGCAAGAAAAGACAAGTGGATTGTACAAGCAAGCAAGCAGGAACACCCACGGTGTCAAGGCAGGTCAAGTTAAGTTATCAAGTCAAGTCAAGTCAGGAGTGCGCCGCCACGGCCACTATCAAGTTATCAAGATAATTCATGTCAGGGTACTTGTCAGGAGTGCGCCACGACGGGCCACTATCATGTCAGGTCGGGTCATGTCAGGAGTGCACCACTACGGGTCGCTGTCATGTTATGCTAGCTCATTGTCATACCAGGCCATATACAATAGTTATTCCAAATATACAAGTAAAATCAAGTTCATGACAAAAGGCGTAAGGATATAAAATGGGCGTAAAATACCTGATACAATACCAATATATATAGGATCATAAAAGAGCCAAGACCAAGAAATAACAAATTCATCATAAACAAGTAGGTAGCACAAGGGGGTCAAAGGTTGGGCTACGCAGGGTATAGACTGCGCATACAAGGCTGCGCAAGAGTTGTCTTGCGCAAGGGTTACATTGCGCAAGGGTTACATTGCGCAAGGTGAGCAGTACGCAAGCAATACGCAATGCACAGTACGCAAGCCACTACGCAATGCACAGTACGCAGGCCAGCATACGCAGGGGCTACGCAAGCAATACGCAATGCACACTACGCAAGCAATACGCAGGCCAGCATACACAGGGGCTACGCAAGCCACTACGCAAGCAATACGCAATGCACAGTACGCAAGCCACTACGCAATGCACAGTACGCAGGCCAGCATACGCAGGGTGCAATACGCAGGGTGCAATACGCAGGGTGCAATACGCAGGGTGCAATACGCAGGGTGCAATACGCAGAAGACCCTAAGCAAGGGTTCTACGCAAGCAACACTATGCAGGAGCTCTACGCAGAGGCCGTACGCGGGAGCCGCGTGGCCAACAAGAGGGAAAGGCTATGTTCTTCTCCTACCTCTGTCCGAGAGGAAGAACACCCAACCCAAAAACTTCAATTCTTCATAACTTAGCCAAATCAAAACCAAATCGAGATTTTCAAAGCTCTAACTTGAGTAAAATTGAATTCTCTTCCATATGGAAGCATCAAAAACCCATAAAATCCAACTAAAATAGATCAAAACCATGTAAATCCGAAAATAGTTAAAACCTAGATCTAGAACAATGGAGACTCCAAATCACAAAATTCCAAGTTCTAATGTTGTTCTCCATGTCCAAATCTAGCTAATGAACAAATAAAAGTGGTGCTTATTTAATGGCAAGATGCACTTGCCTATGGGTGTTGGTGGAGGAAGAAGAAGAAGAAGAAATTAATGGAGAAATTATGGAGGAGAGAGAAAGTAGGTGGGTTATAATGAGGGTGTTGTGGTGTAATGGAGGTGGTGTGTAGGCTATGGTGTTCCATCATGACAAACCAAACCAAACCAATCTCCAAAATAAAACCAAGCCATGGTCTAAAACCCAATTACAAGAATTCAAAAATCCGCAAGTCGAGAATAATAAAATACGTGCCAAAATCCAAATACGAGCATAATACGAAATACGGAAAATGAGGGTGACAACTCTACCCACCTTCAAAAAATTCCGTCCTCGGAATTAAATCAAGGAGCTAGAGATTGCCACGACAAGCTATACTAAGCACAGACAAGCTACACTAAGCAGTCCAATCATACAATCATACAATGCAAGCAAGGAAGGGAAAGCGTAAGGTATAAGAAAGACATTATACCTCACGAGTCAAACAGGTAGGGATATCGCGATCGGATGTCGTCCTCACGCTCCCATGTTGACTCACCTAGAGAGTGATGACCCCAAGCAACACGGACTAAGTTAATAGTCTTGTTCTTGAGCGTCTTTTCTCTCCGGTCCAATATAGACACGGGCCTCTCCTCATACGAAAGGTTGGTACCAACAACTAATTCCGAATGATCTAGGATATGGCTCGGGTCCGGGATGTACCGTCTTAATTGGGATACATGGAATACATCATGTACCTCACTTAGCGACGGCGGAAGAGCGAGACGATAGGACACGTCACCTACTCGCTCTAGAATATCGAACGGCCCTATATACCTAGGACTAAGCTTTCCCCGTACGCCAAAACGAATGACGCCGCGGGTAGGCGAGATCCTAAGGAATACATGGTCGCCGACGGCAAATTCTAAGGGACGCCGATGAGCATCGGCCCAATGGCGCTGACGATCCTGAGCAACTCGGAGGTGATCTCTGACTTTCCTGACCACTTCAACCGTCTGAGAAATCAGTTCTGGACCGAGCATCTGCCTCTCTCCGACATCGTCCCATGCTAACGGAGATCTGCACTTCCTGCCATACAGAGCCTCGAAGGGTGCCATCTGGATACTGGCCTGGAAACTATTGTTGTACGAGAATTCCACCAGGTGCAGGTGATCCTCCCATGAACCACCGAAGTCAAGGGTACATGACCGCAACATATCTTCGAGAGTTTGTATAGTACGCTCTGACTGCCCATCTGTCTGTGGATGATACGCTGAGCTGAACTTGAGACGAGTCCCCAAACTTTGATGAAGACTGCGCCAGAAGTGCGATGTGAATCTCGTATCCCTGTCTGATACTATACTGACTGGCACTCCGTGAAGTCTGACAATCTGCCTGAGATACATCTCTGCTAGCTGTGCCGTCGACTGTCCAACTCTAAATGGAAGAAAGTGTGCCACCTTGGTAAGCCTGTCTACAATGACCCAAACAGCATCTCTGCCTGCCGGAGACTTGGGTAATCCAGTCACGAAATCCATGGTAATGTGCTCCCATTTCCATTCTGGGATCGGTAAAGGTTGGAGAAGTCCAGCTGGCCTCTGATGTTCAGCCTTGACCTGTTGGCAAACCAAACATCGAGAGACATTCCGGGCTATCTTTCTCTTCATACCATTCCACCAAAAGTGCTGACAAATATCTCTGTACATCTTCGTGCCGCCTGGGTGAATGGAGTACTGCGAACTGTGAGCCTCTGCCATGACTTCCTGTCTGATATCTCCACTGGGTACACAAAGACGCGTGCCGTGTCGAAGTGTACCATCTTCATGAATACATAACTCTGGCCTTCTTCCTGCCTCGCACTCTGCTCTGAGCCGCTGAATCTTAGAATCTGTTAACTGTGCTGTCCGGATCCTCTCAACTATGGTGGACTGAATCTGTAGGCTGGCCATCATGGCCACATTGGAAGGAATAATCACTTCCACTCCCATCTTCTGAAGATCTGCCAATAGCTCTGGTTGCGCCGTCAAGAAATAAACTCCGGCTCTCCTGCTCAATGCATCTGCTACAACGTTGGCCTTCCCTGGATGATACTGCAAATCCACATCATAGTCCACAAGTAGCTCGAGCCATCTTCTCTGCCGCATATTAAGATCCTTCTGGGTGAAAACATACTTCAGGCTCTTGTGATCAGTAAATATCTCCACTCTGTCCCCGTACAAGTAGTGCCTCCACAACTTAAGTGCAAACACTACTGCTGCTAGCTCCAAGTCGTGGGTTGGGTAATTCTTCTCATGATCACGGAGTTGACGTGACGCATAAGCAATTACCTTCCCATGCTGCATCAAAACACATCCCAATCCTCTGCCTGAAGCGTCGCAATAAACTGTGAATCCTCCGGTCCCATCTGGAAGTGTGAGAATGGGAGCCGTTATCAAACCTCGCTTCAACTTCTCAAATGATTCCTGACATTCTGCTGTCCAAACGAACGGCACATCCTTGCGGGTCAACTGGGTCATCGGCGCTGAAATCCTTGCAAAATCAGAGACGAACCGCCGGTAGTAGCCGGCCAACCCAAGAAAGCTGCGAACTTCTGCCACTGAGCTGGGTACTGGCCATGCCTCGATAGCCACAATCTTCTGGGGATCAACTTCCACTCCTCCTCTGGTAATGATGTGACCCAAGTAAGAAATGCGATCGAGCCAGAACTCGCATTTACTGAACTTGGCATACAACTGGTGCTCTCTGAGAATCTGGAGGACAACTCTGAGATGCTGCTCGTGCTCTGCTTCACACTTGCTGTAGACCAGGATGTCATCAAGGAATACTATCACAAACTGATCTAAGTAAGGCATGAAAATACGGTTCATGAGGTCCATGAACACTGCCGGCGCATTGGTCGCTCCAAAAGGCATAACTAGAAACTCCCAATGCCCGTACCTAGATCTGAACGCCGTCTTCGGGATGTCCTGCTCTCTGACTCTGATCTGGTGGTATCCTGACCGCAAGTCTATCTTCGAGAAAACTGAAGCTCCTCTGAGTTGATCAAACAAATCGTCTATCCTTGGAAGAGGGTATTTGTTCTTAATTGTCACTGAGTTCAAGGTACGATAATCTACACATAGCCTAGACGTACCATCCTTCTTTTTCACAAGAAGCATCGGGGCTCCCCAAGGCGATCCACTAGCACGAATGAATCCCTTGGTTCTAAGTTCTTCAATCATCTTGTACAAAATCTCCAACTCTGAAGGCGCCATTCTGTAGACTCGCTCTGATACTGGTGCTGTTCCGGGAATCAAGTCAATGGTGAACTCGATCTCCCGCTCTGGTGGCATCCCTGGAAGTTCCTCTGGGAAGACATCTGGAAACTCTTCAACTATCCGGGGCAACTGCACTGCTGCTACTGCCATCCGCAATACTGGAGGAGATGGCTCTACTGTGCCTCTGGAAAATGAAAACTCTGGCTCTCCGGGAATACTAAAGACAACTCTGCCAACATGGCAGTCTATCCTAGCATAATGGTTCCTCAACCAATCCATGCCTAGGACTACATCATAGTCTGCCATAGGAAATTCTATAAATCTAGCGGGGAACTCTCTACCGCTAACTGCGATTCGACACGAGGAAAACACTCGATCTACTCCCACAAGACCATTACCAGTAAGTATATTGAGCCTCACTGATAATGACTCGGGCTCCAATCCTATCCGTGTCGCGAATCGTGCAGACATGAATGAATGCGATGCACCAGAATCAAATAATACAGATGCTGGAAAGGTGTTGACGAGGATAGTACCTGCCACTACCTCACCTGGTGCCACTTCTTCTTCCATGGTCATCATCATAGCCTGACCTCTAGCTGCGGGTCCCCTCTGCTGGAAACCCCTCTGTCGATTCTGTGCTGGAGCCTGGGTGAACTGCTGCTGGTTCTGCTGCTGAAAGGCCTGGGCCTGAGGCAACAATGGCCTAGGGTACTGCTGCTGCTGCTGCTGGACTGGAACTGGGGCTGGTCCCCTCACTGAAGAACTAGAAATGTTGGATGATGATGGACCTCCCCTATTCGGGCAGGTCCCTATCTGGTGGTCTGCTCCTCCACAAGCCAGGCACAATCCCCGTGCCCTACGATACTCTGCCACTACATGGCCCGGCTTCCCGCAATGAGAACATCCCACCGCGGAAGACTGCTTCTGCTTCTGCTGCTGCGGGTACGTCGGGGTCGAATGCTGAACCGACGTCACTGAGGCCGCCCGCCTCGGAGTTCCAATGGTTAATCCCCTAGCTGCCGGGGCTGGAGCTGAAGATTGGTGCATCTGGTTGTGGGACCGTTTCCTGCCTCCGGTCCTGTCCACAATTCTCCGGGAGGTATACTCATGCCTCCTTGCTGCCTTCAATACTGCATCGAACGTCTGGTGCTCGAACTGCTCCACAGCTAATAATATCTCTAAGTGCAGCCCTTGCTGGAACCGCTGAGCCCTATCGAACTCGGTTGCCACCAAGGTGGGGGCGAACCTACTCAGCCTGGAAAACTCGGTCGCATAGCCATCGACCGTTCTGCCTCCTTGCTTCAAGTTGGTGAATCTAGTCTGCAGGTCGTACCGTGCCACCGCATCGAAGTACTTCGTCTGGAACCTCTCTCTGAACGTCACCCAAGTGACTGGTGCTGCTAATCCCATGGCCTGAGCTGCCCACCAATCGCGAGCCAAGTCTAACAACTGTAGGCGTACCACCGCCACCTTCTCATTTTCAGGTGTCCTAGCTGCTTCTAGAACCACCTCGATATCCTGAAGCCAAGCGTCCGCGGCAATCGCATCTTCACTGCCGTCGAAGAAGGGAGGGTTCAAGCGCTTGAAACTGTTGGCCGCTTGATTTCCTTGGGGACCTCCTCGGTTTAGTGCATCATGAACTTCCTGGTGCAAGGCGTCGCCTCGACGATCTTGGGATGCAAGCAGTTCCCTGATAAGCCCTACCAAAGGTCCCTCATCCTGTCTAGCTGGTTGAACGGGCGGAGCTTCCTGAACTAGAGGTTCTGAGCCTCCGGGAAGCATAACTCGGGAGGCTACTCCAGAGTGCTGAACTTGATCTTCCTGGCGCTGGGGTGCTTGTCGAGCTTCCTCTGGCTGGTTGGCAGGTCCGGGAGTAATGCCGCTGAAGAAGACGACATAGGGAACAATAAGGAAAGGACCAGGACAGATCAATGATACAAGCATGTGATCAGGTCAAGAATCTCAGGGATTTGAAAATACGGGTGGAGATCAAGGGCGAATATTGATTGAGACATCTATGGGTAAACCCTCACATTTCTTGATTGACAAGACCTGCATGGGCCACCACTTAAACCGTGTCACGCCCCAGAACCAGAATACTGGAGAGCGGGGGCGGACACAGCCAGCTACGTATATTGAAATAGAATACATCTCAACTATACGGTCACGGCTGTCTAGATATGAGGGTTTACTACAAGCCAGCAGTCTCTTAAGGTCAAGCCTATTGTCTCAATCTCAAGCAATTAACAGAGTTACAAGATGTTAGAGCATCAAATATATATATATAAGGCGTCCCAAATATTACATATTGGATGATCATGAAGCTAGTCGTACAAAATGATAGGACTAGCAAGAGTTCAGTCGTACATGATCAACCCTAGGATTTGTTAATCATGTTTACAGCCCGTAGGCAGACAGTAAGTAAATGTGCATCGAGCTAACAGGTGCTCGTCGGCTAAACGCCTCAAAAGAATAAATTTACATATAAGTGGGTGAAACAAAAGGGAAAACCCACTCGTAGCCCGGGTTCCGTCTAGTGTTCACCATTGGGCTGGAAGCTTGGTAGATCCTCGGGAGCTGCTCCGAAATCTGGCCACACAAAACCAGCTGGGTCAAACCCCAGAAAGAGCAAGTGCCACAAGGAGGCCACAAATAAGGACAAAAGCCAGCATATCAGAACATAAAGAATAAAGGGAAAGTACAAGTAATAAAAGTACACAGAGCGATAAACGACTAGGGACGTGGAACCATTCCGGGAGCCAGGTTACAAACCTTAAACCAAACAAGGACCGGGATTGTAACCCTTCGCCTGAATAGCTCATTGTCTCTATCCATTTATCGTTAGAGATAAGTAAAACAATCATGATCAAGAGTTCCAGGTACTCGGGCTAGACAAGACTTAGACAGGGTTGGACACCATTCATTCACAATCGGCCAAGCAAGTACTACGGCTTACTACTTTAACTAACTAGGGTTATCACAAGCCTAGTTACTAACAAGATGCAAGTGAGAAACTCCCAGTCCCAAGCCCTGCAGACCATCCAGTTATCCTTCCGCGGGTTGAGAGTTATAGGTGGGTACATTGCCCGGGAGACAGATGTACCCTTAGGTGACTTAGAGGGTGCAACACATGACAGTGTGCTGGAAATGTGCTCTACTCGTCGACAAGCTACAAGTCCATTAAAGCGCCCAGATAACGAGATTGCCTGTGACTGGGAATTCTCCATGTTCTAGTTTGATCTAATCATTAGCCTATTCCAATTTAGCGCGAGTCCCTGGCCGTGGTACCCAGGAAGTCACGTCCTAGACATGATGCAAGAAAAGACAAGTGGATTGTACAAGCAAGCAAGCAGGAACACCCACGGTGTCAAGGCAGGTCAAGTTAAGTTATCAAGTCAAGTCAAGTCAGGAGTGCGCCGCCACGGCCACTATCAAGTTATCAAGATAATTCATGTCAGGGTACTTGTCAGGAGTGCGCCACGACGGGCCACTATCATGTCAGGTCGGGTCATGTCAGGAGTGCACCACTACGGGTCGCTGTCATGTTATGCTAGCTCATTGTCATACCAGGCCATATACAATAGTTATTCCAAATATACAAGTAAAATCAAGTTCATGACAAAAGGCGTAAGGATATAAAATGGGCGTAAAATACCTGATACAATACCAATATATATAGGATCATAAAAGAGCCAAGACCAAGAAATAACAAATTCATCATAAACAAGTAGGTAGCACAAGGGGGTCAAAGGTTGGGCTACGCAGGGTATAGACTGCGCATACAAGGCTGCGCAAGAGTTGTCTTGCGCAAGGGTTACATTGCGCAAGGGTTACATTGCGCAAGGTGAGCAGTACGCAAGCAATACGCAATGCACAGTACGCAAGCCACTACGCAATGCACAGTACGCAGGCCAGCATACGCAGGGGCTACGCAAGTCACTACGCAAGCAATACGCAATGCACACTACGCAAGCAATACGCAGGCCAGCATACACAGGGGCTACGCAAGCCACTACGCAAGCAATACGCAATGCACAGTACGCAAGCCACTACGCAATGCACAGTACGCAGGCCAGCATACGCAGGGTGCAATACGCAGGGTGCAATACGCAGGGTGTAATACGCAGGGTGCAATACGCAGGGTGCAATACGCAGAAGACCCTAAGCAAGGGTTCTACGCAAGCAACACTATGCAGGAGCTCTACGCAGAGGCCGTACGCGGGAGCCGCGTGGCCAACAAGAGGGAAAGGCTATGTTCTTCTCCTACCTCTGTCCGAGAGGAAGAACACCCAACCCAAAAACTTCAATTCTTCATAACTTAGCCAAATCAAAACCAAATCGAGATTTTCAAAGCTCTAACTTGAGTAAAATTGAATTCTCTTCCATATGGAAGCATCAAAAACCCATAAAATCCAACTAAAATAGATCAAAACCATGTAAATCCGAAAATAGTTAAAACCTAGATCTAGAACAATGGAGACTCCAAATCACAAAATTCCAAGTTCTAATGTTGTTCTCCATGTCCAAATCTAGCTAATGAACAAATAAAAGTGGTGCTTATTTAATGGCAAGATGCACTTGCCTATGGGTGTTGGTGGAGGAAGAAGAAGAAGAAGAAATTAATGGAGAAATTATGGAGGAGAGAGAAAGTAGGTGGGTTATAATGAGGGTGTTGTGGTGTAATGGAGGTGGTGTGTAGGCTATGGTGTTCCATCATGACAAACCAAACCAAACCAATCTCCAAAATAAAACCAAGCCATGGTCTAAAACCCAATTACAAGAATTCAAAAATCCGCAAGTCGAGAATAATAAAATACGTGCCAAAATCCAAATACGAGCATAATACGAAATACGGAAAATGAGGGTGACAGTTGCGGATGCTTGATCCGCCCTTCTGCGATGCTCGACCGAAGACCCGTTCCATATCAAGGGCGGCGTTATATGATTCCCTGTACGTCTGGCATCTCTGGTTCATGACGTCCCGACGCAAATCTTCGTTCAGGCCTTGCTGGAAGTGCTCGCACCACGCCTCTGTGTTCGACAGAAAAGCCTCGGCAAACTTCGCAAGCTTCGCGAACTTCGCATCGTAGTCTTCAACGGACAAGTTTCCTTGCTTCAAGGACATGAATTCCTCTTCCTTCTGTCGACGAAGGGCACGAGGGATGTATTGCTCGAGGAAGGCCCGTTTGAAAGTCTCCCACGAGATCTTGGCGTTGGGGTTGGACTCTTGGAGTTCCTGTTTCTTCGCCTCCCACCAGTCGTAGGCCCTCAAGTTGAGCTGCAACGCTGCGCACCCGACTTTCTTGGAACCCTTGATGCTGAGGAGAGTGAACAGACTCTCAATCTTTACTAGCCACCCTATGACTTCGTCAGGCTCTGCTCGACCGTTGAATTCAGGCGGGTTCATTTTCTTGAACTTGGTCATCTTGAGCAGGGAGGAGGAAGACACATGTTTTGTCTTTTCGGCTTGCACTTCTTCCTCGGACATGACGGTCGTCGAGCTCTGTTGCGTCGCTATGGTGCTCACGATCCTGGTCAGGGCGTCCATTTGCTTTTGTTGGGCGCTGACTTGGGCCTGAATCTGTTCTTGCAGCTGTCGTTGCTGCGTCTCTGACTGGCGTTGTTGGAGTTCCATGAGGCGTAGTAGTCGCTCCATGGCAGATTCGCTAGGCGTCGCACCTTCGGTGCTATCCGTGCTAATCAAGGTGGGGACACCCAGTCTTTCCGTCATTCCTACAAAATTGAGCAAACCCGTTAGTATTCTCAAAATATCTACGGGCTCATATGTATGGAACGATTATTTCAGGCCACATATATCGAAAAGCATAGTTTTTGAAAAATCGCAACGGCATCATCTAAAAGAAAGTATTTTGAAAGGTCCGAGGTGTGAACCGTGCTCTGATACCAACTTGTCACGCCCCGACTCACCGAATCGGTCGCCATCGCCTTGACTCGATATAAATCGATCCCCACGGGTTGGGACGTGATGCCGTGCAAGTCTGAATGGACTTGCACAGGCAAGGATGTGTAATTGGAAATTCCTTTTTGATTCGACGCGTTGAAATTAAACAGTGCAGAGAGTTGAAAACATAACATAGGAAGAAACTTAGCTTTTCATTCTTAAACTTGCAAAATATGTGCAAGGTCATTTTTACATTACATATGTCGTTGCGGCTACATCTTTGAAACACAAAAGAAAACTATCGACAAGCTTGCCTTGAAATAATCCTCGGCGTTCCATACATTCATGCCCCTTTATACATTTGAACAAAAGCCTTCGGTCTGAATTGGGCATCAAAATACTTCAAAATAGGAGAGCTTCGTGCCGCCTCCCGTTCTTCAGCTCCAGCTTAGTTTCGAGCTCCCGCAGCACGCTAGTTACCTGGGGAGTTGGGGGTTAGCACACTTGCTAGTGGATGGGACGAACCCACTCGTCTAAACCGACACTGCTTATTAAGGATTCAGGCATACGAAGTGATCTTTCTATTTAGAACTATATGAGTTGCAGTTCATATCGAAGGCACATTTTAAACGATAACGACATAACCAATTTTAACCATTCTTACCACGACCGTGCTCCTTTCCTGCACAAGATATACATGATACTTACCACCTGTACAAGACAATAGGTGAGCATGCAGTCTATCCTATATGCGGTCATTGGTGATATCGACACCATGAAGGACGATTACGTAGCCTTGCGACGCGTCCTCCAGTCCAGGTAGCGAGCCTAACTGGAGGTCTCGCAATGCCTCGCGCCGAAGCACGATTTCCATAATTTCCTCCTAGGCCGATTCGGTCCCAGGGCCCCGACTACCGTCTCGAGGAAAGCTCACCTTGTGCACAAGTCGTCCTTGACCATGCGAATGTATGAACAGCTTAATATGTATGAAGTAAATTGCATAGCGTAACCATTATCGAATCACATAATCATTCCTACTCGCGCAAGGGTCCTTTCCTCCGAAACCGTACGTTCTGATTTAGTATCCCGTAGGCACCAAATTCTCCGAGGCATGATGTACCGCCACCAAGGTTTTCATAGTTGTGTTTTGCATGGCATGAAATATATTCTATCTCTTTCTTAGAACTTTATCTTTTCTCTACTTAGTGTGAACTTATCGATTCAGAGTTAACTTTTCTAGGTTGATATATTATCCCGAGCTCTTGATCTTAGTGGCATGCATACATCCCGTTAGCATCATCGATTTGAATGTTGAACTTTAAGAATTTAGTTGGCGGGAAGGAGTAGAAAAGAAGGGGCCGAAGAACCACCCACCTAAGGAGATTGCGCCGAGAGTAGGAGAACGCTTCACGACGGTCAAGCGTCAGTTACACGAACTCCTGCAATGGCACGAGCATCGAATTAGAACCCTTCCTTCAATCCTTTCTTCGAAATTTCCAAAGACGCATTCAGAAATCGACGCGAAAGCACACTATCAAATCCACGCAACAAATCGTTCAGAAAGCCAAAAAAACCAATAAAACCAACGGCAGACGGGTTGCGTCGCTCTCTTTAGAGTTCCTTCGCCAAGACGCCGCCTACCGCATCTAGGACTTATTCCAACAGTAGTCGATCCATCAGTTGGAAAGGTACTCATATCACTCGTCCAAATCGATTTTATTGATGCCATGGTTTTTGTATACCAAACTCGTCGCCGAGTCAGACTAGCCATCTATGTTTCCGACCATGTCTGACTTGGCACGAGCCTATTACATAGTGCTTCGCCCCAACGGGGGCAGGGCACTACAGCCTCCTCCTATTTATAGAAAAGAGGTAAATTACAGTTATTTAGTTAATACCATAGCTAATGACTATGCTGAGCTGGCTGCCACAGATTGGCTATAACTAGTGCAGAGTTGGATCAATAGGAAGAGTTGCTCCCAAGACCTCATTTGAATCCAAATCATTCAAATCAGATCAAACGAAGAGCGGATTGAATCAGAAGAAGGAGTTGGCGAGGAAACACTTCCAGAGATCACAGAGCTTATGGTAAGTTCCTAATATTAATTTCTAGAAGACTGATTGGTGGAATCTATCTTTATTTTTAAAAAACAAACTTCTTTCGTCATACTCAATTTTTTATAAATTTTTATTGCTAGACCAAATTTTTTGTAAATTTATGCATGTCATCAAATGTCAACTCATTAGCTGGTAGCTTCCGTCAACCCAGGGGCGGAGATACACCTCGACACGGGCACGGGAGGGTTGTAGTCTGCCCCAAATTTTTGCAGAAATTTTTTTTGAATTTTTTTTGGTAATATTTACTTAGTTGTGTTTTATATTTTTTTTTAAATTTAAAGTATATAGCAAGTAAATGTAAATAAATTCTTAAAAATTGATATTTTAGAGATGCCAGTGTCCTCGTGTCAGATCAAGCTATACAAAATTCCAACCCTCCCTAATTTTAGAGACTAGCTCCGAACTGCCTCAACCCTTCGTTCCAGCATGGTCTTAATTACTTTTTATAGTTTAGAAAACTTGGAGGGTACTACTCGGTTGGATTTGCATGATCTAGCTACTAAGTGGTCATCTAGTTTCTCTTCTCGCATTCGTCTCTCATGATCGATATAGCTAGCTAAAAGGTTGATATTGTTGGATTTTAGCCTTTTCATTGTGAATTTTAGTCCCACATCGGCTAGGCCAAAGGAGTTGTATCTCTATATATTAGCTATGCTATTTTAGAGATGCACATATGGTGTGGAGGTGCACATGGGTGTGCCATGTGGGGTTATTTTTCTAATGAAAAAAGGCTAAATAAACAATTGAAAGCATTCATGCTTTTTGCTCTTGGAAAATTTATTTCCATGGGAGCTACGACTCGGACTCGAACTCATGGGCTCATGAAGCGTAATGTAGCTTTTTGTTGGCGCACTTAGCACGTCAGTGCGGTTAAGTTGCGCGACCAGGTGCACTCGGCCTATATAAGGTCTCTTCTCTCTCGCAGGCAAAAATACACAAGGCATATACAGAGAGTTATGAATTGATTTTGCACGGGAGTCCGTGTATGATCCGAGGTGTCAGAAGAGCAGAAGTATTCCAAAGTTCTCCGACGAACTTGCTGGTTCTGTCACGACCCGCACCCTGAGGAAGGACACGAGAACGTGGGTACGTCCAGCCTACGCCGCAGTGTCGACGGTAGATCGCTGTATAGTTCGTCTATAACATCTAACATCTAACAACAATATGATATAAACATATCATCTCCGCACGGAGGTATAATATAACATCTCAACTCTATATCTCAATCACAAGTCTAGGAAGGATAGAGCACGATATGGAATCAGATAAAAGAAAGGAACTGAATATAAATAGAGTTATCACACCACACAAAGTAGATGTCCAACACAAATAAATACAAGTCCTGAAATATAACTAAATCTCAACTAACAATCGGAATAATCCGATACAAACCGAAAGCTGTAAATACTAGACTAGACTAGACTAGGCTAGGCACCCTCTACTGAGCTAGATGCTCCTCGGGCTCCTGAAGGTCACCCTCTTGTGCCCCATAGAAGGTAGGGCAGTCATCATCATCATCTGTAATATTTTCAACAGGTCCAGTCAGGACAGGAGCGAGCACAATACATCTCACGCAGTTCATAACATGTTAGGAAATATAAGCATGCAAAAAAGTAAGATACATGAACTGTAAGAAGATGTATATGAAAACGAGAGAGAGTTTATAACTGAAATATATATAGGATAAGTAAAACTGCAATACTAGTGATTTAGAGCACAATATGGTTATATAAACGGTTTAGGTTGCACAATAACAATAGGTCAAATCCATCATAACGTGAGTGTACAATGGAAGCGCACAATAGTCGTACAATGGGATTTGATTACATAACCATTCCTACTCACCCTCCCCAATCAATACACAAGGATCCAATCCAGTTACGCTACCTTGTACAATAGTCTCCATGAAGCTCATGTGATAATGAGAGTACAATATGCACAATGAGTATACATGAATAGGGGTGTACAATAAATACAATATGTTCGTAAAATGAACATAACAATATGTATCTGTTGAACACAATAGAGATAACATTGCAAGAGAAGATCCATATAGTACCAATCCATGATAACAATCGTGCCAGTATCAAGTACAGTAATCTAGAGCAAGAATGTAAATCCAGACAAGTATAAAACGGTCAGAGAATGTACTCGCCTGTCACCCTGAATGACTGATATGAATGGATGTCCGAACTGGTGTCACAGAGTCCTATTTAGAGTAAAACAGGTTAAGATGTGTTCAATATGTAATAATGGAAATCTGCAGTACAAGCTACATGATTCTAAGTCAAACTAGGTCAAAGTCAACTCTTGGTCAACTGTCTAGGTCAAACTAGGTCAAAGTCAACTCTTTGTCAACTTGAGTCAACACTCTAATCAACATGAAGTCAAGGCTATCTAGGGTTAGTCAATACAAGTCTAAGAGTCCAAGGGTTCAAAAGCCTATTGTCAACTACTAGTTAAACCTTACACTAGGCCTATAAACCATATTGCAAAATACAACCTATAAATACTAATATATACAAACACATACATTCATGTATACTAGTTTACATACATGCCATAGATGCCTACCTCACATATCATGTACATTACATACATGATACATACATGTTTACATATATACATATATCTACCTCCATGTATACATATATATAGAAAATGAAAAGGGCAAGAGTGTGTATGTGTATGGGGGAAAAAGGGATGTGTGAGTGAAAGAGAGGGTCTGAGAGGGTGTGTGGGTTAGAGGGTGTGTGAGATTGTGAAATCTCAGGAATTAGTAGATGACAGTTCAATATAAATCAGTTTTACATTACAACTAAATCTCAGTTTTTAAGTCTATATGTAACTGTGTGTATAGGACTGAAATTCATTTTGAAAACAGTGAAACCTTCAACCTCTTTCTCAGGTTTTCATGTGAAAACAGTGAAACATATGTTGATATGTTCAGCTCAACCAACCTAGTTAGGCCAAGCCAGTCAAGGCAGGCCATGCCAAGGCAGTCCATGCCAAGGCCAGTTAAGGCAGGCCATGCCAAGGCTAGTTAAGACAGGCCATGCCAAAGCCAAATCAAGGCAGGCCATGCCAAAGCCAAATCAAGACAGCTGCTACTGCCAATCCACACCTACTACTACTCTACTAGACACACACATACACCAAAATCCAATCCTAATATTTTCCATCTACCTATCATCTATATATATACATAAGCATATAAATATATATATATATATATATATATATATATATATATATATATATATATATATATATATATATATATATATATATATTTATTTATTTATTTATTTATTTATTTATATATATATATATATATATATATATATATATATATATATATATATATATATATATATATATATATATCTACACATAACCAAAACATAAACTCTCCTCACATTACTGCATAAACACTTAACTAATATCCACACAATATGTAGAGATAACCCTGCTGCAATTTCAAACATGGCCAAATGGCCATGTCACTCTGTTAACAGAAAGTAAATGCCAAGTCCCACTGTGACTCCTAACACACACTTGCAACACCTAAAACTCAACCAAAACCTCACCACATCGAACCCAGACATGAAGTCCAATATCCCTGACATGTATACACGTTATTTCATTGCAAAAATTATATTTAAATCGATTTAAACGTATTAAAAATAATCTGAAACTGAATACTGTGCTCAGTATCAGGAAAATGGGGAAAAACCCCTAACCAAGTTCGAAAGTCCTATAAAAACCTAAATTAATAGTTGGTAAAGTGTCGTGCATGTGTCTGTGTGTCCCACGGGTCATGGGGTGTCCCTACAACAGGACACAACGGGTCCAGACACTCACGTACACGCACAGACACACACAGGCACGCACAGCCTCGTGCACGTGTGCGAGTCAGTCCAGGACACGACACACACAACCTTGGGTCTCGTGCACGTGTCAGTAGCTAGGTGGGGTGTCAGGGTAGGTGTCTAGGTGCCTGAGTCGTGTCCACGAAGTCGCGTGTCCACGTGCGAAGCGCGTATCAGTGGCAAATTTTTGCGTGCTGTGTCTGTGTACAAGATCAGTGCACTCACGATTTCTCACTCGACACGACACAACTCGACACAAAACTTTGGGGGAGTCTTGACAGACATTGCCCCTACCCCCATGTCAAATTTAACGTGTCCACGTGTCGTGTGTAGGGAGAAATAGGGGTCGGGTAGCAGGGCATGTAAACGGGTTATCGTGCAGTGAGTTCGTGTCCATTTTGGACACGGACACGACACGAAAGTTGGCTCAGTCTTCACGAAATCTAAAACACATGCATAGGGCTACAACTCTGTTTAATTACTTTTCGAAATTAGTTAAATTTATTCTATTCAAACATTTCATCGAACACCTATTTCTACACACCGATACATGTCCGATACGGACACGTAATGGACACGAATTCCTACCAAACTTGGGCTACACTTAGGGGGACCCTAAATGAATGCATCCATGGAAAGAAAACTAGAATTTGAATAGGTTTGATGGATTTTACCTATTGAGGGTGAAACCTTAATTTCAAGCCTTTTGAATGAGGGCTTCCCTCGATCTTGCGACGATCCCGAGCCTCCGAATCCTTGCTAGCTACCCACCAATGGTACCCTCTACTATAGGGGAGTCCAATGCAAAAGACTAGGCTCAATTTGGACTTGATTTGGATATTTGGGGAGGAGTTTAGGGAAGAACACAAAAGAGGCAATTAAAATAAATTAAAAATGATGCTAATGATTAATGGGTTGTATTTATAGAGGGAAGAATGTGTGATGGCTGCCATTAGGTTAGGGTTAGGGTTTAGGATGAGTGGTCAAGGCTTCTCCAACAATTCCTAGCCAATCTAAAGGCTCACAATTAAAGTAACCCTTCTTAACCTTTAGCCTAAAATATCCTACTAACAAATATCTAGATATTAACCTAATTGATTACTTAGTTGAAACCATCTAACTTAGTCTCTATGGTCATGACTATCATCTAGATTAGGCTCAACTTCTAGGTCAAGTCCTAACTAATAGATTAGCACAATATTTAATTAATATAATTTATAATTTCATGAAATTGTTAAAATGACCAAAATACCCCTAGGCTAAAAAAACTTATAATTAGTCATCCTAATCTCATAGCTAGGCTCCCTTGGTCATGGTTAGTCTCTGGGCTCAGCAAACTCTAGGATTACACTAGTAAATCATCAAAATCACAAGTTGTGATTTTAAATAGTTTTAAATTAACTAAAAATCACCAAAAATTATAACATGGTTTAAATATCATTATTAAATGATTATAATTATAAAATTTCAAATTTACCTTTATTTTAGAAACTGGGTGCTACAAGTCTACCCTCCTTAGAAGAATTTTGTCCTCGAAATTAAGATGGTCATACTCCTTCTAGGTCAAACCTCCAACAATAATCACAGTCTCAACATACAGTCCGATAATCATATGCGTCTGTCCAAAATCATGATACTCGGAATCTTCGTCATGCTAGTGAGCATGGCTACGATATTTATAGAGTCCTTGACTATGGTACATACCTCTAGAATCATGGTATTTAAAATTTTCGCATTGCCGCATGCTTGGCCGCGAAAATCTTAAATTCCTACACCCAAGAAATACGTCCAAAATCTGACTATATGTCCTCACTATGCCAGCTAACATAACTATAGAAGACTCTAGATCCCATAATCGAGGCGACCAAGCCCATACGACTTATCTTAGAAGAAATAAATCACAATGAAACATCTGAACAAAATTTATCAACTACCATGTACGGATAGAATCGAATTTCAAGACAGTTATAAGGGGACAAATGCGGAAATAGAATCGAAAAGATTGGAACCTGCAATCAGCTCTCCCTCTGCCTGTGCATCCTCGACTGCCATGGCGAAAGCTCGCCCCTGTTGGCCTCCCTTGGCCTGTTGCTGATGCTGAGCAAACCTCTGCTGTTGAGTCTGCAACGGTGGTCCCGTCTGCTGCCCTGTCGGAGCTCTAGCTCCTGCTACTGCCTGAGTCACTGGTGCTTTGTTCCTGGGACAATCCCTATACTGGTGCTCTACTGAACCACAAAGTAAACACAGGCCCTGTATCTTCCTGCAGTCGCTCCATCGGTGACCTTGTCTCTTGCAGAAGTCACATGTAGAGGGCTGTTGCTGCCTGGGTGCCTGCTGATGAAGTACATGTCCCTGGCCCTGAAACGGCTGCTGAACTGGCCTCTGCTGGATGTGAGGGCGCTTGGCTGGCCCTGCACTAGAACTAACCCCTAAGGCATCACTGTCCCTCTTCGGCTTGAGGCCGAAGTCCTCCTCTGCAATCTGCACGTCCATCAATATCTGATCGAACGTCGCGTCACGGCGACCTGAGGTGCGGGTGCGCACTGCATGAATAAGTCCCCTACGGAACTTACGAGCCTTCTGCCCCTTATCCTGGATCAGATCGGGAGCGAACCTGCTAAGGTAGAAAAACTCTGCTGCATACTCGCCCATCGACGAGTTCCCCTGCACTAGACCCACAAACTGGCCCTCCAACGCTGTGAGAGCCACGTCTGGGAAGAACTTCTCTTTGAAGAGTCGTCTGAAGTTCTCCCATGATATACCCTTCACTGACACCTGAGGGTCTGTCCGAAACTACGTCAAAGCGATGTCAAAGAACTGGCTGGCCGCAGACGTCACCCAAAGTTCCTTTGGAACCTCTGCTAACTCTAGGCTCCTCTGGACGTCCTCCAACCAGTCATCAGCATACAGGATACCCTCGGTACCCTTGAAGTCCTTCGGATTCATCTTCCTGAAATCCAGGCAAGTACCAGGCCTCCTCTGACTCTGTTGCTGCTGAACTGGGGCACCCTGATCTGTACCCGGAACTACCCTCTCATCTGCTGTCATCGCCAGCTAGTGGGAGTTCTCCATACTCTGTCGTAGAACCTCTATCTGACGGTGGGATACGTCAGCCTGATGCTGCTGTGCCTCTGCCTGGGCCCTCTGGGTCTGCATCATCTGCTACAGAAGGGCCATCATCTGTTGTGCATCTGTCGGTGGCGGAGGTGGCGGTAGAAAAGTCTCGGGAATAACTATGGACGGTCCCGCTGCTGGAGGTGGAAGACCTCCGAAAACTGCCGCTGCTACTCCTACCTGAAGGGCAGGAACTGAGGCCACTGCTCTCTCGACTGCTACTCCCGTAGCCGGAGGTAGAAGACCTCCCGGATCTGACCTCTCTGGAACTGTACTAGGCCCTGCTGCCTGAGAACGAATAAGCGGCATCCTGAGGACAGATTGAAACAAGGAGATCAATATGGCATATGATAAGGAAAATCAAGGAAGGACAATTAAATTCAGTTACAAGAAGAGTTGTCATGGTAATCAAAAGATCAGAGTTTTTCCTAAAATATGATTGAGTAACCCTTTATATTGCCTATTCCTATATCCTAACAGCAGGCTCGTAGCAGCACTCTAAGTCGAGCACCACTACGAAATCACACTAGTTGCGACTCTGACCTGCGTGGGCCACCAAAAAAACGTGTCACGACCCGCACCCTGAGGAAGGGCACGAGAACGTGGGTACGTCCAGCCTACGCCGCAGTGTCGACGGTAGAACGCTGTATAGTTCGTCTATAACATCTAATTTCTAACAACAATATGATATAAACATATCATCTCCGCACGGAGGTATAATGTAACATCTCAACTCTATATCTCAATCACAAGTCTAGGAAGGATAGAGCACGATATGGAATCAGATAAAAGAAAGGAACTGAATATAAATAGAGTTATCACACCACACAAAGTAGATGTCCAACACAAATAAATACAAGTCCTGAAATATAACTAAATCTCAACTAACAATCGAAACAATCCGATACAAACCGAAAGCTGTAAATACTAGACTAGACTAGACTAGGCTAGGCACCCTCTACTGAGCTAGATGCTCCTCGGACTCCTGAAGGTCACCCTCTTGTGCCCCATAGAAGGTAGGGCAGTCATCATCATCATCTGTAATATTTTCAACAGGTCCAGTCAGGACAGGAGCGAGCACAATACATCTCACGCAGTTCATAACATGTTAGGAAATATAAGCATGCAAAAGAGTAAGATACATGAACTGTAAGAAGATGTATATGAAAACGAGAGAGAGTTTATAACTGAAATATATATAGGATAAGTAAAACTGCAATACTAGTGATTTAGAGCACAATATGGTTATGTAAACGATTTAGATTGCACAATAACAATAGGTCAAATCCATCATAACGTGAGTGTACAATGGAAGCGCACAATAGTCGTACAATGGGATTTGATTACATAACCATTCCTACTCACCCTCCCCAATCAATACACAAGGATCCAATCCAGTTACGCTACCTTGTACAATAGTCTCCATGAAGCTCATGTGATAATGAGAGTACAATATGCACAATGAGTATACATGAATAGAGGTGTACAATAAATACAATATGTTCGTAAAACGCACATAACAATATGTATCTGTTGAACACAATAGAGATAACATCGCAAGAGAAGATCCATATAGTACCAATCCGTGATAATAATCGTGCCAGTATCAAGTACAGTAATCTAGAGCAAGAATGTAAATCCAGACAAGTATGAAACGGTCAGAGAATGTACTCGCCTGTCACCCTGAATGATTGATATGAATGGATGTCCGAACTGGTGTCACAGAGTCCTATTTAGAGTAAAACAGGTTAAGATGTGTTCAATATGTAATAATGGAAATCTAAAGTGCAAGCTACATGATTCTAAGTCAAACTAGGTCAAAGTCAACTCTTGGTCAACTGTCTAGGTCAAACTAGGTCAAAGTCAACTCTTTGTCAACTTGAGTCAACACTCTAGTCAACATGAAGTCAAGGCTATCTAGGGTTAGTCAATACAAGTCTAAGAGTCCAAGGGTTCAAAAGCCTATTGTCAACTATTGGTTAAACCTTACACTAGGCCTATAAACCATATTGCAAAATACAACCTATAAATACTAATATATACAAACACATACATTCATGTATACTAGTTTACATACATGCCATAGATGCCTACCTCACATATCATGTACATTACATACATGATACATACATGTTTACATATATACATATATCTACCTCCATGTATACATATATATAGAAAATGAAAAGGGCAAGAGTGTGTGTGTGTGTATGGGGGAAAAAGGGATGTGTGAGTGAAAGAGAGGGTCTGAGAGGGTGTGTGGGTTAGAGGGTGTGTGAACTTGTGAAATCTCAGGAATTAGTAGATGACAGTTCAATATAAATCAGTTTTACATTACAACTAAATCTCAGTTTTTAAGTCTATATGTAACTGTGTGTATAGGACTGAAATTCATTTTGAAAACAGTGAAACCTTCAACCTCTTTCTCAGGTTTTCATGTGAAAACAATGAAACATATGTTGATATGTTCAGCTCAACCAACCTAGTTAGGCCAAGCCAGTCAAGGCAGGCCATGCCAAGGCAGTCCATGCCAAGGCCAATTAAGGCAGGCCATGCCAAGGCTAGTTAAGACAGGCCATGCCAAAGCCAAATCAAGGCAGGCCATGCCAAAGCCAAATCAAAATAGCTGCTACTGCCAATCCACACCTACTACTACTATACTAGACACACACATACACCAAAATCCAATCCTAATATTTTCCATCTACCTATCATCTATATATATATATATATATATATATATATATATATATATATATATATATATATATATATAACCAAAACATAAACTCTCCTCACATTACTGCATAAACACTTAACTAATATCCACACAATATGTAGAGATAACCCTGCTGCAATTTCAAACATGGCCAAATGGCCATGTCACTCTGTTAACAGAAAGTAAATGCCAAGTCCCACTGTGACTCCTAACACACACTTGAAACACCTAAAACTCAACCAAAACCTCACCACATCGAACCTAGACATGAAGTCCAATATTCCTGACATGTATACATGTTATTTCATTGTAAAAAATATATTTAAATCGATTTAAACGTATTAAAAATAATCTGAAACTGAATACTGTGCTCAGTATCAGGAAAATGGGGAAAAACCCCTAACCAAGTTCGAAAGTCCTATAAAAACCTAAATTAATAGTTGGTAAAGTGTCGTGCATGTGTCAGTGTGTCCCACGGGTCATGGGGTGTCCCTACAACAGGACACAACGTGTCCAGACACTCACGTACACGCACAGACACACACAGGCACGCACAGCCTCGTGCACGTGTGCGAGACAGTCCAGGACACGACACACACAACCTTGGGTCTCGTGCACGTGTTAGTAGCTATGTGGGGTGTCAAGGTAGGTGTCTAGTTGCCTGAGTCGTGTCCACGAAGTCGCGTGTCCACGCGCGAAGCGCGTATCAGTGGCAAATTTCTGCGCGCTGTGTCTGTGTACAAGATCAGTGCACTCACGATTTCTCACTCGACACGACACAACTCGACACGAAACTTTGGGAGAGTCTTGACAGACATTGCCCCTACCCCCATGTCAAATTTAACGTGTCCACGTGTCGTGTGTAGGGAGAAATAGGGGTCGGGTAGCAGGGCATGTAAACGGGTTGTCGTGCAGTGAGTTCGTGTCCGTTTTGGACACGGACACGACACAAAAGTTGGCTCAGTCTTCACGAAAACTAAAACACATGCATAGGGCTACAACTCTGTTTAATTACTTTTCGAAATTAGTTAAATTTATTCTATTCAAACATTTCATCGAACACCTATTTCTACACACCGAGACGTGTCCGATACGGACACGTAATGAACACGAATTCCTACCAAACTTGGGCTACACTTAGGGGGACCCTAAATGAATGCATCCATGGAAAGAAAACTAGAATTTGAATAGGTTTGATGGATTTTACCTTTTGAGGGTGAAACCTCAATTTCAAGCCTTTTGAATGAGGGCTTCCCTCGATCTTGCGACGATCCCGAGCCTCTGAATCCTTGCTAGCTACCCACCAATGGTACCCTCTACTGTAGGGGAGTCCAATGCAAAAGATTAGGCTCAATTTGGACTTGATTTGGATATTTGGGGAGGAGTTTAGGGAAGAACACAAAAGAGGCAATTAAAATGAATTAAAAATGATGCTAATGATTAATGGGTTGTATTTATAGAGGGGAGAATGTGTGATGGCTGCCATTAGGTTAGGGTTAGGGTTTAGGATGAGTGGTCAAGGCTTCTCCAACAATTCCTAGCCAATCTAAAGGCTCACAATTAAAGTAACCCTTCTTAACCTTTAGCCTAAAATATCCTACTAACAAATATCTAGATATTAACCTAATTGATTACTTAGTTGAAACCATCTAACTTAGTCTCTATGGTCATGACTATCATCTAGATTAGGCTCAACTTCTAGGTCAAGTCCTAACTAATAGATTAGCACAATATTTAATTAATATAATTTACAATTTCATGAAATTGTCAAAATGACCAAAATACCCCTAGGCTAAAAAAACTTATAATTAGTCATCCTAATCTCATAGCTAGGCTCCCTTGGTCATGGTTAGTCTCTGGGCTCAGCAAACTCTAGGGTTACACTAGTAAATCATCAAAATCACAAGTCGTGATTTTAAATAGTTTTAAATTAACTAAAAATCACCAAAAATTATAACATGGTTTAAATATCATTATTAAATGATTATAATTATAAAATTTTAAATTTACCCTTATTTTAGAAACTGGGTGCTACAGGTTCCAGGAAGCTATTCGTGTGGGGCGAATATAGCTTTGAGCAACGGTGATCATTTATCCCAGCAGGAGTTTTTCCATCTATAGCCTGTCATCTTCTTCGCTGCTGTGGATTACGAAATCTTTTTAGATTCTCCTAATATCATATGCTGTTGTAACGAGATCTTTTTAGATCTTCGTTATACTTGCACAATCTTCCCAGAAGTGTTGCATTGAAACATTATTCTTACAATTGTTTCATCTTCTCAGTTTTCCATCGAAAAATTGTGTCCCGGCAATAATAAATATCAAGTTGACAGCCAGTCAAAAATTCCTTTACCGATCCAGTTCACACAAAGTCGAGCTCTTTTTGTGGGAAAAAAAAAAACTTGGATTATGATGACACCTGTAGCTGTTCCATGAATTTACTAGAACCCTGAGCTCGTCTTCTTCATGAGTACGCAGAATGCAGTGGGGATAAATTACTTGAGCAGTTGACATATTGTCCATGTGGGAACTGATGGTTTGTTGTAGGTATATAAAATGTTGATGTGCTTACTTGTTTGGATCTTCTATTTTCTTCATTCTGATCTTGGTCTCCGCTAAGGAAAATATCAAATTACGGGAGCATCATTATCACTAAAAAAAATTCCTTCTAAACAATGCTGATCATTTAGCAAATGATGAGATTGTGTATAGTAAAATAAGCTCTAGATCATTAGAAATGAAGTACCGAGGCCACCTAAGAACCCTTTCTTCAGAATGGATGATGTACATTAATTTAAAATCCCTACATTTTATGTTTATCCCAACTAACAGTGTCCCCGTGCGATGCACGAAATCTATATCTAATACTATTTTATTTTAAAAGTGTTTATAATATGTATGTATGATAGCATATGAAATTGAAACAAAAGTTGGTAACTAATTTTTTGGAAAATAAATAACAAAACTATCTTTCAATTTTTACACAGAAGAAAAAAAAAATAGCATAAAAAAGATTAGATTAAACTTCAACAACGTAATCATCCTCAGGATTAACTATGTAATTCACAAAATATAATTCTAATACGTATTGTTCTAAATGAACTTATGATAAAATATTGGTTATGTGAAAATATCGTACCCAGTTACCTCATAGAGACGCACGAGCCGAACCTTCAAATTCCACAAGGGTTTTGAAGGACTCACATTACGAATAAGAGAAAAAATTTGAGCCGTAGAAATTTTGTGGACAAGTTAAAAATTTGTACATTCAAATACATGCTTTCATATATTTATAGTCAAAAAAGAGAAACTTAATAACAGCCTTAATTGGGAACCCAACCGACAGCCTTATTGGGAACCCAATGAAAAATCCAGCAAATGCACATTCTTTGGTACTAAAATTAATAGTTAATGAATGAAATGAATCTGCAAATGAATGGAAGTAGAATAGTTTGAGGCACTATTTTAATTGGGAACCCAAAAGAGTACTATATTTTTCACTTTGGGCAGGAAAACATTAATTGGCATGATGCATCAACTATTATTAAGTAAACAATTTTGATTACCAATAAGTATGCATTAACTATTCTACTGCCACATTTTAGGCAATAATTAATGTATCCCAATTAATTGTTACATTTATTTTCCACTTTGGGATACATTAATTGTGGACATATTTTAGGCCATTATTTGCAGCCTATTAATTATTCTACTGCCACATTTTAGACGAAAAAGTCACTATTTTGCTATATATATATATATATATATATATATATATATATATATATATATATATATATATATATATATATATATATATATATATATATATATATATTTTTTTTTTATATATATAGATGTCCAAATGGCTTTCAGAGCTAACTTTCTTTAAAATGCGCATTAGACTCGTACATTACTCCAGAGCTGTGACGACAGTTGAAAGGAATATCACATTTCGTTAATCATTTCGATATCACGAATAGGGAAGAAAGATTTCAGAAGATCTCTTAAAAGAGAAGTTTAACTTGCCATGCATGCATCCTCCCCCAGTTGGCAAACTATCTGCTAGGATTGCTTCTCTGAGCTCGATTGGTTCGCGGAAAGGAAGGAGGAAAGAAAGAAAAAAAATTCGATTCTCTGATCTTACCTTTAAAAATTTATTATTTTTTTTTTTTTGATGTTTAGAAAGATCAAGAAAATTGAAAGGAGAAGTGAATATTTGAGATAGATAAGTGAATCTTTAGGGTAGTGGGAAGGGAACCATTTCTCTCATATTTTATTTTTGGAAATTATTTTTCTTTACTACTGTTGTCCCCAATTTTGGAAATTATTTTTCTCTACTACTCTTGTCTTCAGTTTTGGTGTACCAAACTAGTCCCATCTCGTATAAAAATATAGGTCTCATCAGTTTTTTTTTCTTCACGACCCGCTTCCAAATCATTGGATACGACTAGGACCACGTCCAGCCTACGTTGTTCTGGATAGCGGTAGTCAGTCGTCTAAACCGTAAAAATCAGCAAAAGATAAAATGTATCGATCGGCGTAGATCAGGGATCGAGGTCGGCAGCAGAATCGAGGCTCCAGGTGGTGCTACTCGCCAGATATGGTCCAATCGGAGGTCCTGTAACAGTGGGAGGGGCGGTCACTTATGGGGTCGACTGGAGACCGCTGCGATAGAGCGCAGTTGCCGATATCGGACATGACGATAGTTGCTCGAGTGGCGGTCGATGGAGTGAATTGGACTCCGATCGGCACTGAAGAATGCATGAAGAGTGAATTGGGCGACCGACCTACTACTCCGTTGTCCAGCACGAATCGTGGTCTTCGTTTGAAAATCATTTTTATATATTGTTGCTTTTCTTTGATATCCAAACACCAAAAAATAAATGACTTTTATTTTCCATTATCCTACTTCCGAGACCCAAACGTGGCTAAATGTTAACATATTATTATGTCCAACTACTTTGTTGTCCTCCTAGCTCAGCATTGTCAATCACTTAGATTAGTTGCATCAGTGTAGTTTACAAATCTAGATGTATTATTATGTTTAGATATCCGATGGAATTTTAGATGCTGAGTCAAGATTGATGTGCAGATATGTTTGCCAAGTAATCTGCTTTTTGAGTAATAAGAACAGTATATATAGCATCAAATAAAGCAATCCTGATCATAATAATGCCCCATAATATTCTCTGATATTTGTGGACACTGCACTAAGCCAAGCTAATCTACTTCTGAAATGTATTGAATATGTGAACCATTAGTAGTACTATAACATCCAGTAAGCGAAAGAAAGTGAATCAACTGGATTGCTATAGATAATTAACATTTGATGTCTGCCAAAGCTGCTTCTGCATTTTCTTTCTCGAAGGTTGATTTTTCATTGCCCAAGGTTAATCAATAGTAACATACCACATTAGTTTATGGCAACAACTTTTGATAAGCTTTACCGATAGCAAATCTGTCCACCCTTTCTTCTAACTTTCACCTTTCCGATGCGTACGAATTGCCACTATAGATATTGGCAATTCTGAAACGTGGGATCAGGATTAAGCTCCGATAAGCCACAGCATATTTGGTAAAATAAAAAAAGAGGAGAAGCTACTTCAATATTTAAAGCTTAATAGCACAGAGAACAAGCATGATGATGATGACAAGCACAGTTCATTATGCTACAGACCACTGGCTCTAAGAAACTTTAATGCTGCATTGAGTCATTGACATCCACATTCTAACACGAGATAACAGTGACAAGCTCTTAAAAGAAATAGTAAGAGCATCTATTTATTTAAAACCATGTGATTTAATAACCCAGATAAAGCCACATAATTTCGTAACACATCTAAATACTCGAGAACTGATATTTCGGAACACAACCTATCTAGTACCAACTGGTCCCCACTCCACACACCAGGAAAAGGAATAGAACATTATTAAGGCAGCACTTGCCTTTGTGTAGCACGAATACAGCTAGCCAAGCCATAAACATTAACCAACATCAGATGTATCATATAATGTAGCAACATGATAAACACATACTTGAAAGAAATGTATCAAATTAGGTAAACCCGTTATCGAGATTGAAAGCTACAAATTTTTCGGAAAGGATGGTAAACCAGCGTTGTCCGTAACAAGGGCAGGCGGTAGAATGAGGCAATCAACAATTTTACCGACAAAATAAGGATTTCAACGTCTTCGTAGCAATACAAAGGCCCCAAATAGTAAAAAGATAATGGTCCACTACAAGTTTTACATAAAACTAAGTCTATACTCTGAGTAATATTGGCCGCAGATTGTTTCTTATTCACCAAAAGAGAAACTTCTAACATAAAACTCAACAAAACTGAAGATACCTCGAGTCCGGTTCCATCTTTCCATCTCCACGTATCCTCATGCAAAAGGGTAGACAGGAGATCTATCGACATCTCATTTCTTCACCTCTTCATACTCCGCCTCTGGGGCCTGGTCACCACCACCCTGAGAACCCCCTGACGCCGTACCAGAGGAGCCTCCTCCAGACATGTGCTGCCCGATCTTCGATACTGCCTTGTTTGCAGCATCTAGCTTTTGCTTGATCTTATCGACACTATCCCCTGCCAGCTCACTTCTTAGATCAGCCACCGCTGATTCAATCTCTGCAGCAACCTCAGCAGGGATCTTATCCTTGTACTCGTTCAAGCTCTTCTCGATGCTGTAGATTGTAGTGTCAGCACTGTTCTTAATGTCGATCAGAGCCTTCCTCTCTTGGTCCTTCTGAGCATGTAGCTCAGCCTCCTTGACCATCTTCTCAATCTCGTCCTCAGAGAGACCACCAGAGGAGCGTATAGTGATCTGCTGCTCTTTTCCTGTGGCCTTGTCCTTGGCAGAGACTGTCACAATTCCATTGGCATCAATATCAAACGCAACCTCAATCTGTGGCATGCCTCGTGGCGCAGGTGGGATGCCCATAAGCTCAAATTCACCCAAGAGCTTGTTGTCTGATGCCATTTCTCGCTCACCTTGAAGTACTCTAACACCGACTTGGGTTTGGTTGTCAGCAGCAGTTGAGAATACCTGAAAGGAAACGACAACAGAAAAGATTAATGAGAATACACTGCTGGAGTAATTAAATATTTAACTCTCAAGTCTTAACCTCTCACCACAACTCTAGAGTTGTGGTGCAGCAGCAACACGGCATGGTATCAGAACAACCTAGGTTATCCTCTAGCATGCAAATTTTAAAGCTTTTTTTAAAAGTTAATATTGCCACATGAATCCAACTCTCAGCCCATGAAATGGGCATCCGATAATTAAAATATTTAACTCACCCCACAAGTACTCTTCAAGTCCTGGTGCAGTGTCTCAAAGAGCATCCTAAGAAAATTTTAAGCTACTACACACACAAACACTCATTGTTATGTGGAATTTGACATGCTTAAAACTTACTAAATCACATTGAATATTCTCCCACTTACTAATAGTGCTTCGTGATTAGAACAAGCACATCTAGATACTTGATATATTTGTTATAATCTACATTGCCTAACTCGGTAAGTTTACTCATTGCAGTGTAGTACTTCCTAATTGATGCATGTTGCAGTCTTACCCTTCTTTGCTTGCATCACTCTCTTTGATAGCATGTTTGACCATATATTTCTTTGCCTTGTACTGGTAAGCTTTACGTTCTATATGGAGCTTGTCGGTTTGAGAACATATGGGTTGAGCACAAGTTTTTTATCCACTTGGAGAGCATACTTATGTAATCTCATCCTTAAATTTGTGCTTATAACATAATGTCACTATTGACTTACATGTACTCTCGTATGTAGGTTCTCTTCTTGAATCATTCTTATAGAAACACATAGTCATCCTCTTGGTTTTATGAGTTTGAACGTTTTGACTGCGTTGTAGTATACACGTCTAGGGAATCTAGCTTTTCATTTAACCGTGTCATGTACAAAACTACGAATATGTTTATACATAATTTCATAGTTGTCCTCTTGGTTTTATGAGAGTTAGTGTTTGCTGGGTGTTGTAGTATACATGTCCAAGGATTCAAACTTTTCATTTAACCCTGTCATGTGTAAATATGTTTATATACAATTTTATATTTACTTATCATGTAATTCTGAGCTTAGATTGTCAAAATTGTGCTTATTTGGCATTTTAGTTTGTGCTTGGTGTATAAATAATGTATCAAAACCAGAACCAACCATGACGGTGTATCAGGAAAGATACATCAGTGAACTAAATATAGGATTTAAAATGCAGAAAATGCAACCATCGATGTATAAATTATGAGTTTAGAATTATCATGAGATCTAGAACTAATATCAACCAGTAACAACCACAATCATGCTTTACATCCAACATCAAGAAAATAAACCTACTCAGCTCATGGAAATAACCATAGAACCTCACAGATGACAGCTCAAACAGGCAAAGAGTATGATTCATTGATTCTACCTAAAAAGTCAAACTTACCTGGCTCTTCTTTGTAGGAATGGTTGTGTTCCTATTAATTAGCCTGGTAAAAATGCCACCAAGGGTTTCAATACCAAGTGACAAAGGAGTGACATCTAGGAGAAGCAGCTCCTTCACATCTCCACGGAGTATGCCACCCTGAATTGCAGCTCCCATGGCAACAGCCTCGTCAGGATTCACTCCTTTACTGGGACTTTTCCCAAAGATCTCTGAGACGACCTCTTGAACTTTTGGAACTCTAGTCATTCCACCAACAAGGAGAACCTCATCTACTTCCTTTGCAGATATGCCAGCATCCTTCAAACAGCTCTTGCATGGATTTCTTGTCCTTTCAATCAGATCATTCGCCAAGGCTTCAAATTTTGACCTTGTAAGAGTAATATTCAAATGCTTTGCTCCAGAAGCATCAGCTGTTATGAATGGCAAATTGATCTCGGTCTGGGATGTTGAAGAGAGTTCAATCTTGGCCTTCTCAGCTGCTTCACGAAGCCTCTGCAAGGCCAGTCTATCCTTTGAGAGATCTATCGCCTCCGTTCTCTTGAACTCGCTTACCAAGAACTCTAAGAGCGCATTGTCAAAATCCTCTCCCCCCAAGAAAGTGTCACCATTTGTTGCTTTCACCTGCAAAAGAAAAGACAAGATCACATGATATATACATACGGGCTTCACTTGGCGCCACAATAGGGCTTGTTGCTTGCATCCCAGAGAATGCAGGTTCGAGTCTTGGAAGCAGCCTCCTCACATATATTGTAGCAAGGTTGCATACATTTTAACCCTCACCATACCTTGCATAAGCAGGAGCCTCATGGCACGCGCACACACATATTAAGAGAGAAATGAGCGCACCTCAAATACACCATTTGATATTTCCAGGATAGAAACATCAAAAGTTCCTCCTCCAAGATCAAAAACAGCTATAAGACCTTCCTTGTTATTCATGCCGTAGGAAAGTGCAGCAGCAGTTGGTTCATTGATTATTCTTTGTACATCTAGGCCAGCAATTCTTCCTGCATCTTTTGTAGCCTGCCGCTGAGCATCATTGAAATATGCTGGAACAGTAATTACTGCTTTTGAGACAGACTTCCCAAGATAAGACTCAGCAGTTTCCTTCATCTTTGTCAAAATAAATGCACCAATCTGACTTGGTGAATATTGTTGCCCATTCACCTCAACCCACGCATCTCCATTTGGAGCCTTCACTATCTTGTAAGGAACCATCTTCATCTCCTTCTGGGTCTGAGGATCATCGAACCGGCGGCCTATTAGTCGTTTGGTCCCAAAGACGGTATTGGTTGGATTTGTTACAGCTTGACGTTTGGCAGGAGTTCCAACAAGCAACTCGCCCTTTTGATTGAAAGCAACAACGGAAGGTGTGGTCCGAGCTCCTTCAGCATTCTCAATTACTTTCGGGTTCTGCAGTGCAGATAATAACAGTTACCATAAAAAAGCAGTTGTATAAGCTCAAAGAGTATAACATATTGACATGTAAAAGTTGTAACCTTTCCCTCCATAACGGACACACAAGAGTTGGTAGTTCCCAAGTCAATTCCAATGACATCGTTTCCATCTGGTTTTGAACTGGTTCAGCATTAAAGATTAGCTTAGCATAAACCAAATAAGATAAAAGTTATACGCAAAACAAATATTGACCAAGGGATTACCTAAATGGTCTAGCCAACCTCGCCAACTTATGGGCTAAAGGAGAAATTGCCCTGGATGTATTTGGAACGCCAGAAAGCTGCAAAATCAACCATCAATAATATACATTTTTGGCAGATTAATTTAATATATTATATATTCCAAAAAAAAACACAATTATGGTTGATGAAATAGCGCAAAATCCCATGATATTCCAAAATAAACACAATTATGGTCTAGAACATCATTGAACCATAATTGTGTTTATTTTTATTCCCAAAAAAATCTATGACCATGTCTATTTTAACGTAGATCATTAACTTATTTGTATCCTCTTAAGGGTCCTACAAGATACCCTGCATTCCTTTACATATATGAATCTACAAATAAATAATATAAAGAAACCTCATAATGCTTTCATGCTCTCATTCTGACAAAGGCAACAATCAGTGTAATACAATTTGACAGAGGAAAAGATCAACCATCCATCGCAGTCATATGCTGCTTTTGCAGGTTGTTTGGCGCCAGTAGTACTTCTAAGAGGATACTCTTATCACATTTACCAAGTGTCAAGCCTCAACCTACAGGTGCATATCTTGATAGGAATAAGTTTATGTCTATTTATTTTGCTCAGTGCTTAAGCTTTCACAGATGATAGATAAGCCTGCAATATTAAGTTGTTCCATTATGTGCTGGGTCCAGGGTCAACCATTGACTATTCAGACTAAGCAGCTGGTTAGTTTCATTTAATCCGACCCGAATATTTTGATTATAAGCCACCTGATTAATCAGATTAACCAATTGATTACTCAATCCAAATACTTGACTCTTAATCTAGATTTAAATGACTAATGTTATTGTATTAGAAATTTACATCAATTCACAATGTCAATAACAAAAATCATGTGAATCTCAAAAGTCGATGAATGCCCTCATAAACATTCACCTATGTTTAGGTCTCTTCCTCGCCATCTAGCAAACTGGCTAGCCGTTTAAAATTTTGGAACATCTTAGACGACACGACGACGTACAACACAACAAGAAAGTGAAGCGAAGAAAGAGGAAATAAAGAAGAGAAAGGGAAAAGTCAATGAGTGGTTTGGCGATTTCAACAGTGTGAGTTCAGAATATCAAGCTTCGGCACTTCAGAAGGATAATCTTTGTTGGAAAACCTACTATGAAAGATATGAAGCAAATACCTAAACAAAACAACAGAAGGATGTCAAGCAAATTTGGCAAACCTACTATGTAAATACCATTGTATAGTGTTCCCTACGATAAAGAACATTTGATAAGCATAAAAAGGAAGTCATGGAAATACAAAATTATACAAGAATTGTAAAAAACTACTTCCGAAAAGAACAAAAAAAAAATGTAAATAGAAGGCATGAATTTCTTTAAAATATTACCATTGAAAACATAAAAACTGTAGAAGTCAAAATCAGCATGCAACATTTAGTGTCAACAGAAGGATGAAAGAGCAGGATATTTCCTCATGCATCAATAGCATAAATACTATCTATTCTACTATATAATGTGAAAAGTTGGCTTCACCGTGGAAATTTTCTTTCCAAAAATACCCTTCAATATATATGTACTAATTAAAAAGAATAGGTGCAATAAATTACACCAACAACCATTTTAAAAAAGATGCATTCCGGAGGAATTAATGTATAACGGAAATCGAAAGGTTCATGCTACTTGCTAAATCTTCTAAGTTGTTGCCACGAAATTCCAAGGGTTGAACCCATAACCTATATAATTTAAAAAAAAAAAATTCAGCCAACTCATCAACATCATCCACTCCAAGTGTGTTTTAATAATAAATACGTGCAACGCATGTGCATATATATATATATATATATATATATATATATATATATTTATATATATATATAAGAAAAACTTAATCACAGGCAACATTTGTGTTTCCTTAGTTTCAAAATAAGTGACACACCATAACAAAACCAATCTAATGGGATCATTTGGTGCCATTGTTCCTATACAACGGCTGTCCACTCACAATATGCACATAGATAGGATCGCTAACGCTTAATTCACCATAAATGTATTTGGACAATCATTTCCCCAATAATCAAAATATTGACAATGGCAGTCCTCTTACAATCTGCAAACAGTATATCTAAAGCTCAATTCACCAATGAATACCTTGATCGTCATACCCAACTTCCAATAAATATTACTTAGCATGCTTTGCAGCTTGATGAGATAACAACAGCCTGCTGAATAGCATATCTTTATGACACTAGCCACTATGTTCCAATATGAAACACACATAACAATTCAACCACAACCTCAAGAAATTATACAAAACCCCAAGTCCAAGTAAATTACCAAAATGTACTAGAACAAACCAGTAGCTGAGGTGCAGGGAGAGTCGTGAAATACCATTATGTACAATCTAAATATGACAACTGTATCACTAGTCTAAATCTAATTATCTGATACAAGTTCAAAATGATAACGAGGAAGATTCACGATGAAATTTCAAATCAACTGCCTCATGCTTAACAAATGCTGCCGGAAAACAAATTTAAACTCTTCCTATGGTTCACATATGGTTAATGGCTGATGAGCAAGTATCAGATCCTTCTTTACAGCTCCAATCCAAGTTTGTTTCGGGCTGCCCATAGTTATACCTACAACTCTTCCTAGAAGGTCCGTGCATCTAGTGGTCATCGTTGCAAATGTAAAAATCACCACAAACAATTTCCCCACATCTCATCCACAAACACACCACCTTGAACTTCTTAATTCTTCTCTCGTGACATATTAAACAAATACATCTTAGCACCCTCATTATCATCTAAGCTCCTTTTTGGAGCATTACAGAAAACATCCAAACCTACAAATATTACACATTAAGGTCGGCTTCATGGAATTATCAGGAAAAAAAATAGCCAAGTTCTTAACTTGGTGGAATAATCCGCTTCTTATAATCCAAACATGAAAACCATATCATCATCTTCATGATTAAGCACAACCTCACCTAAACCTCAACATTAGCCTACTTCACCAAATCCTAATCATCAACAAATTCTCCACACAAGAACCCGTCTCATTTTCAAAACTCATAAATAGTAAATCCACTTGGTTTCTACGAGATTGAGATGTCAGCAGTATCAGATCAATATTATATAGGTCTGACATAGCGACTCCCTTCAAAAAAACAAAAAAAAACCACACCCCACGAAAAGTTCAAAACTCGACACAAAAGTCCCAAATCCATAGAAATATTAGCAGAAAAGTCTAATTTTTAACCGGAATAAATGTTGGTCCCGAAGATAGATCTAAGAAGTGGAGAGATCCAAGGAAGGGAAAGAGTTTCCGCAAGACACAAAGTCTGCATTCTAGCCAACACCAAGAGAGACGTAGAGTTTTCGCGAGACACAAAGTCTGCACTCTAGCCAACTCAAATAAAGCACTAAAAAACAGTTACAAACTGACTTCAAGAAAATGCAAAATACAACAACAAAGTGAAAAGTGTTTCTTCTCTTTACGTTCACAGACGCTTCAATGAGATAGAACAAAACAACAAAAAGAAACTCCTCGTGGGTGAACAAGTCACCGGTGCTCAAAGAAAGATTCGGCCTATAAGCGCTCTACCCCTAAGAACCAGCAAGTTCAAGTATGAACCTCTAGAACGCTCTTCGTCACCATCGAAAAGACTTCGGAACTCAAAATGAGAAGGAAAAGTCCTATGCGCGCATAGACTTATGTTGTTGCTGCTAGAGGCGCATAGACTTCCTGGAGTGGAATTTGTGCCCTCCGTTTCTCTCTTCCAGCCCTCAACTCAGAAGAGTGGTGCTCTATCTATAGAGCTGGCTAGCACCTATGAGCGCATAGGCACCGGCCAACCAAATCCCACGAATCCGGGCCTAGCCGCCGACACTGCACCGTGTCACACGCCGACAGCGTCGCCCCGCGCCGCATGCTGACGGTGCCAAACGCATAGCACCATGACACATAGCCGCCATGACGCATAGCACCTTAGCAAGCAACCGTGCATGCAACTCATACATAAAAGGAGAGCACGAGCGCCGTGCAACGATGCTAATGTGCAAAGTGCGCCATCAAAGTGCCACTTTGCGCCCTTCCGCGCCCGAGTCTCATATGGAACCCAAAGAGAGTGACAACAAAGGCTTGTTCTTTTTGATTTAAACTTAAATATCTAGAAAAATCAACACACATGGGCCACCTCACCCCATGTGCATACTCCAACACACACACTTGCAATTTTCCTATAAAGTCCCATCACAAACACCCCACGAAAAGTGCAAAACTCGACACAGAAGCCCCAACTCCACATAAATATTAGCAGAAATTTCTAATTTTTAACCTGAATGAATACTCCCTTAACAATTTTCCTATAAAGACCCATCACAATCAAGCCTAGTAACACTAAAACCCTAGGATCGCATCAGTAGAACGTACAACACAAAGCACAAGTAATAGCATGAAATCGATCGGTCGAGGTGAAGGGAGCTTACGGATCGAAAGGGAGAGGCGAGTTCCCGACGCCTGAGGGCCCGGAGGATGACGGAAGTCGCCATTTTGTATGCAGAGAGCTGAGATTTTTAGGGTTTTGCTATCTAGGGTTTTGCGGAAGGGGAGAAGGTATGTTCTTTGTTTTTTATTAAGCGGTGGTGATCGAGACCTAATTTTGAGCGAACGAGACTCCTTCTAGTAGGGTCCAGAAGCAACGATGGGTGGGATACAGAAGCAGCACGTGGAACCCCCTAGGGGTGAGCGTTTGAATTAATTCTCGAACCAAATCGAAATACCAAATAAACCGAACTTACTAATCTAAAATGGAAATCGAAACCGTATTAACCATAACCGGAACGAACCTATAAACAATTTGATTTATTCGATTGGACTAACTTTATTGTTGAATAGACGGAACCTAAAATTAATATTATAAACAAATAATATTAAAATAATATTTTTTAGATAAATTTTGACATGTCTCCTACTTTGTTTATCATATTTTATGGTGTATTTCACTATTTTGTAAAAATGTACACCTTCCACTTTGAACGGAATCGTTAGAAATATTTTTTTTGACCAAAAAGTTCATGTCTCTTTCCTCCCCTCTCCCCCCCCCCCCCCCCCCTCCTCATCCCACCACTTGCCGGCGCTCCCAGCTACCACCTCTGCTCCCCCCCCTCCACCGCCCCTCCCCCGCCACCGCTCGCTTCCCCTCCCCCCTCCCTACCACCCCCCCCCCCGGGTCTCCGCTCTCCGCGCATCAGCAATCCCGGCAGCGGCGTCAAGTAAGACGGAGGGGAACGGGGCGGTGGCCGAGAGCGACAGCGGAGGTGGGGAGGGGGGGAGTGCACGGAGAGGAGAGGGAAGGGGAGTGGCGGCGAAATCCTGCCTAGGGGGGAGAGGAAAGACGAAGAAGAAAATGGGAGGGTTATTTTGGTCAAAAAAATTTGGTCAAAACAGTTGACCGTCAATTTCTGACGAATTTCGTCCAAAGTGAAAAATGTTGTATATTTTTGCAAAACATGGGTGCACCGTAAAATGTGGTAAACAAAGTGGGGGGCAAGTCAAAATTTCTCTATTTTTATACATAAATTTGTTTTTTTGTTTTAATGTCGGGTTGAAAAATAGACTAGTTGTTAGATAGCAAAGTAGGTGTCACCCCCAGTTTTCGAATTAGGGGTATTTTCGTCATTTTTCAAGTTTTATGATTTTTAGGAATTTTATTTGATTTTATATGATTTTTAGGGATTTATTTTAGTCGGTTTGAATTTTATCCAATTTGGACTTAAGTTGGAGATCCGGGGTAGCCTGGACACTAGTGGGACCCACATACTAGCTGGGCTTGGCCCACATACCATCCTAATTAGGCTAGAAACCATAAACCCTATTTCTATGGCTTAATTAGTCATTTTAGAGCTTAATTAGTTAATTAAAATTAGACCGAAACGAACCAAACCAAATCCGAACCAACTAAACCTAAGTCTAATGGGTTTGGAGGGTTATTGGATCTCACACAAACCCAATAACACCCCCCCCCCCCCCCCCCACCATGGCCGGCCACATGTAGGAGCACCCCCCTCTTTCTTCTTCACTAAGAAACACTCTCTCTCTCTAATTTCATTTCTTCTTCCAAGCTTTCTTTCTCCAAGGATTTTTCCATTTAGGTATGCATTTAATCCCCTCATTTAATTCTTTTTAGCTTTAACTCTTTCACAATAAATGTAGAGAAAGGGATTCTCTACACTTTGCCCTAAAATTTGTAGGATTCCCTAAAAATCTAGGTTAGAGATTTAATTTGGGATTTTCCTAATTGAGAGTGGTGTATATATATATATATATATATATATATATATATATATATATATATATATATATATATATATAAGTATTTGTGTGTGGAGTGAGAGAATGGTGGTGGTGGTGTATGAGTGAGAGTGGTGGTGAGAGTGTGTGTTTGTGTGTGTGTGTGAGTGTGTTTGTGAGAGAGTATGTGTGGGTGTATGAATTTAGATATATATAGATATGTGTATGTGCCTATGTATATATATATAGATATATGTTTGTGTGTATATATATGTATCTATATGTGTGTGTGTGTGTATATATATATATATATATATATATAGAGAGAGAGAGAGAGAGAGAGAGAGAGAGAGAGAGAGAGAGAGAGAGAGAGTAGAAGAAGAAGAAGAAGAAGAAGAAGAAGAAGAAGAAGAAGAGAAGCAGCAGCAGCAGCTGTGGCAGCAATGCCAACAGCAGCAGCAGCTGTGGCAGAAATGCCACACAGCAACAGCAGCAATAGCTCCTGCAGCAGCAGGAACCCCCCCTCCCCCCCTAGCTCTTTTAGCCCCCCATTTGCCCCTTTAACCCCCTAGTATGTATATATATATATATATATATATATATATATATATATATATATATATATATATATATATAGGTAGATGTATAGTTAGATAGTAAGAAGAAGATTAAGAAAAAGAATAAGAAGAAGGATGAGAATATAAGAAGAAGAATTAGAGGAATAGGATTAGAAGAAGAAGAGTTAGAAGAGGAAATATGAAGAAGAAGGAAAAGGGTTAGAAGAAGTTAAGAAAAGGAAATTAGAATTAGAAGAAGGAGAGAAATGAGATTAGGAATTAGGAAGAGAATTTGAATAGGAAAATTAGAAGAAGTTAGATTAAGAAGAGAATTAGAAGAAGTAGGAAGGAAGGAAGAAGAATTAGAAGAATAGGATTTAGGGGAGTTTGAGTTAAAGGGCGAAATCGAGCTCCGAGCGTCGGAATGAGTTGAAACTTGGGGGAGACCTAGATTATATAGATTAGACTTTGCGGGAAGGCTCCCGAGTTGAAATCGGGGTTGTAGGGCACCGGTATCGCGCCGTACCATTGCGTATCTTGATTTATTCAAGATATCGCCAATGGGCCGTAAGATGGACTAGACGTCCACTCTACCTAGGTATTTTGGTAGGTAATGAACGTGTAGGCTAGTACCCTACTACCCTAGGGAGCACGGGTCAAAATACCAAGCGTAGGTAGGCTAACTTGGTAATTGCCTAAGTTAGAATTTTACCTTTTTAAAGGATAAAATAGGATATTGGCCTACGGCCAAGATTTGAGTTTCGAAGTCCAAGATGGACTTGGATATGGATTGTAAGGGTTGGTAATGATTAGAAATAGCCGCCTAGACCTAGTCTTGACCCCGGTTGACCACGGTTGACTTTTTAGACCAAAAGTCAACTATGGGTCAACACTTTACCCAATTTAGTCCCAAATTTCATTAAACTTGGACCGTTGACCAAAAGTCAACTATTAGTCACCAGTGACCTAAGGTTGACCTAGAGTTGACCAGAGTTAACCCATTGACCAAAAGTCAACTGTAAGTCAACTTTCGACCTAGTTTGATTCGGATTGACTTCCAATGTCCTCCCATGACCAAGATTGAACCAACTATACATGTCTTGACCTAGTATGACTTAATAGGATTTAATTTGATTTGACTTTACTTCCTAAACATCATAGTATTGATACGTCTTGTTCTCTATAGGTCCTCGAGACACTGCAGTGGATCCGGTTGACATATTTTATCATCTTACAGGCGAATACATTCTCTGATACTTATTCCCAATTTATGATAACTGTTATGATTCATGTACTTAGTGTTGATATGCTTATTCCTGACACATGGTTCTCACGGATTGGTATTCCTGGATCCCGACGAGAGATGTTTCTCCTTCTTAGGTTGGGATGTATTGTGCAAGCTCCCTTGTAGCTCTTGCTCAATATATGGTCACTGATTCTATAGAAGGCTCGCTACCTTCTCATTAGAATTCCGTGCAGTGACGTGTCCTGTTTGGATCCATTCTACCAGTTGGGGTAGGGGGAGTAGTAGCGTATGTCTGTGATCATATCCCCTTGCATTCTTGAACAGTATGAGTCATATACCGCACTTATGACTTGCCAGGCCAGTTCTCGACAGGTACCCAAGCCGATCACAAGTTGAAACTACTACTCACACACATTGGACATATGGCTTTTCTTGATTTGTGTACATACCATGATTCAGTTATACTTTCTTGTTCTAGCTCTAGCTCTACAGCTTACCATGCCATGATACATTTATGTACACTCCATGATTTTATTGTATATGCTCTATTTTCAGTCTTATAGCTTTTATTCTATCTTGAGATCTGTTATGAGATATATGTACTCGTTCCATCCTGACTGGATATGTTGACAAAATATTACAGATGCAGATGAGGAGGATTGCAGTACCTACTACGGTCTGGATGACGTAGTGGGCTTAGACTTGGTCCCGCAGGGCTTAGCTCCGTCTGACGAGACTTTACCACTTGCTTAGTTAGAGTAGGTCTTTTGTACTGGACCTTGTCTCCAGTTACTTTTGAGACTGTATTACATTTGGATTGTATTAGAGACTGGACTTGTATATTATTTGTGTTTGGACTTGTCAGGTTATATTTTATCGTCTTGTTGTCTTTATCTTTCAGTCTTTACTTTATCATCTTAGAGTTGTGATTGAGCACTCATATATATTCATTGCTTGTCCTCCGTTCGGAGTTGACCATATTCTCGACAGGTTTTTATATATATATATAAACTGTTGTTAGAGTAGAAAATCTACAGTGTTCCACGCCGTTTTTCCGGTGAGGGCTGGGCGTTGTCACGTACACGTGCCATTATAGCGGGTGCGGGTCATGACACATTTTAGTGGTGGTCCACGCAGGTCCTGAAGTCATAATTAGTGCGATGTCGTAGCGGCACTCGTCTTAGAGTGTTGACTACGAGCCTGTGTTACACATAGGAGATAGTAGGCTAAGAGTACTCAATCATAGTAGGATCTTTCCTTGCTTATCTTGCTTACCGTCTTTAATATTGATTTACTGCATTCTAGCTGTCCTCCATTGATATTGTCCTTCATGTGCCATATTGATATCATCTTTTCAATCTGTCTCCAGGATGGTTATGACTCATTCTCCTGGTGAGGAGCATGGGGAGACGGAGAGGTCTGCTACCTCTGGCGGACCGGCTCCGGTCACTTCTCCTGCAGATGGGACTTCTGTTGGGGCTCTCGGGGGTACTCCTCCAGCGCTCTCGATGATCGTCCCTGGGGCCATTGCGGGTGCTCTTTCCGCAGTGCCGGAGGCTACGGCGGGAGTTGTCGGGGGCGTTCTTCCTCCTCAGCAGGGGACTCCTCCGGTGATGGTGGGAGCTATTCCTCAGTTGCCTTCTCTGCCCACAGACATGGGGCAGATGCTCGCGTTCTTTCAGCAGGTGCTGGAGTCCCAGCGGGCCCAGCACGAGGCTCAGTTGAGGCAGACAGAGGCCATGCGCCAGGGCATGGAGGATGCACACAGGTTGGCTATGGCGGCAGTGGAGCGTGGGGCTCCACAGAGGGAGGTGCAGCAGCAGCAGAAGATCGGGGATATCCAGGCTTTCAAGAAGCTGGTCCGAGAGATTTCAAGGGGACCGAGGGCATTATTTATGCTGATGACTGGCTCGAGGATATCGAGCGCCAGATGAGGGTCTCCCGCCTGGCAGACGACCTGAAGGTCGAGGCGGTTGGCTTGCAGTTGTTAGATGTTGCCCGGACATGGTTCCGGAACGAGCCGGCTCTCGCAGGAGAGGGCCACACTTGGACTGAGTTTCGGGCCCTGTTTAGAGAGAAGTTCTTTTCCCCCACAGACAAGATCGGCCTAGTACGGCAGTTTCAGAACCTGCAGCAGGGCGGTATGACTGTGGAGGAGTATGCGACGGAGTTCGGCCGGCTGAGCCGATACGCCGAGTACATGGTGAGCGACCCGTGTTGACACAAAGTCACAGTCAACCAAATATTGACTACATTGACTAAATAATATCTGTATAAATTCAATACGACACACGACGTCTGCATTCAGTTCAGGACAGACAAAAGCTCAGTTTCCGACTCTCAGTGTATTTTCGAGTCTGTACTTTTATATTTTATTGAGTCTAGAAGTATGTACTCTGAGTTATGCTGAGCTCTTGGAACTTAGTCTATAAGCCTACCCAAAATTCCAAGCTCCACCAAAACAAAAAAAATGCCCACAAGTCCCACTTAGAACCACTCTGTGCTCTGGAGACAGAGTTCGGGCCGAACTCTGCCTCCACACAGAGTTCGGGCCGAACTCTGTCCCCTAGAAATCAGGAACCCTAATTTTAGGGTTAGCTGGTTGCTAGCTGTCCAACGGCCAAATTTTTGAATTTTCCTACCCGAATTCTGGCCGAATTCTGCCTCTAAAAACACTATAAATAGGGCATGAATTCTCTCTTTTTTACTCACTCAATCTTCTCTTCTCTTCTCTCCTACAAGCTCAATAAGCCATACCCTTCCTATCTACTAGCCACAAGCCTCCTAAGTCTCGAGTGCTCAGCATCTCTCAGTTAGGATTCTTGTGCAAGAGTGAAGAAGTCGCTTGGACAATTCCAAGCAAATCGCCACTGCGATCCTCTGTTAGAAGTTGACGTGCTCTTCTGAAGAAAAGGCACGGGTTGTAAGCTACTATTTCACAAATAGTGGATTTAATCCTGAGCTAGAGTTCTCAGGCCTGGACTAGTCCTCCACGAGGGAAACCAGGTTAAAATCGCTGTGTTTGCGTATGCTCTTCTGCTCTTCATTTATTTTTCGCACTTTACTCTGATTATTTATTGTTGGTGAAAGAGTTATTTTTAATTGGCTATTTTTCTATATAAACTCTATTCACCCCCCTCTAGAGTTGCCAAACTGTTCTTCAATTGGTATCAGAGCTCTGTTCTCTTTATAAGGACTAACATCCTAAGAGCTGATCCATGGCAACCACACAATCCTTGATTTCCAATCATGGTGAAGGTCAGTCCACTCATAGGCCTCCCCTATTTGATGGGACTAACTACACATATTGGAAAACAAGGATGAGCTTCTATCTTAAGTCTCTAGACTTTGACCTGTGGACTGTCGTCACTGACGGTTAAAAAAAGCCCGCCAGAATAGTTGTCGATGGTGACCTCATTGAGAAACCACACGACAAATATTCTGTCGAGGAGAAGAAACAGGCAAGTCTAGATGCTAGGGCTATTAATGCTTTATTCTGTACCATAGACAGGAATGAGTTCAACAGGGTCTCTACATGCACCACTGCTCATGAAGTATAGAGACTTCTAGAAGTGACGCATGAAGGAACCACACAGGTCAAGGAATCCAAAATAAGCCGTCTCACTCAAGAATACGAAGCTTTCAAGATAAAGCCAAGTGAGACGATCACTCAAATGTTCACAAGATTCCTCGACATCATCAATCCTCTATCCTCGCTTGGAAAGCAGTACTCAAACCACGAGATGATTCGTAAGCTGCTCAGAGGGCTACCAAAGATTTGGAACCCTAAGGTGACAGCCATCATAGAAGGAAACGATCTCACAACAATGTCAATGGAGACCTTGATGGGTAAGCTTATGACTCACGAGCTTGACCTCAAGGACTTCGAAGAGCCTGCTCCGAAGACCAGGGAGATCGCACTCAAAGCTCATCAACGAAGAGCTAATCATGATGAGACCGAAGAAGATAATTCGGATGATGAAGACCAAGCTCTTATGGTTCGCAACTTCAGAAAATTCCTTCGCTTCAATCGAAGGAAGAAGGAATCTCAAGAAGACGATGAAGAAGAACCAACTTGTTACGGTTGCAAGAAAACTGGACATGTCCGAAAAGACTGCCCATTCCTAAAGAAGAGCAACCGCTATGAGAAGCCATACAAAAAGAACTCATCAAAGAAATATGCCAACACAGGCATCTGGCATGAAAGTGAAGCAAGTGACTCTGAGGAAGAAAAGGACTCTCCTCAAGATACAACAAATGTGTGCCTGATGGCAACTTCTAACAAGGTATCTAACGAAACTCTGGATGACTTCTCTTTTGATGAACTTGGCGATGCTTTCACTGATTTACTCGATGATCATAAAAAGGTCATCGGTAAATATAAACATGCCAAGGACAAAATCAAAAGTCTAGAAGATGAGATACAAAGAATTTCTTTACTTCTTGATAATGTTAGAAACACATCACCCACCAATGACACTGATGAAGTATCCAAGCTTAAATTAAGCTTACATGATGCTGAAGCACGTATTGAGCAACAAACTCAAAAAATCACTACTCTCAACACGTTGCTTGCTGAAGAAAAGAGTAGACATAAGATTTCCATGACTAAGATTTATGGCTTAAATATTAAGGTTGATGAACTGCAAGCTGTTTCTAAAAGATTAGAAACCAATTTGGGTAAACAGGTTGTTCAACCTCAAACCCAATCACATGGGCACAATACCACTCATGCTAGTCAATCACGTCATTCTCATGCAGCACATAACCATGCATTTATATACACAAACTTTTACAAACCACGTGCACGTAAGAACAATTCTCACTCAGTACACACTCATCATGCACAAAGACACAATCAACATCACTCCACACATAAAAATCATCATGCCATGCCATATAGACAAAATCATCATGCAATGCCATATAGACAAGGTTCTCATATACCATATAGACAAAATCATCATGACATGCCATCTAGACAATATCAGCAAGTCACACATCATAGACAATACCATCATTCTATGCCTCATAGACACCATCACCATGCCACTTATTCCATGCATAATCATCTTCACCATGCTAACTCTTCACATCATGTCCATCCTCATCCTGTTGCTTATAGATATTATTCTCATGCTCCTAGTATAAATAAGAATGCTATCTGTACTTATTGTGGATTACATGGACACATCTCACCACAGTGCAGAGTTAGAAGACTTGTAGATAAAAGGATATATGCTTGGTTCCCAAAGACTAACTTTTCAGGACCCCCAAGAACTCGGGTACCAAAGGTCACATCTACTCTTGATGTAGGTGGACCTTCCCTCCTCAACTGAAAGTAAGTGGATTCTCGATAGTGGATGCTCGCGACATATGACGGGAGACGTAAATCTTTTTGCATCACTATCGATGAAGAGAGAAGGATACGTATCCTTCGGTAACAATCTCAAAGGGCACATTATAGGTAATGGTATCATTGGTCATCCTCCTTCTCCTGTAATAAAGGATGTCTGCCTAGTGACCGAGTTAAAGCATAACCTGCTCAGCATTAGTCATCTTGCTGATCATGGATATGATATTAACTTTGGACAAAACAGTTGCTACATCTATGATAGGTCAACATGAGACATTGCTTTTGAAGGGAAAAGAGAGGACAACATCTACATTTTCTATCTTTCTATAAATACTAACAATGCAGGTAGATGTCTATATGCCCACAAAGACGAACGACTACTTTGGTACCAGCGTCTTGGTCATGCCAACATGGATGCTATATCCAGGCTTTCCACCAAGAAGCTAGTGAGAGGATTGCCTGACATCACGTTCAAAAAGGATACGGTATGTGCCGAATGTGAACTAAACAAGGCAACTAAATCCTCATTTCATTCTATCAACTCTGTAAGTACTACTAGACCCTTGCAACTACTTTATATGGATTTATTTGGTCCTAGTAGAATAGCTAGCCTTGGAGGCAAACTTTATGCATTTGTTATTGTTGATGATTTTTTTGGGTTTTCTTTCTCGCTAATAAGAGCGATGCTATTTCTGCTTTCAAAATTTTTGTAAAGAAAGTTCAAAACGAAAAAGGCTACATGATTACTCGAATCCGAAGTGATCATGGAGGCGAATTCGTAAATTATGATTTTGAAAGTTTTTGTAATGCAAATGGCTTTGATCATGAATTTTCTTGTCCTAGAACTCCTCAACAAAATGGTGTTGTGGAGCGGAAGAATAGAACTCTCGGTGATATGGCCAGAGTCATGTTGAATAAATTTTCACTTCCGAAATATTTTTGGGCAGAAGCTGTTAGTACAGCATGCCACATTTTGAATAGGGTGCTGATTCGTCCCATTACGAAGAAAACACCCTATGAGCTTTGGTTTGGGAGAACCCCCAATGTTTCTTATTTTAAAGTTTTTGGCTGTAGATGTTTTATCCTTAACACCAAAGACAACTTAGGCAAATTTGATGCCAAAGCTGACGATGGTATCTTTCTTGGTTATGCCGCCAAGAGTAAGGGATATAGAGTTTTTAATAAACGCTCACTTATTGTGGAAGAGTCAACAAATGTGACTTTTGATGAAGACAACAGTGCAGCAAGTACTCTTGATGATGACGTTGAGCCATCAACTTCTACTCCAATGAATACTTCAACCGAAACTAATTCTCTGGAGGGTTTGCCTAAGAAATTCTCTTTCAAACCTTCTCATCCAGAAAATTTAGTTATAGGAGAAGTTTCACGTGGAGTAACTACTAGATCATCACTAAGAGACTCCGTTGCTAGCACTGCCTTCATTTCACAAGTAGAGCCTAAAAACATTTCTGAAGCTTTTAATGATGAATTTTGGATTTCTGTTATGCAAGAAGAACTCAACCAATTTGAGAGGAGCCAAGTATGGGAACTAGTTCCTAGACCGGCTAATCACTCAATAATTGGTACCAAATGGGTGTTTAGAAACAAAGTAAATGAAGATGGTTCAGTCACTCGTAACAAAGCCCGTCTAGTAGCTCAAGGATACAATCAAGAGGAAGGTATCGACTACGATGAGACATATGCTCCTGTTGCTAGACTAGAATCCATTCGGATGCTTTGTGCTTTTGCCAATCATCAGAAATTTAAATTATTTCAGATGGATGTTAAAAGTGCTTTCTTGAATGGCTTTATTAAGGAGGAAGTTTATGTCAAACAACCCCCTGGCTTTGAAAATCACAAATTTCCCGACCACGTGTTCAAGCTGAAGAAAGCGCTTTATGGCCTTAAACAAGCCCCCAGAGCTTGGTATGAAAGGCTAAGCAATTTTTTGCTTGAGAAAGGTTTTTCAAAAGGGAAAATTGACACTACACTGTTTATCAAATCTTTCAAAGACACCATTCTATTAATTCAGATTTATGTTGATGATATTATTTTTGGGTCTACTGATGAAACTCTTTGTCAAGAATTTGCCAAGTGTATGCAGACGGAATTTGAGATGAGCTTGATGGGAGAGCTCAACTATTTTCTTGGTCTACAAGTAAAACAACTGGCTAATGGAACTTTCATCTGCCAATCAAAGTACACCAAGGACATGCTGAAGAAGTTCGATCTTGACAACATCAAACCAATCAGCACGCCAATGGCTACTTCAACCAAACTCGAACCAGATGAGAGTGGCAAACCTGTTGATCAACGTAAGTATCGAGGTATGATAGGCAGCTTACTTTATTTAACTGCTAGTCGTCCCGATATCATGTTCAGTATTTGCCTATGTGCTAGATATCAAGCTAATCCTAAGGAATCACACATGACCGCGGTTAAGCGTATCTTTAGATACCTTAAGGGTACGGTTACAGTAGGCCTATGGTATCCCAAGTCAACATCATTTGATCTTATTGGTTACTCCGATGCTGACTTCGCTGGATGCAAGGTCGACCGTAAAAGTACGAACGGCACGTGTCATTTATTAGGAAAAGCTTTAGTCTCCTGGTTTAGCAAGAAGCAGAACTCTGTTGCACTATCCACAACAGAAGCTGAATACATAGCAGCTGGGCGTTGTTGTGCACAAATTCTGTGGATGAAGCAAACCCTTGAGGACTATAAGTTATCTTTCATGCATATTCCTATATTCTGTGACAATACTAGTGCAATCAATTTGACTAAGAACCCTGTCTGCCACTCACGCACTAAACACATTGAAATCAGACACCACTTTTTGCGTGATCATCAGCAAAATGGCACGATTAACTTAGAATTTATTGACACTGATCATCAGCTGACAGATTTCTTTACTAAGCCACTATCCGAAGAGCGCTTCAATTTTCTTTGTCGTGAACTTGGAATTTTAGATGAAGCAGTTATAAATTGAAACTCACCTGCGTAAATATCGAGTATATTGTGATTCTTTTACGAAGAATGTGGTATGGGTACAAGCCGAAAGGGTCCTTCTGACAACAAGGCGTAAAAGCCTAAGCGACACGGTGCACTAGTCCTCAGGACTACCGCTAGCTGGGATCCGGCCCCTGCAGCTGACCCATGGCAAATTTGGACTATTGAACCACAGTATATGTCCTTATTTATTATATGGCTCGTTTTCGATTTAATATTGCCTAATTGATATTTTCTAAAGTTCATTCTGTTTTCTGAGTACCTCTCTATCTATTTCTTTAAATTCAACACTCTTTGTTGTCCTCAACTATCTTTTGTTTAACTCTTAAACATTTTCTTCATGTTCTTTGCTTGTTTTCAGTTCTGGACCATTGATCCAGAACTCCGGCCGAACTCTGCCCCTATCAGAGTTCGGGCCGAGTTCGGTTCTTAGGTTCCAGAGTCGGGATCTGGCTCTGCCGTTGGATCAATTCTAATCCAATGGTCAATATTTCACCCGACCAAAGACCAAGCCCTACTTTATTTCGGGATTCCCTCTCTTTCCTCCCATATTTCCTTCTTCTCCACCTCTTCCATCTTCTTCCTTCCAAACCCTAACCCTAGTTCTTGATATAGAGGGCTCTATTTCTTCTCAAAATCAAGGGAAAGGGGTTTTTCAACATTCTCTTCAACTGTTTGGTATTCTTTTCAGGTATATCTCTCTTTTTCTATCATTTCCAAGTTCTCCTCTTTTATTTCAAATGGCATCTCGCTTGTCCAAACGAGGGAGAAGGACTCGACATGAGGGTGCTTCCTCTTCGGTTCCTCCTCCTCCGATTGAACAAGTAGTTGAACAACACCCCATTCATCTGTTGTTCAATCCGCCGCGTCCCGATGACCCTAACACTTACGACGACCGTTTATTTGTATCGCTAAAAGCCTCTAATGAATGGTTTAGCGATTTTAGAACTCGTCCGGTGTTTGGGGGCCATCCCATAAATTTCACTATATTTTCACATTATGAGTCATTATTCCGTGATCTTTGTTTGGATGAACTTGTTGCTTCAAATTCTGTCATCTACCATAGTGCAATTCAAATGTTCTACTGTAATCTGACTCACGATGCAACCCACATCTATTCCCGGGTTGCTGGCATTAACATTGCCTTCAATGATTCTGAGTTGGGAGACTTTCTTGCTCTCCCGAATCTTGATGTGTGGGACAAGCTTGTGGAAGCACGTCAACTTCAATTTGTTGGCGATACTTCCCTTGAAGGATTCAAGGAGGATTTATGTGCTCCTAACGTAAGTCCTCGCAAGCTAAAGGCCAAGCATCTCACCCCCTACTTTTATGAACTTCATCGCATCGTGTTCAATACTATCTTGCCCAAGGCTGGCTCAACAGATGAAGTCACTTATCTTGAGATCTCCGCCTTATATCATCTCCACTATCGTATTCCATTCAACTTTCCACGGACTATGATGGATTGGATGATCAACTGTCGGAAGAAACCAAGAGCTTTGGTTTATCCTCTCTATCTTCCTTTAGTTTTTCGTGCTTTCATCATTCATATCCATGATTGTCCGTTCCTGCCTGCACCTGCCTTTCTATCCAAAGCACGACGCCTTCAGCCTGTCGCTGCTTCTGAGTCATCTGAGCATTCTGCTGATGAGGAGCCTGACGCCCCTCCTTTTGGTCAGGATGCACCTCCTCCTCCTGCCACTCTTGAGTCTCTTCAGACTATGCTTCGCGATCGCTTTGCTATTGAGGATGATCGCTGGACGCAGCAGGATTACCGTACCACCTTGCAGATCAGTGCCCTTGGGAACTCTCTGCATGATATGCGGTATTCACTTGCTCGTCATCCTGATCTGCATGTGCCTATTGAGCGGGATCCAGATCGCGCGGGTCATCGTATAGACGATCCGTGGGTCATGAGGTATATGGATCCTGATGATACTTTTGTGGACCCTCGTCGCTCATTCCCTGGTCCTTCAGATGTTCCAGGACCTTCTCGTGCTCCATAATGGAGATTGGTTTGATATGCTGCTGCCACTGCTGATGGTCTTAGTTGCCTTTTGATTTTAGTTATTTCAGTTTGTTATGGATTTATGTACTGGATTTCTGTCTTCACACCCTGATGATGTGCTTGTCATTCTGGTTGGTGGATAACATTTTATGCTATTTTTCGTAGTTTTACTTTATGTCAGTGACTTGTTTTATTAGTATTATACTGTTTCTTCTCTGCTTGGTGTGGTTGGATTAATTTTCATTGTCTATACTGCTATCCTTATGCAGTCTATATGATCCTTTATATTGCTAACTGCCAAAAGGGGGAGAAATATGTATATTTCAAATGTATATCTGTCTGTGCTTGTGTTTGCTTTTGGAAAAATATTTTTATCAGGCCACAGGTTCTATGCATTATTTACGGGGGAGAGCTATTGATTCTAGCTCGGCACCGTTCACTGATTACGGGGGAGCTATCTTATTCTAGCTCGGCATTGTTTATGGGGGAGCTGTGTTTTAACCAACTGTGTCCAGGTATGAATATTGAAATATACATTTATTATTTTGTCAATTATCAATATGGGGGAGATTGTTGACACAAAGTCACAGTCAACCAAATATTGACTACATTGACTAAATAATATCTGTATAAATTCAATACGACACACGACGTCTGCATTCAGTTCAGGACAGACAAAAGCTCAGTTTCCGACTCTCAGTGTATTTTCGAGTCTGTACTTTTATATTTTATTGAGTCTAGAAGTATGTACTCTGAGTTATGCTGAGCTCTTGGAACTTAGTCTATAAGCCTACCCAAAATCCCAAGCTCCACCAAAACAAAAAAAATGCCCACAAGTCCCACTTAGAACCACTCTGTGCTCTGGAGACAGAGTTCGGGCCGAACTCTGCCTCCACACAGAGTTCGGGCCGAACTCTGTCCCCTAGAAATCAGGAACCCTAATTTTAGGGTTAGCTGGTTGCTAGCTGTCCAACGGCCAAATTTTTGAATTTTCCTACCCGAATTCTGGCCGAATTCTGCCTCTAAAAACACTATAAATAGGGCATGAATTCTCTCTTTTTTACTCACTCAATCTTCTCTTCTCTTCTCTCCTACAAGCTCAATAAGCCATACCCTTCCTATCTACTAGCCACAAGCCTCCTAAGTCTCGAGTGCTCAGCATCTCTCAGTTAGGATTCTTGTGCAAGAGTGAAGAAGTCGCTTGGACAATTCCAAGCAAATCGCCACTGCGATCCTCTGTTAGAAGTTGATGTGCTCTTCTGAAGAAAAGGCACGGGTTGTAAGCTACTATTTCACAAATAGTGGATTTAATCCTGAGCTAGAGTTCTCAGGCCTGGACTAGTCCTCCACGAGGGAAACCAGGTTAAAATCGCTGTGTTTGCGTATGCTCTTCTGCTCTTCATTTATTTTCCGCACTTTACTCTGATTATTTATTGTTGGTGAAAGAGTTATTTTTAATTGGATATTTTTCTATATAAACTCTATTCACCCCCCTCTAGAGTTGCCAAACTGTTCTTCAACCCGGTGATCCGAGCAGAGCGCTTCCGGGAGGGATTGACATGGGATATCAAGATCCTGATCCCTTCATTCTATGCGACATATGCAGAGGTTTATGCGGAGGCTCGGAAGGTGGAGAGGGAGTGGGGCTTGAAGCCGAAGAGGGATCGTAATTTGTTTTCGGGGGCCAGTAGCAGCACAAGGGCTGCTAAGCGCCCTCAGCTTCAGCACCAGACATTCCAGCATCATCAGCAGGGGCAGGCCAGAGCATCTGTCCAGAGGGTTCAGCAGCGTCCGGGGCAGGACGATCCACCGTGCCACTTCTGCAAAAAGCCCGGTCACCTCTTTGAGTTCTGCAGGAGGAGGCTGGGGCTGTGTCTCTTTTGCGGTGCCGCTGGGCATCAGATGCGGGAGTGTCCTAAGAACTCCCGTACCGGTGGAGCAGCTCAGAGGGCACATGTTCAGAGGACACCAGCTAGTGTGCCGGTAGTTCAGCGGGGTCCACTTCCGACCCAGCAGCAGCAGTTTGTTCAGCACCGCCAACAGAGGGGTGGTCAGGGTAGAGCCTTTGCTCTTGCAGCCGAGGAGATGGAGCCTATTGCGGATGTTGTCGCAGGTTCTATTCTGCTCGATTCTTTTCCAGCTTTAGCCTTATTTGATTCTGGTGCTACGCACAGTTTTGTGTCTGTTTCTTTTGCTCTTAGGCACAATATTATTGCTGAGTATCTTGGTAGGACTTACAAGATTATGACTGGGAATGGCATCATCCTAGTTAATAATGTTTGTAAGGGACGTAGAGTTTCTTTGAAAGGCCGGAAGCTGAGTGCGTGTTTGCTCGTAATGCCACTTCCGAGTTACGATGTGGTACTCGGTATGGACTGGTTGAGCATGCACCACGCTAGCATCGACTGCCGAGGGGACAGGATTCTGTTTAGGCCGTCGGGAGAGCCGGAGTATGAGTTCACCGGGGGTGCAGCGGAGCAGGGAGATGGATTCTGCGGAGCGTTGTTGGCGGGGCCGGTGTTGCCGCATCCACTCATTGCTGAGTTCTTGGATGTATTTCCCGAGGAGCTGTCCGGGATGCCGTCAGATCGTGATGTTGAGTTTTCTATAGATTTAGTGCCGGGCGCTGAGCCTATCTCCCAGCACGTCTATAGAATCAACAACAGTGAGTTAGTGAAGCTGAAGAGACAGGTCGACGAGCTGGAGGACAAGGGCTTTATTCGATCTAGTTCTTCACCTTGGGGCGCACCAGTTCTTTTCGTCCCCAAGAAGGATGGTACGGTACGTCTGTGCATTGATTACAGGGCGCTCAACAACCTTACCATCAAGAACAAGTATCCTTTGCCAAGGATTGATGACTTGTTCGACCAGTTGAGCGGGGCGAGGGTGTTCTCGAAGATCGACTTACGTACCGGGTACCATCAGCTGAAGATGAAGCGGGATGACATTCCGAAGACAGCCTTTCGGACCCGCTATGGCCAGTATGAGTATACCGTCATGCCGTTTGGGTTGACCAACGCCCCGACGGTATTCATGAACTTGATGAACAAGGTATTTCATCAGTACCTTGACAAGTTCGTGGTGGTCTTCATTGATGACATTCTCATCTATTCGAAGACACCAGAGGAGCACGAGGAGCACCTGAGGATTGTGTTGGACACTCTCAGGAGGGAGAAGCTGTATGGAAAGTTGTCCAAGTGCGAGTTCTTCTTGGATCGCGTGGAGTTCCTAGGCCATGTTGTCGTTGGCGAGGGAATTTCAGTGGATTCGAAGAAGATTTCTGCAGTGGAGTCCTGGTCTACGCCGAGCTCAGTAGCAGAGGTTCGGAGTTTTCTGGGTCTGGCAGGTTATTACCGGAGGTTCGTGCAGGACTTTTCTAGGATTGCCCAGCCGATGACCCGCCTTACCAGGAAGGACGAGGAGTTTGTTTGGTCCGAGGAGTGCCAGGCCGCCTTCGAGGAGCTAAAGGCGAGGTTGACTACCGCTCCTATCTTGACGCTGCCATCTGGATCTGGTGGTTATACGATCTATAGTGATACTTCAGGACGGGGTTTGTGTTGTGTGCTTCAGCAGCACGGGAAGGTAATTGCCTATGCATCTAGGCAGTTACATCATCATAAGAGAAATTACCCTACCCACGATCTGGAGCTGGCAGCGGTCATCTTTGCTTTGAAGCTGTGGAAACACTATCTGTACGGAGAGCGAGTTGAGATCTTACTGATCACAAGAGCTTGAAGTACGTGTTTACCCAGAAGGAGCTGAATATGAGACAGAGGCGATGGTTAGAGCTGATGAAGGATTTTGATATATCCTTACAGTACCATCCGAGGAAGGCCAATGTGGTCGCGAATGCTTTGAGCAGGTATCCCATGGCCATGTGTTTGACGATGGATCGTCACCTTCTGGCATATCTGGAGAGTTTGGGCATAGAGGTGATAGTTCCAGGGTTCGAGGCGCAGATGTGGGGTCTCCAGGTGCAGTCAGAGCTGATGGACAAAGTCATGGCAGCTCAGTTTGAGGATGAGGCTGTGAGAGTCATCAGGGAGCAGGTCCAGGCATGACTGTTGGATAAGTTCTCTCTAGCAGGGGATGGGTCGTTGAGGCATGGTACCAGATTGTGCGTGCCGAGCGGAGGACTTCGAGAGGAGGTTCTTCAGGAGGCGCACCGTTCTCAGTACTCTATGCATCCGGGAGCTAACAAGATGTATAGAGACTTGAGACAGCATGTTTGGTGGTATGGCATGAAACGTGAGGTGGCTCAGTTCGTTTCTAGATGCTTGTTGTGCCAGCAGGTAAAAGTCGGGAGGCAGAGACCCGATGGATTGCTCCAGCCACTACCCATTCCTGAGTGGAAGTGGGAGCATATCACTATGGACTTTGTATCTGGGCTTCTGCGCTCTCCAGGAGGGAAGGATACGATTTGGGTCATTGTTGATCGATTGACCAAATCGGTCCACTTTTTGCCTTTCAAAGTGGGTTTGTCGACGGAGAGGTTGGCCGAGATGTACGTGCGGCAGATAGTCCGATTGCACGGGGTTCCAGTGAGTATAGTCTCGGATTGGGACAGCCGATTCACTTCTCACTTCTGGAGGACTTTGCAGCTTAGCTTGGGCACATCGCTCAAGTTCAGTACCGCATACCACTCCCAGACAGACGGGCAGTCGGAGAGGACGATTC
>JANAVB010020999.1:8019599-8056104 GCA_029216955.1 Iris pallida
AGTAAGAAGAAGATTAAGAAAAAGAATAAGAAGAAGGATGAGAAGATAAGAAGAAGAATTAGAGGAATAGGATTAGAAGAAGAAGAGTTAGAAGAGGAAATAGGAAGAAGAAGGAAAAGGGTTAGAAGAAGTTAAGAAGAGGAAATTAGAATTAGAAGAAGGAGAGAAATGAGATTAGGAATTAGGAAGAGAATTTGAATAGGAAAATTAGAAGAAGTTAGATTAAGAAGAGAATTAGAAGAAGTAGGAAGGAAGGAAGAAGAATTAGAAGAATAGGATTTAGGGGAGTTTGAGTTAAAGGGCGAAATCGAGCTCCGAGCGTCGAAATGAGTTGAAACTTGGGGGAGACCTAGATTATATAGATTAGACTTTGTGGGTAGGCTCCCGAGTTGAAATCGGAATTGTAGGGCGCCGGTATCGCGCCGTACCATTGCGTATCTTGATTTATTCAAGATATCGCCAATGGGCCGTAAGATGGACTAAACGTCCACTCTACCTAGGTATTTTGGTAGGTAATGAACATGTAGGCTAGTACCCTACTACCCTAGGGAGCACGGGTCAAAATACCAAGCGTAGGTAGGCTAACTTGGTAATTGCCTAAGTTAGAATTTTACCTTTTTAAAGGGTAAAATAGGATATTGGCCTACGGCCAAGATTTGAGTTTCGAAGTCCAAGATGGACTTGGATATGGGTTGTAAGGGTTGGTAATGATTAGAAATAGCCGCCTAGACCTAGTCTTGACCCCGGTTGACTACGGTTGACTTTTTAGACCAAAAGTCAACTATGGGTCAACACTTTACCCAATTTAGTTCCAAATTCTATTAAACTTGGACAGTTGACCAAAAGTCAACTATTAGTCACCAGTGACCTAGGGTTGACCTAGAGTTGACCAGAGTTGACCCGTTGACCAAAAGTCAACTGTAAGTCAACTTTCGACCTAGTTTGATTCGGATTGACTTCCAATGTCCTTCCATGACCAAGATTGAACCAACTAGACATGTCTTGACCTAGTATGACTTAATAGGATTTAGTTTGATTTGACTTTACTTTCTAAATATAGTATTGATACATCTTGTTTTCTATAGGTCCTCGAGACACTGCAGTAGATCCGGTTGACATATTTTATCATCTTACAGGCGAGTACATTCTCTGATATTTATTTCCAATTTATGATAACTGTTATGATTCATGTACTTAGTGTTGATATGCTTATTCCTGACACATGGTTCTCACGGATTGGTATTCCTGGATCCCGACGAGAGATGTTTCTCCTTCTTAGGTTCGGATGTATTGTCACGCCCCGACCCGGAATCACCCGAATCATCGTCCTCGCAGGGGATATGATGCCGTACGAGCCTGGAGTTGCGCTCGTGCAAGGCAAGATGACAAGTTCTCAAATGGTTATCTTTTGATTCTATATTAACAACAGTAGGAAAACAGAGTATACGAAACAATTCCCTTTATTGATATCCAAAACTGAGTTTACAATGGCTTTCGATAGCCTAACAATATATGCCAGGTTGGCTACAACACTCAGGTCCCCTCTTGCCCACAAAGGATTTCACCGTTCCATACATCATGCCTTCTATATCTCGGCCGCATCAATCCAGCTGCGTAGTCCGAGCGTCAATGCGATAGGACGCTTCAATGCGCTTCGGCATTCCAAGCCTTAACACGTTCAAGCAACGCTTCGCCGCGAGCAATCCATTCCCTGCACCCTGCATGAAGCTGGTAGGGGATCAGTACGTTCGTCTTCGCATGTACTGAAGCAAAGATCATCTTTCCAAACCGACATTTTAATATTTATGTTGAATCGTGCAACTTAGCTTATGATCTTGCTATGTTCTCCTTAGGATCAATTTCATGGCATCTTCGAAAGCGTAAAGCATGTTATCATAGCAGCATGTTATCGAATTGAATAGGCAAGCAAACAAACAATCTCGTGTTTGATTCGTGGCACGACTTACCAAGTCGACGCACTCGCCCTTGCACCGACGCAAGGTGAATACGCCGCATTCCTTCCCTGTCATGTTATGTGTGCATCTCTAAGCAGGATCTCTATGCGGGACGCATACACGCCTACACTTTCAACCCATCGTTCCTTAACTATATGAAGGTCGTGGGCGTATCCGCGCCGGAATGGACTAAAGGAGTTTCTCTTTTATTTTTCCTTACTTTCTTTTCTCTCCTTCTTTTCTCTCTCGTGTTTGGGTAGCCCAGCGTTTCATGGGTTGGGTTGCTATCCCAACAACCGAAACTTACCGCGTGCCTACCATCATTTGCGGCTTCTCACATATACGACCGAGTGCTAATCAGACTTCGTAGATGTGCGTCTATCAAAGATTATCATCCCTCCTAGGCCGAACGGTTCCGGTGCCCCGGTGCGTCCGTTCGGAGGGAACGTTTCGTGCACGGAAGTTATCATCGCAATTATCTCAAGCCCATTCCAATCGACCATGCAATGCCCTATCATTCAAGTAATCAAATTCAAACAACCAAACATAGTCTTGAGTCCGAGACTCAGACTTATCATCTCGCATCTCTTTCGTTAACTTTCTGTGTTCTTACATTTCATACTTCGTTTCAATAATTCAATGGCATCGTGTCTCAACTCAATGCTCGTCAACCGAACGATCCGAAGGTCTCAAACACCTTTCGAGGCACCATGTCATAGTCGACAGTTCTGCCACATTCATGCCACAACTGTATTCTCTCGTAACGAAGCCATCTTTTATTATCCCGTGCACGTAGGCACGTTTCGACCGTATTTCCCTGTTCTATAACTTAGCATTCAATGTTCGGGGCTTGCGCGCTAGGGCGGCCTATTGTCTTCCAATGTTCTAGCCGTCTAACTCGTGCAGCAAAGGCACGGTATGGTTCGTGCACTAAGGCACTCGCCGATTACAGTTATCCCATGTTCTTGCGGCTTGCGCACCGAGGCGCTCGCCTTAGCGATATCCAATGTCCCATAGCGACTTGTGCATATTGATGCACGTTTTATTTCAATTGTTCTAACTTAGTGTTCGACTCACACTACGATTTTATCTCCGATCGGCCACGCCCGTGGCGTCGATAGGTTAACTTAGCATACAATGATATATTTGACTTATCGAATGAAGGAGTAAAAAGAAATCAATCCTCCCACCTTGAGTCGATACGCCTTCGTCGTTTTGCCGAGCTGATGCGGCTCGATTCCCTAATTTTGTTCTACGGCCACTCTCCTGACTTAGTCATTCGAGCACTTCGTGCTTCGTTGAGTTATACGCCCAATTCGTCTTAGCATGCCCAAGTCTTAGCCCGTCGCAAGGCGACGATTTGATTTCGCGGACCCCTTACTAAATATTGCAAAAGATCGACCTCTAATATTTTTTCGTCAAAGTATAACCTGCACACGCAACCAACTAAAATCAATACTTGCATCGATTTGGACTTGCGCCTTGGTCGATTCGATTTCTTAGAATCTTCGAGCCGATTCAACGCACTCATCCTTCGGGGCAACGCGGCGCTTCGCATCGATTCAACTCGATGCATTCTTTCGGGGCAAGGCAACTCTTCGCATCAACTTAGTTTGATGCATTGCTCGGGACAACTTAACTCTCGTATCGTTTTGCATCGGGTCAACGCAACTCTTCGAGTCAACGACTCAGCATAATATACCGTACGGAGCGGGGCATTACATGTATTGTGCAAGCTCCCTTGTAGCTCTTGCTCAATATATGGTCACTGATTCTATAGAAGGCTCGCTACCTTCTCATTAGAATTCCGTGCAGTGACGTGTCCTGTTTGGATCCATTCTACCAGTTGGGGTAGGGGGAGTAGTAGCGTATGCCTGTGATCATATCCCCTTGCATTCTTGAACAGTGTGAGTCATATACCGCACTTATGACTTGCCAGGCCAGTTCTCGACAGGTACCCAAGCCGATCACAAGTTGAAACTACTACTCACACACATTGGACATATGGCTTTCCTTGATTTGTGTACATACCATGATTCAGTTCTACTTTCTTGTTCTAGCTCTAGCTCTACAGCTTACCATGTCATGATACATTTATGTACAGTCCATGATTTCATTGTATATGCTCTATTTACAGTCTTATAGCTTTTATTCTATCTTGAGATCTGTTATGAGATATATGTACTCGTTCCATCCTGACTGAATATGTTGACAAAATATTACAGATGCAGATGAGGGGGATTGCAGTACCTACTACGGTCCGGATGACGTAGTGGGCTTAGACTTGGTCCCGCAGGGCTTAGCTCCGCCTGACGAGACTTTACCACTTGCTTAGTTAGAGTAGGTCTTTTGTACTGTACCTTGTCTCCAGTTACTTTTGAGACTGTATTACATTTGGATTGTATTAGAGACTGGACTTGTATATTATTTGTGTTTGGACTTGACAGGTTATATTTTATCGTCTTATTGTCTTTATCTTTCAGTCTTTACTTTATCATCTTAGAGTTGTGATTGAGCACTCATATATATTCATTGCTTGTCCTCCGTTCGGAGTTGACTATATTCTCGACAGGTTTTGATATATATATATATATATATATATATATATATATATATATATAAACTCTTGTTAGAGTAGAAAATCTACAGCGTTCCACGCCGTTTTTTCGGTGAGGGCTGGGCGTTGTCACGTACACGTGCCACTATAGCGGGTGCGGGTCGTGATAGTAGGACCTTAAAATACATACATATAATTATAGTTCTTAAAATATACATGTTTCTAATCATAAATATGTTTAAATTTGAAGGTAGTTATATAATTGTGCAAGTCTTATTCAATTTTTTATTTTTGATCGAAACTCAAAAGCAAAGCCGACTAAGAAATTTTATTATTTTCAAAATCGAACCAAAAATTTTAGAATCAAACCGAATCTCTATACAATTTTTGGTCCAAAACCAAATAATATTCACCCCTAGAACCCACCGAGAAGGAATTGGTATCCCGTGTATTAATACTCAATCCAAAATGTGCAAGGGAACAACATAGACATTTTTTCAATTTTTATTTTTTAAAATATTCTTTAAAAAATGTTTAGGGTATCTCTAAATTTAAGTATAAAAAAAAATTAGTCTTCTTCTTCATTTTTAAATTCCTAAATTTTAATACATGTATTTTTGATAGTTTGGTAGTAAATAGTTCTATTTGAAAATGTTTCTTGAGTTACAAACTCCAATATAGAGTTTTGAAGACTTAGAAAACAGTTTTATTTGGGACCACGATTGACTGTTAAAAATTTGGCAATCCTATAATGAATTTGGACAATAAAAATTTTGACAATCATACTAATACGTAGGACTATACAAATTTTGCAGCCTTGTACATATCTATGACTTTCAAAAAAATTACAGTCTTAATATATTCTAGGACAGTCAAAATTCTGTTAGACCTAAGAAAAACCTAGTGTATTCTACAAAAAGAGATTTGAAATAAGTCAGCATAGTGACATGTGGCTGAAACTACAAAATAATAATATTGAAGTTCAAACTCAAATATGCCTTAATGTGAAGCTCGAATTTAAGAATATTTAGTGTAAATAATCCTAAAATTAATTGGGCTATAGTTGAGTATGAAACCATGACTATTTGCTCATGTTTATCCCCCATAAAGTCAGAAGTAAACTCCATTGGAAAATAGATGATTGCACGCAACCTCTTCGTTTAAAACATAAGACATTCTCCGGTGATACCTTGGGCACATTAGCAAGAGAGACAAGTTCACACATAACAAAGCATGAATATTCCATTAATTTTGATATGTCAGGTTTTTCAACAATAAGCAAAGATTGCAAGTCGTGAGCAAAGACAACAAAAAAGATGTCACAAGGAATTCCTCTCAAACTCTATACCATACCCAAAGTAAAATCAAGCAGAGCCCAACTATCCAACCCACGTACGGCAGTCCATTGGTCCAAGAATCAAAAGAAATTTTTTAGTTCAGCCCAACACGGCTAGAATTCCTGGTTCGGCTATTGTTAACTATACTATCATATTGATCTTCGTTTATTGGAGGCTTGCAACTTGAAACTTTTTTTTTGAGGTGTCATTTTTTTTCTGGACCGACGAACAACGTCTGGAGGGATTCGAACCGTGTCTATTTCCATGAGACCCCCTGGTGTACCCAACGGACTACACCCCCACAAACAACTTTGAAACGTTCAGTTGCTTGTCTTCTGCCTTGAAGCCTTGACCAACTGTGTGATGATAAGTTCTTCCATTGGATTAAAGGGGTTGATTCCTTCAGTTCTGAGACCGACGGTATCATCCAAATGCACCCCGTCCATCCTCACCATCCAGTTTAAGTGATGTTGGCATATATGTTCTTCTTGGGTAGAACCGCGTGAGATCTCTCTTCCAGCATAATCCTCTTACGCTAGCTCTTCATGATACATATAGTCGTCGTTCATCAAGTAGATATGGAGTCTTGAAGATAGTCAGCATGCTCATGCCAGATAGATGCTACATCTTCGTCATGTCGACCGTGAATCGATTAACTAGTCATATGTCTTTGGTGCCTCACCGAAGAAAGTCGAGAAGCAATAAAATTGGGTACAAACAGAGGAAGGAGAACATATTAACTAGGTGACAAGATGAGTATTCTCAGAGTCCATTTTTGTTCACCCACTAAAACTAGGATGGATGTTCACCCTATCATTCAAAGGCTGTCACGTGTCAAATCGGTAGTCAAAACTAGTGAAAGATCGATGTTCACAAAACCAATCCAAAGTATAGAAGTATTTCGAGTTTGTAGTTTGAATTGGTGACACAACGAACAAGACATTTCCAATATCATCCCATAAACATGACCAAGAAAAACACATTGGACATTGTTTTTTTTTTTTTTTTTTTGTCAATACATCATAGGACAAACTTTAACAACAGTAAACTGAAAACTCATGCATGCATCATACAAAAGAAACAGCAAGCAGACAATATATAGTAAAGGTTTTCAAACTGCAAGAGAGACACAAGCTCGAGTAGAGAATATATATATATATATATATATATATATATATATATATATATATATATATATGTACTCGTTAACCTTGCAGTGCTCCTTCTTCTTCCTCCTCCTCTTTAAACGCCGCGGCGGGGAAGGCCCTCCCTATCCCGACGGGGGTCTTGAAGTAGATCTTCTTGCCGTCGGGGGGCACGACGCTCATCTCGGTGATGGGCACCCAGAGGAGCATCTGCTTGCTCTTGACCCCCGTCATCCTCTTCATCTTCCCCTTCTCCACGTACGCGGTGACCTCCCTGTCGTAGCTCACCCGGGTGCCCGTCCCCTTGAAGTAGTACTCGAAGGGGGCCCTCTGCCTCATCCACACGAACCCCGTCTCCCGGACGTGCCCGCACTCCTCCAGGTCCCTCAGGGGGAGCACGCCCTTCGGGAACCCCAGCTCGGCGAGGTGGTTCACCGAGTGCTCGTAGCAGGCCTCGGCTCCCTGGACGATCTCCGCGCCGGCTCTCCTCTCGTCCCCACTCACCAGTAGAGTCCCCATCTCCGTCTTTCTTTCTTTCTTTGGGATGTTTCTAGCTCGCACTCGAGATAATCTACTTGGGAGTTTGATACGAATTTAAAGGAGACGAGCAGGCGGAGGGAAGGTGCTTGTTTGTTGGAGGAGTTCAACTACCACTGTGGACGGGTTTTAATACGGTCACCAACATGTTTTTTTTGGTTGGAATTGATACTCTTGACCACTTTAGCCAGCTATCACCAATCCGATACATGCACGTCAAACATATACCTAGTCAGTGAAAATCTGAAAATTTTCTACTCTAGTTTTTCAAAGGAAAATTGCTAAAATGACCGCTGGAGGGGTGACCGCGGACATGGCCCGTGCCTACGTGTCCCCCTCCCATTCGCCTCCTGCACCACATAGGCTCCACCACCGAAAAGTTTAGACCCCCCACTAATGGGGACCGACACGTGGCTGCGGGCCAGGACCGCGGTTCATGTAGCACTACCGTTTTTCAAAAGTTTGAAAATACTCGATGTATCCTATACTTCTTTAAAAATAAGAAAATATTTTTTTGTCGGTCCTCTTTCCGTGACCGTTCATTGCCCGCAGCTAAGGTGATCTTCTCTATTGGCTTCGGCCTCCCACCCTCTCGTTATGGGCCCGCCCCCTTTAAATCACGAGGCCCCTTTCAATAGGGGACATCCACATCGTGCGAGCAATTGACAGTCACGAAAGATGGCGGACAAAATAAGTGTTTACTACTTGACTTCCCTCATCATTCAATCACGGATCCTCTGTCTCGGTCCTAATAGAGTTATGGCATAAAACACATGATTTCTAAGAGGCCGAACCACTGGCCACCCATTTTTTTTGGCTAATTCTAAGGGCACCACACCATTTACTTGGGGCTATCCCAAAAATTTTTGAAAAAATTACAAGTTTGCCATCAAATTTTTTTGCTTGGGGCTAGCCCAAGAAATCATATAAATATCAACTTAATTTTATTTCCCTACTCTTCTTCTCTCTCTACTCTTTCCTTCTCCTCCACTCTTTTCTTCTCCTAAGAATTTCTAGGTCATAAAATTGTAAACCCTAAGCCAAATTGTCTCCCAACCAAGACATTGTGAAGATTTAGGATGCAAATTTTTGTTATAGTGTCATCGACTTCATCCGTTAATGGGTATGTCATCTAATTAATATATTTGTAGACTTTCTCACAATAATTTCATGGAAGAACCCGGGTCATCGAATGTAGTAGACTCTCGTCCCGATATGTCCGAAGAACACATTCTTGCTTCGGATGCACGCTTGGTAAGCCAATTTTAACATTCATGTCGGATGAAATTCGGGGCTGTTACAGACAGGACTGCCACTACTCTGGTAGTTCACCTCTACATAGAGGATTGCCCAAACATCTGCAGTCCTTCAAAACATAAGGACTGCCAGAGTTGTGGCAGTCCTGATTATTGAAAGGACTGCCAGAGTTGTGGCAGTCCTGATTATTGAAAGGACTGCCAGTGTGATGGCAGTCCTGATTTTTGCAAGGACTGCCTTGCCCTCTGCAGTCCTACATTTTGGCAGCAGTTTCCAATTTTTTGGTGTTGTGTTATTTTCCTTTATTAACTTTAAGTTATATTGTAGGACTTATCAACTTCCGGTATCGAGGTAGCTGCTCCAATTGGCGTCGATGTAGGCCATTTATTCATGACCGATATGTGTTTTGAATCATACGAAGGTGCGCTAAATTGGTGCCGAGAAGTTGGACAGACAAACAGCATAGTTCTTGTGATATCTAGATCGGCCCGAAATCGTCCGGGACAACAAACCACGGTGGTTTCATGTGAACGAGGTGGTGTGTTCAGAAGCCATAAGAAAGATAAAGTTATCGAAAGTAAAGTTTCAAAGAGAAATGTTGGAACGAGAAAATGTGGTTGTCCGTTTAAAATCTATATTAGAAAGGATGAAGAAATGAAGTGGACAGTCCAAGTCATGAATGGAATCCACAACCACGAGATTGTCGAAACACTATTGGGTCATCCGTATGTCGGACGGTTGAACAATACGGAGAAGAAGATAGTGGAAGACTTGTCCAATTCCGGAGTTGCACCGAGACAAATATATTCCGTCATACGACATGAAGATGAGAAGAACAAGTCTACAATGAAGTCAATATACAACGCCCTATCTTCTTCTAACGCCATTCGGTCGAAATCGAGAATGGCGATGCAAGAAGTGATGAAGTTGCTTGGAGATAATCATTATGTTGAGCACCATAGAAGACATCCCCAGAGCAATGAAGTCATTTCACTCTTTTGGGCTCATCCCGATTGCACACATTTGGCTCGATCTTTCGCCGACGTGTTAGTTCTTGATTGCACGTACAAGACCAATAAGTTCAAGATGCCTCTCTTTCATGTTGTCGGCTTCACCTCTACATGGAAAACATTTCCAGTTGCTTTTTGCTTCATGAAGAGTGAGAAAGTTGAAGACTACACATGGGCGTTGGAGAAACTGAAAACCCTTTACACCGGTCAGAGAGAGCCCTCTGTTTTTGTTACCGACAGAGAGTATGCTCTAATGAATGCTATTCGGATTGTGTTTCCTCAAGCGGATACATTGCTCTGCACTTTTCATGTAAATCGTAATATACAATCTCAATGTAAGTTGAAGTTCGAAAAAGTGGATGGTAAACTTGACATGCAAGTTTTTGACGAATTCAACCATGACTGGAATTGTGTATGGCGAGCCAGCATGATAGACAGTTACGCCGCCGCATGGTACTTGTTCAAGGAGAAGTGGAAGGGGAGGGAGCCGGCATGCATTTCTTACATCAAAGAGACATGGCTTGAACCGCACAAAGAACAATTCGTCTTAGCATGGACGAATGTGGTGAAGCATTACGGTACGACAACTACCAACCGTGTCGAAGGAGCACACTCAGTATTAAAGAGACATTTAAAGTCATCCCAAGGCAACTTTGTTTCGGTTTGGCAAGCGATACATCTATCAATAGATCGGACGGTGAACAAAATTAAGACATCATTTGAGATGAGCTTAAATATTGTCAAGCATGAGCATAGAAAGGAAGTCCTCTTGGATTCTTTAATGCGTGTCATTTCTCACAAGGCGTTGGATTTCATATTTGAAGAGATTGATAGGTCAAAGTTTGTCGGCTTTGATCCTCAGGTTTACGGGTGTGTACATCGACATACACTGGGGCTCCCTTGTGGCCATGAGATTAATTCATATTGTCGTCAGTCCATTCCTATTCCAGTTGTTGCTGTCGATGAACGTTGGAGGCAGTTGTCTATAATGCCCGTGGTGAAGACAGACGGTGATTTCTTCTCTTTGCCACAAGTGAAACTTCTCCACGCACGGTGGTGTGCCTCAGCAGGAGCAGAGCGGGAGTGCCTTGAGGTTAAAATCCAAGAACTTGCATGTCTGGTGACGACTACAATGCATGAGCCGTCCGTTATTTCCAATCCTAAGGGCAGGCCTCAAACAAGAATGAGTAGTTCACAGAAGAGAAGGCTTGAGTCAACCAAGAGAGATCCATCATCCTTTGAGCATATTGAACGAAGCTTAGAGCAAGCTCCGCCTGCACGGAAGAGCAAGCTTATCATTCGCCTGAAAAAGGAGAAAACGGATATTGCAAACGAAGATACTGTGGAAAGTCAAACGTTGCGTTTGTATATCCACAATTTTTATCCTGAGATTCGCAGTTATATCTGGTCTATTGTTGATGTCCCGGGGGATGGTGTAAGCCCCTGTTTTTCAAATTTTATTTTAATTAGTGCTAATTAATTTTTAGTGTCAATTTTAGCCTTAAAATAATTATTATGATTTTTAGGAATTTTTCTAGAATTATTAAATGATTTTTAATTAAGTTTTAATAGCTAAAATATCAATTTGCAATTTATTGAAATGTTTTAAGGTAGATTTGCAATTTATTAAAATGTTTAAATAGCTGTTTATAATATTTAAAATTGTTGAGAAGTCGTTTTGCAATTAGTTAAATGTTTTAGATTGTGGAATGTAAATTATATTTGCATTTATACTCTGTTAGGGGCCTGTGTGCAATTTCCTAAAACTAGGGGGCCTAATTGCAAACCCTAATCTACCCACTCCCCCGACGACCCGGCTGCCCCGACTGCCCGACGGCCACCGCCCACCTTTCCTCCGCCATTTCCTGCTGCCCCGACCGACCTAGGACCGACTAGAACCCCTATTTAAATCCCCTCTCTCTCCCCAGACCTAACCCTAACCCCAGCGCAACCCCACGACCACCACGACCCCCTTCTTCCCCGACGAGACCACAAACCCTAACCCTAACTCCGGCGACCACCCCAGCGCCACCTCCCAGTCGACGACCGCCCCCATCCACCCCCACCAGTCGACGCGTCTCATCGAGACGAGTGCAGCGCCACCCGAGCACCACCGCCACGACGTCTCCTCCGCCCAGTCGCCGCCCCAACAGCCCAACAGCCCGCTCGACTCGGACACGTACGTGTCACTGTGCTATTTCCTTTCCCGACACGACTCGTCCTCACATATGCGACTCGCCGCGTCCTGGCGAACCTAGTGGTGAGTTTGGACACGACGAAATCGACTCGTGCGTGTCGTGCTAGCCTAGGACACGAGAATCCTGTGTCCCTAACTGTCCGGACACAGGATCGAATTTATTATTTTTTTATGTTTATTGTTAAACCAAACCTAATAAAATTAACCTAATCCTAACTCTAACACAACCGTCGGGCTGACCCCCTGGCCAGCCCGACCCGACTTAAACCCCCCCCCCCCCCCCGCGCTGGCTCGGGTTCGAGCCCCCTCTTTCTGTTTCTTTTTCTTTTCTTTTCTGTTTTCTATATATATATTTATATATATATGTATATATATATATATATATTAGTATATATATATGTATATACTGTATTTTTGGCAGTATTTTACATATGTATATATATTTTTATACTTAGTAAATTTATATATATATATATTTGTATTTATATACATATATGTATATATGTAAATATTTTCATATGTATATATATTATTATATATGTACTATTGTATATATGTATACAATATTTGTATATATATATATACTTTATAATTAAGTATTTTCTTATATATATATATGTACTTTTAACATATGTATGTATATATTCTTTATGTGTAATTCTACCTTATTAAAATAATAATATTTATTTTGTATTTTTACGTCTTTATATTTTTTGTGTATTTAAATTACTGCAACCATTTGGTGTCCAAGTCTAGCATGGATTTTTGGGCCCAAATGTGTTTTCACACATTCAAGACCTGTACAAGTCCTATTGGACTTGATTCATGGCCTTGGGTCCTGTATTTGAACTTTGGTTCAAATTATGTACATGGACAAAATACGCAGATAATTAATTATTTTAATTTCAATTGTGTGTAATGTCGTTTTTGGATTTCTAAAAATACTTAAAGTACTATTAAAATTCTGGAAAAATAGTATTTAGATACTATGTTAAGTTAGCTAATTTAGTATAATTTTTATAGTATTTAAATTACTGTTTTGCCACTAATTTGGCATATGAAACCAAAACTCATTTTCTGTATACTTAAGAAAACTGATTTTTATAAAATACTTGTACTGGTTAATAAATTCCAGAAAAATTATAATAAATTTCTATAATTAACAAGGATCATTTTGGTACTTTATTTTTATGTAAAAATAAGCTTTTTGTCTATCTCAAAAATTGTTGGAACACAATGGTCAGTTGATTTATTTATTGATTAATTACGACTTGTAGCTTTTGTGTTATTTTGAGTTTTAGCCGTGTTGAACCTCACCCCTCACTAGTGTAAAGACCTTAGAAAGTTAGTTAAAGAAGTGTGTCACCCCACATTGGTCTCCTATGCTAAAGTCATCATTTTGGCTAGGTGTCCAGTCACAAGTCGTGTTGCACCAATTAGTGTCCTAGTGTTTTAGCTTAGTGTAAAAACTAAGTTTATGTATTTATTTCTACAGTGACGAGTTACCGTACATCCATAGCACTTTTATCGCAGCTTGTTTTGCTTTGCTTTGCTAGAGACGAGTACTTTCTATAAACTTTACATACTGTTACATAAATGAACTGCTAATCCAACCATGTTAAATGCTGATCCTTGGGGTAGCAAGTTAAAATATCATATGTTGTACTTTCCAGTTACTATCATGCTTAGAACAGTCTTTATGTATCTCTCACATGATTAGAATATGGGTTATGGAGAAACTGATAGTAGAGTACGTGATCATGCCCCCTTTATCGTACCGAGCAAAGTTACATTTTATATGTTACTGCGCCGTAGGCCTTTATCCCGCATTTCTGTACGGATGTACACCTATGCTGTACACTTATACGTATGTACATTTCATTTACATGTGCCCCAGCATATTATACATCTATTGACCGATCACGTACCTACTACAGTTTTAAACATTACATATACATCTGTCTCTATGACATATGTGTCCTTACCATGATAGATTGTGTGATGCCATGTTTCCAGTTATTTCCTCTTATGTTCATTTCCATGTTTCATATGCTAGTTTGCTAGATTCAGTACTTGCTCCCGTCCTGACAGGATAACGTTGTAGGTGTCCTTACTGAGGAGGAGTTACTCTGCGACACATACTATGGAGTTACTGCCGAGGACCCGGCTCTGCTTTACGAGGATGTTCCTGCGGGGAACCTCGCCTAGTTATCTTTTACTTTAGTCTTTTGAGAGTAGTCATGTATTTAGGCTACATATTTTGTAACTGGACATGTATCCAGTTTTATATTTCAGATCACTTGTACTTGGACATTTTACTATATATGACGACTTTTGTGTTTGGAGCATCTCTGACTTATATTCACTTATAGAACTGTTAGCACATTTAGTCTTATCCTGTTGTCTTTAGAACAGCTTACTACGTTTTATATCAAACATAGGCTGGACATGACTCGGCCTGGCCCAACAATTTGGGTAGCGGGTCGTGACATATTTTTAGTGGTGGCCCATGCAGGTCCTGACTAAATTGTTTGGTTACGTTATTGTACCAAGCATGCCTGCAATTAGGAACTTAAGGTAATTAGACAACATTAGGAATGACGCTTAGAACACCTAGAGGAATGCTAGGATTGCAACATAGGAAAACATCACATGCTTGCTATTATAATTAGATTTTTTTGCCTATGATTGCTTACTTTAAACAAGTCCTTATAAGTCCTTTTTATTTTTATTAGATGGTGCTTACTCGTTCGTCCCAGTATGTTACACCTGAGAATGGTGTACTCCCTATCCAGTCAGCTGACCAGTTGACTGATACACTCCCACCTCCACCTACCACACTCTCCCACTCCACAGATCTACGATCCCAGATGCCTCCACCACCTTCCATATCCCAGTCCCAGCAGGCCCCGATACTTCCACCACCCCCTATCATCATACCTACACAGGCTTCCGTCACACTCGACGGGAACCAGCTGCTCACTATGATCCAAGGGTTCCTAACAACCCATCAGAAGCAGACTGCCCTACTCCGCCAGAGCATGGAGCGTTCTGAGGAACATCCCGTGGTCCCACCACCTGTAGAGCCACGGCAGAGAGCGGGGACGATCAAGGACTTCATGGGTCTGAATCCCAAGGAGTTCTCAGGGACTGAGGGCATAGTAGTAGCAGATGACTGGCTAGATTCGGTAGAGAGGAAGCTCCTAGGAGTCAGGATGCCGGGTGACCTCCAGGTCGAGGCAGCGGGATTTCTGCTGATAGACTTGGCAGGAGTCTGGTTCCGGAATGAGCCATTATTTGTGAGAGGAAGAGCCACTTGGGATCAGTTCAAGACCCAGTTCAAGAAGAAATTCTTCTCGACCACTGCTAGAGTAGCCATGGGGCTACGATTCCAGAACATCCAGCAGGGAAACCATTCTGTGGACGAGTATACGGCAGAGTTTAGTCGCCTGAGCCATTTCGCTCCTAGTCTGGTTGCAGATCCAGAGGAGATGACCCGTAGGTTTTGCCATGGTCTAGTTCCAGACATCGGCATTCTTATAGTGGCGAACGGTACGACTGACTACTACCAGAGCCTAGAGTTGGCCCGGAGCATCGAGGAGCGTCTTCTGTCTAGCAAGAGGCCGGCTTCTGTACATCATGAGGGACCGTCCAAGCGTCAGGCTTTCCAGCAGAGAGCACCGACGCCACCCCAGCAGACTTACCGCCCCCCTACATCACATCATCAGACCCCGCCAGTTAGAGCCCCGGGACCCCAACATCAGCAGCAGCAGCCGAAGGGAGGTGTGTGTTCATTCTGTAGGAGGCCAGGGCATGATTTTGCCGTCTGTAGGAAGAGGTTGGGTCAGTGCTTAGTTTGTGGGTCTCCCACCCATCAGTTTTGAGAGTGCCCAGTAGCGAAGACTAGAGGACCGCTTCCGACCCAGCAGCAGAGTTTGGGCAGCATCTGCAGCAGCAGAAGGGACCTCAGGGGAGGGTTTATAGTCTAGCCCTCGAGCCAGAGCCGGAGCAGGTTTCGGAGCCGGATTACTTAGCTGACGTCATCACAGGTCATGTTTATTTACATACTTTTCTAGCTGTATGTTTGTTTGATTTCGGTGCATCTCATAGCTTCCTATCATTAGAGTTTATGCATAAATACCATCTAGTGGCTACACCTTCTGTGGAGATTAGTAGAGTGATGACGGGAGGAGGACCAGTGCCTATTAGATCTATCTATAGATGTTCTATTTTTATAGCCGGGAGGGAGTTCAGGGGACGATTCTTTGTGATGCCACTCCCCGGTTATGATATCATATTGGGGATGGACTGGCTTAGCTATGCCCATGCATCTATAGATTGTCATGAGGGTAGTATTTTGTTCAGTCCCCCAGGCACAGCACCATTCAGTGTCAGGAGGACAGGGCTGGAGATCAGCCTAGAGCCGAACTGTTGTACGACAGTTGGGGACGTAGCACTGCCACACCCTATCGTTAGGGAGTTTATGGATGTATTCCCAGAGGATCTTCCAGGGCTTCCGCCTGACAGAGATTTGGAGTTCACCATAGATTTAGTGCCGGGTTCATCACCAGTATCCCGGGCTTGCTATAGAGTGAATCCCAAGGAGGCAGTAGAGATGAAAGAGCAGATTGATGACCTGTTGAAAAAGGGTTTCATTCGATCCAGTGCTTCTCTATGGGGAGCACCAGTGCTCTTTGTGCCTAAGAAGGATGGTACAGTCCGGTTGTGTATTAACTACCGGGCCTTGAATGCCATCACCATCAAGAACAAATATCCTCTGCCCAGGATAGATAATTTGTTCGACCAGTTGAGCGGGGCGAAGGTGTTTTCCAGGATAGACTTGATATCCGGGTACCACCAGGTGAAGGTTAGGGCAGCAGACATCCAGAAGACGGCGTTCAACACGAAGTATGGACAGTACGAGTTTCTGGTGATGCCATTTGTACTCACAAATGCGCCAGCTGTCTTTATGAACTTGATGAATAAGACATTTCACCAGTATCTGGATAAGTTCGTCGTAGTGTTTATCGACGACATCCTGATATACTCGAAGACGCCGGAGGAGCATGCAGAGCACTTGCGGATAGTTTTAGGGATTCTGAGGCAGGAGAGATTGTTTGCCAAATTGCCGAAGTGCAAGTTCTTTTTAGACCGAGTGGAGTTTCTCGGCCATGTAGTCACTGGAGATGGAATCTCGGTGGATCCCAGGAAGATTGCTGCAGTTGAGACATGGAAGGCTCTGATGTCAGTTTCAGAGATCAGGAGCTTTCTGGGATTTGCAGGCTATTATAGAAAGTTCGTCCAGGACTTTGCTAGGATAGCTGAACCCATGACGAAGCTGACGCGGAAGGACGCAGAGTACATCTGGTCAGAGAACTGCCAGGCAGCGTTTGAGGAGCTGAAGAGGAGGCTGACGACCGCTCCAGTTCTGACTTTACCTTCAGGTTCTGGAGGTTTCACCATTTACAGCGATGCTTCTGGGAAGGGGCTAGGATGTGTCCTACAGCAGCATAGAAAAGTGATTGCTTATGCATCTAGGCAATTGCGGACTCATGAGCGGAATTATCCTACCCATGATCTAGAGTTAGCTGCGGTGATCTTTGCACTCAAGTTATGGAAACATTACTTATACGGAGAGCGTGTGGAGATCTTTACTGACCACAAAAGCTTGAAGTATGTGTTCACGCAGAAAGAGCTGAACATGAGGCAAAGACGATGGTTGGAGTTGATGAAAGACTTCGACATCGATTTACAGTATCACCCCGGGAAGGCAAATGTGGTGGCGGATGCGCTGAGCAGGCATCCGATGGCATGGTACTTGATGATTGATCGGCATTTGCGGGAGGACCTGGAGAAGCTCGGCATCGAGCTAGTTCGGCCAGGATCAGTGATACAGATGATGGCACTTGACATTCAGTCAGGTTTGATGGAGCAGATCAGAGAGGCACAGTCTACAGATGAGAGCCTTCGCAAACTTCGAGCCCAGGCGTTAGCAGGATTGCTGGATGATTTCACGATAGCAGAGGATGGATCCTTGAGGCATGGCAGCCGATTGTGCGTGCCGAAGGGAGAGCTGGTAGAGGCAGTCTTGTAGGAGGCGCACCGATCGAGATATTCTATTCATCCTGGTGCTAACAAGATGTACCGTGACTTGCGGGAACATCTTTGGTGGCACGGGATGAAGAGGGATGTATCACGTTTTATCTCGAGATGCCTAGTTTGCCAGCAGGTCAAGACGGAGTGCCAGAGGCCAGCTGGTTTGTTGCAGCCGTTACCCATTCCCGAGTGGAAGTGGGAACATATTACAATGGACTTCGTCTCAGGGCTTCCTCGTTCCCAAGGAGGGAAAGATGCCATTTGGGTCATCGTGGACAGGCTGACGAAGTGTGCGCACTTTATACCCTTCAAAGTGGGGCTTTCCACCGAGAAGTTGGCGGAGCTATACATGCAGCAGATAGTTCGCCTACACGGAGTGCTGGTGAGCATCGTGTCAGACAGAGACAGCAGATTCACATCCCACTACTGGAGGAGCTTGCAGGAGGAGTTGGGCAACAGGCTCAAGTTCAGTACGGCGTACCACCCGCAGACAGATGGGCAGTCCGAGAGGACGATACAGACACTGGAGGATATGCTGAGGACCTGCGTGCTGGACTTCGGAGGATCATGGGAGAGCCATCTGCACTTGGTAGAGTTTTCATACAACAACAACTACCAAGCCAGTATCGGTATGTCTCCTTTCGAGGCACTATATGGACTACGATGCCGTACACCGCTCTTTTGGGATGATGTTGGAGACAGAGTTATGCTTGGGCCAGAGATGATCACGGATGCAGCAGAGAAAGTCGGGATGATCAGAGACAGGCTCAGAGTAGCTCAGGACAGGCAGAAACACTGGGCTAATGCTAGTCGCAGACCGATGGAGTTCGCAGACGGTGATATGGTGCTAGTGAAGATATCACCTACTAGAGGGACGATCCGGTTCGAACGAGAAGGGAAGCTGAGCCCCAGATACATCGGGCTGCTCGAGATACTTGGCAGGATTGGAGAGGTAGCTTACAGGGTTGCACTTCCACCCAACCTAGCTGTCACGCCCCGCTCCCGTAGGAGCGATCGTCCTCGCTAAGGCGTGATGCCGCACGAGCCTAGGTTGCGCTCGTGCAAGGCGGGTTCCATAACGGCCGATTACAGCGGCTGCGACGGGGTCGTCGCACAGAAGTCCCGTGCAGAGACATTGATTTATAGCAGCGGAATTAAAGAAGAACACATGAACACAAGTCACTCAAAGAATCTGTTTTATTGATATTGAATACAAGATTACATCTGTGGGCGCAAGGCCAAATTACAATGTCTCTCGTGCTCACTTTTCTCTCATTTACAAGTCACTCTGCTCTCTCTCATCTCTCGATACAATACTTGAATCCAGCGGAAGCTTCGGAAGGCGATGTCCATACATTATGTCCTGTATAAGTCTTCAATCCACGCGGCCGCACGCTTCGAATCGCCAAGGAACTCCGTGCCTCGACGCATCCAAGCGAGCTCCGCGCCACGAGCTTCTACCTGTGCCTGCACATGAAACACTGTGTGGGTGTCAGTACCACTGTACTGGTGGAGTGAGCTTCTCGCCCACCCATACAAAACCAACACGTTCATTTATTTTGTGCAACATAAACCCTTTTACGATTGTCTTTCTATTCTTGCCTTAGGATCAGTTTTAGGACCAGCGCCTTAGCGCAACTTGTGTATCAGAACCATCCCGTGCTTGTAATGTCAACGTTAACTCATTCTTTGCCTCTAGACCTCCTCTTGTGCCAACAACGTTAACCTATCAAGTCGTGTTTGCCTTACGGCCATAATCAGATACGCAACTACACGAAGGACTCCATTTCCTTGCTTCTAGACCTTTCTCGTGCTTGCATTGTTGATGCACCGACTTATACCTGTCTTTCTAGCCAAACTTTGGGACGTAACGACTCGGTCGTGCCCAACAACTTAACACTCGACGCCACATCTCGTGCCGAAGCACGTCGCCTTTGCCGTAGCCAAATCTTAGGCCCAGACATTGTGTCTTCTAACTGTATACACATTCAACTCAATCCAAAGGCACCCACGCGGATTGCCGCCCGTGCCGACGCATCTATATGAAAGGTCACTGGCCTAACCAGCCATTGTGGGCATAAAACTTACCATGTCAGTTGTTAATAATTTATATTAAGTGTTTGTTATGGGATTGGCCTAACCAGCCGCCTTGGACGTAGCCTGGCAGTACGGGACCCTTTCAACGCAGGTAGCGAGCCCCGATGAAAGTCCCCGCCTTACCGATCGCCTTACCAGCGTTGCCTATTACCCAGCTCGGCTACAACCAGTTTTTTCCTAGGCCGAGTCGGTCCCGTGGCCCCGGGGTGCCGCTCGAAGAAACCACCCCTTGTCGACAAGTTGTCCAAGTTCATAAGGGTTTACATGGTGTATTTTAGGATACCGTTGGGGCTTGTTATGTGATCAATTCATTTACTTGGTTGTTTTACTCTTTCCACTTTTTGTACTTCCTTTGCAGAGCCCCTAACCAGGGTTGCCTCGGCGACTACCCATCGCTTAGACTTAACATTCTTTGAACTCAGGAAACGGCTACTGCATAGCCTTCCAACTTAACTTGAACATAACGTGTTTCCATAAGTATCGACCGACCGTGGCTAACTTTCCACTGAACCAACCGTGGCTCGTGCCTCTAAACCGACTCGTGTTCGACGCAACGCTGTCGCCCAAGTCATACTTCATATGACGGGCCTTGGGGTCGTGGGACTATTTATCTTGACAACCGCAGAATGAGCGGGACAACACATAGAATAACTTAGGTCGACCGGCATAACTTTTGCCTAACCCACTCAAGCCTACAACTTAACCCAAGGGACGAGCAAAGGCTACGCCAAGCCTTGCGGGACAGGACCGTGCATGCTTTAGCAAGCATTTGTGCGGGCGACGCCTATGACTTAGGCTAACTCTCAGCTTTTGTACCGCAGACCAACTTTCCTTCTCCCAAGCCACGGGACGAAGGACCGAATGTCATTTTCAAAGCACGCCGTGCACCAACTCTAAGCCGACAGTGGGACGTTTTCCATGTTCTAACTCGATTCAAACCGTCGGGATTATTCCCTTAGCTATGTGGATTCGTAGCTTTTATTATCAAGCCTAACTTGTGCAAGTTGAAAACACGAATTATTATGTGAAGGCAAAGATGAGGAGAGTTCACCGAAACTACCCCACCTGAGCGATGTCTCCGAGCAAGCCGTTACAAGGCTAAGTCCGAACGCCGTCGGCGTTTCGATTCCTCCGATTGACTTTGCGGGACGGGGCACTACATCATACACCACTCAGAACAAGTCTCGTCCTCGAGACTATCCTGAAGGCAGGTCATCCTACCATTTCTATGGCCACGACTTAATCGTACGCATTTCGCCTCCGCGTTCATTCGATTCTGAGCCACGCTCGCACTAGTATCAATCTTTTCCTTTAATGCGATTTCAAGGTCTCGACACACTCCCATCTTTCAAGCCTTGCTTGAACTCGTCGTATTACTTGGCTGGATCGTGCACGCATTCCAAGCGTCCCCAAAATACATGCATTCAGCCAAGCCGCATGATAGAAAATTTGTCATTCTCACTCGAGTCGCATCATGCACATACCCAAGCGTCCCTGAATATATGCATGTCAGCCGAGTCTCGTGAGCAGGGTTTCCTATATTCGTGGTCCACGCCATCTATCCATTTCAATCCTTTCGATTGCTAACACTTGAAACAGGGCGTCTTGCCTAACCGCTAGGCTATTTCTTTTCGAGGCTAAGTCAATGTCAGGATTGGAATCATAGTTCCCCAACAATAATGCCAACACTGACCCCAATTCTAGGGTCAAACCAGAGTCGATCATACGGGGTATTCTACCCAAACTCGCATCACTCAGATTTCTAAACATCAAGCACGATCACCTATTCGCCTCAGCGCATTCGTTGCGCGTATTCGAATCCATTCAAATCACCAATTCTAACCAATTCATGTATTCGATCACGAGGTCATCTAGCTCGACAATACGTTGTGCCCCAATCTCACGCGAGTCCGATTATCCATGGTGGTTCATGAATCACCATGCAACGCACCCGCAGAATAATCATTCTCATCGGGACGTAACTCTTGTTTGAGTTTAGACTAACTCATTTTCGATACGCGGATTGGACCTACTCAATCCTCAAGTTCGATTCTTCAAGCACACAAATCCATTCTCGAGTCACCTTCGCGTCAAACCACAAATCGAAGCACAAATTGTCGCACCGTGTAAGTTCGACCACTCCCGCTGTATGAATTACCATACCAGCGCTCACGCAGAGTGATCGCCCTAATCGGCGTGACGCATGTGCGAGGCTTAAGTAGCACTCGCATAAGACAAGAACATCAACGTTGTGGTTGTCGACGAAGCAAATCCAAACATTCTAGTTTTCATCCAAGTCAAGTTCGATCGTCATTCATTCCACTTAGAAAATCCTCAAGCCAAGTCTATCTTTTCCTCGATACATTTTAACATCCCGATTATAGCATCCATCGGAACAATGACATTTGCACGATCGTCATTCGCCGAGTCAGAGTACCCCCGAGTTATCGCATATCGATCTTTGATACGCCTCAATACCATCGACGATATGCGTAACCTGACGATCTTCCTTTGCAACCAATTTCGAGTCGTGCGACCGATGTTATTGTTCGAACTAGATATCCCATAATTTCCTCAATACTCAAGATCAAGTTCGATCGCTATTCCTCAAGCTCGTTTCAAGATCATTTGTTCAAAACTCAAGTCACATTTCATTTGCATCAATTCGATATCGTACGCGCGATCCTCTAAGTTTCCTCGATCACGACCATTCAATTTCATTCATCGTTCTGAAACATTTTCTAACTCGCGTTGCTCATTCACAAGTTGTCCGAACGAGATGCTCGTTCGGGACATTCGAAGTCACGACCAACTAAGCGTGACGCGTTCTAAGGCTTTGCGCGATCGCATCGCCTCGCCGACATACTCGTAATCCTCAATATTCACTCGAACAATTTCCAAGACGAACCATACACTACTCGGATTCAAGCCATACGATCCAGTCCTCAATCACATTTGCGTCATTCGCTAAGACATCCTTCAGATTCGTTCGACGAATCGCTAGCGTAGTCGCTCGCGTCGCACCGACGCACTAAGTCGTTCGTACTATTTCCTCAAAAATCCAAATCAATCTTCCGTGTACGCCTAAGCGTTAGTCCGATAGCGTTCCTATCGATAGACACTCTAAGTGTATCTCCGTCCTGACCGAACGATACTTGATATCGCTCGCAACTCGTTTGCACCAAGGGTCAAGGTGCGCGACGCGAAACACAACTTAGCCAAAAGGCCGTGTGCATAGCCATCCTGTGCGGACTATATCCCGAGTTTGCACGCTCAATTGCTAGGGTCGACGTTGGACTAATTAGGCACGCACGACTTGCTAAGGTCGACGTAGGACTATTCGGGCATACGTACGACTTTGCGAACATTAGCACATGTTTTCTATCGAGTCAAGTTCGACACCGTTCGGCACAAAGGCCTACGATGCATCCGGCGATAGCCTACCGATACGTTCGAATGAACGCTTGTACGAGCTTTTGAAAATATTTAGACTTATTGTATGGACATGCCGAGGGACATTTGAGAGAGAGCGTACCAACGATAACAACTTGCGGAAGCAACAGAGTTTTGCGGAATCATCGAAGTTAAAGAATTCAATCGACGGTCCAAGGACGTAAAGCCGTGCTCTGATACCACTATGTCACGCCCCGCTCCCGTAGGAGCGATCGTCCTCGCTAAGGCGTGATGCCGCACGAGCCTAGGTTGCGCTCGTGCAAGGCGGGTTCCATAACGGCCGGTTACAGCGGCTGCGACGGGGTCGTCGCACAGAAGTCCCGTGCAGAGACATTGATTTATAGCAGCGGAATTAAAGAAGAACACATGAACACAAGTCACTCAAAGAATCTGTTTTATTGATATTGAATACAAGATTACATCTGTGGGCGCAAGGCCAAATTACAATGTCTCTCGTGCTCACTTTTCTCTCATTTACAAGTCACTCTGCTCTCTCTCATCTCTCGATACAATACTTGAATCCAGCGGAAGCTTCGGAAGGCGATGTCCATACATTATGTCCTGTATAAGTCTTCAATCCACGCGGCCGCACGCTTCGAATCGCCAAGGAACTCCGTGCCTCGACGCATCCAAGCGAGCTCCGCACCACGAGCTTCTACCTGTGCCTGCACATGAAACACTGTGTGGGTGTCAGTACCACTGTACTGGTGGAGTGAGCTTCTCGCCCACCCATACAAAACCAACACGTTCATTTATTTTGTGCAACATAAACCCTTTTACGATTGTCTTTCTATTCTTGTCTTAGGATCAGTTTTAGGACCAGCGCCTTAGCGCAACTTGTGTATCAGAACCATCCCGTGCTTGTAATGTCAACGTTAACTCATTCTTTGCCTCTAGACCTCCTCTTGTGCCAACAACGTTAACCTATCAAGTCGTGTTTGCCTTACGGCCATAATCAGATACGCAACTACACGAAGGACTCCATTTCCTTGCTTCTAGACCTTTCTCGTGCTTGCATTGTCGATGCACCGACTTATACCTGTCTTCCTAGCCAAACTTTGGGACGTAACGACTCGGTCGTGCCCAACAACTTAACACTCGACGCCACATCTCGTGCCGAAGCACGTCGCCTTTGCCGTAGCCAAATCTTAGGCCCAGACATTGTGTCTTCTAACTGTATACACATTCAACTCAATCCAAAGGCACCCACGCGGATTGCCGTCCGTGCCGACACATCTATATGAAAGGTCACTGGCCTAACCAGCCATTGTGGGCATAAAACTTACCATGTCAGTTGTTAATAATTTATATTAAGTGTTTGTTATGGGATTGGCCTAACCAGCCGCCTTGGACGTAGCCTGGCAGTACGGGACCCTTTCAACGTAGGTAGCGAGCCCCGATGAAAGTCCCCGCCTTACCGATCGCCTTACCAGCGTTGCCTATTACCCAGCTCGGCTACAACCAGTTTCTTCCTAGGTCGAGTCGGTCCCGTGGCCCCGGGGTGCCGCTCGAAGAAACCACCCCTTGTCGACAAGTTGTCCAAGTTCATAAGGGTTTACATGGTGTATTTTAGGATACCGTTGGGGCTTGTTATGTGATCAATTCATTTACTTGGTTGTTTTACTCTTTCTACTTTTTGTACTTCCTTTGCAGAGCCCCTAACCAGGGTTGCCTCGGCGACTACCCATCGCTTAGACTTAACATTCTTTGAACTCAGGAAACGGCTACTGCATAGCCTTCCAACTTAACTTGAACATAACGTGTTTCCATAAGTATCGACCGACCGTGGCTAACTTTCCACTGAACCAACCGTGGCTCGTGCCTCTAAACCGACTCGTGTTCGACGCAACGCTGTCGCCCAAGTCATACTTCATATGGCGGGCCTTGGGGTCGTGGGACTATTTATCTTGACAACCGCAGAATGAGCGGGACAACACATAGAATAACTTAGGTCGACCGGCATAACTTTTGCCTAACCCACTCAAGCCTACAACTTAACCCAAGGGACGAGCAAAGGCTACGCCAAGCCTTGCGGGACAGGACCGTGCATGCTTTAGCAAGCATTTGTGCGGGCGACGCCTATGACTTAGGCTAACTCTCAGCTTTTGTACCGCAGACCAACTTTCCTTCTCCCAAGCCACGGGACGAAGGACCGAGTGTCATTTTCAAAGCACGCCGTGCACCAACTCTAAGCCGACAGTGGGACGTTTTCCATGTTCTAACTCGATTCAAACCGTCGGGATTATTCCCTTAGCTATGTGGATGCGTAGCTTTTATTATCAAGCCTAACTTGTGCAAGTTGAAAACACGAATTATTATGTGAAGGCAAAGATGAGGAGAGTTCACCGAAACTACCCCACCTGAGCGATGTCTCCGAGCAAGCCGTTACAAGGCTAAGTCCGAACGCCGTCGGCGTTTCGATTCCTCCGATTGACTTTGCGGGACGGGGCACTACACTAGCAGGAGTTCACGACGTCTTTCACGTATCTCAGCTGAGGAGATATGTTCCAAACCCCAGTCATGTGCTAGATCATACAGAATTGGAGGTCGGACCGAGCCTTACAGTTTCTGAGCAGCCAGTGAAGATATTAGACAGGAGAGAGAAGAGGCTGAGGAACAAGGTTATACCCCTAGTGCGAGTAGCTTGGAGCCGTCACTCCCCGGGTGAATCTACTTGGGAGAGGGAGTCGGACATGAGGGAGAGATACCCTTACTTGTTCGATCCAACCGCTGCGAGGGAACCACCCGTTCCTGCTTGATACCTTAGAGGTTAGTTTCGATCGCAGCCTTAGTCATTTTTATTGCATTGCTTGCTATGTTAGAATATTGTAGGGTCTTCAATCCTTGTGAATTTCGAGGACGAAATTTTTCAAGGAGGGAAGACTTGTAAGCCCCTGCTTTTCAAATTTTATTTTAATTAGTGCTAATTAATTTTTAGTGTAAATTTTAGCCTTAAAATAATTATTATGATTTTTAGAAATTTTTCTAGAATTATTAAATGATTTTTAATTAAGTTTTAATAGCTAAAATATCAATTTGCAATTTATTGAAATGTTTTAAGGTAGATTTGCAATTTATTAAAATGTTTAAATAGCTGTTTGTAATATTTAAAATTGTTGAGAAGTCGTTTTGCAATTAGTTAAATGTTTTAGATTGTGGAATGCAAATTATATTTGCATTTATACTCTGTTAGGGGCCTGTGTGCAATTTCCTAAAACTAGGGGGCCTAATTGCAAACCCTAATCTACCCACTCCCCCGACGACCCGGCTGCCCCGACTGCCCGACGGCCACCGCCCACCTTTCCCCTGCCATTTCCGGCTGCCCCGACCGACCTAGGACCGACTAGAACCCCTATTTAAACCCCCTCTCTCTCCCCAGACCTAACCCTAACCCCAGCGCAACCCCACGACCACCACGACCCCCTTCTTCCCCGATGAGACCATAAACCCTAACCCTAACTCCGGCGACCACCCCAGCGCCACCTCCCAGTCGACGACCGCCCCCATCCACCACCACCAGTCGACGCGTCTCGTCGAGACGAGTGCAGCGCCACCGCCACGACGTCTCCTCCGCCCAGTCGCCGCCCCAACAGCCCGCTCGACTCGGACACGTACGTGTCACTGTGCTATTTCCTTTCCCGACACGACTCGTCCTCACATATGCGACTCGCCGCGTCCTGGCGAACCTAGTGGTGAGTTTGGACACGACGAAATCGACTCGTGCGTGTCGTGCTAGCCTAGGACACGAGAATCCTGTGTCCCTAACTGTCCGGACACAGGATCGAGTTTATTATTTTTTTATGTTTATTGTTAAACCAAACCTAATAAAATTAACCTAATCCTAACTCTAATACAACCGTCGGGCTGACCCCCTGGCCAGCCCGACCCGACTTAACCCCCCCCCCCCCCCGCGCTGGCTCGGGTTTGAGCCCCCCTCCTTCTTTTTCTTTTTCTTTTCTTTTTCTTTTTCTTTTCTTTTCTGTTTTCTATATATATATATATTTATATATATATGTATATATATTAGTATATATATGTATATACTATATTTTTGGCAGTATTTTACATATATATATATATTTTTATACTTAGTAAATTTATATATATATATTTGTATTTATATACATATATGTATATATGTAAATATTTTTATATGTATATATATTATTATATATGTACTATTGTATATATGTATACAATATTTGTATATATATATATATATATACTTTATAATTAAGTATTTTCTTATATATATATATGTACTTTTAACATATGTATGTATATATTCTTTATGTGTAATTCTACCTTATTAAAATAATAATATTTATTTTGTATTTTTACGTCTTTATATTTTTTGTGTATTTAAATTACTGCAACCATTTGGTGTCCAAGTCTAGCATGGATTTTTGGGCCCAAATATGTTTTCACACATTCAAGACATGTACAAGTCATATTGGAATTAATTCATGGCCTTGGGTCCTGTATTTGAACTTTGGTTCAAATTATGTACATGGACAAAATACGCAGATAATTAATTATTTTAATTTCAATTGTGTGTAATATCGTTTTTGGATTTCTAAAAATACTTAAAGTACTATTAAAATTCTGGAAAAATAGTATTTAGATACTATGTTAAGTTAGCTAATTTAGTATAATTTTTATAGTATTTAAATTACTGTTTTGCCACTAATTTGGCATATGAAACCAAAACTCATTTTCTGTATACTTAGGAAAACTGATTTTTATAAAATACTTGTACTGGTTAATAAATTCCAGAAAAATTATAATAAATTTCTATAATTAACAAGGATCATTTTGGTACTTTATTTTTATGTAAAAATAAGCTTTTTGTCTATCTCAAAAATTGTTGGAACACAATGGTCATTTGATTTATTTATTGATTAATTACGACTTGTAGCTTTTGTGTTATTTTGAGTTTTAGCTGTGTTGAACCTCACCCCTCACTATGTAAAGACCTTAGAAAGTTAGTTAAAGAAGTGTATCACCCCACATTGGTCTCCTATGCTAATGTCATCATTTTGGTTAGGTGCCCAGTCACAAGTCGTGTTGCACCAATTAGTGTCCTAGTATTTTAGCTTAGTGTAAAAACTAAGTTTATGTATTTATTTCTACAGTGACGAGTTACCGGACATCCATAGCACTTTTATCGCAGCTTGTTTTGCTTTGCTTTGCTAGAGGCAAGTACTTTCTACAAACTTTACATACTGTTACATAAATGAACTGCTAATCCAACCATGTTAAATGCTGATCCTTGGGGTAGCAAGTTAAAATATCACATGTTGTACTTTCCAGTTACTATCATGCTTAGAACAGTCTTTATGTATCTCTCACATGATTAGAATATGGGTTATGGAGAAACTGATAGTAGAGTACGTGATCATGCCCCCTTTATCGTACCGAGCAAAGTTACATTTTATATGTTACTGCGCCGTAGGCCTTTATCCCGCATTTCTGTACGGATGTACACCTATGCTGTACACTTATACGTATGTATATTTCATTTACATGTGCCCCAGCATATTGTATATCTATTGACCGATCACGTACCTACTACAGTTTTAAACATTACATATACATCTGTCTCTATGACATATGTGTCCTTGCCATGATAGATTGTGTGATGCCATGTTTCCAGTTATTTTCTCTTATGTTCATTTCCATGTTTCATATGCTAGTTTGCTAGATTCAGTACTTGCTCCCGTCCTGACAGGATAACGTTGTAGGTGTCCTTACTGAGGAGGAGTTACTCTGTCACACATACCATGGAGTTACTGCCGAGGACCCGGCTCTGCTTTACGAGGATGTTCCTGCGGGGAACCTCGCCTAGTTATCTTTTACTTTAGTCTTTTGAGAGTAGTCATGTATTTAGGCTACATATTTTGTAACTGGACATTGTAGAAGCTAAAAATAAATTAGCTATTTCTACGCAAAAGCCAAGCCAAAATATGTTGTACGCAGGTCAAACTGAGTCAACATAGTTTATAAAGCTAAATCGGTTTGTACGCGCGCACTGGTTTCTCAGGGGGTTGTACGCAGACGCCAGCTGTCCTATTTTACTCTACGCGCGCAATGGTTGCTCAGGGGTTGTACGCAGACGCCACCTGTCCTATTCTTTCTACGCAGTGGGGACAGGCTGTCATCTCTACATTTAATGCAGAGATATGGGATCTGACAGCCATTATTCTTTTCTCTGACATTTAATGGCACAGAAGTCGGAGAGACATATTGGAATCGAGGAAATGCTATTTTATACATAAAAGCTTTACGCAGCTGAGATTTATTGAGATACGCAGACGGCTATGATGATGGTTTTCACTGTTTACGAAAAGACATCTCACGTAACTCAATATTCATTGGTTAGTGTACTAACAGAGGAGAAGTATTACGCTCAATTATTTTCCCCTATACGCAAGAGTCTATTTAAGCTAATTAAATGCTTAAGGCTATATTAGCCACTCTTAAGTATACGCGTATTAGTTTATTTGGGTTATTTTAATACCCAAGGCTGATTAGCCACTATACGCAGGGGAGCATTAATTGAGTTTAATCATTTTTTCCTTCTGTACGTAAATTACCATAATTATAGGGTACGTGGCAGGATACACGCGTACGAGATTATGTTTTTGCAGTACGTGGGACACATGGCGTCTGCGTAAGACTCTGAATATGATCGTGCTGAGCAGTTGTATATATGTGGGCTACGTGGCATTGTCTGCGTAAAGCTTCCAAAATACTTGCATTGTGTTGAGCCGAGCAGTTAGCAGTATGTGGGACACATGGCACTTGCGTAAAGCTCTAAATGAGATCGTGTATGGCAGTTGCATGCGTAATATGCGTAATGGCCTTATTTTGCTGCTTATTTCTCGGAAGACTTAAACCTATAAATAGGCAATAATTTTGACAGCAAAAGGACAGAATCGGACGGAGAGAATCAAAAGAATTGTTATAATTCCCGAGTGTTCTCTTTTACTTCTTCTTCTCAAGAACAAAGTGAAGTAGAGCAGGAAAGCATTTGACTTGTGCCATCAGTGCCAACTTTGTCGATACCTTTCTAAGGTCTCCGTTCTTCAGTTGTTCTTCCTTCTTCCTCAAGACAGCAAGTTTCTTCAACATCGTTGTGTGGTCCAAGGAACAAAGTGATCATTTGTGAATCAGACTTCCATAGCAATACATTCCCAGAATCAAATTTGTACTTTTGTACTTTTTCTCGTTTTCTTTTCTTGAAGTTGTAAAGGCTTTTTGTTAAGTAAAACAAAATGGCGACTCTGCTGGGGACGACTTTCTCCTCTGATGAGAAAGTAATTGCTCAACACGACGATGCGTCGATCGGATCGACGAAGAAGACTCTGGTCGTTTCTTTCGACCAGACTGCCTATGAGGAGATGCTTCATGCTGGGGGTGGCAATCGCCACTCCAAAGTGTTGAAGTCGCGTAAGGTACGAAAGGTCTGGATGCCTAAATCTGACGTACCTTCTTCACAGTCTGATGGGATTCTTCCCACTCCTGTTGCTGAGACTCCCGCCAGTGGCGTGGCAGTCCCAATGGCAGGCTCTAACTCTGTTCGCAGAGGTCAGTCTCCCGCTTTGGGCGTGGTAGACACTGTGGCAACTCACCCTGCGCATAAAGGAAAATCTCCCGTCTTCGATGTGGCAGATACTCCTGTCTCGCGTAAGGGTACGTCTCCCGTCATTGACGTGGCAGACATCAATACTTTACGTCTTGCGCGTAAGGGAAAGTCTCCTGCATGTGGCAAGGTAGACTCATCTCTACGCACACAGCGTAACAAACAGTCTCCTGTTGAAAACAGCGTAGACAATTCCTTTCGTTTTGTGGGCAAAACTTCGGTTTTTAACCCACAAATTCCAAACAAAACACCACGCAGAATTCCTAATCTCAGGATTACGCGCGATGTTGATGGTAAACATTGTGCACAAAAGCCAACTTCTGACTTGCGTACACAGCTTCAGGCCAAGAAAAATCCAGCCACTTACGCCAATGAGATCAGCAACTCACTTTATACTCATGGGGCTCAAAGATTTGCTGCACCAAATCAGAAGAAGAAGATGCTGCCTTCTCCTACTGTTGACTTACGCCAAATGTTAAATCAAAAGCGTAGTGATAGAAATGTTCCTATGACTCTCCCTAATGATGATCATCACTGCGAAAGTCATCAAATTGTAATAAAATGTTGTTGCTCTAATACAAAGCGGTCTGTTTTTGACCGATTAAATTATGATGTGTCTCAACAACATGATGAACGTAATTTTGAGTTGTCATATGCTTCTGTTAATATGGCTTCTCACATACCTAGACGAAGAGGAACGAGACGTAATTCGTCTCAGACTCCAAGTCAACAGAGATTTAACAGGATCGTTGACAATTTTGAAGGTGTTTATCAGAATACTCGATCAAGGAGTCGTCAATATATTATGCCCTCTTCAGATTCTGAGGCTGGGGGTACTCAGAATTTTGATTCTGAAACTGATAGTGTGGACTCTAATCTCTACACTAGTCCATCCGTAAGTTCAAAAGAGGCAGAAATTTATGTTGCAGGTGATGAACCGGAATCTTCCGGTAACACAGAACAAAGACTAATTATAGTCGAGCAAACCATGAAGGAGCTGATGGCTATGATGCAAAACATGCAGCAAACTCTAACAGCTCAGCATACAGTTCCACCTCCGGTTCAAGTAGTCACACCAAACCAGGATGGACAGGGGGTAGACACACCCCTAAATAATCCTGAACCCATTGCTAATCAGGATTCAGCATCTCCTGAACCTCTTCATCCAGAAAGTGCTCCACTTCCTCAGATGGGGGTTCCAATCCTCCCTGTTACTCTCCAATCCAATGGTATATTGCAAGAAGTAAGAGAATTAAAAGCAGAATTGGAGAGTATGAAGCATAAAACTCATCTCCAAAAATTGGGGATTAAACAGCCATATCCTCCCCACTGGAATGACGTTCCCTTTTCTTCCAAATATAAACCACCATCCATGGTTTTGTTTGATGGGAAAACTTCTCCGAATCAATTCATAAACCATTTTGAAATGATGACTATTCATTTAGAAAAAAATGACGCCCTCCTCACTAGAGCTTTTATTGGTTATCTGACAGGCATTGCTTATGATTGGTATCGTAGTTTACCTGATAATTGCATATCATCATTTGAAGAATTCAAAGCAATGTTTTTGTCTCGCTTTTACGAAGTAGGAATGGACATGAACATGTCCTCCTTGATAGCAATTAAACAAAGAGATAAAGAAGAAGCTCGGGCATTTATTGATCGATTTCGACAAGCGACTCTAAAATTGCCTCCTGGGATGCCAGATGCAGCGTTGATTGATACATGTAAGATGAACCTGCATCCCACCATTGCTGTCTTTATTGGACCCACTCAATTCACTGATTGGCCTTCTTTTATTATGGCTGCTGCTTCAGCCGAAGATAACGGCAGATTGGCACGAGAAAATGGAATTATGTTTACCTCCGAAGATAAAGGAAAGAAGCCATCTGCTGGCCCAAGTCATAACAATAAGGGTGGTGGAAAAGGAGATAAAGGAAAGGAGACACTGGTGGTAAACCTTTCCAAAAACAAACCTGCACCAGCTAATGTTGAGCCATCGAAACCAAAAGAAGAATATTCTTTCGATGAAAGCGATATTCCAAGTATATTTGAATGTCTGATGAAGAGTGGCAAACTCCAGCTCCCAGATCCTAAACGACCTGATGAGGTCAATTTGACTGATAATCCCAAGTATTGTATCTATCATAGATACATTAATCATCCCACTCGAGCATGTTATGTCTTGAAGAAGAAAATTCAAGAATTGATCAATGCTAAAGTCATTTCATTGACTAATGATGATCACACTGTCACAACGAACATGACTTCTATACAATTTGGAGATTTCCCTCCACAACAAATTCCTGATGGAGTAATTCCAATCCCTAAAGCTACTTTGGAAATCGTAAATCTTCCACCAGCCAGAGATCAAGTTGAGGGATTAGTCCCTCTTACTTTAAAAAATGGGGAAATCATGTGGGTACATCCCGATTTAATACCTGATTTGGAGAAAGAAAATGAAACTTCTAAATCCAAGAAAAATAAAAATGTTTTTACTTGTAACATGATCTCTCATGTTATATCTGAAGACTATGATGATCTTGATCATTTATGGGGTGATATCCCTTTGGAGGAGAAGTTAAGAGGTCTTAACATATGTCCTCCGAGCCTAGCCCCTCCTATCAAATTGAAACTCACTCATCAGCAACAAACAGCTATGTGCAGTGTGCCTTTATATAGAGCTCAGCAAATCTTTGCTGCATATGAAAAGGCACCCTTTGGAATTCTACCACCTCCTGAGTTGAAGACTCATGTTGCTGAGACTCAAAGCACTTCTGATGCTCTTCTACTCGATAAAGTTTCCACCACTGCCGGAGTCACAAATTGTTGTTTTTGATACTCCAAATATTACTGAAGCATCTTCTGAAAGTTCTATTCCCATGCATATCTATAGCCAACAATCAGTGCGCCTCATGAAGTTGATGGGTTATGATTTCCAGAAAGCCGAAGGATTAAATTATGGCAAAGGGATACGGCTTCCTTTACAAATGCAATCTCAGAAGAGCACTACTGGATTAGGATGTGAGATTACTTCTGATGCTCTTCTACTCGATAAAGTTTCACCACTGCCGGAGTCACAAATTGTTGTTTTTGATACTCCAAATATTACTGAAGCATCTTCTGAAAGTTCTATTCCCATGCATATCTATAGCCAACAATCAGTGCGCCTCATGAAGTTGATGGGTTATGATTTCCAGAAAGCCGAAGGATTAAATTATGGCAAAGGGATACGGCTTCCTTTACAAATGCAATCTCAGAAGAGCACTACTGGATTAGGATGTGAGATCCCTATCCAGCATAAAAGTCTCATAAGAAAAGACCAAAGGGAAAGAAAACTACAACCTGCAATATGGTAGTAGTATCTCCTGAGTCTGCAGAAGAAGTTCTCACCGGAACAAGGTCCGGAAAAGAATATCTTAAAGACTATGAAGAAACTTCTAAGGAAATGGAAGATACGGTTGAACCTCCAAATCAACCTACCTCTTCTCAAATACCTATTAATCAGAAGCCTTCTAAACCGTCAGCAAATGAGAAGGGGAAACAACGAGCAGTACGCTTTGATGTACCTCTGAAGTCAAACCAAAGTCAGGGGATGATGAAACCCTATAAATTTGACATTCTAGCTCAACTGGCTAACACGCCGGCAAGACTTTCTATCTTTGAATTACTTCGTCTCTCAAAGGATAGTAGGGAAGCTTTGAGCGAGGCTTTGCTCCAAGCAGATTCTTGTTTGGCCCAACTTAAAGCTCCTGATAGTACGCCTCCATCTTGTCCTCAATGTCATAGTGTGATGGAAACTCTTCCAAACATCACCTTCACACAAGATGACATGTTACTTGGCCACAATCGTCATGACAGACCCTTGTATTATACAGGGTATATTGGAATGACTGAGGTGGACAGAATCCTCATAGATACGGGATCTTCTATCAGCATTATTCTTCAAAGCATGCTGAGACCATTGAGAATCTCTACCAGTGATTTAACTTATACTAACACAACTATTGTTGGTTTTAATGCTGGCAGGAGCAAACCTTTGGGGAAGACTCGTTTGAAGATCCAGATCGGAGATCTCCGGACGATAGTGATATGCTATGTTATTAACTCCGATGTATCCTACAATATCCTGTTGGGAAGACCTTGGATACATGAGAATAATATAGTACCCTCTACCCTTCATCAGTGCTTCAAGTATGTAGACTCACAGGGGAACGTAAGACTGAGTTTGCTGATTCTGAACCTTTCAAGAACCTTGAAGCTTACTTCATGGATGCACGACTCTATAAAGAGGAATATATGAAGGAGATCTCTGAGATTGCTGAAGACAAACCTTCCTTGGAAGATCAATCATCTGCTGGAAGTTCGGTACCAGTAGAAGACCAACCTTTGAAAATCAAAGTCAAGGGACGAACTCAGTCTCAAACGGTTGATGATCAGCCTTTGGTAATAAAGGTTTAAAGGTAAAATTCAAATCGCATCTGAAGATCCTTTGAAAAACCCTGTCAAAAGTCAAGTTCGAACTGACATGAGTGACCAGCCCTTGGTCATCAAAGTTAAAGGACGTACATCCCGTCCTACTGATCCTGAGCCATTGGTTATCAACCTTGGCAAGTCTACGCCCAAGAAAGATGTTAGTCCATCAGCGTCTAATGTAAAGAAGTCCGTAAATGATGTAAATACTGGGCATGTATTTATTCAATCTAATGAAGATTTTCTTTTGGAGTATATGGATGTCAAAGCTTTTTTAACTCTTTTTCAGAGGAACCTTTATATGTTGATCATAAGGAAAACTCTTTTCCTCCATACATTGATGTAGGCCCATATGCTCAAAAATTCCTGAAATGTGAACCCTATCTCTTACCTGTTACATCATCATCTCAAGCTTGTGTAGCCTATAAACAGCAGGAAGAATCATATTTCTTGATTCTTCTACCAAAAACTTACAAACGACAGATTGTATTCGGTTTTAGCAAGAAATATTCCCATAACACAAATAATGATATGTGAGAAGGATAAAGGAAATATCAGAATTAACAGATATAGCCAACAATCTCAAAAGATTATTCAGAAAATGGGATATGATTTGAAACTATGCCGGGCCTCAATGGGAAAAGGTAGACGGATGCCATTATGTGGAGATCCATTTTATCAGAAACCCGATGCGGTTTAGGATATGATGCATAAAGTGAATAATGAAGTGAAGAGGAATATTCCTC
>JANAVB010020999.1:8056117-8623617 GCA_029216955.1 Iris pallida
CTATGTTAGAATATTGTAGGGTCTTCAATCCTGTGAATTTCGAGGACGAAATTTTTTCAAGGAGGGAAGACTGTAAGCCCCTGCTTTTCAATTTTTATTTTATTATTGCTAATTAATTTTTAGTGTAAATTTAGCCTTAAAATAATTATTATGATTTTTAGAAATTTTTCTAGAATTATTAAATGATTTTTAATTAAGTTTTAGCTAAAATATCATTTGCAATTTATTGAAATGTTTTAAGGTAGATTTGCAATTTATTAAAATGTTTAAATAGCTGTTTTAATATTTAAATTGTTGAGAAGTCGTTTGCATTAGTTAAATGTTTTAGATTGTGATGCAAATTATATTTGCATTATACTCGTTAGGGGCCTGTTGTGCAATTTCCTAAAACTAGGGGGCCTAATTGCAAACCCTAATCTACCACTCCCCCGCCCCGACGACCCTGCTGCCCCGACTGCCCGACGGCCACCGCCCACCTTTCCCCTGCCATTTCCGGCTGCCCCGACCGACCTAGGACCGACTAGAACCCCTATTAAACCCCCTCTCTCTCCCCAGACCTAACCCTAACCCAGCGCAACCCACGACCACCACGACCCCTTCTTCCCCGATGAGACCATAAACCCTAACCCTAACTCCGGCGACCACCCCAGCGCCACCTCCCAGTCGACGACCGCCCCCATCCACCACCACCAGTCGACGCGTCTCGTCGAGACGAGTGCAAGCGCCACCGCCACGACGTCTCCTCCGCCCATCCCGCCCCAACAGCCCGCTCGACTCGGACACGTACGTGTCACTGTGCTATTTCCTTTCCCGACCACACTCGTCCCACATATGCGACTCGCCGCGTCCTGGCGAACCTAGTGGGAGTTTGGACACGACGAAATCGACTCGTGCGTGTCGTGCTAGCCTAGGACACGAGAATCCTGTGTCCCTAACTGTCCGACACAGGATCGAGTTTATTATTTTTTATGTTATTGTTAAACCAAACCTAATAAAATTAACCTAATCCTAACTCTAATACAACCGTCGGGCTGACCCCCTGGCCAGCCCGACCCGACTTAACCCCCCCCCCCCCCGCGCTGGCTCGGGTTTGAGCCCCCCTCCTTCTTTTTCTTTTTTTTTTTCTTTTTCTTTTTCTTTTTTTTCTGTTTTCTATATATATAATATTTATATATATATGTATATATTTAGTATATATATATGTATATACTATATTTTTGGCAGTATTTTACATATATAATATATATTTTTATACTTAGTAAATTTATATATATATATTTGTATTTATATACTATATGTATATATGTAATATTTTTATATGTATATATATTATTATATATGTACTATTGTATATGATCAATATTTGTATATATATATATATATATATTTATAATTAAGTATTTTCTTATATATATATATGTACGTTTAATATGTATGTATATTCTTATGTGTAATTCTACCTTATTAAAATTAATAAATTTTGTGTATTTTTACGTCTTTATATTTTTTGTGTATTTAAATTACTGCAACCATTTGGTGTCCAAGTCTAGCATGGATTTTTGGGCCCAAATATGTTTTCACACATTCAAGACATGTACAAGTCATATTGGAATTAATTCATGGCCTTGGGTCCTGTATTTGAACTTTGGTTCAAATTATGTACATGGACAAAATACGCAGATAATAATTATTTTAATTTCAATTTGTGTAATATCGTTTTTTGGATTTCTAAAATACTTAAGTACTATTAAAATTCTGGAAAATAGTATTTAGATACTATGTTAATTAGCTAATTTAGTATAATTTTTATAGTATTTAAATTACTGTTTTGCCACAATTTGGCATATGAACCAAACTCATTTTCTGTATACTTAGGAAAACTGATTTTTATAAAATACTTGTACTGGTTAATAAATTCCAGAAAAATTATAATAAATTTCTATAATTAACAAGGATCATTTTGGTACTTTTTTTTATGTAAAAATAAGCTTTTGTCTATCTCAAAATTGTTGGAACACCAATGGTCATTTGATTTATTTATTGATTAATTACGACTTGTAGCTTTGTGTTATTTTGAGTTTTAGCTGTGTTGAACCTCACCCCTCACTATGTAAAGACCTTAGAAAGTTAGTTAAAGAAGTGTATCACCCACATTGGTCTCCTATGCTAATGTCATCATTTTGGTTAGGTGCCCAGTCACAAGTCGTGTTGCACCAATTAGTGTCTAGTATTTTAGCTTAGTGTAAAAACTAAGTTTATGTATTTATTTCTACAGTGACGAGTTCCGGACATCCATAGCACTTTTATCGCAGCTTGTTTGCTTTGCTTTGCTAGAGGCAATACTTTCTACAAACTTTACATACTGTTACATAATGAACTGCTAATCCAACCATGTTAAATGCTGATCCTTGGGTAGCAAGTTAAAATAGCACATGTTGTACTTTCCAGTTACTATCATGCTTAGAACAGTCTTATGTATCTCTCACATGATTAGAATATGGGTTATGGAGAAACTGATAGTAGAGTACGTGATCATGCCCCCTTTATCGTACCGAGCAAAGTTACATTTTATAGTTTACTGCGCCGTAGGCCTTTATCCCGCATTTCTGTACGGATGTACACCTATGCTGTACACTTATACGTATGATATTTCATTTACATGTGCCCCAGCATATTGTATTCTATTGACCGATCACGTACCTACTACAGTTTTAAACATTACATATACATCTGTCTCTATGACATATGTGTCCTTGCCATGATAGATTGTGTGATGCCATGTTTCCAGTTATTTTCTCTTATGTTCATTTCCATGTTTCATATGCTAGTTTGCTAGATTCAGTACTTGCTCCCGTCCTGACAGGATAACGTTGTAGGTGTCCTTACTGAGGAGGAGTTACTCTGTCACACATACCATGGAGTTACTGCCGAGGACCCGGCTCTGCTTACGAGGATGTTCCTCCTGCGGGGAACCTCGCCTAGTTATCTTTTACTTTAGTCTTTGAGAGTAGTCATGTTTAGGCTACATATTTTGTAACTGGACATTGTAGAAGCTAAAAATAAATTAGCTATTTCTACGCAAAAGCCAAGCCAAAATGTTGTACGCAGGTCAAACTGAGTCAACATAGTTTATAAAGCTAAATCGGTTTTGTACGCGCGCACTGGTTTCTCAGGGGTTTACGCAGACGCCAGCTGTCCTATTTTACTCTACGCGCGCAATGGTTGCTCAGGGGTTGTACGCAGACGCCACCTGTCCTATTCTTTCTACGCAGTGGGACAGGCTGTCATCTCTACATTTAATGCAGAGATATGGGATCTGACAGCCATTATTCTTTTCTGACATTTAATGGCACAGAAGTCGAGAGACATATTGGAATCGAGGAAATGCTATTTTAACATAAAAGCTTTACGCAGCTGAGATTTATTGAGATACGCAGACGGCTATGATGATGGTTTTCACTGTTTACGAAAAGACATCTCACGTAACTCAATATTCATTGGTTAGTGTACTAACAGAGGAGAAGTATTACGCTCAATTATTTTCCCCTATACGCAAGAGTCTATTTAAGCTAATTAAATGCTTAAGGCTATATTAGCCACTCTTAAGTATACGCGTATTAGTTTATTTGGTATTTTAATACCCAAGGCTGATTAGCCACTATACGCAGGGGAGCATTAATTGAGTTTAATCATTTTTTCCTTCTGTACGTAAATTACCATAATTATAGGGTACGTGGCAGGATACACGCGTACGAGATTATGTTTTGCAGTACGTGGGACACATGGCTCTGCGTAAGACTCTGAATATGATCGTGCTGAGCAGTTGTATATATGTGGGCTACGTGGCATTGTCTGCGTAAAGCTTCCAAAATACTTGCATTGTGTTGAGCCGAGCAGTTAGCAGTATGTGGGACACATGGCACTTGCGTAAAGCTCTAAATGAGATCGTGTATGGCAGTTGCATGCGTAATATGCGTAATGGCCTTATTTTGCTGCTTATTTCTCGGAAGACTTAAACCTATAATAGGCAATATTTTGACAGCAAAGGACAGAATCGGACGGAGAGAATCAAAAGAATTGTTATAATTCCCGGTGTTCTCTTTTACTCTTCTTCTCAAGAACAAAGTGAAGTTAGAGCAGGAAAGCATTTGACTTGTGCCATCAGTGCCAACTTTGTCGATACCTTTCTAAGGTCTCCGTTCTTCAGTTGTTCTTCCTTCTTCCTCAAGACAGCAAGTTTCTTCAACATCGTTGTGTGGTCCAAGACAAAGTGATCATTTGAATCAGACTTCCATAGCAATACATTCCCAGAATCAAATTTGTACTTTTGTACTTTTTTCTCGTTGTCTTTTCTTGAAGTTGTAAAGGCTTTTGTTAAGTAAACAAAATGGCGACTCTGCTGGGGACGACTTTCTCCTCTGATGAGAAAGTAATTGCTCAACACGACGATGCGTCGATCGGATCGACGAAGAAGACTCTGGTCGTTTCTTTCGACCAGACTGCCTATGAGGAGATGCTTCATGCTGGGGGTGGCAATCGCCACTCCAAATGTTGAAGTCGCGTAAGGTACGAAAGGTCTGGATGCCTAAATCTGACGTACCTTCTTCACAGTCTGATGGGATTCTTCCCACTCCTGTTGCTGAGACTCCCGCCAGTGGCGTGGCAGTCCCAATGGCAGGCTCTAACTCTGTTCGCAGAGGTCAGTCTCCCGCTTTGGCGTGGTAGACACTGTGGCAACTCACCCTGCGCATAAAGGAAATCTCCCGTCTTCGATGTGCAGATACTCCTGTCTCGCGTAAGGGTACGTCTCCCGTCATTGACGGGCAGCATCACTTTACGTCTTGCGCGTAAGGGAAAGTCTCCTGCATGTGGCAAGGTAGACTCATCTCTACGCACACAGCGTAACAACAGCTCCTGTTGAAAACAGCGTAGACAATTCCTTTCGTTTTGTGGGCAAAACTTCGGTTTTTAACCCACAAATTCCAAACAAACACCACGCAGAATTCCCTCAGGATTACGCGCGATGTTGATGGTAAACATTGTGCACAAAAGCCACTTCTGACTTGCGTCACAGCTTCAGGCCAGAAAAATCCAGCCACTTACGCCAATGAGATCAGCAACTCACTTTATACTCATGGGCTCAAGATTTGCTGCACCAAATCAGAAGAGAAGATGCGCCTTCTCCTACTGTTGACTTACGCCAAATGTTAATCAAAGCGTAGTGATAGAAATGTTCCTATGACTCTCCCTAATGATGATCATCACTGCGAAAGTCATCAAATTGTAATAAAATGTTGTTGCTCTAATACAAAGCGGTCTGTTTTTGACCGATTAATTATGATGTCTCAACAACTGATGAACGTAATTTTGAGTTGTCATATGCTTCTGTTAATATGGCTTCTCACATACCTAGACGAAGAGGAACGAGACGTAATTCGTCTCAGACTCCAAGTTCAACAAGATTTAACAGATCGTTGACAATTTGAAGGTGTTTATCATAATACTCGATCAAGGAGTCCGTCAATATTTATGCCCTCTTCAGATTCTGAGGCTGGGGGTACTCAGAATTTTGATTCTGAAACTGATAGTGTGGACTCTAATCTCTACACTAGTCCATCCGTAAGTTCAAAGAGGCAGAAATTTATGTTGCAGGTGATGAACCGGAATCTTCCGGTAACACAGAACAAAGACTAATTATAGTCGAGCAAACCATGAAGGAGCTGATGGCTATGATGCAAACATGCAGCAACTCTAACAGCTCAGCATACAGTTCCACCTCCGTTCAAGTAGTCACACCAAACCAGGATGGACAGGGGTAGACACACCCCTAAATATCCTGAACCCATTGCTAATCAGATTCACATCTCCTGAACCTCTTCATCCAGAAAGTGCTCCACTTCCTCAGATGGGGGTTCCAATCCTCCCTGTTACTCTCCATCCAATGGTATATTGCAAGAAGTAAAGAATTAAAGCAGAATTGGAGAGTATGAAGCATAAAACTCATCTCCAAAAATTGGGGATTAAACAGCCATTCCTCCCCACTGGAATGACGTTCCCTTTCTTCCAATATAAACCACCATCCATGGTTTGTTTGATGGGAAAACTTCTCCGAATCAATTCATAAACCATTTTGAAATGATGACTATTCATTTAGAAAAAAGACGCCCTCCTCACTAGAGCTTTTATTGGTTATCTGACAGGCATTGCTTATGATTGTATCGTAGTTTACCTGATAATTGCATATCATCATTTGAAGAATTCAAAGCAATGTTTTTGTCTCGCTTTTACGAAGTAGGAATGGACATGAACATGTCCTCCTTGATAGCAATTAAACAAAGAGATAAAGAAGAAGCTCGGCATTTATTGATCGATTTCGACAAGCGACTCTAAAATTGCCTCCTGGGATGCCATGCAGCGTTGATTGATACATGTAAGATGAACCTGCATCCCACCATTGCTGTCTTTATTGGACCCACTCAATTCACTGATTGGCCTTCTTTATTAGGCTGCTGCTGCTTCAGCCGAAGATACGGCAGATTGGCACGAGAAAATGGAATTATGTTTACCTCCGAAGATAAAGGAAAGAAGCCATCTGCTGGCCCAAGTCATAACAATAAGGGTGGTGGAAAAGGAGATAAAGGAAAGGAGACACTGGTGGTAAACCTTTCCAAAAACAAACCTGCACCAGCTAATGTTGAGCCATCGAAACCAAAAGAAGAATATTCTTTCGATGAAAGCGATATTCCAAGTATATTTGAATGTCTGATGAAGAGTGGCAAACTCCAGCTCCCAGATCCTAAACGACCTGATGAGGTCAATTTGACTGATAATCCCAAGTATTGTATCTATCATAGATACATTAATCATCCCACTCGAGCATGTTATGTCTTGAAGAAGAAAATTCAAGAATTGATCAATGCTAAAGTCATTTCATTGACTAATGATGATCACACTGTCACAACGAACATGACTTCTATACAATTTGGAGATTTCCCTCCACAACAAATTCCTGATGGAGTAATTCCAATCCCTAAAGCTACTTTGGAAATCGTAAATCTTCCACCAGCCAGAGATCAAGTTGAGGGATTAGTCCCTCTTACTTTAAAAAATGGGGAAATCATGTGGGTACATCCCGATTTAATACCTGATTTGGAGAAAGAAAATGAAACTTCTAAATCCAAGAAAAATAAAAATGTTTTTACTTGTAACATGATCTCTCATGTTATATCTGAAGACTATGATGATCTTGATCATTTATGGGGTGATATCCCTTTGGAGGAGAAGTTAAGAGGTCTTAACATATGTCCTCCGAGCCTAGCCCCTCCTATCAAATTGAAACTCACTCATCAGCAACAAACAGCTATGTGCAGTGTGCCTTTATATAGAGCTCAGCAAATCTTTGCTGCATATGAAAAGGCACCCTTTGGAATTCTACCACCTCCTGAGTTGAAGACTCATGTTGCTGAGACTCAAAGCACTTCTGATGCTCTTCTACTCGATAAAGTTTCACCACTGCCGGAGTCACAAATTGTTGTTTTTGATACTCCAAATATTACTGAAGCATCTTCTGAAAGTTCTATTCCCATGCATATCTATAGCCAACAATCAGTGCGCCTCATGAAGTTGATGGGTTATGATTTCCAGAAAGCCGAAGGATTAAATTATGGCAAAGGGATACGGCTTCCTTTACAAATGCAATCTCAGAAGAGCACTACTGGATTAGGATGTGAGATTACTTCTGATGCTCTTCTACTCGATAAAGTTTCACCACTGCCGGAGTCACAAATTGTTGTTTTTGATACTCCAAATATTACTGAAGCATCTTCTGAAAGTTCTATTCCCATGCATATCTATAGCCAACAATCAGTGCGCCTCATGAAGTTGATGGGTTATGATTTCCAGAAAGCCGAAGGATTAAATTATGGCAAAGGGATACGGCTTCCTTTACAAATGCAATCTCAGAAGAGCACTACTGGATTAGGATGTGAGATCCCTATCCAGCATAAAAAGTCTCATAAGAAAAGACCAAAGGGAAAGAAAACTACAACCTGCAATATGGTAGTAGTATCTCCTGAGTCTGCAGAAGAAGTTCTCACCGGAACAAGGTCCGGAAAAGAATATCTTAAAGACTATGAAGAAACTTCTAAGGAAATGGAAGATACGGTTGAACCTCCAAATCAACCTACCTCTTCTCAAATACCTATTAATCAGAAGCCTTCTAAACCGTCAGCAAATGAGAAGGGGAAACAACGAGCAGTACGCTTTGATGTACCTCTGAAGTCAAACCAAAGTCAGGGGATGATGAAACCCTATAAATTTGACATTCTAGCTCAACTGGCTAACACGCCGGCAAGACTTTCTATCTTTGAATTACTTCGTCTCTCAAAGGATAGTAGGGAAGCTTTGAGCGAGGCTTTGCTCCAAGCAGATTCTTGTTTGGCCCAACTTAAAGCTCCTGATAGTACGCCTCCATCTTGTCCTCAATGTCATAGTGTGATGGAAACTCTTCCAAACATCACCTTCACACAAGATGACATGTTACTTGGCCACAATCGTCATGACAGACCCTTGTATTATACAGGGTATATTGGAATGACTGAGGTGGACAGAATCCTCATAGATACGGGATCTTCTATCAGCATTATTCTTCAAAGCATGCTGAGACCATTGAGAATCTCTACCAGTGATTTAACTTATACTAACACAACTATTGTTGGTTTTAATGCTGGCAGGAGCAAACCTTTGGGGAAGACTCGTTTGAAGATCCAGATCGGAGATCTCCGGACGATAGTGATATGCTATGTTATTAACTCCGATGTATCCTACAATATCCTGTTGGGAAGACCTTGGATACATGAGAATAATATAGTACCCTCTACCCTTCATCAGTGCTTCAAGTATGTAGACTCACAGGGGAACGTAAAGACTGAGTTTGCTGATTCTGAACCTTTCAAGAACCTTGAAGCTTACTTCATGGATGCACGACTCTATAAAGAGGAATATATGAAGGAGATCTCTGAGATTGCTGAAGACAAACCTTCCTTGGAAGATCAATCATCTGCTGGAAGTTCGGTACCAGTAGAAGACCAACCTTTGAAAATCAAAGTCAAGGGACGAACTCAGTCTCAAACGGTTGATGATCAGCCTTTGGTAATAAAGGTTAAAGGTAAAATTCAAATCGCATCTGAAGATCCTTTGAAAAACCCTGTCAAAAGTCAAGTTCGAACTGACATGAGTGACCAGCCCTTGGTCATCAAAGTTAAAGGACGTACATCCCGTCCTACTGATCCTGAGCCATTGGTTATCAACCTTGGCAAGTCTACGCCCAAGAAAGATGTTAGTCCATCAGCGTCTAATGTAAAGAAGTCCGTAAATGATGTAAATACTGGGCATGTATTTATTCAATCTAATGAAGATTTTCTTTTGGAGTATATGGATGTCAAAGCTTTTTTAACTTCTTTTTCAGAGGAACCTTTATATGTTGATCATAAGGAAAACTCTTTTCCTCCATACATTGATGTAGGACCATATGCTCAAAAATTCCTGAAATGTGAACCCTATCTCTTACCTGTTACATCATCATCTCAAGCTTGTGTAGCCTATAAACAGCAGGAAGAATCATATTTCTTGATTCCTTCTACCAAAACTTACAAACGACAGATTGTATTCGGTTTAGCAAGAAATATTCCCATAACACAAACTAATGATCTTGATGAGAAGGATAAAGGAAATATCAGAATTAACAGATATAGCCAACAATCTCAAAAGATTATTCAGAAAATGGGATATGATTTGAAAACTATGCCGGGCCTCAATATGGGAAAAGGTAGACGGATGCCATTATGTGGAGATCCATTTTATCAGAAAACCCGATGCGGTTTAGGATATGATGCACATAAAGTGAATAATGAAGATGAAGAGGAATATTCCTCCAGTACGTCACAATCCTCTGATTCAGAAGAGAATCAGTATGATGAAGCTGAACAAATCTTCTCTGTTAATATGGTTCAAACTGATAATGAGTCTGAGTCATTCGAAAATGATCCTTGGGTTCAGCAGATGGATAATCAATGGGAATTGCGGTTTGAACAACGACAACCTCCTACGGACGACGAAGTTATTCAAATAGATGTAGGTGATGAAAATATTTCTAAGCCAATATTCATTAGCAAGAATCTTTCTAAAGATGAAAGAGAGTCATTAATAACATTGATAAAAGAATATATTGATATATTTGCCTGGAGCTATGAGGATATGCCGGGTCTGGATCCCAAAGTAGCTACTCATAAACTCAATATATTTCCTAATGCTAAGCCGATAAAGCAACAGCAAAGGCGTTTTCGACCAGACATGATGGATGCGATTGAAGCAGAAGTAAAAAAGCTGATTACTTGCGGCTTTGTTCGTGAAGAACAACATCCTGATTGGGTAGCTAACATAGTACCAGTCATGAAAAAGAGCGGTAAAGTCAGAGTTTGTATAGATTTTCGAGATCTTAATACAGCCTGTCCAAAAGATGAATTTCCTCTTCCGATCACAGATGTCATGGTGGATAATACTTGTGGTTTTGAACGCATGTCTTTCATGGATGGATTTTCAGGATATAATCAAATCAAGATGCATCCTGAAGATGAAAGACATACTGCTTTTCGTACTCCTTTAGGGGTATATTGTTATACAGTTATGCCCTTTGGTTTGAAGAATGCCGGAGCTACATATCAACGAGCTATGAGCAACATTTTTCAGAAACATCTACGGAAGACAGTAGAATGTTATGTAGACGACATTGCTGTTAAAAGTCGATCAAAAGATGATCATATTCAAGACTTGAAGACAGTGTTTGACTTGATGCGTCAACATCAGTTGAAAATGAACCCTACTAAGTCTTTCTTAGGGGTTTCTAGTGGCAAGTTTCTGGGGTTTGTGATCACTTCTGAAGGCATCCATGTGGATCCAGATAAAATCAAGGCAATTCTTGAAATGCGTCCTCCACGAAATCTGAAAGAACTCCGTGGCTTTCAGGGTCGTATTGCTTACATCAGAAGATTTATTTCAAATCTTTCTGGAAGATGTCAGCCTTTTTCCCGTTTAATGAAGAAAGGTGTATCATTTGTTTGGGATGAAGCTTGTCAAAAAGCATTCAATGACATTAAGCAGTATCTCACAAATCCACCTGTTCTGGTCCCTCCAATAATGGGAAAGCCATTCTTGCTTTATGTTCGGGCAATGGATCACTCTCTTGGTGCTCTTCTTGCACAAAAAAGTGATATGGGTCATGAACAGGCTTTATTATCTTAGTCGAATGATGATCGGAGCTGAACATAGGTATACTCCAGTAGAAAAGGAATGTCTGGCATTGGTCTTTTCCATTCAAAAGACACGACATTATGTAACAGGACAAACTATTCATGTTATTTCTAGGATAAATCCTATTCGAGTGTTAATGAAGAAACCAAGTATTCTTAATTCTCGATTAGCTACTTGGGCGATGTTGCTTACACCATATAATATGGTTTATGTATCACAGAAGTCAGTAAAGGGTCAAGCGTTAGCAGATTTCTTGGCTGCTCACCCTATCCCTGAAACTTCCAAGTTATATGAAGACATTCCTGATGAGGTTGCAGATTGCAATATGGCTATGGGAGATGATATTTGGCAACTATATTTTGATGGAGCCTCACGAGTCGGACCCAAGGGCAATATTGTCTCTGGAGTGGGAGTAGTCTTGGTTTCTCCTGATAAACTAGTTATATACCGTGCCTATTCACTCAATGAGCCTTGTTCAAATAATGTAGCTGAGTACAATGCTTTGTTAATTGGTCTTCAAGTAGCAAAAGAACTAGACATTGAGTTCTTAGAAGCTTATGGAGATTCTCAGCTAATCATCAATCAGGTCAGAGGAACTTATGAAGTCAGGAATCCTGACTTAATTCCTTACCATCAGGCAGTGATTGAACTAGCTCTATTGTTCAAAGGATTCTTCATAGAATTCGTGCCACGCTCTCGAAATTTAGAAGCTGATGCCCTTGCTAGTTTAGCAGCAGATCTAGCAGTTCCAATTAGAAGACAAAATTCAATAATTTTGTTAGATCGGGATTTATTCTGTATTAAAAATAACTTACATATCGAACATAGTTATGCTTCAGAATTAACTCCTCAACAAAGAGATTGGAGAAGTCCATTCATAGACTATGCTGTCTATGGAATTCTACCTGAAGATCCTAAAGAAGCGGCATCAGTCAAGCGACGATCATTCCGATTCTATTATGACACTTCTATGAATATGCTATATCGTCGTTCTTATGACGGGCTTTTGTTACGATGTCTTTCCGAAAATGAAGCTAAACAAACACTCCGTGAAGCTCATGATGGAGTATGTGGTGCACATCAACCTGGTCCAAAATTACAAGACCGCATTCGTAGAATGGGGTATTACTGGCCTACAATGATAGCAGATGCTATAGATTATGCAAAGAGGTGTAAAGCCTGTCAAATTCATGCAGACTTTATACATCAACCTTCTGAATTTCTTCATCCCACGGCAGCCTCATGGCCATTTGAAGCTTGGGGCATGGATATAATTGGCCCTATCAACCCCCCTTCTGTTAAAGGACATCGGTTCATTCTTGCTATAACCGATTACTTTTCTAAATGGGCGGAAGCAATTCCTTTGATTGAGGTGAAGACTTCCAATGTTATTAGCTTTATTAAACATCATGTGATTTATCGTTTTGGGATTCCCCGAAGGATAATCCATGACAATGGACCACAATTTGCTAGCCATTCATTTTATAAATTCTGTGAAAAGAATCGAATTCAGAATTTGGCTTCTACAGCTTATAACCCAGCTGCTAATGGTTTAGCTGAGGCTTTTAATAAAACGATTATCAAACTTCTCAAAAAGTTTGTCTCTTCCAATAAACGTGATTGGAACGAGAAACTTGGAGAATGTTTGTGGGCATATCGTACAACGGTCCGAAATCCAACTGGTTTTACGCCATTCTCGTTGGTTTATGGATGTGAAGCTGTTCTTCCCTTGGAAATTCAGATCCCATCTCTTAGAATAGCTATTGCCAATGAGCTAATCTCAGAGAACAATGATCGTTTGCGGCTTCAAGAACTTGAAGGTTTGGATGAAAAACGTCTTCAAGCGCAACAACATATTGAATTATATCAAGCACGCATCTCTCGAGCTTTTAATCGTAAAGTCAAAGAGAGAATATTTAAAGTTGGAGAGTTGGTTCTAGCTGTCCGAAGACCTATGGTTATGACTCACAAAAGTAAAGGAAAATTCCAAGCTAAATGGGAAGGTCCTTATGTTGTTGAGACCGTGTTTTCCAATGGGGCGTATAGATTATCTAAGCCTAATGGAGATTTACTTATGATGCCCATCAATGGCAAATTTCTGAAGAAATATTATGTATAAGGAAAAAGAGACATAATAAAAATCTTTTATTTATCATATTATAATTCAGATACAAAAGATTAAGGACGAGGACCAGGGCCGCTGCCTTCATTGTTGAATACATAATCAGCCAATGCGTCAAAGACATCATTGCCTGAACTCACAAAAGATTTGCGAGCAACCATCCTCAGCGCTTCTTCCTCGGCTGTTTCTCCTGGCTCCACTAAGAAAGAAAGGATGTCCTTGGATGGTTTTGGCGTAGAAGAACTTTCGCCAGTCTTTTCCTTCTTGTGCGGAGGCAGCTCCATGGGGGTTGTCTCAATCGTCTTCTCAATCGCTTTCTCAGAGGCTTCGGTTTTCTGTGGCACGTCCTTGGAAGACATTTTTTGCTTCGTTGGATTAAAAAAAAAAAGAGAGAATGATACTTTATAAGAAAACTCTAAACTATTTATAGTAAAGAGTTATTTATGGACGAATGTTAATTGATAGTTTTGGAATTTGAAACAATCTGTCTTCTCGAAATTGACGGGTTCATCCATTAATTACAAATTCATCGGGTTCATCCATTTATTACAAATTCATCCATTTATTTCTATGGATTAGAAAAGAAGTTGCCGAAATAAATGCACGTTCTTTGTAAACTATTTATGGCAGGTTGATTTAAAAATTTCAAAAGAATTGTTTAAGAGATTTTTTCTTTATTTTTCTCTTCCTGACTGATGTTAATTATTATCCATCATGTCCATAGATACTTATCTACCTTTTACGGGTTAATCCAATCTGTTACGTCCATATTTACCTCTGACAGTATTGTATACCCTACAAGGAGTAAGATTAGCTATCTTTGGATGGATACAATTTATTTGTGAAGGCTTATCACGTCCATAATACCTCTGATAATTGTCCTACCTCTATTATTTTTGATAGAGTCACAAAAAAAATCCAAAATGTGTTATTCATATGATTGACATATCACATCAGCATGGAAGAAAAGTTTAGAAAGAAAGAAATTCTTTTACAAATTTTTACAAAGGAGGAGTGATCATGTCCTCGATCATTTTTCTCAGTTCTGCTATTCTTCTTTCTCGAATGATGGGTGCATTTTGAGAAGCAATTTGGCGCTTTGATTCTTCAGAATATTTACGAGAAAGCTCCGTAAAACTCATAACTAACCCTTCTTTTGCATCGTTCAGAATTTTGAGGGTATTTTCCGAACCACAAATCTGTTCTTCCAAGACAGAACCTTGGGCCAAAGATTTATTTCGTTCAGTAATTATTTGTTCTCGTTCCTCTTTCAAACGAGCCAATACAGCTTCAGCCTCACGAATTTTGTCTTCCTGCTCCACAAGCCGTACATGTGATTTCTCATAAGTGATTCGGTGCTGTTCTAACAGAGGTTTGCTTCCATAAAGAAAAGCTGTTTCTTGTGCAACTTTGGCATTATACTCCTGGAGAGCTTCTTGAAATGATAATTCTCGAGCTGTGTATTCAGCAGTTAGAGTGTCATATTCGGTTTGAATAAAACTCTCTATAGTGCTATGATAAATTTCTTCATATTCTTGTAAAGGTTGCTCAAGACCTTCAACTATAGCCTGCAACGTTGTGGCTTTCTCGGTACTATGGAATATGGCAACGTTTCCAATAACCGGGGTGATTGTGGCCTTCAAATCTTTATACTGATAGCTCCCCCTCAAAATCATTTTTGTCAAAGTTATCAAGGTGGTGTAGAAGGTATCAGTATGAACTTGGGCTAGAAAATTCATATCATTGATCGAGCTTGGAGTAGCTACACTTGTTGTCATTCTTATTGGCAAAGAAAAGCTCGAAGTTGCTACTGTAGTAGCTTCTGCAGTAAGAGCTTGTATTATTGGAGCAGTCTGAGTTGTAGTTGCTGAGATAGAAGTTTCAATTATCAGATTTGTAGTCGCTATGTTTGTAACTTCTACAGCTATCTCTGGAGCTGATGTTTGAATTAAAGCAAGAGGGAGGCTCACTTCAATGACAGGAGCTAGCTCAGACACTATTTCTACAGGAACTGATGTTATATCAGTAGAAAGTGTTCCTGTTGTGGCTTCAATTTCAGCAGCTGTAACCACGGCATCTTCAGTTGCTGATTCTTCAATATTAACTGGAGTATCTTCCATTACGTTTATGACATTCAGAGCTGCAACATCTGTAACTGATTGTTCTGTTAGGTTCATAACAACAGCCGAGTCTTTCTTAAGAACAATAGAAGATGGTTCTGCAGGAACTTCTTCAGAAGATTTTTCAATTGATTTTTCAGTTTCAGAATCTTCCTCATCTGAATCATCAACTTCTTTTACATGTGGTTTAACAGGAGGAGTAATCTTCTGAAGAGGGGCTTTCTTGACAGGAGAAATGATTTTCTTGAGTATAGAACTTGTCCCTGTAAAGAAAATAATAAATAAAATAGTTATAATATCTGATCATATGAATAAAATCTATTTTATATAAAAGAAAGATTTGGACCTGATAAAAAGTCATCATCAGAGTCCATATCCTCCCAATCATCCTCACCCAAATCTAAAGCTGGTTCATCAGAGGGAATGGGTTCATTCTCAGTGGGAGTATCCCACTCAATGACTTCAGCAATGGTCTTTGGAGCTACAGAAGAACCTTCTTCAAAAGGAGCTGTGGAAGACTCTACATTTTCTTCAAGAAGAGCTGTAGAAGACTCTATATTTGGAGTAATTTCTGAAACTGTGGTAGTAACAGTTATCGGCTGAGAAACAGTTATCTGTGGAGGAATAGCTGGTTCACTTGCAATTTGTGCATGAGTAGCAGTGGTGGATCCTAGATATTGAACTTGTGGTGCAACTGCAGATGAAGATCCTACCTCAAGATCTATGGTTGATGGAAGATTGACATTAGAAACTTCCTCTTCAAATTCTGGCTCATCCAGGAGAAGCGGTCTTTTTATTGCTCTCCTCTTTTTCTTTGGGGAACTGATTGTCAAAGATAATCCCCGTTTCTTCCCACCTTTAGCAGTAAGTACGGGCGCTTCTTCTTTATCTGTGACAATAACTTCCAGAAATTCATCTGGAACAGCATCATTTATTGGGGCATCTTCTGGTACTCGAACAACTTCTTCTGGATCTCCTTCTTTTCTGATTCGGAGACTTCTTCTTAAATCATATCCGGGGGAAAAAGAACGGATAGAAGAATAGAAGATTGTGTATGATCGTAGTATTTTCAATTCAGTAGTAATGGAAGTAGTTGGTATATAGAATTGGGCTCCTGTACATCCAGTACTAAAATATCGCCAAACCCTGGCTCCATCAACTAACTTCCCGTAACTATTGAAGACTGTTGAAGCATTTCCAACATGAAGCTGGTCATATCCAAACTGCCTTGCAAATCTACTTGGCAGATAAGGTTCGAATATACAGCGTTCACCATTCCTGTACATCAAATGAGATGGTCTGATGTATAAAAGCCATTTAAATGCCGGTCGAGGGAGTGATGTTCTATCTTGACCTCCATCTTCAAGACGTATACCCAGAAGGTTTGATGGAACTGAGGGTGGGATGCAGAAAAAACTCCAACCATGGGAGTAATTTAATGATGCTCGAGTGTCAGCAACAGAGGTCATCTTCCATGAAGCTTTGTTATATTTCAGAAGAAATAACCCTGATGGATCTTCCGGGCCTGGAGACATCAAGCGGTTATTATGAAGTAATAACCAACCCATCAAAAACAGGAAGGGTAGCTCCACTCTGGGAAATTCGCTACGAGCTTTAGCTCCTAGAACTAATTCATCACTGAAACTCCTTAAACCGGATTGAAGCCGACACACCATGGCTGGAAGCAGACTCAATTTAGCCCTGAAAACTAGACGTACTGCCGGCCATAATATGTCTCGATGGATTCTATCTATAGAAGTAGATCCAGGAACAATCCATTTGCGTAGCCACAAGGATAAGTAGCCAGCTAGTAGGGCCTCTTTCGAGATGTGCTTTCTGCTATGACGAAGATAACTGAGGGTTTCTATCCCTGCTGGAAAGTCACCAGTTTTTGATGACAGATATCTGTCCGGGATCTTGTGTTGATTCATCAAAGCAACTATTACATCCCCAGGCATTGTGGTCATGAGATTGACAATTTGAGACTTGTTCTCTTGGAACCTTTCTCCGTCTTCTTTGAGAAGTCTATTCTTGTGATAGAATAAATATGTTGTCCATTTATTGACGTAGGCCAAATTTGAAGGACTTTCATACATGGTAGTACAAGTCAGATAGTGACACATTAATTCTTGATATACTTCAACCAACTGAGGATTCTGCTTCTGAATCTCTGCCAATTCTTGGTTGGTAGGGGTATATTCTTCATAAGGGAGTTCTCCCATTGGTAATCTTGAAATATACTCCATTTCATGAAGTGCAAACCCCATCTCACCAATTGGAGTTGAAATGGTACCAGTGGAGTTGATGTACAGTTCTATCAGAGCCAGGAATAAATTATGATTTATATGGATTCCTTGACTAGTAGCAGTAATTGCATTATATAGTCCAATGGTCTGCAGCTCTGATTTAAAATACTTCAACACCCAGGCTGTCAACATGATCCAATTTTTATTCTGAGGATTCATCCATCCTTGGAGTCTAGGATTCCCTGAAGGATATAATACTCCTTTGTTCATAAACCGGTTTATGTTCATTTTTATTTGGACCGGTTGGATCAAAGAAGAGTCTTTACTGGGATTTTCTCCAGGCATTAACCCTTGGAACGGGGCCACACCTCCATAACTAGTACTGGTGAAGTATCCCATACAGTTAGCCTGTTCTCTTCTGAATACTATTTTGCCAGGTTTACCGTTTGTATAAGGAGTCAGATTCCATGCCATCCTTCTGGGATGTGTAGCATGAAAAAAGGCAGCAATTGGATAATCCCTATTCATTTCGGGGAGGTACATTGCCGTATTTTCAAATTTGAATATCCACGACTCCTTCTTTGGGTTTGTTTGGGATTCATTATCAATTGCATCTCCAAATAAAAATGTGGGCTTTAAATATTGCTTTAAAGTTAAAGACATCAATATTTCTCCATTCATCAAAGATAACAACATCCTCTCCCCTTGTGATGAGATCAAATTACTCCTTTCTTCAGGATAAATTGGATTGGTCTGTGGGAAGTTAACATGTGATAAATCTTCCAGATAATTGGAGCCCATAATTCCACAAGGAGAACCAAATATTTCTGCCAATGGATGAATTTGTAAATTGACTGCAAAGAAAAAGAAATGGTAAAGTTAAGTCAAATAGCCAAAATCTCTTATACAGATGGTTATAAATGGATTACTTTACGCAAATAGTTTTACGCAGATGACTCTACGCAGTGTCTACGCAGACAAACTTTACGCAGACAGCCTTACGCAGATGACTCTATGCAGTGTCTACGCAGATAACTTTACGCAGATTATTCTTACGCAGATATCTATACAGATGGTCATGCGCAAGTTTGTGCATAAAGATTCAAGTTTTCATTTTTTGCTTTATGCAAATTACTGAATTAATTCACATTAAATAGTCTTTATATCTGCGCATAAAGGCTATACGCTTACACATTTTTATGTGTGCGTATTTGATGAATAAACACTTTACGCTGACACGTATACACGTGGGCGTATTGTGTTGATATTTTTGTATGCTGACACGTATACACGTGGGCATCATTATTTTCCCAAATCTCTACGCTAACACGCACAGCGTGGGCGAGAGTTTCAGGGTTTATGATGGTTAAGTTCTTAATTTGTCCATTGTTATCCTCGTCATCCTCATTGATTACACTCTGATCAAAGATTCGTCCCCAATGATGATCAAGAGTCGAAGAGATTCCTACCTCTTATAGGATGAGCCACAATTGGGAGAATCTCTGGAGTTTCTTCCGATTGCAGAGTGGTCGTCTCAACGTGATCAGTCGGCGGTGCTGCAGTTGCCCTCTTCTTTCCCTTACCGGCGACAGTCTTGCTTTTTGGAGCCATTGATGGAGTGATTTTTTTTAGGAAGAAGAAGAACAAAACTTTTGAGAAAAGAGGATGCACTCTTGAAATTTCAGATAATAAGCGAAAGTTCTTTTTGAAATGGAGTTCTATTTATAGAAGAAAGTTTTGAAAATCTTGCAAAAGTGACGGTTACTATCCCGAACTATACACAATTGGTCAAGGATTGTTGGTATCCCGAATTGTACGCAAGAGTTGTTAAAATCCCTGGTTTTACGCTTCTATTTCAAAGTATTTCAAATATTTTAACATATTTGAAAACTTTGAAGGGGGTCTTGTAGAAGCTAAAAATAAATTAGCTATTTCTACGCAAAAGCCAAGCCAAAATATGTTGTACGCAGGTCAAACTGAGTCAACATAGTTTATAAAGCTAAATCGGTTTGTACGCGCGCACTGGTTTCTCAGGGGGTTGTACGCAGACGCCAGCTGTCCTATTTTACTCTACGCGCGCAATGGTTGCTCAGGGGTTGTACGCAGACGCCACCTGTCCTATTCTTTCTACGCAGTGGGGACAGGCTGTCATCTCTACATTTAATGCAGAGATATGGGATCTGACAGCCATTATTCTTTTCTCTGACATTTAATGGCACAGAAGTCGGAGAGACATATTGGAATCGAGGAAATGCTATTTTATACATAAAAGCTTTACGCAGCTGAGATTTATTGAGATACGCAGACGGCTATGATGATGGTTTTCACTGTTTACGAAAAGACATCTCACGTAACTCAATATTCATTGGTTAGTGTACTAACAGAGGAGAAGTATTACGCTCAATTATTTTCCCCTATACGCAAGAGTCTATTTAAGCTAATTAAATGCTTAAGGCTATATTAGCCACTCTTAAGTATACGCGTATTAGTTTATTTGGGTTATTTTAATACCCAAGGCTGATTAGCCACTATACGCAGGGGAGCATTAATTGAGTTTAATCATTTTTTCCTTCTGTACGTAAATTACCATAATTATAGGGTACGTGGCAGGATACACGCGTACGAGATTATGTTTTTGCAGTACGTGGGACACATGGCGTCTGCGTAAGACTCTGAATATGATCGTGCTGAACAGTTGTATATATGTGGGCTACGTGGCATTGTCTGCGTAAAGCTTCCAAAATACTTGCATTGTGTTGAGCCGAGCAGTTAGCAGTATGTGGGACACATGGCACTTGCGTAAAGCTCTAAATGAGATCGTGTATGGCAGTTGCATACGTAATATGCGTAATGGCCTTATTTTGCTGCTTATTTCTCGGAAGACTTAAACCTATAAATAGGCAATAATTTTGACAGCAAAAGGACAGAATCGGACGGAGAGAATCAAAAGAATTGTTATAATTCCCGAGTGTTCTCTTTTACTTCTTCTTCTCAAGAACAAAGTGAAGTAGAGCAGGAAAGCATTTGACTTGTGCCATCAGTGCCAACTTTGTCGATACCTTTCTAAGGTCTCCGTTCTTCAGTTGTTCTTCCTTCTTCCTCAAGACAGCAAGTTTCTTCAACATCGTTGTGTGGTCCAAGGAACAAAGTGATCATTTGTGAATCAGACTTCCATAGCAATACATTCCCAGAATCAAATTTGTACTTTTGTACTTTTTCTCGTTTTCTTTTCTTGAAGTTGTAAAGGCTTTTTGTTAAGTAAAACAGACATGTATCCAGTTTTACATTTCAGATCACTTGTACTTGGATATTTTACTATATATGACGACTTTTGTGTTTGGAGCATCTCTGACTTATATTCACTTATAGAACTGTTAGCACATTTAGTCTTATCCTGTTGTCTTTAGAACAGCTTACTACGTTTTATATCAAACGTAGGCTGGGCATGACTCGGCCTGGCCCAATAATTTGGGTAGCGGGTTGTGACAGATGGCCATTGCGGATTTCATATGCTTGCAATACATCTCGGTTATTCTGACAAAGACGGATGGAGGCAAGTGAGGCAGGAGCTGTACGAGGAATTAGAGAGTCATCTTCCATTATACTCCCGCATCCTAAGCGAAGAAACAGTTGCAAGTTTGTTGACAAGTATTCCTTGCACTGACAGTGTTACCAGGCCAGACCACTATATGTCCGTCCCGTCTGCCTTGTATTTATTTGCTAATCGGTACCGGATCCCTGTTGTATTTTTTTCGGCGGGGATTCGCAATACTTTTTTCCCGATGTGCGCTCCTCCGGCGGAGCACAGACAAACTAATCTATGTACTATAGGTCAAATCAAAGATCACTTTGTCATGCTAAGGATGAACGTCATTCTCCGATTCCTCCACCTACAACAGTTTGGTATAAACTAGCACCGGCAGAAGCGAAGTCCTGGACCGGACCTTTTGATCATCAAATCAATCATTGTAGGAAACTGTTGCAGATGGAGGAGCCAAGAGACTTACCGGTTGGCCACTACGACGTCGAAATCGACTGAATGAAGTTTTCACATTTTGTATATGGATGACCCATTTTGTAAACATTTTGTATATGGATGACCCATTTTGTAAACATTAAAGTATATCATTTTGAAATGTGAAGCCAAATATATGTTTTTTGTTTTTTACTTTTTCCTGTCTGCCAAGTATATCATTTTGAAATATGAAGCCAAATAATGTGAAGCCAAGTATATGAAGTTATATGTGAAATATGAAGTTCAGTATGTGAAACATGAAGTTCGGTGTGTTATATGTGTTTACCTGTGTGCTATCTGTGTTATATGTGTCTACCTGTGTGCTATTTATGTGTTTACATGTGTGCTATCTGTGTTATATGTGTTTATCTGTGTGCAAGTATGTGTGGCAAAATATACCAATTTGTTAAAGTATCAGATCCAGTATCAGGACTGCCACCACCCTGGCAGTCCTACATTGAATTAGGACTGCCAGGGTGCTGGCAGTCCTAATTGAAACTTGTTGTTATATACATGGCCATTCTCCGTGTAATTTAGCACGGAGAATGGCCATTCTTCGTGTCATTTTCACGGAGAATGGCTATCCGATCCAGTATCAGGACTGCCACCCCCGTGGCAGTCCTACATTAAATTAGGACTGCCAGGGTACTGGCAGTCCTAATTAAAACTTGCTGTTACAGCAAGTATCAATTAGGACGGCCAGCACCCTGACAGTCCTAATTTAATGTAGGACTACCAGGAGGGTGGCAGTCCTATTTGTAAGTCTCTGTGATGAGAGTTTTGAAACTCTCTATCACAGAGAATTTCAATTAGGACTGTCACACCCCTGACAGTCCTACACAAGAGGAGGACTGCCAGGGTGCTGGCAGTCCTAATTGAAACTTGCTGTTATATAAATAACCATTCTCCTGTGTTTTAGCACGGAGAATGGCCATTCTCCGTGTAATTTAGCACGGAGAATGACCATTCTCCGTGTAATTTAGCACGGAGAATGGTCATTCCAGTGTTAAAATGCAGGAGAATGACCATTCTCCGTGTAAATTAACACGGAGAATGGCATTCTCCGTGTTTCTAACACGGAGAATTCCATTCTCCGTATTTCTAACACGGAGAATTCCATTCTCCATATAAATTAACACGAAGAATGGCCATTCTCCGTGAAAATTACACGGAGAATGACCATTCTCCGTGTTAAATTACACGGAGAATGGCCATTCTCCGTGTAAATTAAGACGGAGAATGGTCATTCTCCTGCGTTTTAACACTGGAATGACCATTCTTCGTGTAAATTAAGACGGAGAATGTCCATTCTCCGTGTGGGAAACACGGAGAATGCCATTCTCCGTGTTAATTTACACGGAGAATGGTCATTCTCCTGCATTTTATGGTCAGTTGAAACTTTGGAGGGCCATAACTTTTGACTGGGAGGTCGAAACGAGACCCGGTTTGTCGCAAAATGAGTGTATTTTCGAGGAGCCGGAGATTAACTATTTTACCGTTAGACGGCCTTTCAAAATTTTAGAATCGCAAAAAAATGATGTTTGGACCTCCGTTTTAGCACTTTTGCCGAAATTTTAGAATCGCAAACAAATATTAATTCAATGACTTACAAATATGACTGCCACCCCCCTGGCAGTCCTACACTTATGAAGGACTGTCAGAGTGCTGGCAGTCCTAATTGAAACTTGCTGTTACAACAAGTTTCAATTAGGACTGCCAGCACCCTGGCAGTCCTCCTTTTGTATAGGACTGCCAGGGGGATGGCAGTCCTAATTGAAACTCTCTGTGACAGAGAATTTCAGTTTCAAACTCTCATCACAGAGAGTTATAAATAGGACTGCCACCCCCTAACAGTCCTATACAAAAGAAGGACTGCCAGGGGGTGGCAGTCCTCTGATACTAAATCAAGAATATCAGGAATTGGCCAACAACTTAAGTTTCCAAACGTAAATAACAACTACATATCAGACAAGTACTACATATCCAACATGTACGTAAATAACAACTATATATCAGACAACTACATATCCAACATGTACATAAATAACAACATAAATCACAACTACATATCAGACAAAATATCCAACTTGAAAAAAATAACATAAGTGCCAACTACATATCATTCAAAAGTCTGCCCAAAAACTTAAGTTTCCAAACAACAAATATATTCTTCAAGTTTCAAACAACAAAAATATCTTTACAAAAATATCCAGATTACATCCAACTAATGATCATTCCACATCCAACTACATATCATGCCGGGCCTTTGAACGAGACTCCCTATTATTCATGAAGGGGAACTCGACCACGTCGTCGATGCGATCAAGCTCGTTGGCGACCGTGACACTAGTGTCACTTTGGCAACCTCTCCGGAGTGTCTGGGCCAATTCCTTCACCTTTTGAGACTATAAATGAAAGTATAAGTGAATTAAGTCTACAAACATGGAAATCTCAGTCTAATTATAAATACGGAACTCACCATCCTCACCAACCCAGCATACAAAACATTTTTGGAAGGAAGAGCTCCAATTGCTCCGACGGCCACGGGACCTGGGTTTGTAGGGTTTGACAATTTAGGATGTCCGACCCCCAGGAAGTACGGCATGTAGTCCTCGCTGCAGTCGGCCATCAGGGTGACCAGTCGTCTTTCATATTCTCGAAGTACATATCGTTGCCACTCGGAGTAAAAGTCGGTCACCCAGTCGAAATCCGCCGGTTTGTAATTTAAAGGTTGTGTTCCGCGCGGAGGCTCCAACAGTCGTAGTGTGCGATTCGGCACAGTTTGTACGAAGCCAAACTGACGAAGTACTCTATCGGGCATGTACGGCTCCGTGATATCAGAGCATGTGATCATGCCATGAAATAAAGAAACTGGTTGGACCTCACGATTATGCTCACGTAAATTCCGGTATGGATTCCAAAAAATCTGTAGGAAAATAGTTAACAACAAAGCAAAATTAACATGACAAAGTAAGTCAAAATTTAGTACCTCTTCTGGCACCAAATTGTCTAGTACTTCACGAATGGAAGCCAGTGTTTGCCAATTTTTGGTTTCCAGCTGGGATGGCCTCCATCGACACACTCTAGGAAGGTGTTCAACATACTCTGGGTTCAGGTCAGCCCGTATGAGCATCGAAAAGTGCTCGTATATCCATGCCTATTCAATTTATAAATGAATAATCAAAAAATAAACAACAAAATGAAGTATACAAGATTAAATTGTTAGAAGTTTTCTTACATGTAGCAGAGTCTGACAGCCGGCTATTGTCTTTGTAGTGCCCCATCCCGCAAAGTCAATCGGAGGAATCGAAATGCCGACGGCGTTCGAACTTGGCCTTACAACGGCGACTCGAAGACATCGCTCAGGTGGGGTAGTTTCGGTGAACTCTCCTCATCTTTGCCTTCACATAATAAATCGTGTTTTCAACTTGCACAAGTTAGGCTTGATAATAAAAGCTACGCATCCACATAGCTAAGGGAATAATCTCGACGGTTTGAATCGAGTTAGAATATGGAAAACGTCCCACGGTCGGCTTAGAGTTGGTGCACGGCATGCTTTGAAAATGACACTCGGTCCTGTAGGCCTCAAAAATGAAAGTCACGCTGAGTTGATCAGAACAAGTCACGCAGAGTGATCCGAGAAGCAGCACAAAAGATACGCTAAGTTCTGCCTGGCCATCTCCTTTAGAAGTCACGCAGAGACAGCTCAGCCATATGTCAGAATCATAATGACTGACAACACAGCAGTCGAGAAACGTCTCCTCGTATGCCACGTATGCACAGAATTCGAGAGATCATCGCCGTCTTTTGCGTGATTTTCGAAATCTTCCTTAGCAAGACTCACTCTTCACCAAGTTGGCGTGACTTTGAGTCTTATCTTCATTTAATGCGGCTGACAATATAATCAATGTCAGAGATTTTGTGTCAGACGAAGCGTGCCAAATCAAGACAGCTGGCGGTTGGCGTGGATTCTGAACCTTCTCCTTCCTCAAGTTTGCATGGATGTTTGAGTTATTCTTCTCAAAGCCTGCGTAAATTCTGAAGTATTCTTCTTCAAAGCTTGCGTGGATTTCGCCTTCAACGAATCTGCGTCAACGAAACTGCATGGATTTTTTGCCTTCAGCAAGACAGCGTGGATTTCATTTCAACTGGAGTACGTGGCAGCCATGCCACCGATCTCTCTCTCGCGTGCCCAGTAACTTGCACACGACCCATGCACTAATGCCATGTGTCCAACAGTTACGGGCCACGTCCAGTAACTACTCACTAACCCTGCGTGTATTTAGAGTCTGCGTGACTTTTCAAATGCACTAGTGGTGAGGTAGTTATCTTTTCAGTTACTGTTTTGACTCTATAAATAGAGTTCTTTTTTTTATTTCATTGTACAGATACATTGATATCTACTGTCAAAATTTTGAGAGCTTTTCTTCTTCGCATAGTCCAAAGGATAAAGCGATCGTCTTCTAGATCGGATTCCTACAGTTGTAATTTTCTCAGATACAAAATAAATAAAGTGAATTTATTTATGGAAAACAAATTGGCGACTCTGCTGGGGAAAACCATCTCCTCTTCTGAGATGGTAACAACTCAATGCAATACTTCGTCTATCGGCTCGACGAAGAAGGTGATGACGATCAAATTCGATCAACTCGCCTATGAAGAAATGCAGCGGGCTAAGGGTGGCAAGCCCCTTCCAGCCTCCATTATCACTGCCAAGTCGAAGGGACACTCTGTCTATGTCCCTAAGAATCAGTTGGCAGTCAATGGTGAAGTCTCTGCCACAGTGTCTACTCCTAACACTGGCAAGAACTCCATTGCAAGCACGCACACTCTTGTGCGCTCGAAGATGACAGTAACTAAAAGTCACGTTGACAGTACTGGCTCCTTAGCCGAATCTGTTCCAGCGTGCAAATTCAATTCTAAAAGTCACGCTGACAGTACAGGCTCTTTAGCCGAATCTGTTCCAGTGTGCAAATTCAATTCTAAAAGTCACGCTGACAGTACTGGCTCTTTAGCCAAATCTGTTCCAGTGTGCAAATTTAACTCTAAAAGTCACGCTGATAGTACTGGCTCCTTAGCCAAATCTATTCCAGTGTGCAACCCCACATTCAAAAGTCACGCTGACAGTATTGGCTCCTTAGCCAAATCTGTTTCAGCGTGTAATTCTAAAATCAAAAGTCACGCTAACAGCTCTGATTCTTTAACCAAGTCTGTTTCAGCGTGTATTTCATCAGAGAAGAATAACTCCTTAGTTATCTCTTCTTCTTCACCGAGTTCTACTAGAACTGGGGGTGGTCTTCCACACAAAGTCCCTTCAAAAAGGAATAACTCTTTAGTTGTTTCTTCTGCTCCTGTAGTTTTTACTCCAGGAACAGCTTTGACTGATACTTTTGTTAGTCAAAGGAAAGAAGATGGTCTTTTGACTACTCTTTCTTCTGGACATTCTATGTCTCAACATCTGAATGAGTCTAAGAAGAAACATTCCTTAATGTCTTCTTCTTTGATTTCTTCAAATTGGACACAGAATCTGTCCATTAAAGAGGGTCTGTTACCAACTCCTAATCAAGGGAGTGGTTTAACTCTTCCTTCTCTACAAATATCCAGATCAATGGAAGGAAAACTCTATGTTTTCAAAGTTAATATGTTACCTTCCACTGATTTAAGAACAAAACTCAGCACTTCTGGTGTTAAGAAACCATACCAATTGGATATGAAGATAAAAGATCCAGATGCAGAGTATGCAAGAAATTATGTGGCTCACATTAATCACTCTTTGTATAATCAAGAGCCATCAAGACCCAAGAACAGGAAGTATATTCCTCAATCTTCACAAACAGATTTACGGGAATATCTTCAACAGAAGAGAAGGAGTAATTCTATATCAAAAGAATATGCTGAATGTGACTTCTATCCAAGAGTCATAATTCAGTACAGATGTGAATCAACAGTTCAAGACCATGGTGATCATACTGAATGTGACTTCCAGCCAAGAGTCACAATGCAATACAGATGTCAAAATAAATGACAGTCTGTCTTTAATAGGATTCAGTATAAACCTATGCCTGATGAAGATGAGCCTTTGTTTGCCTCTGTCAACATGACTTCTCGGGACACCGGGGGTAGAGTTGATAGTCCAGATGGAGTATATAAAAACACCTGAGCAAGAGTCCTGGCTTCTAGTCAAAGAAATTTGATCACTGAAATTGATTCTGAATTTCTTGGAGAATCTAACTTCCCACCTCTTCCTACTGGGGGTAATTCTCCTATAGTTGACTTTGATACACGAAGCAATGATTCAGAGCATACAACATCTACTAGTTCATCAATAATCCCTCATACAGTCACGACTTACATGGTTGATGGGAATACTGATAAACCCTCTTCTTCCCTGACTCCTCAAGATCAAAGAATTGCTTCTTTGGAACAGCAAATGAAGTCTATGACTGACACAATGAAGTCAATGTATGAACTCATGACAGCTCAGTTGCAAAATCGACAGACTGTATCAGATGCCGTACCAGTTGATACTGATATAAGTCCAGTACAAGTTCCTCCAGCAGTACAATCCAATACTCCTGGACCTGCTCAACCAAATCCTAGTCTCTCTGGAGCTGGGGGTAGTGCTTACAATGCTGTTTCTCCTCCTAACTATTCTCTACAAGCCACAACTCCACAATCTTCGGGAGTTGTCTCTGAAGAATTAAAAAATCTCAAAACTCAATTCGAGGCATTCAAACAGAAGGATGGTTTACAAAGGTTAGGCATCAAGCAGCCTTATCCGATAGAATGGAAGCAAGTATCATATCCTCCTAAATACAAGCCTCCTACTATCTCATTCTATGATGGAACCACTTCTCCAAGTCAGTTTATCAATCACTTTGAAGTAATGACTGATCAATTACAACCAAGTGATGCTCTCCTTACTCGGGTATTTATTGGATGTCTCAAGGGAACGGCTTATGAATGGTATAGAAGTCTCCCAGATGGGAGTATTACCTCATTTGCTGGTTTCAAACAGATGTTTCTTGAAAGGTTCTATGAAGGGCTTAATGACATGACTATGTCTGCTCTTATTAGAATCAAACAGAAAAATAATGAATCTACAGAGGAATACATTGAACGGTTTCGAAGAGAAGCTCTGAAGATGCCTCTTGGAACTCCTGATGCTGTCACCATTGACACGTGCAAATCAAACTTGTTGCCAATCATCAGTATGTGGATAGGATCCACTCAATTTCAAGATTGGCCTTCCTTCATAGTCAGTGCTAAAGCTGCAGAAATCAGTGCTGAAACCTTCAAAGGTTTAGGAGTGCAGATGACTCCTAAAGAAACAGGACAAGGGGCTAACAATAAAAATAATGCTCGCAAAGGAATAGAAACTCTAGAAGTTAATCTTCAGAGCAAAGATGCATCGAATGTTCAAACTCCTGCCTCTACAACTCAACAATCAAGAACACCTCGCCCCAGAGAAGAATATTCTTTTGATGACGACGATGTCCTTGGTATCTTTGAATGTCTGCTGAAAGGTAATAAAATACAATTACCAGAGATCAAGAAACCTGATGAAGCTGGTAAGACAGATCATCCTAAATACTGTCCATATCATAGAATGCTGGGTCATACAATTCGTACATGTTATGTATTGAAAGGAAAGATCCAAGAAATGATTAAATCTGGAGCTATCTCTCTTACTCCAAAAGAGAAGACCGTCACCTCCAACGTCGTCTCTATGCAATTTGGAAATTTCCCTCCTCAACTCCTTGAAAGTGGGATTATTCCTATTCCCAAGGCAACTCTTGACATAGTGAATCTTCCTCCTCCACAGTTTGAAGGATTAGTACCAATCACTTTGGAAACAGGAGAAATCATGTGGATCCATCCTGATCTAGTGGCAGATTTTGAATCGCCTTCTCCTCAAAAGATTTCTTCTCAAAAATCCAAGAAGGCTAGAAAGATCAAGTCATGTCATATGACTTCTCTTGGGTCTACTTCTGACACAGAGCCAAAAGATAAAGAAGAAGCACTTGTTAGTGCTACTCGAACGGGGAAACCTTACCTAAAGGATTATTCTAAAAATCCTGAAGATCCTACTGATATCCCTTCAGATGCTAAAGATGCTCCTAATGTTCCTCCCGAGGAATAACCATCTACTGAACCTGTTCCTCCCAAGCCTACGGCTCTGGAGAAAGGCAAACAACAGGCTCGGTTTGATAAGCCAATCAAGAAGTCTTCTCCTCTTGGACTTCAGAAGCCTTACAACTTCGACATTTTGGCTCAGCTTGCTAATACTCCCGCTAGAATGTCCCTTTTTGAACTTTTACGTCTTTCCAAAGAGACTCGGGAGACGTTAAGTGAAGCACTTCTACAAGCTGACTCTTGTCTTGCACAATTGAAGAAGTCGGATGCGGAACCTGCCACTTGCTTACATTACAACAGTGTACTGGAGATTATCCTAAATATTACCTTTACACAAGACGACATGTTACTGGAGGATAATCGACATGACCGACCTCTCTACTACACTGGTTATATTGATACGATGAAGATAGATCGTATTCTCATTGACCCAGGGTCTGCTATAAGCATAATGCCAAAGAGTTTGTTGGATGAACTAAAAATCCCTCTTCACAAACTCTCCAAGACGGTTACTACTATCTTGGGATTCAATCAAAGCCGAAGTGAGCCTTTGAGAAAGATTCATCTGAAGCTTCAGATAGGTGATTTCAGATCTAAAGTCACTTTCTATGTGATCGAGATCGCGGGATCCTATAATCTTCTTCTGGGGAGGCCCTTTCTTCATGAAAATAATGTGGTGCCATCTACTCTTCATCAATGTTTTAAGTACATTGATAGCAATGGAAGAGTACAAAAAGAAGTTGCTGATATAAATCCCTTCCATGGGGTTGAAGCTTATTTCAATGATTCCCGAATGTATAAAGAAGAATATACAAGGATCATACAAGCTATGGAGAAAGAAGATGCACAAAGTGAGACTTTAATAATCCCTGTTAAATGTCGAACTACTCAGCAACAATCTCCTAAACCCTCTGGAGAAGATTCTTTCATCATTCCAGTGAGTGGACGGATCTCTCCGTTACCTCAGTCATCTACTCAGAATACACTGATCATTCCTGTCAGTGGGCGTACTACAGTTCCTGTACCTTCACAAGATACTCTGCTAATTCCAGTTGGAGGGCGGACTACTCTTCCTACTCAAACTTCAAGGGAGCTCACCTCTTCTGAGCCATTTGTTATCGATCTTAATCGAAACAAAGCTTCTTCTTCTTCTCCTTTAGTCATTGACTTGGCTAAAATCTCTAAGGCTCAACCTTCTCCCAATGTAAATATTGCTGCTTTTACATTTAATGAAAAGTCTCCACCTTTGCAGTACGTTGATGTGTGTAATTATGTTCATAGTTATTTACATCTGTTAGATGACTTGAACACAATAACCATAGGAGTTGTACAGACTGTTCATACAGATGTATCTCTAGAACCTGTACAATCTTCATACTTTCTAGTTCCCAGCAGAAAGCCAGGAGACATTCCAATATTCTTCTACAAAGGGCCTCAAAATCCTTCTGATCTTGAAGATGATGACAAAAATGATGATACTGGAAGATTACAACTACGTCGTTATAGTCAGCAATCTAGAGACATCATCAAAAATATGGGCTATGACTTCAGGACTGGCCTTAATAATGGAAAAGGAAGAAAAATGCCTGTTCGGATTCCTCCTTTGAAATATGGAAGGACGAAATGCGGATTGGGTTATACTGCTCCTACTCCTTTCATCAACATTATCCATGAAGATCTTGAGTCTGACGAAGATAAGAGATCTGATTCTTCTAGTACCACTTCTTGGAATTTCGATACAAGTATCGGTGACTTCTACTGCAACCTTCTGTCTTCCAATATGGTTTCCATTGACCATTCTGAAGAAAGTGATGAAGACGAGGAAGAGTTTGAAATCTCACCTGAATCAGAACAGTGGGCCCAAAGATTAGATAATCAATGGGAGTTCCGTTTTGAGCAAAAAGAACCTCCGACTGAAGATAAACTTGTTCAAATAGATGTTGGTGAAGAGGGGTCTCCCAAACCAATATTCATCAGTGAAAGTCTTTCAGAAACTGATAAGAAAGACATGATCAAACTCATTCATGATTACATCGATGTCTTTGCTTGGAGTTATGAAGATATGTCAGGTCTTGATCCACAGATTGCAACTCACAAGCTCAACATCTTGCCGAATGCTAAACCGGTCAAACAACAACAGCGACGATTTCGTCCGGACATCATGGATGCAATTGAAGCTGAAGTCAATAAACTCATTACATCTGGGTTTATTAGAGAGGAACAACATCCCGATTGGGTGGCTAATATTGTTCCTGTTCTTAAAAAGACTGGCAAGATCAGAGTATGCATAGACTTTCACGATCTCAATGCGGCATGTCCTAAAGACGAATTCCCTCTACCAATCACTGATGTCATGGTTGATAATACCTGTGGATTTGAACGAATGTCATTCATGGACGGGTATTCTGGGTATAATCAGATCAAAATGTTCCCAGAAGACGAGAAGCACACTTCTTTCAGAACGCTGATTGGTACATACTGTTATACAGTTATGCCATTCGGTCTCAAGAATGCAGGAGCAACTTATCAACGAGCTATGAGTACTATATTCCGTGAACATTTGCAGAAAACAGTCGAATGTTATGTTGATGATATTGCAATCAAAAGTCGACAAAAGGAGGATCATATCCAAGATTTGAAGACTATATTTGATCTAATGCGTAAGCATCAATTAAAGATGAACCCTACTAAGTCCTTCTTAGGCGTCTCTAGTGGTAAATTTCTCGGCTTCGTCATTACCTCTAAAGGTATACACGTGGATCCCGAGAAGATCAAAGCCATCCAAGAGATGCGTCCTCCACGTACCTTAAAAGAGCTACGAGGATTTCAAGGAAGAATTGCTTATATCAGGAGATTTATCTCTAATTTATCAGGACGCTGCAGACCATTCAACAAACTTATGAAGAAAGGTGTCTCTTTTGTCTGGAATGATGAATGTCAGAAAGCATTCGATGATATAAAACAATATCTGATGAGCCCTCCAGTATTGGTACCTCCCATCTCAGGAATACCGTTCCTCCTCTATACTCGAGCAATGAGTCATTCATTGGGTGCATTACTCGCTCAAAAGAATCAAAATGGCCATGAACAAGCCATTTATTATCTCAGCCGCACTATGACCGGAGCTGAACCTCGATATTCACCAGTTGAAAAAGAGTGTCTAGCCTTGATGTTTGCTGTCCAAAAGACACGTCATTATATCATTGGTCAGACTATTCATGTCATCTCCAGGATCAATCCTATACGGATCATGATGAAGAAATCCAGTATTTTGAATTCTCGATTGGCTAACTGGGGAATCCTACTTGCTCAGTATGATATGCACTATATTCCTCAGAAATTCGTCAAGGGACAAGCTTTAGCTGATTTTCTGGCTGCTCACTCAATTCCAGAAAATTCAAAACTCTATGATGAAATCCCAGATGAAGTCCTAGATTCAAATCAAATTGCTGAAGAAGATCCTACTTGGCATCTATTCTTTGATGGAGCGTCAAGAATTGGTCCTAATGGCGATATTGTTGCTGGAGTTGGAATTGTTCTTATATCGCCAGAAGGTCTTGCCATCCAAAGAGCTTATTCTCTCGATCAGCCGTGTTCAAACAATGTAGCTGAGTACAACGCATTGCTTATTGGTCTTCAACTCGCTAAATATCTGAATATTCAATATTTGGAGGCGTATGGAGACTCTAAACTTATTGTCAATCAGATCAGGGGTACTTATGAAGTTCGCCATCAAGATCTGGTTCCTTATCATAGAGTGGCCATATCTATGGCCTTATCATTTAAGGAATTCTTCATTGAACATGTTAGGCGAGCATGTAACACAGAAGCTGATGCCCTTGCTAATCTTGCAGCGGTACTGGCTATCCCAATCAGACGGCAACAAATGATTGTTGTTCATAGTCGAGAATTATTTCATCTTGAAAATAACCTGACTCTAGGACTTCCAGTTGACATTGAAGAATCAACATCTCATGACGTCAACACAACAAGAGGATTTGGATTTAGTCGTAAATCGATATCATCTTCATCCGATTCCAGCATGGAATTCATCTTCAGTAACTCGACTGAGAATCAGAATACGGATAAAGATTGGAGACTTCCTTTCTTAGATCTTGTATTGTATGATATTCTTCCGGACGATCCGAGTGAGGCAGCATCTATCAGACGACGATCACTCAGATTCTATTACAATCATACAACAAAGACCTTATATCGTCGAGCTTATGATGGTTTACTCCTTCGGTGCATTGTCGGTGATGAAGCCCAACAAGTTATTCGTGAAGCACATGATGGAATTTGTGGAGCGCATCAACCTGGGCCAAAACTTCAAGACCGTATTCGACAGATGGGTTATTATTGGCCAACTATGGTATCAGATGCCATTGAATATGCAAGGAAATGCAAAGCTTGCCAAATCCATGCGGATTTTATACATCAACCTTCGGAATTTCTACATCCGACGGCAGCATCATGGCCCTTCGAAGCTTGGGGCATGGACATTGTCGGCCCGATCAATCCTCCATCATCTAAAGGTCATCGGTTCATTCTCGCAATAACCGATTACTTCTCCAAATGGGCTGAAGCTATTCCTTTATCTGAAGTTAAGACGTCTAATGTCATCAGCTTTATTAAGCACCATGTCATCTACAGATTTGGTGTTCCTCGACGCATTGTTCATGATAACGGACCACAGTTCGTCAGCCAGAAATTTACTCGATTCTGTGACGATCACCGGATCAATAATGTTGCTTCTACCGCATATAATCCAGCAGCTAACGGATTGGCAGAAGCTTTCAACAAGACTATCATCAAACTCCTAAAGAAGTTTGTCTCCACTAACAAACGTAATTGGAGTGACAAGCTCGGGGAATGCTTGTGGGCTTATCGCACTACAGTCCGTAATGCTACTAAGTGTACACCTTTCTCTCTGGTGTATGGATCTGAGGCTGTTCTCCCATTAGAGATTCAAATTCTTTCTTTAAGGATAGCAATCGCTAATGAACTCACTGCCGAAAATAATGATCGTCTTCGACTTCAAGAATTGGAGGCTCTGGATGAAAAACGGTTATCTGCTCAACAGAATATTGAATTCTATCAAGCTAGAATTTCAAGGGCTTTTAACAAGAAAGTCAGAATTCGAACATTTCAGAAAGGAGAACTTGTGCTTACTATCAGACGCTCGATGACTATGACACACATGAGTAAGGGCAAGTTTGATGCAAAATGGGAAGGTCCATTCATTGTCAATAAGATCTTTTCTAATGGGGCTTATCAACTCACTACTCTAGATGGTAAAGCCACTATGATGCCCATCAACGGCAAATTCTTGAAGAAGTACTACGTCTGATATTTCTATCAAAATTGTCCTCCCATCACTCTCCAGCTGTTTCATTGTTCTTGCCGAAGAATCATTCTGATATCTATTATCCCCAGTGGAGATAGGTATTCTACTTTGTATCATTTTCTCAACAAATTTGATATCCAGAAAATCATGTCCACATTACCTCTGAATTTTCTATCTCAATATCATATTTATGAAAATGATATTTAGTCTTTCTGATTTCTGAGTCAAAAAATCAATGAATAAAGGCAAATATAAAGTGGGAAGGATATATCGTAAACAAAGTTTCCTTAAACGGAGTTTATTTGAGACAAATCCCTCAAAAAAAAAGTACATCATCATGGAAGATCACTATGATCCCTTTCATATTTGGGACGAGGACCACATACATAATCAGCAAAAGAATTGAATACATCTTTTTCTGACCGCACCAAGAATTGACAGGCAGCCAGCCTCATTGCTTCTTCTTCTTCGGTTTCTCCTGGTTCGACCAGGAAGTCCAGGATATCTTTTGGCGGCTTGGGAGTAGACGAGCTTTCGCCCATTTCCTTCTTCTGCGGAGGTGGATGTTCTTTAACACCTTCAGTAGCTTCAAGGGCGACTTCAGCCTTCTTTATGTTCTCTTCAAAAGACATTGTGGATAAAATACGATCCTTCTATTCAAATATATGCTCTATTTATAGGCATATGGTTACAAGGATCGAAGGGACGTATTCTTTCCCGATATTCAGTTCATCCATTCATTTCTCATATTCATCCGACGTTTCACATGTTCATTAATACTTGACGGTTCGTCCGTTCATTTATTACATTCACTCGACAGTTCATCTGTTCATCATTTCTTAACGGTTCGCCCGTTCATAATCTTCTATCAGTTCATTAAGTGGGGATTCGTTATTTATCATGTTTTCATAACCTCTGAATCAATTCCGAATCTGCTCACTCATTTGTCATGTTTTGACCTCTGCATAGAAATCAATCTATTTTCTTTCGAGTTCCTATATATTATCATATCCATAATACCTCTGATAATATCATATACTCTAAAAACAGAAAAGATGATTTTATTATCTATCATGTCCACAATTCATCCACAAATACAAATCATTGAGCATAGAAGAAATGTCATTTCCATTCCCATTTCACCACAAAAAGTCTATTACATTTTCTTAGACTTTCCTACAAATCATAATGGAAATCTATTACAAATCTTGGATTTTCATTCTATGTACAACTGAGATCTATTTCTTCTTGGATCTTTTCTGGCAATCTCGTTGTTTGTGGCAATTCCTGGGTGTCCAGCAGGAATCAAACTCTGGTCTTATCTCTCAGACGAGAGGAGAACCACAGAGTAGGGCAACACGAAAACGTGTTGCTGCCAATACAACTGGTGGATTAGGAGCGACCTTTCAGAGGAGACAGGAATGTATCCAACCTTGGGATACAATTCCTAGTTCTCCCGCAAAAGGAACTCTACTACCCAATCTCTTGGTAGTAGAGTTAACTCCACCATCCAACTCTCGTGTATAAAGGCTCTTCCTACCATCTAAGGAAGACCCTTCTATCCCACGAAGAGTTCTGAGTTGTCTGATGTACGCGTCAAAAGCGTATGAGCTCCCTGATGTAGATGTCAGAAGAACATTGTCCACAGCATTCACATCACCAATGCCAGTTCTGAAGAAGGTTTTCAGCCAAAATTCTGCAAGAAACAGTAAAGAAAAATCAGTCAACAGAAGCTGGCCAAGCAAAGACAGATGCATTCTGTTCATTTCAGGAAGATGAATTTGTCCTTAGCAAATAAAAAAATTCGATGCGTGTATATTGAACTTACCGCTGAGTTTGCTGCTAAGGATTGACAGATCCATGTCTGGTATCGTGCACAGAGATTTGACATCATGCAACATGGCTTTCCTATTTCCTTCTCATAGAAAATTCATTCTCAGAAGAGAGGAAGAAGAATGGGAAGATGAGTTTGCGTGGAGTTCATCCATCTATTTAAAGGGTCAAGTGCAGGTCCATTCTTGGAAAAGATCCGCATAAATAGCGCTCGTAAATTGCGGAATGAGTGTCACGTGTACTTCGGGAGACCGTGCAAACATTGGAAACAGTCAAAGTGTGCTAATTAATATTCTTCATTAAAAGGCACGCAGATCAAACACAAAAGTTGTACTTCATTCTTTAAACAGGCACTGATGGCCTTACAAAAAGACAAAACGAAAAAGTGTAACAAAAGCGTAAAAAGTTACGCTCTATCTTCCAGAGCGGCTAAGTTTGATGCCTAACTCCTCTACGCTCTTAACTCCCAGGCGATGCAATAGAGTCTCGAGCATTTCACGCTTCTCCATAAGGCTCCGCCCATCAGAAGAAGACGAGCCATCCAATCCAAAGTAGCTCAAGAGATTCTTGGCTAACTGCGTGGAGTCGTCCTTGAGCTCGATGACGACAGGTTCGGGTTCTTTGCCCCCAAAAGTGGGGTCACCATGGGAACAAAAGCCCAACTTGCGTGCTTCCTCTTCGGCTGCTTCCTTTGGGGTCATATTTTCGAGAGATGAAGTCAAAACTGAGAATCACTCCCTGTTTATATAACAGATCTCGTCGACAGTTCATATTCCACCATAAATTGGACGCAATCAGTCTCGGAGAACGAAGAGTCATTATGACATTTAATAAGTTCATTTGGATGTTTTCAAAGAACTTCGAAGTCTTTTCAACTTCCGAAAAATTTTGGAGCCATCTTAGCGTGACTTTAACTCATTTCATCATCTCTATTTCAAAGTATTTCGAAAATATTTTATCATTTTTTCGAAAACTTTGAAGGGGGTTTTGTAGGCCTCAAAAATGAAAGTCACGCTGAGTTGATCAGAACAAGTCACGCAGAGTGATCCGAGAAGCAGCACAAAAGATACGCTAAGTTCTGCCTGGCCATCTCCTTTAGAAGTCACGCAGAGACAGCTCAGCCATATGTCAGAATCATAATGACTGACAACACAGCAGTCGAGAAACGTCTCCTCGTATGCCACGTATGCACAGAATTCGAGAGATCATCGCCGTCTTTTGCGTGATTTTCGAAATCTTCCTTAGCAAGACTCACTCTTCACCAAGTTGGCATGACTTTGAGTCTTATCTTCATTTAATGCGGCTGACAATATAATCAATGTCAGAGATTTTGTGTCAGACGAAGCGTGCCAAATCAAGACAGCTGGCGGTTGGCGTGGATTCTGAACCTTCTCCTTCCTCAAGTTTGCGTGGATGTTTGAGTTATTCTTCTTAAAGCCTGCGTAAATTCTGAAGTATTCTTCTTCAAAGCTTGCGTGGATTTCGCCTTCAACGAATCTGCGTCAACGAAACTGCGTGGATTTTTTGCCTTCAGCAAGACAGCGTGGATTTCATTTCAACTGGAGTACGTGGCAGCCATGCCACCGATCTCTCTCTCGCGTGCCCAGTAACTTGCACACGACCCATGCACTAATGCCATATGTCCAACAGTTACGGGCCACGTCCAGTAACTACTCACTAACCCTGCGTGTATTTAGAGTCTGCATGACTTTTCAAATGTACTAGTGGTGAGGTAGTTATCTTTTCAGTTACTGTTTTGACTCTATAAATAGAGTTCTTTTTTTTATTTCATTGTACAAATACATTGATATCTACTGTCAAAATTTTGAGAGCTTTTCTTCTTCGCATAGTCCAAAGGATAAAGCGATCGTCTTCTAGATCGGATTCCTACAGTTGTAATTTTCTTAGATACAAAATAAATAAAGTGAATTTATTTATGGAAAATAGGTCCTTCGTCCCGTGGCTTGGAAGAAGAAAAGTTGGTCTTCGGTGCAAAAGCTGAGAGTTAGCCTAAGTCATAGGCGTCGTCCGCACAAATGCTTGCTAAAGCATGCACGGTCCTGTCCCGCAAGGCTTGGCATAGCCTTTGCTCGTCCCTTGGGTTATGTTGTAGGCTTGAGTGGGTTAGGCAAAGTTATGCCGGTCGACCTAAGTTATTTTACGTGCTGTCCCGCTCATTCTGCGGTTGTCAAGATAAATAGTCCCACGACCCCAAGGCCCATCATATGAAGTATGACTTGGGCGATAGCGTTGCGTAGAACACGAGTCGGTTTAGAGGCACGAGCCACGGTTGGTTTATTGGAAAGTTAGCCACGATCTATGGCATTTAAGGAACACGTTTGGTTTAAGTTAAGTTGGAAGGCTACGTAGTAGTCGTTCCCTCGAGTTCAAAGAAGTTCGAGGCGGTCCCTCGGTTGGGAGTCTCGCGTTCCTATCCACATTAAGGTGTTTCGAGGCGGTCCCTCGGTTGGGAGTCTCGTGTTCCTATCCACGTTAAGTATTCGAGGCGGTCCCTCGGTTGGGAGTCTCGCGTTCCTATCCACGTTGAGTTTCGAGGCGGTCCCTCGGTTGGGAGTCTCGCGTTCCTATCCACGTTAAGTATTCGAGGCGGTCCCTCGGTTGGGAGTCTCGCGTTCCTATCCACGTTGAGTTTCGAGGCGGTCCCTCGGTTGGGAGTCTCGCGTTCCTATCCACGTTAAGTATTCGAGGCGGTCCCTCGGTTGGGAGTCTCGCGTTCCTATCCACGTTAAGAAGTTCGAGGCAATCCCTCGGTTGGGAGTCTCGCGGTCCCGAGGCACGTTATGCCAAGTGTGATTCAGAGCACGAGTTGCTAAGTATAGTTCCGATCGTACCAACAAGTAGGCCATGCATTTACGTGAGTTTAGATGTCTCGTAGGTGCGTGGTCATTGGACACCTTGTCGACAAGGATTTCTGCCTAGATTGGTTATACGCCGGGGCACCGGGCCCAGTCGTCCTATGAGGTAGACGTTATAGCAGCGCATGCTTTTATTGCGTGGGTAGTCGGGGGCTTTCTATGGGGCTAGCTACCTTGCATCGAAGGACCCGCCGCCTACCCGAGCTATGTCCGCGATGGCTTGTCATTGCAGTGGCCTTTCATATAGATATTTGGCGTGCTAAGCGGCGAATCCGCATGCACGATGTCGGTCGTAACAAAGGAAGCGTAAGCACGGTATGCGATGTGTTGTGAAATGTGTGCTCGGTTGCACCAAAGTGTTATAAAGCCTACGATTTGGCAATACGTAAAGATACGTGTTTTGGCACGAGATACGGCAGCGTACTTGAGTTCTCAACACCGGTTCCACAAGTTTGGTTATACGTTTCGCGTTAAGTCGAGAACGGCCGTAAGGCGAGTTTGGATAAGTCAGGTTACGCTGCGAGGCACGGCCTCGATGTTTGAGGCAACGGGCAAGTATTTGACACGACCTAGTCGTTACGTCCAAGAGTATGGTACGAAAGACAAGTATGAGTCGGTACGTTGACAATACAAGCACGAGAAAGGTCTAGAGGCAAAGTATGGGTACGTTATTAGTGCAAGGCACGGAGATGGTCTAAAGACACTAAATAGGTCGAGCGTCGGTCCTAAAATCGATCCTAAGGCAAGACTAGAAAGACAATCATAAAAGGGGCTTGTATTGCACAAAGTAAAATAAACGTGTCGGTTTTGTATGGGTGGGCGAGGAGCTCACTCCGCCAGTACAGTGGTACTGACACCCACACAGTGTTTATGTGTAGGCACAGGTAGAAGCTCGTGGTGCGGGGCTCGCTTGGATGCGTCGAGAGTTCCTTGGCGATTCGAAGCGTGCGGCCGCGTAAAGAAAGACTTATACGGGACATAATGTATGGATATCGCCTTCCGAAGCTTCCGCTGGATTCAAGTATTGTATCGAGAGATGAGAGAGAGCAGAGTGATTTGTAATGTGAGGCGAGTGTATTGAGTGATTGTAATCTTGGCCTTGTGCCCCCAATGTAACCGTTGTTTCAATATGAATAAAAGAGCTTCTTTGAATAACTTGTGTTTGTTCTAAATTTCTGCTGCGTGTTCAATGTCTCTGCTTGGGACTTCTGTGCGACGACCCCGTCGCAGCCGCTGTAATCGGCCGTTATGGAACCCGCCTTGCATGAGCGCAATCTAGGCTCGTGCGGCATCACGCCTTAGCGAGGACGATCGCTCGTACGGGAGCGGGGCGTGACATAATGGTATCAGAGCACGGCTTTACGTCCTTGGATTACCGATTGAATTCTTTAACTCCGTGTTTCGCAAACTCTGAATTGTGCTTCCGCAACGTGATATCGTTGGTGCGCTCTCTCTCAAACGTCCCTCGGCATGTCCATACAATAAGTCTAATATTTTCGAAAGCTCGTACAAGCGTTCCATCGAACGCATCGGTAGGCCATCGCCGGATACGTTGGTAGGCCTTTGTGCCGAACGGTGCCGACCTTGAGTTGATAGAAAATGCGTGCTAAAGTTAGCAAGTCGCGTGCGTGCCTAACGAGTCCTACATCGTCATTAGCAAATGAGCGTGAAAACTCGGAGTGTAGTCCATACGGGATGGTTATGCGGCACAATTTAGTCCGTGTATCGCGTACCTCGACCTTTTGGTGCAAACGAGTCGCGAACAATATTAAGTACCGCTTGGTCGGAAACGGAAATACACTTGGAGTGTATATTGATAGGAACGTTATCAGACTAACGCTTAGGCGTACACGGAAGATTGTTCTGGATTTTCAGGGATAGTGCGAACGACTTAGTGCGTCGATGCGACGTGAACGATTACGCTAGGGATTCATCGAACGAATCCGAAACATGTCTCAGCGAATAATGCGAACGTGATTTGGATTAGATTGGATGACTCGAATCCCGAGTGGTGTATGGTCCGTCTTGGAAATCATTCGAACGAAAGATTTAGGATTGCACGAGTATGAAATGCAAAAATGATTGAGTAGGTGAAATCGAATCGAGGAAATTGATACGGATAGTATACGAAAAGTTAGCACGACAGGTAGATAGCGTGCACGAAAGGTTTGACTTTGAAGTTAGGCAAACGGCTCTGAGGATTGAAATCGATGTGCTCGATGGTTTGAGTTGCATGAAATGATGCGAATTAAGAAAATATGTAGTCGATGACTTAAGATAAACGGATGAACGATACGTGATTTCGAATTTGAACGAATGGATCTTGTAAACGATTCGAGGAGATTATCCAGCCGGACGATAGCATCATTCGCACGACTCGAAATTCGTTGTAAAGGAAGATCGTCAGGTTACGCATATCATCGATGGTATTTAGGCGTATCAAAGATCGATATGCGATAACTCGGGGGTAATCTGACACGGTGAATGACGATTGCGCAAGTGTTCTCGTTCCAAATGGATGCAATACTTAGGACTTTGGTTGAGACGAATGTTGGATGAAAGTGATCGTATCTTGATGATTACGCGGATAACCACAGCGTCGACATTCTTGTCTTGTGCGAGCGCAACTCTAGCCTCGCACATGCGTTGCGTCGGATTTGGGACGATTGTTCCGCGTGAGCGTTGACATGGTGATTCATGTCGCGGGAATAATCGAACTCAGAAAATCAGGACGCGGCAACTTTGATTGTCTCGACTTGTTGGCTTGATGCGAAGGAGAACTCGAGAATGTTAGAACTTATGATTGGTGATTGAATGAAACTTGAGGATTGAGTAGGTCCAATCCGCGCATCAAGAATGAACTAGTCTAGACACAAACAAGAGTTACGTCCCGATGAGAATGATTATCTCGCGGGAGCGTGCATGGTGATTCGTGCCCACCGTGAATAATCTGACTCGCGTGAGATCGGAGCGTGGCATACTGTTAAGTCGGACGACCTTGCGATCGATTACGTGAATTGGAATAGATGATTTCGGAAACGTGAAATATGAATTACGGTTTCGAGATGAATTGTGTCGTAGCGTGCTTGACTTGGAAAGATTGATAGGCGAATTATGTCGAACGTGTTCGAAGAGATAGACTATACAAAATGGCTTGATGAACGAGCGATGTGTTCTTATCGAAGATTATTTGAACGTGAAATTATCGTAGGATGCCTTTACCGAACGACTCGTACCCCGTGCGACGAATATTGGGATGTGCGTAGGAAATAGATGCTCGATGTTTAGAAATCGGAGTGATACGAGCTTGGGTAGAAAACCCAGTACCAACGATTTGGTTTGACCTTAGGATGGGGTCAGTGTTGATATCGTTGTTTGGGAACTATGATTCCAGTACTGACGAAAAGACATAGCCTAGCGGCGTTCTAGAGCGAAGCGATAGGAGTTACGGAGGCACCACTCGCGAGTCTCGGCTGACATGCACGTATATCAGGGACGCCCGAATATGTGCACGATCCGACTCGAATGGTGATGGCGGATTCTCTATCACGAGGCTTGGCTGAAATGCATGTATTTTGGGGACGCCTGGAATATGTGCACGATCCAACTAAGTGATACGTTGAGTCAAGTGAGACTTGAGGAACGGAAAAGTGTCGAGGATTTTGAAATCGTGAGTTTCGAAGGAATGTTGATGGTAATGCGATCATTGAATTGAGACGAGTTCGAATATTGTTTGATCGGTTGGTGTGCCTTACGACTAAGTTAGCGATAAGCACGAACATGGCTCAAAATCGAAGAAACGCGTAGGCGGAGAGTGTACGATTGAGTCTTGGCCATAGAAATTTAGGATGGCTTGCCTTCAGGAAAGTCTCGAGGACGAGACTTGTTCTGAGTGGTGTATGTTGTAGTGCCCCGTCCCGCAAAGTCAATCGGAGGAATCGAAACGCCGACGGCGTTCGAACTTGGCCTTACAACGGCGACTCGAAGACATCGCTCAGGTGGGGTAGTTTCGGTGAACTCTTCTCATCTTTGCCTTTACATAATAAATCGTGGTTTCAACTTGCACAAGTTAGGCTTGATAATAAAAGCTACGCATCCACATAGCTAAGGGAATAATCTCGACGGTTTGAATCGAGTTAGAATATGGAAAACGTCCCACGGTCGGCTTAGAGTTGGTGCACGGCATGCTTTGAAAATGACACTCGGTCCTTCGTCCCGTGGCTTGGAAGAAGGAAAGTTGGTCTTCGGTGCAAAAGCTGAGAGTTAGCCTAAGTCATAGGCGTCGCCCGCACAAATGCTTGCTAAAGCATGCACGGTCCTGTCCCGCAAGGCTTGGCATAGCCTTTGCTCGTCCCTTGGTTATGTTGTAGGCTTGAGTGGGTTAGGCAAAGTTATGCCGGTCGACCTAAGTTATTTTACGTGCTGTCCCGCTCATTCTGCGGTTGTCAAGATAAATAGTCCCACGACCCCAAGGCCCATCATATGAAGTATGACTTGGGCGATAGCGTTGCGTAGAACACGAGTCGGTTTAGAGGCACGAGCCACGGTTGGTTTATTGGAAAGTTAGCCACGGTCTATGGCATTTAAGGAACACGTTTGGTTTAAGTTAAGTTGGAAGGCTACGTAGTAGTCGTTCCTTCGAGTTCAAAGAAGTTCGAGGCGGTCCCTCGGTTGGGAGTCTCGCGTTCCTATCCACGTTAAGGTGTTTCGAGGCGGTCCCTCGGTTGGGAGTCTCGCGTTCCTATCCACGTTAAGTATTCGAGGCGGTCCCTCGGTTGGGAGTCTCGCGTTCCTATCCACGTTGAGTTTCGAGGCGGTCCCTCGGTTGGGAGTCTCGCGTTCCTATCCACGTTAAGTATTCGAGGCGGTCCCTCGGTTGGGAGTCTCACGTTCCTATCCACGTTGAGTTTCGAGGCGGTCCCTCGGTTGGGAGTCTCGCGTTCCTATCCACGTTAAGAAGTTCGAGGCAATCCCTCGGTTGGGAGTCTCGCGGTCCCGAGGCACGTTATGCCAAGTGTGATTCAGAGCACGAGTTGCTAAGTATAGTTCCGATCGTACCAACAAGTAGGCCATGCATTTACGTGAGTTTAGATGTCTCGTAGGTGCGTGGTCATTGGACACCTTGTCGACAAGGATTTTTGCCTAGACTGGTTATACGCCGGGGCACCGGGCCCAGTCGTCCTAGGAGGTAGACGTTATAGCAGCGCATGCTTTTATTGCGTGGGTAGTCGGGGGCTTTCCATGGGGCTAGCTACCTTGCATCGAAGGACCCGCCGTCTACCCGAGCTATGTCCGCGATGGCTTGTCATGCCAGTGGCCTTTCATATAGATATTTGGCGTGCTAAGCGGCGAATCCGCATGCACGATGTCGATCGTAACAAAGGAAGCGTAAGCACGGTATGCGATGTGTTGTGAAATGTGTGCTCGGTTGCACCAAAGTGTTATAAAGCCTACGATTCGGCAATACATAAAGATACGTGTTTTGGTACGAGATACGGCAGCGTACTTGAGTTCTCAACACCGGTTCCACAAGTTTGGTTATACGTTTCGCGTTAAGTCGAGAACGGCCGTAAGGCGAGTTTGGATAAGTCAGGTTACGCTGCGAGGCACGGCCTCGATGTTTGAGGCAACGGGCAAGTATTTGACACGACCTAGTCGTTACGTCCAAGAGTATGGTACGAAAGACAAGTATGAGTCGGTACGTTGACAATACAAGCACGAGAAAGGTCTAGAGGCAAAGTATGGGTACGTTATTAGTGCAAGGCACGGAGATGGTCTAAAGACACTAAATAGGTCGAGCGTCGGTCCTAAAATCGATCCTAAGGCAAGACTAGAAAGACAATCGTAAAAGGGGCTTGTATTGCATAAAGTAAAATAAACGTGTCGGTTTTGTATGGGTGGGCGAGGAGCTCACTCCGCCAGTACAGTGGTACTGACACCCATACAGTGTTTATGTGCAGGCACAGGTAGAAGCTCGTGGTACGGGGCTCGCTTGGATGCGTCGAGGCACGGAGTTCCTTGGCAATTCGAAGCGTGCGGCCGCGTAAAGAAAGACTTATACGGGACATAATGTATGGACATCGCCTTCCGAAGCTTCCGCTGGATTCAAGTATTGTATCGAGAGATGAGAGAGAGCAGAGTGATTTGTAATGTGAGGCGAGTGTATTGAGTGATTGTAATCTTGGCCTTGTGCCCCCAATGTAACCGTTGTTTCAATATGAATAAAAGAGCTTCTTTGAATAACTTGTGTTTGTTCTAAATTTTTGCTGCGTGTTCAATGTCTCTGCTTGGGACTTCTGTGCGACGACCCCGTCGCAGCCGCTGTAATCGGCCGTTATGGAACCCGCCTTGTATGAGCGCAATCTAGGCTCGTGCGGCATCACGCCTTAGCGAGGACGATCGCTCGTACGGGAGCGGGGCGTGACAGTCTTAGTCCCGACACGGGATGCGATGCCGAGCTCGCGGTAAAGATTGGCTAGGATACCGCTTCCCCAGGATATATCAATGAAGTCATCCACTTTAGATAAATTGAGCATGTACCTAGCATGTATCGACGTTCCGGACTTGTCCGGAATGCCGACCGTTCCTAGGACGAACAACATGTACGCACGGGCTACCGCGTCGACCATATCATCGTCATCGTCATCCACCTCTATATCCATAAAGTGGTCCACCAGAAATGACAGAGGAATTCCATATTACTTCTTGAAGCCTGGCAGAGTTGTAAAACTCGTAGCCTGAAGTCCAAGGTGACTTGAGACGAAGTTGACGATCTTCTCGTACCATTTCACGGATTTCTCATTGGTATAATGTTCTTTGGTCATGACGTGCCCGGTCACTGGCAGCTCCAGTATCTGGTAGACGTCGTCAAGTGTAATGGTCATCTCCCCTGCTGGGAGATGAAATGTGTTGGTCTCCGGGTGCCATCTCTCCACAAAGGCGGATATGAGGGCACTATCCATTGTCCGATAGGCATTTTGTGCCAAATTGTGCAAGCCGCTCGGTATGATTTTGCTCTGGACGGCCTCCGATAAGCTTGCAAACTGCCAGGACACAGTTTTCTTCCCGTGACTCACAGCCCTAAGGATACGATATGTCCTCTGTATATCGAACAACAGAAAAATATATCAATTATGAAATACATATATATATATATAGTATACTAAAAACTGGTAGCTTACAAACGTCATGTACATACCGGGTTCTTCCATATTTCATACGCAATATGGTTCTCAAAAGAAACCAACATTGAACAACCGGGCGGACGGACAGGCGGCTCAGAAGGACCGGCCTCCTCAGAAGGATCGGCCTCCTTAGAAGGACCGACCTCATCAAATGGAGCAGAACCGCCTTGACGTGATAGGAGTCGGCCAATTGGCACGTCATCGTCGTCGTCATCAGAAGAACGCGTAGGAGTAGGAGCTCGTTGCTTCGACCGAGCTTGACGTGCCGGTGGCGATGTCCGAGACCGAGCTTGGGGCGCCGGTTCGAAAATTGTTATCGGACGCTCGAGAGGACGTCCCGTACGTTCCTTCCGCTTTGACGCGGTGGGCCGTATTCTTTTGTTAGCGGCCGGTGGACTGCATGACAATATACAGTTATTAAATAATAGAAACAGCATGCATTACCCACCCCCATATGTCATAACAGTAGGACTGTCAAGCCTGTGGCAGTCCTACTGAAAATCAGAACTGCCACAGTCGTGGCAGTCCTCTTTCACAAGAGGACTGCCAGGATTCTGGCAGTCCTGATTTTCAGTAGGACTGCCACAGGCCTGGCAGTCCTACTGTTATGAGACCCGAACTGCCACAACGACATGCTAGTTTGTCGTGTTCTAGGGTTAGGGTTTCAACATAAAATGTGGGTTTCTTGTGTTCGAAAATTAGGGAAGAGAACGTGAAAGAGATTCTAAACCTATTTTATCAAAACTTTTTCAAGAATTAAAAATATTCTAGGGTTTCGAATAGAATGTACAAAATTCTCGAATAAATTAGGGAAGAACGTACCTGGATTCTGGTTGCTTTGACTTGCGTGTCATCTCTTCGAGAAGGTTGTGGAAGAAATCTTGGTGGAGGAATTGGGAGTGGAGTGGTGGAGAAGAAGAAATTAGGGTTTTAGGAGAGGGAGAGGGAGAGAGCTCTTTTTTTCTTCTTGAGGAGAGAGAGTGTAGAATGAAAGTGAAGTGAAAAGAAGGGTTTGGGGGGTTGGGCTGCCCCCTAGCAAATTTTGGGTACCCCCTAGCAAATTCTCCACCTTCTTGGGCTGCCCCCAAGTAAGTGATACCCCCTAGCAATTTTGGTGGTGCCCTTAGAAAAAGTCTTTTTTTTGTATACATATGATCCTGCGTCCAATTTTTTATTCCAAATTTCAGCCCATACAAGCCCACAACAGTTCACATTCTAGCCATCTAGCTCTTTTTTATACTCGACTTCCCTCGTCATTCAATCATTTTCCAAGCCTCTAAAACTTGAAACAAAGAGCCCCTAAGTTTGGCTAGGTTTGCATTGCACATTTGCAGCCAAAACATATAAGATATAAGGCTAAATTACTCTATTGGCTTTCCAATTATAGCGCTCGAATGTTTTTTACATCTTAACTTTTCATTGTTTGATTTTAGCATCCTAACTTCATAAATTGCTCTTTTGTCAATTTGAAGCACATCAATAATACTTCAAAAATATAGCATGTAGTACAAAAACGCAATTTAAAACTTGTATTGGCAGATATTCTTTTGAAGTGGTCTCGAAATTGTTCGAAATTGATAAAATGTGTTTCAAAATGACAATTTATAGAATTAGGGTACCAACAAAATATTGTGGTGTTGGCCTGTTGGCTGCAACAAAATATTGTGCAAGTTAAAAAATGTTACAAAATTTGTTGTACCAATTCTACCAACAAATGTGAAGGAGAGAGGTCACAGAGAGAACCAAACATTAGAACGATGAAAATGGTGCAACAAATGTGAGGGGTAGAGGTCACAGAGCGAGTAATATTACACCGATTCAAAGTTGCCTAGGTATTGCAACAATCTTCAGAAACTTTGGGTCGTAGTACCACAGTATTCCGTAAATTTTGGGATCAACATGCCAACCAAAAATTAGTTTGCAGAATGAGGTTGAAATCACTTCTTTGTAGTACTTGTAAAATAAAACCACATTGTAACGTTCAAAAGTCATGAACAACGAGCAAAGGACTTAGTAAAACAACACTTCAGATTTTCATCATGTCACTTCCGATTGTAGTAGAGCATTTCCAATCACAAGTAGAATAATTTTATAAAAAAAATGGACCACCACATGTATTACAAACAATCAACTTCTATAAATTATCAGTAGAGGCATAAGTTCGATTCATATCTTCTGCATGCGACACGAAAATAGTATGCACGATCGGATATAGCAATAAGATTGACAAAACCAGTATCAAGATTTCTGCAGCAACTCCATGAAACAAGATTTTCCCGGGCATAGCAAGCAACAATTTAGCCAATACTTTCGGACATAGCATTAATAGTACATGTGGTATTTATGAACAAGATTACTTCATCATCGTTGAGAACATTTGAACCAGCACCACTTTCCTTTTATAATACGATACATTACTATGATAAATTAACTGCTATAAATCATGCATAAGGGGAACTTATCGTTACCTAACAAGAAACCTTTAAAGGTCATCAAAGGGAACAGACTTAAGGGTCTTGTGCTTCAGACTGGCTGCTGACAATACGAGACATAAGGTCGGAGATGTTCTTAATTGCGTTCTCAACATCTTCACTATCTCCCAGCTCTGTATTTCTAGGCCATGGAGGAGATTGCAATGCAGCTCTATATTCACTAGCTCCTCTTTTCACCTTTTTAGAAGTCGATAAAGCCTTTTCCAAATCTGACTGCTTCAGTGCTCTTGGTACCTGCAAACAAGCAAAAGAATTTATAAACTTACCATTATCAATTTAAGGCCAAAGCAAGGTTCACAAGATTGGGTTGTAAATCGGTTTTGGATCCTTCTTATGAGTATCAGTATCTACAGTTTTATAGTTATTGGTTTCGGAAAGTGAAATCATAATAAACAAATGTTTTAAAAACTAGAACAAAATGATGCATTTAAGCATTGTTGACCAATAACTCATCTATCACCTTTGTTGAATATAGCTAGACAGCAATAGCAACTCGAAAGCAACATATATAATTCCCCATGCATTTCAATAGTTCTGCTGCTAAAGTATCTTATTTTTCAGTGTGCAATTCAATAAATAATTAGTATTGTAATGGGCATAGGTGAAATGGGCCTCTGAGCAGTTGTAATATTAAAATTGAACCTTTCAGTTAGTACAAAGTGTTCTTGTATTCATAGGGGAAAAAAACATTATGTAACCATCCGTACCTGGGCTGTGTTCCCATTCTTCTCAGCCTGCAGTAACTCTCTTACAGGAAAATATGCTGCTTGCTTGCAGAGTTCGAGGATATCTGAACCAGTGAAGCCTTCACATGAGCGGGCTATATGGTCATAATCTATGTCATCTTGTATATTCTCCCCTTTCAGGATCACCTTCAATATCTTAGCTCTCTCGCTTTGATCAGGTATGCCAATTTCAAAGGCCTGGGGAAAGCGCCTAAGTATTGCCTCATCTAGCTCAGAAGGACGGTTTGTAGCAGCTAAAACCATCACACGTGCATTCTCTGAAATAAAAAGACAAATCCAGTTCCATTTTATTTTATTTTGTTTTGATTTTTAGACTAGTTGTATTTAGACAAAGCGTAGAACAAATAGCCAGTTTGATAGATTGGCAAACCTTTTTCACAATACTACTAGGAATGCCATATCGGGAAGGGCTACAATCTTTTTAGTCAAGTAGGAAACTTAATTCATCATAACAGAGCAAACAACATTCTTATGTTAGTTGTTATGCTTTCAGTACGAGGGACAGAATACAAAAAAAGGAAACATGCCTCTGCCACTAACTAAAATGGCCTAAAGGTACTTACATGTCAGACTATACTATCACCTTCTTTTCTCATAAACAACCGCAGTCGACTTTTAGAGACCGACTTTTTTTTTATGATTCAACTTTCTAATAAACCTAGAAGAGCCTTCCATTTTATTTTCTGATTATAGGGCGAAAGTAGTAGGCAATTCTTCAAATCGAGTAGTTCAAAAAGTAGCTCCGGTGCATCAAAACTTAAACATCACATATCGACCACATTACAATACATGGTTGTTATGACTGTCCTCGTTTCCATCAAAATATTAAGTGCTCTTTGTCCTATCGGTCACCTCCTATTGAATGCTATATTTACCAACTATGTACCATACGTACATGGGCAATTGGCACGCATGCAGACCATTTCGTTCCCAGCATTCCTTTTATATTAGATCACTTCATATGCCCGCTGTGTCCATGTTAGTCATGGAAAGTATCCACTTTACCTGATTCATGTTTTATTACGAAAATCCTAGAAATATATCACTCTTAGTAAGGTCGCGAGAAATTTTTCTAACAGTAACCTTTTTCATAGGAAATAACCATTTACAAGTTGTATACTCTTCATTGGAGTGTTGTGCATATTTATATATGATATTTCTATATGGATGCATCATTACTTTTTTCTGCTTATTGGTAGAAAACTTGAAAAAGCATTAATCGGATTTTCACTGGAACATTCTCGAGTAGATCCATTCTAGCTTGGTGGAACCATATAAGAAAGAACTAGGGTGGTCAGTTCAAATGGCAAAGGTCGTGGCAGACCCAAATAAAGGTGCACTAGAAGTTTATCAGGGGAAAAATGCATCCTAAGATTCCAATGACAATAACATAGAGTAGATGACGATGAACGGAAGAAGCATTGGAGGTGAATGGAGATGGAAGACAACCATGTCAGCAGTCACAGTTGGTTGTACATGAAACCAGAAACAGAATATTGGGCAAAGGAAGGAAAGCTGAAGATAGCCTGGAATGGAGTTAGAGTGGGAGAATGGACAAAGATAGCTTGGAAAAAAGACCCACAGAGAAAAACTAGATCATTTCACTGTATAAAGGTTTGAGTCACTTCTTTTATTTTAAATGTAAAATTTCCCATTTAAAGTTTGAAACCTATCTTTAAATTGCATGCAGAAATTTTTATGTAAAAGTGGCTTCAGCTTTAAGACTTTTAAAAGGTCAAAAATTGACATGTTATTTCTCTGTCACTTGCATATACTTAATAAGTTATTACTTTCTACAATCTTTGGAATACCAAAATTAAAAAAGTACAATGTTGCAAAAAACCACTAACCAATTCTTCATTTTGTCATTATAAATGTAGTGATTAGCTGCACTAAATTCAAACGTCATTTTTAATTTTCCTAAATTGGCATAGTCAGTATGCTTGATTGAATGGCCTCTACCCCATCGCTGAGCATGTGCAAAATTGAAGGGGATTTGTATTATAAGCTCTGGAACCAAAACTCAACCAGTTAATCAGTAAGGCTATATCAACTAGTCAAAGTTAATCCAAGTTTTCAGTACTTTCTTCTGGCTACTCTCAGTTTCATCTATTTCCCTCAACAGGCCTCACCTCTCCCTGATCTCAGTCGACAGAGAAAAAAGGACAACAATATCAAGCCAAAATTCAAGTCGACAGTGAAAAAGAACTACAATATCAACCCAAACCTCCACTGTCAACTGACATTAAGATTCAATCAAGTCTAATAATGTGAACATAAATCAAAATTTAGTTCTGAAACCTATACACCAGCACTAAAATTTAAGCCAATTACGGTGAATAGTCAAAATCAAACAATTAAGGTGAATAATTGGTCCAGGACCTAACTTACTTCCAGGGTTCCTTTTGGAGGATTCCAATCAAGGTGAATGATTGAAACTCGAGCAATTAGCTCACCAACACCTCCCTCGCTTGGCATTTGAACAGTTAGAGACCAGCAACTTGGAATTTCCACGACTGTCAAAGCTCACCTTACCTCCCTTCTTACCTGCCTACATGCATCTACTATGGTCTACACCTCTACTATTAATGCAAAACAAAATTCCAATTACATGTACATGATTCATCCACTAACCATGTGATTACAATATTCTCATCAATCAACGAGGGAGAGGTTCCAAAACTCTTTGGCCATCAAAAGTAAGGGCTATGGCACCTTTTTCACACAGAACTTAATATAGATTATCTAAGCTCCTTGGCAAGAGAAACAAGGTGACTGCAAATATTTCTTATATCATTCAAGACCTTTATGTAATGCCCTTCTTCCATCAAAGGAAGGGCTCTGACACCTGTTCACACTAAGAATGCAAATATTTCTTATAACATTCAAGCATTTTTACTCAGATTTAGATTCGCTGTAGAGCATGACTTATCATCCATAAACATACACACGATAGTTTGGCCAACTGTTGCCTAACTGTCAACATGACAGCAACCTTTTGTGAGTTAGTGCCAAGTTACTAGATGGGAAGCTATAAGCAAAAGAAAGTTTGCAATAACCTTCAACACCAATTGGCAGGTACCCCTACTCTTTATGATCAAGTAGTTTTAGTCCATACACCAAGGAAGCACTAATCTCATTCAATTGGATTTATTTCAGGCATCACATCCTTAACAAGCAACATAAATCTCATCCATCTACACTAAGTTAATTCTGTCAAGAATAAAAACAGCACAAAAAATTCATGTTAAATCTACAGGCCAAACCTATGCTTTGTTCAAGCTTGAAACTTATAACTTCTACAAGATAGTTGTTAATAGAGAACATCGTATCAGTCAGCAAAAGTCAGATAATCAGCACACTACAATATTTGTAAACAGTATTAGCCAATAATGAAATTGGCAAGTGATCATTGACATGGTTCATGAACAGTAAAGAAGGTCAGATTAGTGTTCAAGTACTTACGATCTGTTGTAAAACCATCCCACAAAGACATAAATTCTGTTTTCATATTAGTCATGGCTTCATGATCTGTAGCACGACGTTGTCCCAAGAAACTATCAACCTCATCGATAAAAATTATAGCAGGCTGGAGCTTGTAAGCAAGAGTGAAAACTGCTGCAACTGTAAAAGTTTCAATAACAATGAAATGAGCAAAGGATTGAAGTACAAAAAGTTTCTGGCAATATTCACTAGATAACTTTCCAGGATGCTTTACCAGAAAAACAAACATTGAATAAACATGCACACAAATGAAAACTTATCTATTCAGAATAGTGGTCATCCACTAAAAAAATTAAAAGGTGCATGCATACTATATGTTTGCATATAAGGCTTTGTAGTTGTACTATACTTGTGCATATGTGGGGATACATATATACCTGCATCAATGTGTGATTGCATGCATTACACACACATACTGAGATATAAACTGTCTTTGTGTATCTATAACACAAAAATAATGATCGAAGGAGAAAGCTGTAAACCCGTCGATTGATCATAACGCAATCAAAGATTCAGCCGGTACACATGCAAACTGCACCTGCTATGACGGACATTTCTTTTGTAACCTTTTGATGAATAGAAATATTTTTTAAAGAGCAGAATGTTAGCTGAATGGTTTAAATGAGATGTAAACTCAACGCCTCTTTCAAGACCAAAAGAGGTTTACCACTGGATTATAATCGCATGCACATAAATTGGCAAGTAATTTCCGTATTTGATGTTTTTGTCTTCAGATACTTTTGAACACTGTGGAGAACAATAGGATAGGCATTGAAATTCTAAGACCAGTTTCTGGTTTGCATAGAGGATTTTCCTCAGAGATTAAAACAACTACATTAAGTCACATCTTTAACAAAAGAATGAACAAAGATAAGCCCAATCACATTGCAACATGTACACTTCCTTGCCTTCGTACGTCCTTACCAAATTCTCCCAGTTTGTGTGTAATAACCTAGAACGGGCCATGACATTATGTGCTACAAATGAACAGAATCAAAATCACTTACATTCCTCACCTAAAAAGAATCTTGCTCAATACTTCTAAAGAATTTAAATCCTCTCAGGACATACTTTATAGCATAATTCACATCTACCCTATATATACTTATAGAACTAGCATCCACGAGCTATCACCTATGCCTATAGGTCCAAGATTCTTTCAAAACGACTGGGAAAACTATCATATACATTTAAGTCTTGGAACCATTGATTCTGAACCAAGATTTAACTCAGTTTCAGTATTGGTTTTAGACTGTTCCTATGAGTAACTTTTAGGCAGTTCTGGGGGTTCTGTAGTTTTTGAATCAGTCAGTTTTGGTACCATTCAATTCCAATCCGGAACGGATGAACGGTCAATACTTAAAACCTTGTTCAGAAATGACTCAGCTTGCATAGTAACTCAAAATTTCTGATACTAGCAAATCTTGTGCAAGACAACCCCTAACATTTTCTTAACAGAGAACAGCCTTCTTTAGTTCTTAAAATATTCAAAGTTAACCAAAAAAAGCTTCCAAAGTAAGTATTTTAATTGATCTTACTAAAACAGTCCTATTTTCATTCTTACATTATCTTTAAACCCCAAATTTTTTACCAAAATGTTACAAAATAATCACCGAAATGTTTGGGCTCTTTTCTTCCAAAATATCCTACCAAAAGAGCAAGCACAGTTAAAAACATTACGGTGGACATTGGTAACAAAAACAGCTTCTTTTAATTCATACCAAAATAGATCTTGTGTAACCTTAAAAGGAAGTGGTATAGTCAACAGGATCTGAAACAATCAGACAGATCAACAGTTATAGCAAATCTGACGGCGGGTAGGCGGAACCAGAATAGCTGAACCAACAAATCCTGACACCTAGCCTCTTTTTTAATTCGTAAAAAGATACTTTAGTAAATATTTTTGTTGGCAACAGCCAAACAAATTCATAAACAACATCAACATACCAGCATGTCATTTTGGTCCTGATCCAGGAAGCAAAAGGACTCTGATATACATGTCTTGACCATGCTGGATACATATCAGACACAACATGGACATACCAAAGTAGACACGGATACACTAAAATTGGTGTCTTGTCTGTGTTTGTGCAACATAGTCTCAAGCCAAAGGAAAAGCAAACCTAAATTCTTCCTTTTAGAAGCTTTCAACTATGAATGGGTCACACACACTAATTTAGTCGTCGATTAAAAGAATATTTCTCACTTCTCCTTACCTACCAGGCACGAACAAAAATACGTTGCACAGGGAGTAGGAAATTGTACCCATCAAGACAAAAAGTAACAATAATACAAAAGCACGTCCACTATCATACACCAATATGGAAAGCTATGTTGCATGGGCATGAATATGACACAACATGACACGAACATAAGAACACAGACACAACATTGATCTGTCATGTCCTACTGTATTTTGGAGTGCGTCGTGTCTGATACATGTACCACAAGATATGACAGGACATGGATACGGACCGCTTTTCATATTTTTCGTGCTTCCTAGATGGGAAAGTATATTGGGTTGCAAGCTCCACTCTCAGTTCTCCATTTCCATAAAACAGAATCACTTAAGACATATATAGTTATACTCTCTCTCCTTGGACATATAAAGTTTATTGCTAAATTTACCAACATACAATCTAATACTCATGACATCTCTCCTGATATCTGGATTTTGGACCAACTACGTGACCAATTTACGTGACTGTGAAATATGCTACGTGTGTTCCCACAGCCTTGATATTAGGGTGCATTGTATTTTATAAGAATAGTAGAGGCAGTAGAATAAGAATAGAAGCTTCTTTTGCTTCAGTCGTGACATTGATCGCCTTCTGTACTAGATCGAAAAGATGGAAACATATAAACATATTTGTGGATATTAAGACGACCAATAAAAATGTCATGAAGATCAGTAATTTTAAAACATTCTAGTCCACGTACCAGCCATATACCACTTTATTACAAAGAAAATATTTCCCTACAAATAGTAAAATTATGATAACTAGAAAAAAGATACACTATCCGTATTGCTAAAGTAGACCCCCAAAATTTCGGGTATGAAGCTCATTGTTGTTGTACTTTTACACAATTACCGTAATCACAATTGGTTCATCTTTTAAAATAAAAATTGAAAACAGGTCTCCATCCATACCATGAGTAAGCTTGTTTATTAAGGAATTCAAAATAAAAGGTGATCAAACGAAAAGAAAATGTCCGTACCAAGCTTTTGGGCATCACCAAACCATTTACTCATCAAATTGGACACCCTAACATTGATAAAAACAGCTCCGGATTCTCTAGCTATGGCCTTTGCTAGCATTGTCTTTCCAGTGCCTGGAGGCCCATATAGTAGGACTCCCTTTTGTGGACTAAGAAGCTTCCCATGATTAAAAAGTTCAGGTCGCCGAAGAGGGAGAATGACCAGTTCAAATAATGCTTGCTTAATATTTTCCAAACCTCCAATGGAATCAAATTCGACATCAATATTATCAGGATTTATAACATCACAGGCTATCACATCCTGCAAGACAGTTCAAAACAAAAATGTTATGTACGATCAATAAAAAAATGAACGGGTCTTTTAAGGAGGACAGGACAGCAGTTCATCTAAAGAGCCTAATAAACAGTTATATTTCTTTTATTATCACTTCTTAACAGCCTCTACTGGATCAAAAGTTGTACACAGGATTAAATAGTACTCCTTTGGTTCCCTCTCTCAAGATTTTTGCATGTTGGCTCAACCCACCTCCCACTTCTTCCTAATGCACCTCTTTCATTTACCTGAAGCCACCTGCATTCCAACCTCCAATGCCCATCTCCAGCACATGCACTCCCAGTCTCCAGCATTACTTGGTTTGTCTTCAAACAAAATATCATATAAGCTCCAGCCTTTCTCCTACCTTATCTTTCCTATTTCTCTTGCACAATTACACTAGTAACTGATTAACTGAAATGTAGTACCAGAGGTGTTGCCTGGTGATGTAGCAAGCAGCTAATAAAAAAAATGGGAGCAGTCTACAGAAAGGATAGCAAGAGAATGGGTGAATCTCCTGAATGATTGGAAGAAGTGATGAAGGAGTCTAGGAGATTGTAGGCGGTAAATTATGAGGAAAGAAGGAAAAAAATCTATGTTTCAAGGACATGAACATGTAGAAATTACAACGCATCAATTTTTTCTACCCATAATTCCGAGAATCTGATATCTGGATATTAAACAAAATATATATATTGCTATTAGCTAACCACATAAAGCTATATATAGGTGTAGGGTACATTTTTCCCGACGTGGGCTACAATTCATAAGCCAAAGCGTGTTGTGGGGAAACCTACGCTATCCAATATAGTGTAGAAAAAAAAAAAAGATAAACCAAATGGAATTCACCAACACCATACCTTTATTTTTCTCTTCTTGCACCAACACACAGAACAACAAGAAATTGGGCCAAAGAATACAAATCAATTTTGCTTCTATGAAGAAAGCTACCAGATCAAAGTAGCCCCAAATACAAAACTCTAAGGTGAGTCAAAAGCACTCCCTAATAGTCCAAAGAATTGTAGACAGTTGTGTGAAAAAAAAAACAGTAACAAAAATACAGGCAGAAGTTAACATGTATTGTAAATTAGTTCATGTGTTCTTTTGTTCATACAGCATCTGAAAACTTCAGAAGTTTTACATGTTTTGCAACAATCAAAGATTCAAAATGTAATGCTTCTTTCTTATGTTGTCTTTTAATAAAAAAAGAAAAAAGCAGAGGTACTCGTTTAGTTAGTTAATTTTAATGTATCACACTAGGCATGCACATAATATTAAACTAATTCCATGATTTATATTGTTGGACAAGGACATAAATTAAGTTCGGGTAAAGTGCATTTAAACCCTCCCTAGAGTTGCCTCGTTCGCAAAATAAGACTCCTTAGACCAAAAATGCAGTTTGGCCCCCCTTAGTTCGCCCACGCGAGCGATTTACCCCCTACCGTCTATTTTGCCGTTAAATGGCTGTTAACTTTCAAAACAAAAAAAAAAAAAAAAAAAAACCTAAACTACCCCTCCCCTATTTTCCTACCAGCCCCCCCCCCCCCCTCCCCTACCCCCCTCCACCGGCCAGCCCCTCCGCCGGCCGGCCTCCTCCCCCCGACCCCCCCCCCCCCTCCTCCCTCCGCCAGCCCTTGCGACCCCCCCTCCTCCTCCCTCCGCCAGCCCCCCTCCCCCCTCCCCCTCCCCCCCTCCTCCCTCCACCGGCCAGCCCCTCCGCCGGCCGGCCTCCTCCCCCCCTCCTCCCTCCGCCAGCCCCCCTCCCCCCTCCCCCCCCCCCACCCCCCTCCACCGGCCAGCCCCTCCGCCGGCCGGCCTCCTCCCCCCCTCCTCCCTCCGCCAGCCCTTCCGACCCCCCCTCCTCCTCCCTCCGCCAGCCCCCCCCCCCCCCCCCCCCGACCGCCCCCCCTCCTCCCCCCCTCCCTCCGCCGGCGAGCTCCCCTCCCCCCACCCCTCCTCCCTCCGCCGGCGAGCGTCCGCCCCCACCACCGGAGAGAGAGGGGGGGGGGGGAGAGTGAGGGAGGGGCAAAATCGTCTTTTTAGACGATTTTTAACGGCGGGGGGGGTGTTTTGAGCATTTTTGTAACATTTTGGGTTTTTCGAATCATGGAGTCTTTAATTGCATTTTCGTAACATCTAAGGGAGGTTTAGTTGCACTTTACCCATTAAGTTCTAATAAAGCTAGTCTTTTGGTTTTGATGTTAATTGATCAAATATTGGTTTTTCTTATACACTGACTAAATTTTGTTCACAAGAACCAAACCATTGTTTTCTCTAACAGATTAGTTGCCTATGTATTAGTTACGAGGTATTATTAAGACATAATCCAGAAATTGTTACGAGAGCATAAATCTTCTATCCATTAAATTGCTCTATATCATTCTTCTAAGAATTTTTTTTGCACTTCTGCAAACTTCTTGGATAGATTTTTGAAATTGCAGACAATAAAAAAACTACATTTAATCCAGAGTTTGATGAATTTACAAACTTACCTGACCTGTTTAGCAACTTGCAGCTGATCATCTTCTTGTATATTGTCATTACTAAACTAGGACTTCAAAAGCAGAAGAGATTAATAATTGCATAACAACTCTTATCTCAAAATCCTGCACAACACCACATTATATATAGAAGCATCAAATTCTGCAATCTGAGTGAACCAACAGATTCAGACAGCAAACCTATATTGACATTACCATTGCTTAACACGGTCTCTTCAGTTTGTGCACGGATAACATGGGTATTGGTCTATCTGGACACTACTATTCCTTAACACTACCCATCTAGTTGGCATGCATAAAATGCAAGCAGGTGCAAAACAGAAAACTATCAAAATAATACATAACCAAACAACTCCATATACTCGGTCCCACTACAGCCCCTCGCCTATTATGTAAATTCAAGGACCTCAACTTTGTATAATAAATTAAAGACACTAAAACAACTTCACAAACAAACCAAAATGTCTCAAGTTGCTTTGCAGTCAAAACAAAATAATGTACATCCCCATATTCCTTCAACGAGGAAACCAGGAACTTGTTTTAGAAGAAAAGAAGATCAACAACGAAAAACTGTGAACCAATAAACTTGTGTTTCTTTGACAACCAACATAAATGATGCTTGTCCAACTGATATAACTCAATAATGACAAGTATGTGTGCAGACTAGAACTCTACAATGTCCATGCCCAATAAAATGACAAGTATGTGTGCAAACTAGAACTCTACAAGGTCCATTCCCACTAAAAAAAAATGAAACAGATCGGTCGATCAACTAATACCTAGAAATGTTACTTAACCAAATTCGTGAGAAAAGAGAACAAAATTATTGAACAAACCTACCGACTCCCACCAAGAAACAATAACCAAATCCTACCGGATAACAGAAAACCGATTCCCTAATTGATCAAATGCTCAGGAAAGGAGAACTAATATCCGATGGGATCCATCAAGAGATGAAAGAAACAATCAAATCCAACTGACCAAATCCACATAGACACGAGAAGCAATATATGATTGAATGCCATTTGAATTGAAGGAAATGACTCTCTGTGAAACAGAAAACATTATAAGATCGAATCATCCTATGAAATTTAAAAAAGGACTGAATCATGACGCTAAAATGAAAAAAAATCATCATAGAAGATAAAACCGAACAGGAGAACAGATTCCAAATAGAAGACAAAACCGAACAGGAGAACAGATTCCAAATAATGAAACAAGAAACGAGACCTTTCTGACTGTTGGTTCTAACGAACTAGGGTAATTAAAGATGAAAAAAAAAAGATTTGAATACCGTGGAAAATCCATAGATAGACATCGTAGACCATTAGAGAGAAGAGAAAACTGCAATAAAGGTAATCATTCATGAACCTAGAAAACCAACAAGAAATGACCAAAAGAGAGGACAATACCCTAAAGTAAACCAAGAGGAAAAAACAAGTTTAAACTTTAAAGAAAATGGAGAAAAAAAGAAGATACTAAGAGAACAAAAAAACAGTAACTCACAAAAAATGGATCAACTTGACTCCACAGGATTGCTGGCAGTCATACCATGTTACGAAATGAGCTTCCATGAGCAGAAGGGCGAAGAGGAAAATAGAGGAAAATGTTCATGTTAGCTTGTAATAGTTGTGTTCTATAAGTTGCATGAATATGGACGCTAATATGGACCAGGACACAATACGGACGAGATACAAACAATTTCAAATAGGTATAAGGTAGTCACATGTTGAACCAAAATGGACACCGAATTCAGGTACGGACACAAGCATCATTTTCCTTGTCCGTGCAACATGTTGAACCAAAAACCGCCTAGGGTCGCCTAGGGGCGTTCAATTATGCATACTATATTTACTTGATGTTGAACATTGGCTATTTCATATATTTTTTGCTTCTTATATTACTTTTATGATTATTGCTTAATGTTTATTGCTTATTAGTTATACTACATATTTGTTGTATACATAACTGCAGAAATTTTTGATTCAAGAGTAGCGGATTCTAGGCGGACGCCTAGGCGAGGCGGGTGGCATGTCATCTCACCTCACCTAGCGCCCAGTACAACATGTAAAGGAAAATCCGGACCGACTTAAGCTTATTTACTGAAAAGTTGACTGGCGTTGGTAGAATGGTTATTGAATTTTGCACGACCAAAGAGGACCATTGACCATGTATGTGGTCTATCTGGCAACTAATTACCTCAAAACAAAGACGAGACAAACCTACGAGTAGGATATCTCAATATAGAATTGATGTCAGAGTCCCTCTCTTAGGTTAGACTTGGACCCCAATCAGAAAGGCAAAATAGATTTTCAGAATATATCACTATGATCATCATATCTTTTAGGGAGAATTTATGGAATGCCCAAAAACTAAAAAAGTTTTATGTAAAACCCACCGCTAAAAAAACTTTCATCGCGTGCCCAGAATTAGAGAAACTTATCCAAAGCGGGTTCCAAATGACCCTTTTGTCCTTCCTTTTAATTTATTGAAAACACCCACGAAACTGCTCTTAAAAAAATGTTTCGATACTTCATCTTCTTCCATACGCTGCTCACTTTCGAATCTAGGTTTTCTCCTCAAAAATCTTCAAAAACTCGTCGGAAAATTTCGGAAAGACCGAGACAAACGGCAAAAGTGCTAAAACGGAGGTCCAAACATCATTTTTTTGCGATTCTAAAATTTCGGAAGGCCGTCTAACGGAGAAGCTGTTACTTTCAGTCTCCTCGACGATACGCTCATTTTGAGACAAACGGAACCTCGTTTCGACCTCCTAGTCAAAAGTTATGGCCCTCCAAAGTTTCAGCTAACCATAAAATGCAGGAGAATGGCCATTCTCCGTGTTAGAACACAAAAAATGTTAATTTCGCATGAGGGTGGTCATTCTCCGTGTTAGTAACACGGAGAATGGCATTCTCCGTCTTAATTTACACGGAGAATGACCATTCTCCGTGTTAGTAACACGGAGAATGACATTCTCCGTCTTAATTTACACGGAGAATGGTCATTCTCCGTGCTAAATTACACGGAGAATGACCATTCTCCGTCATAATTTATACGGAGAATGACCATTCTCCGTCTTAATTTATACGGAGAATGCCATTCTCCGTGTTAAATAAAACGGAGAATGACATTCTCCGTGTTAAATAAAACGGAGAATGACCATTCTCCGTATAATTTAGCACGGAGAATGGTCATTCCAGTGTTAAAACGCAGGAGAATAGACATTCTCCGTCATTTTTTACAACGGAGAATGTGGTCATTCTCCGTCTTTTTCGACACGGAGAATGGTCATTCTCCGTGATATTAACACGAAGAATGACCAATCTCGTGTTAACATGGAGGAGAATGGTCATTCTCCGTATAAAAAAAGACGGAGAATGACCATTCTCCGTGTTAAAACCACGGAGAATAGCTATTCTCCGTACTAAAATGACGGAGAATGGCCATTCTCCGTCACTTTACCACGGAGAATGGCTTTTCCCGTGTTAAAATTCATAGAAAATTGTCATTCTCCGTGGTTTTCAACACGGAGAATGCCATTCTCCGTGGTTTTTAAAACGGAGAATAGTTATTCTCCGTCATTTTAGCACGGAGAATGGTCATTCTCCGTGGTTTTAACACGGAGAATATTTTTTTTTAGAAAAATTTTGTCAGAAATAAAGAGTTTCGTTCTTCTTTCAAAACGATGATAATTCTTATGGAAAAGAAGAAGAAAGATCTTCTCTCCACAATTGACCTAATCGTCGGAAAACTTCAAATGTCTCCACGATGAAGATGATGATGATGGTGATGATGATGACGAGCGATGATCTGAGTTCGACTGAAGAAAAGCACACCGAACTACGAACGATCTTTGCGATCTCTGCTGAAGATGAGAGCAATGGAATTCAGATTTTCCGTGAAGAAGAAGAAGACGAAAATCGCAATCCAGATATGAGTTTTTTGAATTCAAATACATATAGATGACCAATTCGCGCGGAGGGGTAGTTTCGGTATTATAAAAATAGCAGTTTCCAGCGGGTGGCATCTAAAAGGGAATCTTGGAATATTTAACGTAAAAATACTTAATTCTGGGTATTTCATAAAACTCATCCAGCGGGTGGGCATTTCATAAAAGCCCACCCCGAAATTGGATTTCTCAGCAATTTCCAGTATCTTTTATGTACCTTGTCCTTCTGTCGCTTTTCTTCGAGGTATCTTGGTGTTGGTGAAGGATGGGAAAAAAAGGAAACCAAGGAAAACACTTCAAATTCTCACTTTGGATTGCCAACCGTCATCATGAACAACTAGTAGTTAGTATTTGTTTGAAAGTCTTAGATTGATGTATATCGTCGTCGTCATCATTATCATCATCCAAGCCTTCTCCCATCATAATAGGGTCGGCTATGGAGCATGACAAAGCTCCATAAAATATTTGACAAAGTTCTATGACCAACTGTCAAATGATGTCAACCCTCTATGTTGGTGTAAAATTCCCAGGCAATGTAACTATAAGCATGAGAAGATCATACCATATAATCTAGGCAGTCAGTTGGCATGTAGGTACATTTTGGATATCCAATTTAAGCTCATGAATCCAAGGAGCCCCCTCCAAGTTCCCCTAGGCTATAAAGAGTCTAAACGAAGTGGTAATGTGATATGATTTGATATTGGAAATTGCATTCATCTCTCCGACACAATAAGCCAAAGAATTGAGGAATGTCAATCCCAATTTTAGATTGATTTATATATGGGGTAATCTTGAAATCTCAATCACGACTAATGGAAGAGAAAGAGCGAAGTAATATTTCTTCGCTAAACATCAAGTAATTACTATGCAATACCTAGCCTGACCTAGTTGAAGCATTGCATGATTAGATGGATTTAATTTGATTTGATTTTTTGACTACTTTCGCAAATAATAAAAGATATTTGCTTATACGACAATAAGTTGAGACCTACACATCATTCTCTCATATTCTATATGATTTGCTATTGGGAATTGCATTCGTCTCTACGATACATTAAGTCAAAGAGTGAAGGAATAACAATCCTGATTTTAAATTCATTTATATATGGGTTAATCCTGAAATCCCAACCACGACCAATCGAAGGGAAAGAGAGATGTATTTCTTCACTAAACATCCAGTAATTACTAGGGCACACGTGTCCCGACCTAGTTGAAGCATTGCATGATCGGATGGAATGAGTTTCATTTGATTTTGTTATGACTTCGACAAATATTAAAAGCTATTCGCTTATATGACAATAAGTAGAGACCTACATGTCTGTCTTTCTCGTATTATATATGGATTTAGGGAGCCTTTTTAATATATAAAAAAAATCTCTTTAGTGCCATAGATAACCAATATAGTCCATTTTCACTAATACGGCATAAAACATTTGCGACGAGATTAGGTCTAGGAAGCACGGACACCAAAAATGTGGATTGTGCCGTGTCAGACACACGTTGGGCACAGCCCGAAAAACTCCGAAATACACTAGGACACACCCAAAGAGGTGCCATGTTCGTGTTGACGCGTCCATGATGTACCCGTGCAAAATAGGATTAGGCATGTTAGTTTTCTTAAGCCATTAGTTAGGTCTATGGTTAGGATTAAACTTTCATACAAGGGTTTAAATGAAGTTCAAAACTTTGTTGGACCAAAATCGATGGAGAACACCCCTGGTGTTGAAAAAACCTTAAATGCACGAAACAAAACAAAAAATTGTGAATTAGAATATTTTGTTGCCCTAAAAATTCCAACTTTTTCACATAATCTCTATCGTCTTCGCTATTCGTAATAATTCCCACTACTTACAAACTAATCCTCCGTCGTAGAATGCACCAAAATCCCCCCCAAGTACATAATCTGACGAATTTTTTACAAAGTGGAGACATTGAAATTTTAAGTATCGCGAAATAGAGAGAGGACCTCGTATTGGTTGGTCTGGATGAGGGGGCGGCCGAGGCGCCTGGCGATGTCCTTCTTCTTCTGGAGCGCCTTCTTCGTGGCGGCGCGGTTGGGGTCGAGCTGCCGGAGGCCGGCGAAGAGGACGAGGAAGCTCAGGGCGGCGCTCGCCGCGTACAGCACCAGCTCCTGCACTAACCTAGTCTCCGAAGCACCCATTCCTCTCTTCTTCTTCTCTCTAGATGGAGCAGTGGATTGGGAAAGTAGCTGCTCTTCTTCCTCTTCGTAGAATTCTTTACTTTGCCAATAAGAATCGACGGCCAGTCTTAAGTTTGGGTATCAATATCTGGTTTAGTTGGGTTTAGGTATATTTAGGCATTTTATATGGGCACAGCCGTATGTTATCAAGCCCTTTTTTTTTTTTTTTTTGATTTAACTATAAGTTTGTCATTGAAAAAAGTTATCATGGCTATCCCAATCTCTCCGTAAGGTATTTGTTGTTGGGCTGCTCCATGGAGAACTCCTCGACGAGACGGCCATCGGCACACCAGAGGTCGTCGGGGGCGGCGAGGGGGCCTCCCCCGGGACGGAGGGACGGACGGAGCGGGTCTTGGCGGCGGACATGACGGAGGAGAGGGGGGAGAGGAGGTTGAGGAGGGCGGAGTAGCGGATGCGGGCAGCGGGGGTGTCCTGGCAGGGGAAGACGGAGCGGGCGTGGATGGCCTGGCACTGGGTGAAGACGAAGGGGTGGACTTTGGAGCCGGTCTACGGGGGGGAGAGCCCAACTTTAGTTTTGGATTGCCCAACTCTCTGGCAGTCCAGACTGAATGTTGGACTGCCAGAAGAATGGACAGTCCAAGTCACAACATGTGTAACTTTGGACTGCCCATTCTTCTGGCAGTCCAATTTTTATGTTGGACTGCCAGAAGAATGGACAGTCCAAAGTTACACATGCTGTGACTTGGACTGCCCATTCTTCTGGCAGTCCAGTTCAAATGGGTTTGGGGGGAGGAGAAAAATTTGGGACAGCCCCAATCAAAATATTGGGCTAGCCTTTTTCAAAAGAAAAAAATTTGGGCTAGCCACAATCCGGACTAGCCTTGATAACATATGGCTGTGCCCATATAAAAAGCCTATATTTAAGGGTGAGATCGACTTGGGTTCGCGTACCGGCAATGTTACTCCCGTGTCCGTGTGTCCAAATCTTCAGACCCCGATCGTACCTTGGTATGGTCCGACTTTGGAGTTGTGTCTTGCACTGTACAGAACTGTTCCAACTTGCAAGTCTGACCATTTTGTCGCGAATTATGGCTTTGCTTAATCCATGTACTTTTACTTCTTTCTATTAGGATCGAATCGTAGGACTAGGGTGGACAAGAGTCCCACTCAGGACCTGTTTGGATAAGTGAAAGTGCATTGAAAGTAGTTGAAACTATTATTTTTATTGTAACTGATCGTTGGTATATACAGTTCAGTATTTGGATATCTCTTGCAACTACATTGCAAGTGATTGTGATATGATATTTCATTGTAACTGAAGATGTCATCTCTTCATTTCTTAGTTGCGAAACAGATTGCAACTCTATTGCAAGTAACTATGCTCCCTTTTTTAAGGGTATTTATAAGGGCACTTCAAAATTTACTCAGGACTAGTCCGGATTGGGGCTAACCCATATTTTTTTGTGTTTTACTCAGGACAGCCCATTTTTTTGATCTAGGGCTGTCCCAAAGTGAAATCCCTCCAAACCCAAATTTTTTCTCTCATTTGCAAAATTTTCTCTCTCTCTTCCTAAACCCTAACTCCTCTCTTCTTCTTCTTCTTCCTCTTCTCCTCCACCATTTCTCCATCCCCAAGCAAGAAGTTAATTTGAAAATTCCTAGAAATTTCTTCCACCCTAGAAATTTTCTCTTCTTCTTCCTCTTCTCTTCCAAATTTTCTTCTCAAGAAGATCGATGGCACCCAAATTCTTTCTCTATTTGTTTCCAAAACCCTAGAAATTAAATTGAAAAATTCAAGCATTCATTACATTGTTTATTTCAATTCTCTATAGCTCATTTGAATTAAACTACATTCGGAGTGAGAAATTATCCATTTAAATTAAACACAAGTATGCACGAACGAGAAAACTTTGCATCGACCAGGACTGTCCAATTTTCTGGCAGTCCTACAAACTGAATGGACTGCCAGAAAACTGGACAGTCCTAAGTCACAGCATGTAAAACAAAGGACTGCCCATTTTTCTGGCAGTCCTTACTGTATTCAGGACTGCCAGAAAACTGGACAGTCCTACATACAGTAAGGACTGCCAGAAACATGGGCAGTCCTTTGTTTCACATGATGTGACTTAGGACTGCCCAGTTTTCTGGCAGTTCATTCAGTTTATATGAATGCCAAAAAATTGGACAGTCCTTGTTTGCACTAGTTGAACAGCAATATTGGAATTTTCTCCCATATTAGGGTTTGTATATTATGAGGAGCCTTTGGGTGCCATCGAAATTGAAAATGAGAAAAAAATTAGGGATAACAATATTATGATTTCCACTAATATTAGGGTTTAACATTTTTGTTGTTGTTGTTTTCTTCCTTTTCTTCTTATTGTTCTTCTTCTTCTTCTTGGATGGGTTGAGGAAGAAGAAGAGAGAAAAAAAAAGGAAAAAATGACTTATATACCAAAGAGTGGGATAGCCCTGATCAATTTCTTCAATGACAAACTTGTAAATAATATAAAGTTTAAAATGGGCTAGCCCTGAGTAAAAATTGAACTGCCTTTATAAACACCCTTTTTTAATTCTCACATACAATTTTATATTGGCATCCAAATAAAATGGTACGAAACTCCTCACTTGCGCGAGAAAAAAACTATGTATCCAAACATATTTTGAAAAGTGATACATTCACACTTTCATTGCAAATACATTCTATTACAACATGTTGAAAGTGACACTTTCTGTCACTTCCCGTTCCCAGAATACGTATTTTAAATGCATGTACTATTTAAGTGTATTTATTTAAATATTTATCATGTACTGCTCTGTATTCAAATCCCTTTAATTTTATGTTAATTAATTTCCTGTAATTTTATTTCTACATTTTACTTTTTGCTTTTATACTCTGCTTTAGCTTTGCTTTAGGATCGGCTTAGATTGGTTTATTTTTGAGTGGGTTCATCATGAACCGAACCAAACCCCCCACCTACCACCACCCTTTCCATTTAAGGCCCATCCCCTTTCTCTCTCTTCATTACTTCACCATTACTCTTCTTCTTCCTCATAACTCCCCCACCAACCTAGGAGAGCTAGGCAAGTGCCAACTTGCTTCTTGATGGATCCCCATTATTATTGTTCCATCATCTTCTTTATTTGATTCTAAGTCTCTTTAGTACTTGGCATTTTCGATTTCCATGGCTTATTTGTTGTAGATCTAAGTTTGCTGCATTTTCGGATTTCTTAGGTTTTGATCTAGTAAACTTTGTTATATTCAAGTTTTGATGGTTCCATGCTGTAGAGAATTTCGTTCTACCCCATTTTGACATATGGAAATCCATATTTGGGCTTGGAATTAAGAATTTATGGAGCTTGGAAGCAATGGCTTCCCATGGTTCTTCTTCTCGGACAAGTGGAGAAGAAGAACAGTTCTGCCTGCATGACAAATGCTTGACCGCATGAGTCTTCATGCGGCAAGTCACCCTGGCCGCAGGGGCATTTTGGTCGCATGGGCATTCTGGCCGCATGGACATGGACTTTCCAGCTGCATGCGTTCATTCGTTTGAGCCGTATGAGACTGTTCCAATCCCAGTCGCATGAGCGATGTTTGCCCCAGCGGCATAGACTTGTTTTATTAGCCGCATAGGCGCACGTTACTCTGGCCGCATGAATTTAGTTTTTCTTAGCCGCATCAGTGTACGTTGTCCTCAGCCGCATAAGCGCTTGACTTCTCTCGACCGCATAAACTCACGCAACCCTGAGCCGCATAAAGACTCGAACCCTACCTGGTCGCATGGGCGCATGTCATTTCGAGCCGCATGGGCGCATGTCATTTCGAGCCGCATGGGCGCATGTTATTTTGAGCCGCATGGGGTTTGCTATCCCCCAGCCGCATGGAATTTTCCCTGGCCGCATGGTCGCATGTTAACCGTAGCCGCATGGGACCCCCTATAGTTCTAGTTACATAAGGCTTGCAGATTTTGGCCGCATGGGACTACTCATTCCCGGCCGCATGGAATCATCCTTATCCGGCCGCATGAAACCCATCTCGCGAGCCGCATGAGCTCTGACCCTAAAGCCTTTTGATTGATTCTTGTTCCAATTGACATTGATTGACATTGATTAATTATCTTGGCTTTTATTAACATTAATTATTGTCTTGGCATTAAAATAACACTGTTGGTTATCTCGATTAATAATTGATCATGCGTTCCTAGTTGGAACTAAGAGGCTAGCTAGTCGTCTTATTGAATTGAATGAATGAGATATGTTCATATTATGAACTATTATAATCAACTGGCTGGTCCCAAACATTGGCATACAGATACATGCAGGCTTCAGTTTATTTATTTATCTGATTATTACGAAAACAGCATGTGTACTTTATGGTCAAGGCATGATTTATTCCGTGGTTAGTTTTAATTGTTGCATTACGCTATGTAAGACCTACTACCTAACCGCACAGGTATCGTTGTAGAGTTGGGCATATCGTACCTTGTACGGAGTACTCATTCTGAATGACCATGATCTACGGCATGGGATTTCACTTAACATAGAGGCTACTAAGTTAAATAAAATAATGATTGCATGGAGAGAATGGATTTTCGAGTTCTTACATGGCAGCCTCTTTGGGACTATTAGTGCCCGACAGGCCGGCTGGTTCCCACAGATACTGCAAATCTGTCACACGGGCAGGGAGCGGTATCTGCTTATATTATTTATTGTATATTGATGACGGGCGTCTCGCTGGGACTCGTCTAATTCATGATTGGCGCAATTGATTGACTGGGTAGACTAGCCTTGCTTGCACATAGTAAGAACTGAGGAATCCTTTATCGCATAATTCCAAGATAACTTGGGACTCACAGTAGTAAGCCGTAGGAGTTGGATGGCCGTTTAAGTTGATTTGTTTGTGTACTGTACCTACTTTGTTACCTAACTGAGATGATCAGAGCATCAGGACATGACGGGCCAACTTCTGTCCTTGTTTGGTTGGGAGGTTGGTTCGAAGTGTCGTGATGTTACGTGAATCCCAGTAGCAAGCAGAGATCTATTACTATATTCTCTTATTTAGTGGTTTCATCCTTCATATCGTGCTTCCTTGCGGTACTTGCTATTAGAGGTCTAACCTCTCTGGTTTTGCATGGCCAGATTTAGAGCCGGTTCCCGAGGACTCAGCTTACCTCTACATCCAAGATGGTCAATACTAGAGGGATGATCACAGGAGGACTCGAGTGGGTTCTTTACTTCACCGCTCATTTTGTTATTTACTTTATACCTTGCCGTTTGGCACCGACATGTTAGTCGGATCGTCTTGTACTTACTTTTACATAATTGTAACTAAGTCAGGCTGCAGCTGATAACAATTGTGTATACGTTTGCTACATCATCTGGCTATATTTTGGTGTAGTGCCCCGTCCCTACATCGTGCCCCGATGTTCGTCCACGGGGTACGCGAGAAAGGAACACTGTCGCTATCGACTCGGTCGGGACCGATAGGTCGGGATCGATCGAATCGATCGAATGGGAACGGTTGAATTAAGATCCATTCCCCATTATGGAATGGCTTCTTCGGAACCAAGTTCCATATTCAGCGGGCTACGCCTCAAGGATCGACTCTGCGGCTGAGTCGGGAGAGACCTCTCGTTGCTCTGCTTTTTACGCCGCTTGCGTTGGTTTTGGCTTTGTTTTCTGAATGCGTTTTCGTGAATATTTTCGATGGTTTTCATGGCTTACGTTTCGAACTTCGCATTCATATCAAATTTCCTTGAATAACACAGTGCTCTAATCGGTTGCTTGTGCGATTTCAGGTGATCACATAGGCAACGTCTAGTGCGGCCAACCAGTTTTCTCGCCTCAAGTAAATACTAAGGTGAGTGGCTGACCTCCTTCGTCTCGACCCTCTATTTCAAAATGAGAACTCGGGTAATGATATTAAAATTGAATGATTCGCTTGCAGAATACAAGTCCTGTATGTTAGAAGTGAAAAAGAAATGTGTTGTGTTGAACAGAGATAGAATTATTTTAGGCCTGCAAAACGACCAAGTAAATGAATTGATTACATAACAAGCCCCAACGGTATCCTAAAATACACCATGTTAACCTATCATGGTCATGGACAACTTGTCGACAAGGACGATGGTTTCTTCGAGCGACAACCTGGGGCCACGGGACCGACTCGGCCTAGGAAGAAACAGGTTATAGCCGAGCTGGGTAATAGGCAATCGGTAAGACGGGGACTTGCATCGGAGCTCGCTACTTGCGTTGCAAGGGTCCCGTATTACCAGGCTATGTCCAAGATGGCTAGTTAATGCCAGTGACCTCCATATCAAACACTTGATATAATTTGTGATCAACTAACAGGGAAGGTGATGGTAAGTTTTATGTCGCACGGCGCGCTCTGCCGGAGGAAATCTTGGTGTAACTTAATACTTCTTATAAAAATATCTAGGATGGCTAGAAAGACCACTAAAAGCAAGTTGTATGATTTTTATCTAAATTCTTAAACCAAATGAGAGCCTGGATATTAATTAGCCACTCGCCAGTACATGTTGATTGTACTGATCCTCGCTCTCTCTACAGGTGCGATAGATCGGGAGGAGCGTGCTACGTGAAGGAAGGCAACGCTCGTGTGTTTTGAAGCTTCGTCCGTGCATCGAAGCTTGGATCAAAGCTTTAAAGACTCCGCTGTTGAAGATCGAAGACAGATGGAGCGACTTCCCACCATCCCAGGTGTTTATGTAATTTTGGTTGTATAATCAAGGGATGAATGTATGGAATGGCTATCTCGTCGACGTTCATTTTGTAATGGAGTCAGTTTGTAAAAAGCTCGCGTGGCGCCCTTATATCGAGTCTGTAAAAATGATGTTCATTATCAATAAAGCTTAAATTTCCTTCTCTATAATGCGTGTTCAATTTACTCTGCGTATTCTCTTGTTGTTGTGTTTCGGATAACCTTATGACTATGCCTTGTGTGAGCGCAACTTAGGCTTGCACGGCATCACGCGGGTCAGACCGACGTTGTGGCAGAATTCCCCGATGTGTTCCCGGACGAGCTACCCGGCATGCCTTCCGACAGAGAAATCGAGTTCAGCATCGATACATTCCCCGAAACCCGACCGATTTCCAAGGCCCCGTACAAAATGGCCCCCGCCGAGCTGAAGGAACTCAAGGTCCAGTTACAAGAGTTACTCGACAGAGGATTTATTCGGCCTAGTATTTTACCGTGGGGAGCGCCCGTGTTGTTCGTGAAGAAGAAGGATGGGTCCATGCGTCTGTGCGTCGATTACCGAGAGTTGAACAAGGCCACCATCCGGAACAAGTACCCATTGCCCCGCATAGACAACTTATTCGATCAACTGCAAGGCGCTCGAAGATTGATCTCCGCTCAGGCTATCATCAACTCAAGATCAAGTCAGACGACGTGCAAAAGTCCGCCTTTCGCACTCGATACGGCCACTACGAGTTCCTGGTAATGCCATTCGGCCTGACGAACGCTCCTGCCGCCTTCATGGATCTAATGAACCGGGTATTTCGACCCTTCCTTGATAAATTTGTGGTAGTCTTTATTGATGATATTCTCGTCTACTTGAAGGACAGGGCGCAGCATGCAGAACATCTACGGGCCGTGCTCCAGACACTTCGAGAACATGAGTTGTACGCGAAGCAGAGTAAGTGCGAATTTTGGCTAAGCAGCGTATCCTTTCTTGGTCACATTATTTCGTCCGAAGGCATTGCAGTCGACCCGAAGAAAGTGAAAGCTGTTGCTGATTGGAAGCGGCCTGCGTCTGCTAGTGTGATTCGAAGCTTTCTTGGTTTGGCGGGATACTATCGACGCTTCGTGAAAGACTTCACGAAGATTGCATCGCCACTGACTCGCCTCACTCAAAAGGGAGTCGTGTATGAGTGGTCGGATGACTGTGAAGCTTCATTCCAGGAGCTGAAACAACGACTAATTTCGGCACCTATACTCGCACTTCCGGATGGGCCAGAGGGTTTTCAGATATTTAGCGATGCTTCAGGCCAGGGCTTGGGATGTGTGCTCATACAGCGAAACAAGGTGATATCCTTCGCCTCCAGACAGTTAAAGCCGCACGAGAAGAACTATCCTACGCACGACTTGGAGTTAGCGACGATTGTGTTCGCGTTGAAATTGTGGCATCGCTATCTATATGGTGTGGCGTGCGCGATCTATACCGACCACAAGAGCCTCAAGTATCTCTTCACTCAGAAGGAATTGAACTTGCGACAGAGGCGCTGGCTTGAACTGATCAAAGACTATGACTTGACGATCGACTACACTCCGGGCAAGGAAAATGTTGTGGCGGACGCTCTGAGTCGAAAATATCTTGCCTCGCTGTCCATCAACCGCAGACTACTACAAGATCTAGAAGAAATGGGCATCGATCTCCGGGTTCGATTCAGGGATATACGGTTGGCGCAGCTTCAGTTAGAGCCGAGTTTGCTGGAAAAGATCATGGCCGCTCAGAAGGATGATCCGTACCTGAAGAAAATGTGTGAGCGAATTTCGACAGGTAGTGCGACCGACTTTACGGAAGACAAGACCGGCGTGCTGAGATTGAATGGCCGACTATGTGTTCCGGATGATTCAGAACTGCGAAAGGAGATAATGTCGGAGGCGCATTATGCGAAATATACCTTGCATCCAGGCAGTACCAAGATGTATAAGGACCTCCGCACGACCTTCTGGTGGCACGGGATGAAGAGAGATGTGGCGCTCTTCGTGTCACAATGCATGGCCTGTCAACAGGTGAAAGCTGAGCATCAGCGACCGGGCGGGGAGATGCAGAACCTCGCTATTCCCGAATGGAAGTGGGATCACGTCACTATGGATTTTATTGTTGGCCTGCAGAAGACACCACGGGGGAATGACGCCATCTGGGTCATTGTCGATCGATTAACCAAGTCAGCGTACTTTACCGCCATCAAAGTTACTTGGAGCGTTGATCGTCTGGCGCAGATTTATCTTGACGAGATAGTACGGCTGCACGGAGTTCCAGTATCCATCGTCTCTGATCGGGATTCACGGTTCATGTCGCGATTCTGGAGTAGCCTTCAGTCGGCGCTGGGTACCAAGTTGCAGTTCAGCTCAGCTTACCATCCTCAGACCGACGGCCAAACGGAGCGCGTTAATCAGATTCTCGAAGACATGCTACGGCTCTGCGCAATTGACTTCAAATCAAGCTGGGACGTCCACCTACCGCTGGCGGAATTTGCATACAACAATAGCTACCAATCCAGCATCCAAATGGCGCCGTATGAAGCTTTGTACGACCGGAAGTGCAGATCGCCCATTTGCTGGGATGAAGTCGGGGAACGGCAGATACTCGGCCCGGAGCTGGTGGAACAGACTGTTGAAAAGGTCAAGCTAATTCGGGAAAGACTGAAGATTGCACAGAGTCGGCAAAAGAGCTACGCCGATACCCATCGAAGACCGCTTGAGTTCCAGGTGGGTGATCACGTGTTCCTGAAGGTGTCGCCTATGCGAGGAGTTACTCGGTTCGGCGCGAAGGGAAAGCTCAGTCCGAGTTTTGTTGGGCCGTTCGAAATACTCGAGCGGGTCGCCACAGTAGCCTATAGAATTGCCCTACCGCCGGCGCTCGAAGGTGTGCACAATGTCTTCCACGTCTCTCAGCTGCGGAAGTATGTGCATGACCCTAGCCACGTGGTGGACTTTGGCCAGCTGGAGCTAAAGTCCGACTTATCCTACGTTGAAGAGCCACTTCAAATTTTAGAACGCAAGGATAAGCTGCTTCGAAGTCGAGTGATCCCTCTTGTTCGCGTACTCTGGAGGAACCATGCGGCGGAAGAGTCGACATGGGAACTCGAGTCAGAGATGAAAGAAAAGTTTCCTTCATTATTTTCATAGAGGTAGGTTCTGTTCTTAAGTTTCGAGGATGAAACTTTTTCTTTGTTGGTTATGGTGTAGTGCCCCGTCCCTACATCGTGCCCCGTTGTTCGTCCACGGGGTGCGCGAGAAAGGAACACTGTCGCTATCGACTCGGTCGGGACCGATAGGTCGGGATCGATCGAATCGATCGAACGGGAACGGTTGAATTAAGATCCATTCCCCGTTATGGAATGGCTTCTTCGGAACCAAGTCCCATATTCAGCGGGGTGCGCCTCAAGGATTGACTCTGCGGCTGAGTCGGGAGAGACCTCCCGTTGCTCTGCTTTTCACGCCGCTTGCGTTGGTTTTGGCTTTGTTTTCTGAATGCGTTTTCGTGAATGTTTTCGATGGTTTTCATGGCTTACATTTCGAACTTCGCATTCATATCGAATTTCCTTGAATAACACAGTGTTCTAATCGGTTGCTTGTGCAATTTCAGGTGATCGCGTAGGCAACGTCTAGCGCGGCCAACCAGTTTTTTCGTCTCAAGTAAATACTAAGGTGAGTGGCTGACCTCCTTCGTCTCGACCCTCTATTTCAAAATGAGAACTCGGGTAATGATATTAAAATTGAATGATTCGCTTGCAGAATACAAGTCCTGTATGTTAGAAGTAAAAAAGAAATGTGTTGTGTTGAAAAGAGATAAAATTATTTTAGGCCTGCAAAACGACCAAGTAAATGAATTGATTACATAACAAGCCCCAACGGTATCCTAAAATACACCATGTTAACCTATCATGGTCATGGACAACTTGTCGATAAGGACGATGGTTTCTTTGAGCGACAACCTGGGGCCACGGGACCGACTCGGCCTAGGAAGAAACAGGTTATAGTCGAGCTGGGTAATAGGCAATCGGTAAGACGGGGACTTGCATCGGAGCTCGCTACTTGCGTTGCAAGGGTCCCGTATTACCAGGCTATGTCCAAGATGGCTAGTTAATGCCAGTGACCTCCATATCAAACACTTGATATAATTTGTGATCAACTAACAGGGAAGGTGATGGTAAGTTTTATGTCGCACGGCGCGCTCTGCCGGAGGAAATCTTGGTGTAACTTAATACTTCTTATAAAAATATCTAGGATGGCTAGAAAGACCACTAAAAGCAAGTTGTATGATTTTTATCTAAATTCTTGAACCAAATGAGAGCCTGGATATTAATTAGCCACTCGCCAGTACATGTTGATTGTACTGATCCTCGCTCTCTCTACAGGTGCGATAGATCGGGAGGAGCGTGCTACGTGAAGGAAGGCAACGCTCGTGTGTTTTGAAGCTTCGTCCGTGCATCGAAGCTTGGATCAAACCTTTGAAGACTCCGCTGTTGAAGATCGAAGACAGATGGAGCGACTTCCCACCATCCCAGGTGTTTATGTAATTTTGGTTGTATAATCAAGGGATGAATGTATGGAATGGCTATCTCGTCGACGTTCATTTTATAATGGAGTCAGTTTGTAAAAAGCCCGCGCGGTGCCCTTGTATCGAGTCTGTAAAAATGATGTTCATTATCAATAAAGCTTAAATTTCCTTCTCTATAATGTGTGTTCAATTTACTCTGCACATTCTCTTGTTGTTGTGTTTCGGATAACCTTATGACTATGCCTTGTGCGAGCGCAACTTAGGCTTGCACGGCATCACGTCCGGGGGACGACTATCGATTCTACGGAATCGGGGCGTGACATGTAGAGCCAGATATCAAGAACATTTTGACAGAGCGTTTGGGACGCCTTACTGCTTTATCTTACATGTTCTCTATTTCTGTTCCTTGTTTGAATGATTGAGACAATAGATGGAAAGTGACCGTAGTAAGACTTTCATGTAGTACGTACCCCCTCGTCTGGTTAGACAGTATTGATCATATTATACGGTACTCATCTACCCGTAATACGTAGCTGGCTGAGTCATTCCCCCGCTCTCCAGTATTCTGGTTCTGGGGCGTGACAAGGTTTTAGTGGTGGCCCATGCAGGTCTGATTTCAGACTTGTAGGGTGTTTTGATTTATAGGATGTCTCAATCACACATGTTCTCCCTTGATCTCATGATTCGTTGTTCTCAATCCTAGCTTGACCTTCTCATATCCTTTGGCTTCATTGATCCTTCATGTCCGGTCGTTTGATTGTTCTCTTGTCCCTTTTCTTAGGGGCACCTCGTCCGTACCTGTCAGGACTGGACAACAACAACAAGGGCAACATGGGCAACATGACCAGGTCGGTCAGCAATAAGGGCCAGTACTACCTCAAGAGACTATCCAAGAAGAAGTGATAGTGGAAGCAGCAGCTGGATCGCAATATCCGGAGGTTCTACCACCACCAACAGTTCTACCTACCCCTGTAGAAGTGGATACACCAGCCCTTCTGGAGATCATGAGAGGAATGATGGCTACTCAGCAACATCAGATGTTATCCCAGCAGCGTATGTACGCTCAGTTATAAGAGCAGAATGTATTACTTAACCAAGGATTGTAGACAGCTTTGGAAAGAGGAGCAAGAACAGATTCAGGGGCATCAGCCAGGTTTTGTAAGTACAACCCCCGCCGTTTCGAGGGCACGGAGGATGCCATCTCAGCAGATGCATGGCTTAAGGACATTGAGGCTATTTTGACAGCAGCTAAGGTGCTGGCAGAAGAACGTGTGGATCAGGTGAAGTTGTTACTTCAGGATCTCGCACGTGATTGGTGGGAATCATAGGAGGTAGGCATCAGACGTCCTGTGGCTTGGGACGATTTTACAGCAAGATTCAAGACAAAGTACTATAGGGTTGTGGCGCAGTTTGAGCTACAACAGAAGTTTATCAACCTCAGACAGGCTGGCAAGACTGTAGATGCTTATGCAGCAGAATTCTGCAGATTGAGTAGATTCGCCCCAGAGATGGTAGCAACGGAGAGTGTCACGCCCCGATCCGAGAAATCGCTCGTCCTTGCTAGATTTTACTCGAATCATCGTCCTCGCTGGGGCGTGATACCGCATGAGCCTGGAGTTGCGCACGTGCAAGGCAAGATAACATATTCACACAGAACTATCTCCATTTGATAACATAAGCAGCGGAAGAAAAATAGAGTATACAACAAGAATCTCTTTATTCATAATGAACCGAAGGTTACAAAGGCACTGAATAGCCCAACTTAACATGCCAATTGGCTACAACGCTCATGATCTCTCTAGCTCACAAAGGATTATATTGTTCCATACATTATGCCTCTTTATAGCCACAAAGTAGTCTTCGGCCGAACATCTCCATGTCGCAAGTCCGAACGCCTGTGCGGTAGCTCCTCTTGAACGCCAAGGACTTCATGCCTCGGCACGTCCAAGCCAAGCCCCGCCCCGAGCCGATCATAACCTGAGCCTGCACATAGACTAGTGGGGGATTAGTGCTTTCGTCTTCGCTTTGCACTGATCAAGACCCACTCGCACCCAAACCAAACACTAAATATCTTTAGTGAACATGCATCTTAATTTATGATCTTTCTATTTAGCCTTAGGATCAGTTTCATGGCAATACTCAATATGGCAACTTATCATAAATGTGTCCCATACCGTGTTCCTGCAGCAGATACAGTTAGACATAATCTGAAACATAAACATAGTGATTCGTGCTCATCCCGTTCGTCTTTGCCTAGCCTGCCATAGTTAGAAAACATAAGCAATCATACGATTCGCACAACCAACCAATCATAACCGTAAGCATATGCATAATGGGTGGCAGGCCCTGCGCCTGCACCCAGCTCTCATCTCAGCCCACCGGCCCTATCTATATGAAGGTCACAGTGTTTCACACCGTAATGGACTTGGCATCTCATATGTGTAAGCCTACGATCACTTCGATACGGGTTGCTAGCCCAGTATCCGAAGGATCCCAAACTTACGGATATCATAGCTTATCACAGCACTGGACGGTCGCAATCCATCCGAATATTGTGCACCATAAATACCACACATAATTTCCTCCTAGGCCGAACGGTCCCGGCGCCCCGACGTAACCGTTCGAGGGAAGCCGTACCCGTGCACGGGCCATCCGAGTCCATTGACCATACAATACGTGCCATAGCAAACACACATAACAATCCAACCAAATCCTCCGTTGCATAAACATAGTCTCGTTCCATAAATGGTTTCCCGTGCCATAAACGGTTTCCCGTGCCATAAACATAATCCACCATTCATATGGGGAGCTCCATCGGCGTTATGCCCCAACACATCCATATTGATGCACGACGCCCAACGGCTTAGTCATCTCATACTCGTATTCAACGCGTACCATTCGTAAGTTATTCTCATAGCATAATTCCGTATTACTTAGTCTTTTCGTAACATAAGTGCCCGAGGGCACGCTCAGCGCCGTAATCGATGTTCTACGCCTAGTGTTCAATGTTCTCGGAGTCGTGCACATGATGCACAACTCAATATTGTCTTTCAATGTTCTACCATCACCGCCCTACCGTGACTCGTACACTTGATGCACGTCGCTTCAATGTTTCGATTGTTCAATGTTCTATCTTAGTGTTCAACGCATACTTAGACCCGTAACCATCGCCGAGCCACGCTCGCTAACTCGATAACATCTTACGCATACCATAATATCTCTTATTAGATGTGAAGGAATAGGGAGAGAGAGTCAAAAACCCGCCCACCTTAAGTCGATACGCCTTGCCGTCTCGCCGAGTTGAAGCGGCTCGCTTCCATAACTTGGTCGCATAGCTAACTCTCAGACTTAGCCATTCCTTCGAACCACTCCGTTGATTTGGCCTATCGCGCCCATGCCACAATCTGTAATCCAGCATAAAGGCATAGCCTGCACACTAGATCAACTAACATCAGCACTTGCTCAACGGGACTTATCTTTTGCATCGATTCGATTCATAGACAATCGACTCAAAGCTTACCTTTGGCCAACGTAACTCTTGCATCGATTCACATCGATACCTCATCGGGTCAACGCAAATCTTCGAGTCAACGACTCATCATAATGCACCGAGCGGAGCGGGGCATTACATAATATACCACTCAAAATCAGGTTCGTCCTCGAACCGAAACCAACACTTAATCCAAGTGTCTCGCCAGGTCATTTCACGATCTCGTGCTACTATCGTTGGAATCATACAACTTAGTTTGGATCATACACATATTTTAGGCGTCCCACCAATATATACATTTCAGCCAAGCTCAGTTGTAGGATATCGGGACAACTAACAAGCTCAACTTAAATCCTCAAGCATCCATCGGTCCGTACTCGACTTAGTCATATCTTAGTGCCTATTCTCAAAGTACTCTTCGTATGCATCATCCCATAACATGCGATCATCTTCCAACATCTTGCACATAACTTACTTCAACCATAGCTTCGATCTAGTAAGTTTCTCGCCGGCCACCTAACACTCGCATTGCATTGAGTCATTGCGCATCCGATCACAACAATTCTCTGCAACGCCTGTTCGCCCAACCGTTTGCCTATCTCTCACGTAATCCAAGTCTTTCATCCAATCATTCATAACACTTGGCCTCTACGACATGGACTACGTCCACATGTCTCAAATTCCTTTGCCTGCAATCCGTACTAAGTCTCGCACACAACTATCCCAACACGATCTACATTTTCGAACCATATACGTATCGCGTCTGGGGCTACCTCCGCTAGGTAACTTATCCAGACATCATGCTTAATCTCTCCCGACACAAGAGGTCAACTTGAGTCTACGATGCTCAAAGGCAACAATCTTTCCAACCCAAGGTCTCTTACGATGCGCATATCTCCGATTCTCGGCCAAGTACGAATCCTTTACTCAATTCTCGAATCAATCAGACTAATTCATTTCGTAACATAAATCGTGCGCTCAACACACATAGCCTAACCGTTACTCAATCGGTCTACGACACAACTCTTAAGGTCATTCTTATTATTCATCGCTCTCGTATATTGCAAAACTCTTGCAATCGCCTTACCGTATTGCTATGCTAAGCTCGTTTCTCAATATTTATTCGATCATCGACCAACCAAGTTTACTTACGCACTCATTCGATCGATCATAACTTTTTATTTCGTCTCGATCTAATCGAAGGCTACTCGCTAACTTTCGATACGCGATACTCGCTCGCTTAGACTTATCCTCAACATGCACTACATCGTCCTTGATCCTCGATAAAATTTCTTATGCGACTTCTTTAGGGTCATCCTATGGGACTTCAACATTCACTTGATTTGGCGGTCAAGTCTTCTAGGGTCATCTGCCCCGAAACTACGCTCGATAATTAAAGATCATCAACGAGGGACAGTTACAACGAACCATGCTATATCCTATCGCGGAGCCAAATCAATTCACGACACTTCCTATGGGACTTTACCCAATCCGACATACCAATCCGTAATTTCTCTACTCCCGCGCAACTGATGTGCCGTTGCTACTCGAATGACTCATGTATTACCGTCGACTATCTCTGCTAGTCGCATGGCATCTACTCGCCTCAAGTCCGAGTTTACCTATCCGTGATCATAGCTCGACACATTCTGTACTCATCAAAACCATCCTCGAACAACTTTTGCATCAAACCACAAGTCCATATCAAATTTGCCATGCCTCGCAAGTTCGATCATCCCCGCTGGATGAATCACCATACCAGCGCTCACGCGGATTGATCGTTCTAATTTGACGTGACGCATGTGCGAGGCTGGTGTTGCACTCGCATAAGACAAGAATGTTAACATTGTGGTTATCCTCGAAATAATCAAGCACTTTCATTTTCTTCCGAGTAACACCCATCGACTCTCAAATTCTCCGAAGCATTCCAACCGTTATCATTAAAACTACCATCAACTTAACTTGCATCTTATTCATCCAACAACAATGCTCAACATAATTTTCGTTCATTCGATCAGAGTATCCCCGAGTTATTATATATCGTCTTTGATACGTCTCAATACCATCGTCGATATGCATAACTTGAACATCTTTCTCTCTCATAAGCTCCAATTCGTTGCAATCACTGCCATTTTCCGAACTCGAATACGAATCAAGTCTCGCACTTATCAAGATTCATTTCATTGTACTTATCTGTCATCTTCACGACATAATTTACAATTCACATATTCATTCTCATATCCCTAACTCGCACTTCCGAAGTTGTGCTACCGACTCCTCGTACTAACCCAAATTCGTTCGCACGATTTCTTCGTGCCTACTCAATTCGTTTCGAAGAAGTCTCCGTACTAACTCAACATAAATTCGACCGGGTCGACTATTTCCTCCACGTAACATTCCTTCGCTATGCTCAACTTATCGTTCGACTTACACTTAGCGAATCCTCGTTCGACGTATCATCCATAGGTATGACTTCGCACATAATCGTTCAACTCAATTTATCGAAGCATACTTGCATCGACTTCTCTCAAGTCATTCCCACTCAAGTCTCGGTACTACTCCGTCCGTTGCGGACAAACCTATCGTAACAACATAATCATCTCGACGAAGTCTATCGCAAGTCACCAATCGGCTTAACATAGATATCGCTAAGTGGTATCCCATATACCACTCAAGATCGAGCCTATCGTTATCGACACAATACTTCGCTACACTTGCTCGCATAATTGGTATTGCATATACCACTCGAAATCGAGTCATTACTCGACTTTACACTCCGTATAGATCCGACATCTATTCTCAATCAACTATCCCGTATGGCGATCCTTCCGATCCCAGCTCTAGCGTTTGCTTACTCGAGTTGGCATGACAACTGAGCCAACATGCACCATCGTTCACTTAAGTTGACACAAATTCAATCTAACCGTACCATGGCGATCATCTCGATCACATCCACAACATTCACTTTTTTAAAGCTCAACATGACATATGGCCAATATACACGTTTGCCTACTCAACTCGACTTAGCGACCAGCTCGATTCGTACTATCGCATTCGCGATCTTCCAATCCCGCTCATTGTAACTCGTGCAACAACTCATTCTCGATACATAAGGTCTTACTCAAACTTGCGCAACATATCGCTATCCATCCATATAGCCATACAACACGCATCATACCATATCGACTCGTTGCACTGATGCAACGAACGATTTACGACTTGCTGCACTCCGTGCAACCAACAACACATAACCGTTCGCATAGCAACATAACCTGCATCGCCTCATATATCGACCTGTTGTACTTCGTGCAACCAACAACACATATCTTCCCGCACTTTGTACGACCAATAATACATAACTCCTCGCACTTCGTGCGACCAACAACACATAACTCCTCGCACTTCGTACGACCAACAACACATAACTTTCTCGCACTTCGTGCGACCAACAATACGCATATCATTGCACTTCGTGCAACCAACATCACCATATTCGTTGCACTTCGTGCGACCAGCGACTCACAACTTTCTCACACTTCGGGAAACCAAAATCTCATAACCCGTTGTACTTTGTGCAACCAACACTCCATAACTCGTTGCACTGTGTGCAACCAACGTTCTCCGATGGCACCAGAGATAGCGTGATAGTCACGACATACTTGTGGCAGACGTACGCACTTAATATAGACTTATTGTATGGAACATCCAATGTAGCGTCGAGCAGATCCATGAGCCATGCGGTTGCGGAAACAACTTAGAGTCAACTGAATTCGATATCGAAGCAACTGAGGGTCAAAGAGATTCATGCACGGTCCAAAGGATAGAACCGCTCTGATACCAACTTGTCACGCCCCGATCCGGGAAATCGCTCGTCCTTGCTAGATTTTACCCGAATCATCGTCCTCGCTGGGGCGTGATGCCGCACGAGCCTGGAGTTGCGCTCGTGCAAGGCAAGATAACAGATTCACACAGAACTATCTCTATTTGATAACATAAGCAGCGGAAGGAAAATAGAGTATACAACAAGAATCTCTTTATTCATAATGAACTAAAGGTTACAAAGGCACTGAATAGCCCAACTTAACATGCCAATTGGCTACAACGCTCATGATCTCTCTAGCTCACAAAGGATTACATTGTTCCATACATTATGCCTCTTTATAGCCACCAAGTAGTCTTCGGCCGAACATCTCCATGTCGCAAGTCCGAACGCCTATGCGGTAGCTCCTCTTGAACGCCAAGGACTTCATGCCTCGGCACGTCCAAGCCAAGCCCCGCCCCGAGCCAATCATAACCTGAGCCTGCACATAGACTAGTGGGGGATTAGTGCTTTCGTCCTCGCTTCGCACTGATCAAGACCCGCTCGCACCCAAACCAAACACTAAATATCTTTAGTGAACATGCATCTTAATTTGTGATCTTTCTATTTAGCCTTAGGATCAGTTTTATGGCAATACTCAACATGGCAACTTATCATAAATGTGTCCCATACCGTGTTCCTGCAGCAGATACGGTTAGACATAATCTGAAACATAAACATAGTGATTCGTGCTCATCCCGTTCCTCTTTGCCTAGCCTGCCATAGTTAGAAAACATAAGCAATCATACAATTCGCATAACCAACCAATCATAACCGTAAGCATATGCATAATGGGTGGCAGGCCCTACGCCTGCACCCAGCTCTCATCTCAGCCTACCGGCCCTATCTATATGAAGGTCACGGTGTTTCGCACCGTAATGGACTTGGCATCTCATATGTGTAAGCCTACGATCACTTCGATACGGGTTGCTAGCCTAGTATCCGAAGGATCCCAAACTTACGGATATCATAGCTTATCACGGCACTGGACGGTCGCAATCCGTCCGAATGTTGTGCACCATAAATACCACACATAATTCCCTCCTAGGCCGAACGGTCCCGGCGCCCCGGCGTAACCGTTAGAGGGAAGCCGTACCCGTGCACGGGCCATCCGAGTCCATTGACCATGCAATACGTGCCATAGCAAACACACATAACAATCCAACCAAATCCTCCGTTGCATAAACATAGTCTCGTTCCATAAACGGTTTCCCGTGCCATAAACGGTTTCCTATGCCATAAACATAATCCACCATTCATATGGGGAGCTCCGTCGGCGTTATGCCCCAACACATCCATATTGATGCACGATGCCCAACGGCTTAGTCATCTCATACTCGTATTCAACGCGTACCATTCGTAAGTTATTCTCATAGCATAATTCCGTATTACTTAGTCTTTTCGTAACATAAGTGCCCGAGGGCACGCTCAGCGCCGTAATCGATGTTCTACGCCTAGTGTTCAATGTTCTTGGAGCCGTGCACATGATGCACAACTCAATATTGTCTTTCAATGTTCTACCATCACCGCCCTACCGCGACTCGTACGCTTGATGCACGTCGCTTCAATGTTTCGATTGTTCAATGTTCTATCTTAGTGTTCAACGCATACTTAGACCCATAACCGTCGCCGAGCCACGCTCGCTAACTCGATAACATCTTATGCATACCATAATCTCTTATTAGACGTGAAGGAATAGGGAAAGAGAGTCAAGAACCCGCCCACCTTAAGTCGATACGCCTTGCCGTCTCGCCGAGTTGAAGCGACTCGCTTCCATAACTTGATCGTATAGCTAACTCTCAGACTTAGCCATTCCTTCGAACCACTCCGTTGATTTGGCCTATCGCGCCCATGCCACAATCCGTAATCCAGCATAAAGGCATAGCCTGCACACTAGATCAACTAACATCAGCACTTGCTCAACGGGACTTATCTTTTGCATCGATTCGATTCATAGACAATCGACTCAAAGCTTACCTTTGGCCAACGTAACTCTTGCATCGATTCGCATTGATACCTCATCGGGTCAACGCAAATCTTCGAGTCAACGACTCATCATAATGTACCGAGCGGAGCGGGGTATTACAGAGAGCCAGAGGGCCATGAGGTTCCAGCAAGGGTTTCATCTCGAACTCTTATAATTGATAGAGGGGCACAATTACCAGACTTTTGATGAAGTATTGACGGCAACCCGAAGGCATGAGATCACCATTCAGAGGCTTACGGCAAGGACTGGAGGTCAGAAGAGATCTCACAGTCAGATTGAAGGAGGAGGGGGAGCAGCACCCCGAACAACAGCACCATCCCCTGGCATTCGTATCCACGATGTGGCGATACGAGGGCCAGCACCACCACCAAGGCAACAGCAACAGCAACAGAGGAAGAACCAGCAACCCCCAGCGGGCTGCACTTATTATGGAAAGATAGGGCACACTAGAGATGTGTGCCGGACATTGAACGGGCAGTGTTTGATATGTGGAAATCCAGATCATCGGGTTACCACCTGTCCCATGAATTCGAGGTCAGGAGGACCAGGGCAACAGTTTCCTGCTCTGCCAGCACCAGGGGCAGGCCAATATCGAGGATCAGCGGTGGCAGTAAGGCCGTTGGCACAACGCCCGTTAATGCCGCAGGCTCAGATGTTTCGGCAGCAGGGACCGCCGATGCATCAACACCAGCATAGACCACCCCAGCATCATCAAGGAAGGGGCCAGCAGCAACACCAGGCTAGGCCGTAACATGGAAACCAACAAAGAGGTCGAGGGCAGGCATTCACTCTGTCCTTGGAAGAGGCATTAGCATCAGGAGATGTTGTGGCAGGTAACATTCTCGTCGCCTCATATCCCGCAGTAGCATTGTTTGATTCGGAAGCATCCTATTTATTTATATCTGCACAATTTGTGACACGGCTAGGAGTGGAGTTCGAGGCATTGCCAGGGAGGTTAAATATACTCACTGATAATGGGCTCGTAGGAGTTAGTAGAGTCATTTTAGCGTGTAGCGTTGTAGTTTGCGGGCATTCCTTACCCGCCCGGTTGATAGAATTTCCTGTTGGAAATTTCGACGTTATCTTAGGCATGGACTGGCTGAAAGACAGTCATGCGACAATAGATTGTCGTAGAGGGAGTGTATCTTTTGATATCCCGGGCATGAAGCGATTCACCTTAGTCAGATCAGAGGCAACTCAGCAAGAGCAGGGAGTAGTAACGGCAATGGAAGGAGTTCAAGTTCCGAAGGTAGTTGAAGAGTTTCTAGATGTATTTTCCGAAGAACTTCCAGGTCTACCACCAGTTAGAGATATTGAGTTCAGTATAGACTTGGCACCTGGAACTAACCCGATATCAGATCGAGTTTACAGAATGGCGGATTCGGAGCAGGTCAAGGTATATCAGCACATAGAGGAACTGAAGAAGAAGAAGTTCATCCAAGCTAGCGTGTCACCATGGGCAGCACCAGTGATACTTGTGGAGAAGAAGGATGGGTCATCCAGATTGTGCATCGATTACAGGAAGCTTAACGCGGCAACAGTGAAGAACAAGTACCCACTACCCAGGATCGACGACTTATTTGATCAGTTGAGCAGGGCTAGAGTTTTCTCCAAGATAGATCTTCGGTCAGGCTATCATCAAGTGAGGGTTCGGAAGGAGAATATTCCCAAGACAACATTCAGGTCGAAGTATGGGCATTATGAATTCTTGGTAATGCCGTTTGGTTTGACTAATGCTCCAGCAATCTTTATGGATTTAATGAATCGCATCTTTATGTCATACTTAGATCAATTTGTCATTGTGTTTCTTGACGACATTCTTATATACTCTGCTAGTGAAGAGGAGCATAAAGACCACCTCAGGAAGGTGTTACAGGTTCTGAGAGAGAACCAGCTGTATGCCAAGCTCAGCAAGTGTGAGTTCTAGACGGATCATATTTCATTCTTGGGTCACATCATATCAGGAGCTGGAGTAGCAGTGGATTCCAAGAAGTTAGAAGCAGTAGAGAGTTGGCCAGTACCCAAGACCGTAGCTGATGTACGGAGTTTCTTGGGATTGGCGGGTTATTATAGAAGGTTCGTGTCAGACTTTGCAAGACTTTCAGCACCCATGACCCGCTTGACACGGAAGGATGTGCCATTCGTCTGGTCGACAGAATGCCAGGCATCATTTGAGAATCTGAAGCAGAAGTTGATATTAGCGCCTGTTCTTACATTGCCAGTTGGACCCGGAGGTTTTACAGTATATTGCGATGCGTCAGGTAAAGGACTTGGGTGTGTCCTTATGCAACATGGGAAGGTAATAGCGTACGCATCTAGGCAACTGCGAGACCACGAGAAGAATTATCCGACTCATGACTTGGAGTTGGCAGCAGTAGTATTTGCTTTGAAGATATGGAGGCATTACTTATATGGTGATCGAGTAGACATGTACACAGACCACAAAAGTCTGAAGTACATCTTTACTCAGAAGGAGCTGAACATGAGGCAGAGAAGATGGTTAGAGCTGATCAAGGATTATGACGTGGAGCTTCAGTATCATCCAGGCAAGGCTAATGTGGTAGCAGATGCTCTCAGCAGGAGAGGCGGTACATTTATGTTGACAACACAGAAGCATATCTTAGAAGACTTTCAGGAGATGGGCATCGAAGTTATACTTCCTAGTGATGTAGGAGTTCTAACAAGTCTACAAGTTCAATCCGACTTGGTAGACAGGATCAAGGCAGCTCAGGCACAGGACCCAAGGATTCAGAAGCTTAGGGCAGAATGTGAGTCAGGAGTCAGAAAGGAGATGCAAATTCATGAAGATGGTACACTTGGGTTTAGGTCACGTCTATGTGTGCCTAGTGGAGATATTAGACAGGAGATTATGACAGAAGCTCACAGTTCCCAGTATTCTGTACACCCTGGAGGGACCAAGATGTATCAAGATATCAAGCAACACTTCAGGTGGAACGGAATGAAGAGGGAGATAGCTAGATTTGTTTTCCGTTGCTTGGTATGTCAACAAGTGAAGGCTGAACAACAGAGGCCAGCCGGATTGCTACAACCGCTTCCTATTCCGGAATGGAAGTGGGAGCATATTACAATGGACTTTGTGACCGGTTTACCGAGATCACCAAGTGGTAAAGATGCTATTTGGGTGATAGTAGATCGGCTTACGAAGGTGGCCCACTTTCTTCCTTTTCGAGTAGGACAATCTACAGAGAAGTTGGCGGAGTTATTTATGCAACAGATAGTCAGGCAGCATGGAGTCCCTGTCAGTATTGTGTCAGATAGAGATACCCGTTTTACATCACATTTTTGGAAGAGCTTACATCATAGTCTGGGTACCAAGTTAAGATTTAGCACGGCTTACCATCCACAGACGGACGGGCAATCAGAAAGAACAATTCAGACTTTAGAGGATATGTTGCGAGCTTGTACCCTAGATTTTGGAGGATCTTGGGAGAGCCACCTACACTTGGTCGAGTTCTCATATAACAACAGTTATCAAGCCAGTATCCAGATGGCGCCATTTGAAGCACTATATGGTAAGAAGTGTAGGTCGCCACTAGTATGGGACGATATCGGGGAGAGAAAGATGTTAGGCCCGGAGATGATTGTTCAGACAGTGGAAGTGGTCAAAGGAATTAGAGAGCGACTTCGAGTTGCGCAAGATCGACATCGTCATTGGGCAGACCAGCATCGTAGGCCGTTAGAATTTTCTGTTGGGGACCACGTATTCTTGCGGATCTCACCTACCCGTGGGGTCATTAGGTTTGGCGTTCGCGGGAAGTTGAGTCCGCGGTACGTGGGCCCATTTGTTATCCTTGATAGGATAGGCGATGTTGCTTATCGATTATCCCTTCCACCTTCGTTACGAGAGGTACATGACGTGTTTTATGTATCTCAGTTACGTAGGTATGTATCGGACCCAAGCCATATCCTTGATCATTCAGAGCTGGTTGTTGGTACCAACCTGTCTTACGAGGAACAGCCTGTGTCTATTTTGGACCGAAGAGAGAAAACACTCAAGAACCGAACAATTAGCCTTGTCCGGGTTGCTTGGGGTCATCACTCTTTAGGGGAGTCAACGTGGGAACGTGAGGATGATATCTGATCACGGTATCCGCACCTATTTGACTCACAAGGTGTATTTCTTTCTGTATACCTTGATCGTCTTAAAACTCTTCATGCTTGTCACCTTATGAGTAAGATTGTTTGATGTCGTCGATAGTTAAACATAGATATGTTACTTGCTATTTGGCATTGTAGAATGATTGCTTACTTAAATTGCTTGTACCTGGATTAGTTCAGCTATGATGTTTCTATCCTGTTTGGATTTGAAATTCCGAGGACGGAATTTTTCTAAGGGGGGTAGAGATGTCACTTCCCGTTCCCAGAATACGTATTTTAAATACATGTACTATTTAAGTGTATTTATTTAAATATTTATCATGTACTGTTCTGTATTCAAATCCCTTTAATTTTATGTTAATTAATTTCCTGCAATTTTATTTCTATATTTTACTTTTTGCTTTTATACTCTGCTTTAGCTTTGCTTTAGGATCGGCTTAGATTAGTTTATTTTTGAGTGGGTTCATCATGAACCGAACCAAACCCCCCACCTACCACCACCCTTTCCATTTAAGGCCCATCCCCTTTCTCTCTCTTCATTACTTCACCATTACTCTTCTTCTTCCTCATAACTCCCCTACCAGCCTAGGAGAGCTAGGCAAGTGCCAACTTGCTTCTTGATGGATCCCTATTATTATTGTTCCATCATCTTCTTTATTTGATTCTAAGTCTCTTTAGTACTTGGCATTTTCGATTTCCATGGCTTATTTGTTGTAGATCTAAGTTTGCTGTATTTTCGGATTTCTTAGGTTTTGATCTAGTAAACTTTGTTATCTTCAAGTTTTGATGGTTCCATGCGGTAGAGAATTTCGTTCTACCCTATTTTGACCTATGGAAATCCATATTTGGGCTTGGGATGAAGGATTTATGGAGCTTGGAAGCAATGGCTTCCTATGGTTCTTCTTCTTGGACAAGTGGAGAAGAAGAACGGTTCTGGCCGCATGACAAATGCTTGACCGCATGAGTCTTCATGCGGCAAGTCACCCTGGCCGCAGGGGCATTTTGGCCGCATGGGCATTTTGGCCGCATGGACATGGACTTTCCAGCCGCATGCGTTCATTCGTTTGAGCCGCATGAGACTGTTCCAATTCCAGCCGCATGAGCGATGTTTGCCCCAGCGGCATAGACTTATTTTATTAGCCGTATAGGCGCACGTTACTCTGGCCGCATGAATTTAGTTTTTCTTAGCCGCATCAGTGTAGGTTGTCCTCAGCCGCATAAGCGCTTGACTTCTCTCGACCGCATAAACTCACGTAACCCTGAGCCGCATAAAGACTCGAACCCTACCTGGTCGCATGGGCGCATGTCATTTCGAGCCGCATGGGCGCATGTCATTTCGAGCCGCATGGGCGCATGTCATTTTGAGCCGTATGGGATTTACTATCCCCCATCCGCATGGAATTTCCCCTGGCCGCATGGTCGCATGTTAACCGTAGCCGCATGGGACCCCCTTTAGTTCTAGTTACATAAGGCTTGCAGATTTTGGCCGCATGGGACTACTCATTCCCGGCCGCATGGAAGCATCCTTATCCGGCCGCATGAAACCCATCTCGCGAGCCGCATGAGCTCTGACCCTAAAGCCTTTTGATTGATTCTTGTTCCAATTGACATTGATTGACATTGATTAATTATCTTGGCTTTTATTAACATTAATTATTGTCTTGGCATTAAAATAACAATGTTGGTTATCTCGATTAATAATTGATCATGCGTTCCTAGTTGGAACTAAGAGGCTGGCTAGTTGTCTTATTGAATTGAATGAATGAGACACGTTCATATTATGAACTATTATAATCAACTGGCTGGTCCCAAACATTGGCATACAGATACATGCAGGCTTCAGTTTATTTATTTATCTGATTATTACGAAAACAATATGTGTACTTTATGGTCAAGGCATGATTTATTCCGTGGTTAGTTTTAATTGTTGTATTACGCTATGTAAGACCTACAACCTAATCGCACAGGTATCGTTGTAGAGTTGGGCATATCGTACCTTGTACGGAGTACTCATTCTGAATGACCATGATCCACGGCATGAGATTTCACTTAACATAGAGGCTACTAAGTTAAATAAAATAATAATTGCATGGAGAGAATGGATTTCCGAGTTCTTACATGGCAGCCCTCTTTGGGACTATTAGTGCCCGACAAGCCGGCTGGTTCCCACAGATACTGCAAATCTGTCACACGGACAGGGAGTGGTATCTGCTTATATTATTTATTGTATATTGATGACGGGCGTCCCGCTGGGACTCGTCTAATTCATGATTGGCGCAATTGATTGACTGGGTAGACTAGCCTTGCTTGCACATAGTAAGAACTGAGGAATCCTTTATCGCATAATTCCAAGATAACTTGGGACTCACAGTAGTAAGCCGTAGGAGTTGGATGACCGTTTAAGTTGATGTGTTTGTGTACTGTACCTACTTTGTTACCTAACTGAGATGATCAGAGCATCAGGACATGACGGGCCAACTTCTGTCCTTGTTTGGTTGGGAGGTTGGTTCGAAGTGTCGTGATGTTACGTGAATCCCAGTAGCAAGCAGAGATCTATTACTATATTCTCTTATTTACTGGTTTCATCCTTCATATCGTGCTTCCTTGCGGTCTTGCTATTAGAGGTCTAACCTCTCTGGTTTTGCATGGCCAGATTTAGAGCCGGTTCCCGAGGACTCAGCTTACCTCTACCTCCAAGATGGTCAATGCTAGAGGGATGATCGCAGGAGGACTCGAGTGGGTTCTTTACTTCACCGCTCATTTTGTTATTTACTTTATACCTTGCCGTTTGGCACCGACATGTTAGTCGGATCGTCTTGTACTTACTTTTACATAATTGTAACTAAGTCAGGCTGCAGCTGATAACAATTGTGTATACTTTTGCTACATCATCTGGCTATATTTTGTAGAGCCAGATATCAAGAACATTTTGACAGAGCGTTTAGGACGCCTTACTGCTTTATCTTACATGTTCTCTATTTCTATTCCTTGTTTGAATGATTGAGACAATAGATGGGAAGTGACCGTAGTAAGACTTTCATGTAGTACGCACCCCCTCGTCTGGTTAGACAGCATTGATCATATTATACGGTACTCATCTACCCGTAATACGTAGCTGGCTGAGTCATTCCCCCGCTCTCCAGTATTCTGGTTCTGGGGCGTGACACTTTCACACGAGCTACAAGCATCCAAATAGCCCCTCATAGGAGACATTTACTTTTAGGACCATAAGCCACCGATCCATAGTCAAATGTATGAGTCTAACAATCATCCTAAGGTCATGCGGAACAAAGACATCCGGAAATTGAAAGTGTTTAGATGCCAAAAAGAATGAGCATGAAAAAAAAGATTCAATAATTGAAGAAAAGTGTCCAAAAATAGGCCCATGACGGTCTATTTTTGGACACTTTCTTTCAATAATAATAATAATAAATAAGGAGAAAATGGTTTCCTTGCCCACCCAAAGATTAATAACTCTCTCTTTTTCAATTTATTGCATTTATTACAGAAATTTAGGACTACACCATCCATGCTAAAAAATGAATTCTGACCATATTCATTGTCTTTCCAAATACTAAAATTGTATCGGAATTATAATCTCTCATGTTCATGGAAAGAGCAAAGAATTTTTTTTTTTCTTTCTTTTGCTTTTTGAAAACCAAACAAGGTCTAAATGTGTGTAGATACGGAATAACATTATTTTTTTGGACTTGAGGATCCGACATGAGCCTCTATGTGTGGATGGAAAATTTGATCCCTAAAAGTAAATCAAATCCTAAATGCAGGTAGAGTCCGAGTCCATTACATAAATCATGTCTAATATCATCCTTGTTACCACCACCATGTTTCATAGTTATTATAGGGACTACATTATTTTAAAAATAATTATACGAACTATCCTCTGCTTTATATTTTATTTTTTGAAATAGTGATGGTTAGTGTTATAACACTCTATATAAAATACTAATAAATGCACGTACTTTGCACGTATACTGACACATAATAAAAATATTATCCAATTATATTCAAATATTTCTTCTAACTCATGTGGTTAAGGTGTGAGATATTTTTCATGTTTGATTGAGTTCGATTTTCCATGTTGACAAATTTAAACTTTTTTTTAAAAAAAATTTACATAATTTTTTTTTTTAGAAATAAAATGGACCATGATATAATGACGGCTTAGACGGCTCACTTTTGAACCGTTTTGAAGACTCATTATATAGTGTAAGATAAGATAAAACATAGAAATTGTATGTGTAGTTAGTTTCAAAATAGGAGTGATTAGTGTAATAAATATAAAATATTATGGTAGTTAACGTAAATTATCCTACGTAAAATATTGAAGGTTTTTTTTTAATAAGTTTATATTAAAGAACCAATTCGAATGAATATTTTATCATAAGAGCATCATTAGTAAGGCCCATCACATTTTCTAGATTCTAGATTTAGAATGTAGGAGCTCATTTTGTAGAATAATAAGTCTCATCACTAGTCCCAATTTCTACAATTTCGGTCCCAATCCATCCATGGGTGCTAAGGGTTGGGCCTCCCAATTTCTAGATTCTAGATTGTAGAAACTCGTTTTGTAGAATAGTAAGTTCCAATTTGGAGCCAAACTTTCTAGATTCTAAACTTTATATTATTTTTTTCCTACATTAATTTTTGACCACACAATTTTTGGGACCGGAGCTCACTTTATCATTTCCTACTATTCTCATACAAATCCAACCCATTCTACATTTACCTTTTTTTTTGAAATTTTGGGCTCCAAATTGCATTGGAGAGTCCCAACTACTAATGATGCTCTAAGAGGTAGGAATATGTTTCTTGTATGGAAAGCTCAAATCTAACCCAAACCCAATCCACACTCCTATATAAAAGTTTTGGCCCCAAACGCACCCAAACTTGGCTAATTCGAAAGCGGTCCTAATATCAGAAGTCCTATAGATACTCTAAGGAGCCGCTTGACACGCAAATAAGTTATTTGCATTCGTTTTAATACATTTGGAATCAGCCCAATAAAAGATTTCTGAAAATAATGTTTCCCTTGAGCATCATATACTCTATGGAGAAATATTAATTCCATGCTGAGAGGTGGGTACACTTGATAGGAATAATGATAATTTTGAAATCACTCAAACTATCCGATCAATCAACACATGGTGTACTTGTTTTTGTTAGTCTCTCCCAAACCCTAGTGGTTTTGCTCTCTCCCAAACCCTAGTGGTTTTGCCTTGCCGACATGCAAGGTTTCCTCCGCCCCAAGCGGGCTGCTGGCTGAAACACCCACATAAGACCCCCTACGTACCATCTCCCCTCTTCCTCCTCATCGTCTGATTACTCTCTTCTCGTAGCCCCTGTCCCCCTCTCTCCATTGTCCAGAAGAAAATATCCGCCATTGGTGTTGAACAGAACAAAGGCCCCATCATGTCATCGTATAGGGAGGTGGTGGAGAAGATGACATCCCTATTTCATCTTCAAGGCCCCTCAGAAAGCATCTCGCTATCAGAAAGGGATAGTTTAACCACCCACAAATGGGCATCCACGATTGCGGTGAAACCCTACTCCAACCGACAATTCTCTCGCACAGCACTTGCCTCTATCCTAACCAAACTATGGAAGACCAACAAATCTGTACAGGTTGCAGAGTTGGATGTCGAGGCAGGTTCTTTCCTAGCCATTCTGGAATCTGAAACAGAGGTGGATCGTGTCCTACGTGAGGCTCCATGGAGCATCAATGAAGAGCTCCTTGCCATCGAAAAATGCGACCCGGCCAAACTCCCAGAGGAATACAAATTCAACTTGGCCGATTTGTGGGTACAACTCCACAAAATCCCACCAAAGTTCCTCAATCGCAATGCCGTTGCCCGTATAGCTGCGGTGCTGGGCAAACCGAGATCTGTCTCCAATGCTGAAGTTGATCAATGGCGAACCTTCGCGCGCCTCAAAATCCTTATTGATATATCCAAACCCCTCAAGAAATCCATCGCTACTAGCCTCGAAGGATGTAATGGAAATCAGGTGGCCGTTAGATACGAGCGTCTTCCCAAACTATGTACCTTCTGTGCTAGGGTGGGACACCCATACCAGAACTGCCCAGAGAAAGAGAGATTCTCGTCCCTAATTGGAGATGACTGGTCGGATGAAGAAAAAAATCAAATTAATGATCTCCTCCGGCCGTGTATCAAAGAAGAGGACTACCGGGCGGAGGCCCAAAGAGTCTTCCCGCGTAGGGGGGGACATACGGCACAAGGGGGCACTCATGGTAGACCGCAGCATCCGAACTCACCATCTTCCCCGCCCTCGGATATTGCTTCTCCACCCCAGACAGAGATCACAACCAATAACAGGGTCGACACGAACCCTCGACTAGACTCAATTGTTTGTTTCAATCAAACTCTGGAAGACGACCGCACAAGGGACGAATCAGGTAGGGAGGAGGCGAGTACAGAGTTTGAAGCACAACGAGAGACTCACTATAGGCAAGGCCTCTATGTTGAGGATCAATTCCCAAGCTCTGGTCATCTTCAGCAAACTTGTGAGGAGGGAGATATTACCTCGATCTCGTTAGTTCAGGAATTCTGCGACATGATGGATACAGATATAACCAAAATTGCCGATTATTATTCTCCTATGCATTTGTACATGAGTAACAAGAGCAAAGAGGTCGATATTAATCCCTCAACTTTACTGTTGAACGGGGTTAACTCAGACAAAGAAGCAGTGTATGAAACACCAAATCCACCACCGGAACAGAGTCACTCGGGAGCTATCATTCGCAAAACGCAGGCCCTTAAACTATCATGGAAACGGCGTGCTAGGAAGAACTCTCAGGAGATGTCCGGAAAGGAGGTTGATCAAAACACATTAAAGAAACGTCCTTCCCCGTTTTGGATCGAGTCAGATGATAACAAGAAGCGGCACACCAGTTACTCTCATAAAAATTACATGTTGAAGAATGTGGCGGCTGACCCTAGTCAGCCGCTAGATCAATGAAAATTCTAGCTTGGAACTGTCGAGGTACAAGGAATGTCTCGACAGTTCTAACGCTACGATCATTCCTCTCCGCCACCCGCCCCTCTATCTTCTTCCTCTCTGAAACTATGTCTTCCTCATCCCACACCTCTCTCACCCTTCCACATCTCGGTTACCCAAACTACTTTTCCGTCCAGCCAACCGGTCACTCGGGTGGCCTGTGGCTGGGTTGGAACTCAGCGATCAACGCGACAGTCACTTTCTCGTCTAAAAATCTCATTCTACTAGCCATTGAGGCCAGCTTAGATGGCCCAGCATGGTCTCTATTGTGCGTTTACGGAGCCCCGAAGAAGAGTGATCGGCCTAAACTCTGGTCACAAATTGAAGGCATTGCTGATTCCTTAAATACTCCATGGTGTTGCATAGGCGACATGAACGCCATCCTTAGCCCGGATGAAAAACAAGGTGGGGGAAGTTTCGACCACAGAGCAGCATCAGCATTTAAAAACATGATTCAACAGTGCGGTCTCATCGATCTGGGGTGCTCAGGTCCGGCATACACTTGGACAAACCGGAGAGGATCAAGTTTCAACATCAGAGAGCGCCTGGACAGGGCTATGGCCAGTACTCAATGGTGTTGTATGTTCCCGGATGCAAAAGTATCCACACTCCCTCGGATCAATAGCGATCACGCCCCCATACTTCTCAATACCAGCAGAAACAAGACTCGGAAGATTCGGCCGTTACTTTTCGAGTCCTTCTGGACGAAACACTCATCTTTCAGAGAGGAACTCAAATCAATATGGCAGGAAGCCAATAACCAGGTAAACTCCTCCTTTAATAACAAGGTCCAGTATACATTATCTAACCTTCACAGGTGGAGTAGAATTCAATTCGGGAAAGTCAAAATGAGAATCAAAAGACTCCAGGACAGACTTCTTTGTGTACAAAACATGGATGCGTCATCGAGAAACCTCTCCGAAGAAAGAGAGATCATTGCAGATATTAATGACCTTCTCTCTATTGAGGAATCCTACTGGAGTCAACAGGCAAAATGTCAGTGGATACGAGAAGGCGACAAGAACACCACATACTTCCACACAAAGGCGACGGTCCGAAAAAGAAGGAATGACATCCACTCCATTATGCTCCCGAACGGAGACTGGACTACTCGGAGAGAGGAATTAACAGAAGCTTTCACCCAGCACTTTGCAGCTATCTATTGCACGGAGGAAGCCATCCCCATGGAGGAAGTACTCTGCTTGGCCACCCAACCCATTACTACAGAGGAGAACGGCCTCATCGGTCAACCACCAAGTGAAGACGAGGTTAGAAATACGGTGATGAGTATGGGCCCATTCAAGGCACCGGGACCTGACGGATTTCCAGCGATCGTGTATCAAAACAATTGGGAGGTAATTGGCAAGGATTTATACGACCTGGTGAGGAGCTTCTTCGTTGAAGGCATCATGCCCCCCCCCCCAGGCTGAACCACACTTTCATTGTTCTAATCCCAAAGAAGGAGCTACCAAAGGAGCCAGGGGATTTTCGACCCATTGCTCTTTGTAATGTAGCTTACAAAGTTATCTCTAAAATCCTCACAAATAGGCTAAAACCCTTGTTACACAGACTTGTCTCTCAAAACTAAAGTGCTTTCGTGCCGGGCAGGCAGATAAATGACAACATTATTATTGCACACGAACTATTCCATGCTATGAAGAGTCTCCCGTCAAAAAAGAATGCATTCGCTCTCAAGATCGACATGTCCAAAGCATATGACCGGCTATCATGGTCATTCATCGAACAAGTCTTAATCCGAATGGGCATCAAGGATCACTCGAAGAAACTTATAATGGAATGTATCACCACCCCTTCATTCTCCTTGTTAATAAATGAAACTTCCGAAGGACTCGTGACCCCAAAGAGGGGGTTAAGGCAGGGATGCCCGCTATCCCCCTTTATTTTCGTCCTCTGCTCCGAAGTTTTATCCAGGATATTTGCCAAGTTCGAACGAGAAGGACTCTACCAAGGTCTCCGAATAAGCAGGTACACCCCATCTATTTCTCATCTATTGTTTGCCGACGACATCCTTATTTTTGGCAACGCCTCGTCTGGGGATATCCATTCTATACATGACATTCTCCATATGTACACATCCTGGTCGGGGCAAAAAGTGAACTATGAGAAGTCTAGAATTCACTTCAGTAAGAGAGTTCCAAACCGAGAACAGGATACAATAGCAGCTGCTATGAATTTCGAGAAAATGTCGAATGAAGATAGATACTTGGGGTATCCATTACTGAAGCCCAAACATCTAATCTCTACTTATGATCCCCTGGTTTCTCAATTCGAGGATAGGTTGCAAGGATGGAAGGCCAAATTATTGTCTCACGCTGGTCGAACAACGCTTATTAAAGCATCACTTGGGTCGATCCCGGTTTATCACCTGTCTTCTTTCCTGATTCCTAAAAAAGTTCTTTGCAAGCTCACTAGACAACAACGCTCTTTCTGGTGGGGGCATGCCACAAAGGAGAAGAAGATGCACTTCCTCAACTGGAAGCAAATCACCCAACCTAAAGGCGAAGGTGGTCTCGGAGTCAGGAGACTCGAATGGGTGAATATATCGCTGGTCGGGAAGTTATTATGGCGGTTCCTGAATAATCCTGATCAACTGTGGGTCCGTCTACTTTCAGGAAGGTACCTTCAAAATAAATCAATATGGGTGGCTAGTAAGACTAATATGGCCTCGACAACGTGGGGGAGCCTGCTGGATGTTAGAAGATATATGCAAGACAACATATTTTGGCGCATAAACGAAGGTAGGGTCAGAATCTTTGAGGATCCGTGGATCCCTATGCTCCCGCGATTTCGAGTTGCAACCATCGCCCCGGACGGGAATAGCCCAGTTTTTGTTAGGGAACTCATGGTTCCTAACAGGAGAGCCTGGAATATATCTCTCATCCAGTCCCTTTTCTCCGAGAATGAAGCTGCGGCCATCACCAACATAAGCCTTCGGGAGAATGACAGGGAAGATGTTCTCGTCTGGGCCAAGTCTAAGAACGGAACGTTCAGTTCTAAGTCTCTGTATGAAACCATTCGGAGAGAAGCCCCGAGCAGCTCGCATACCTCAACTGAAAATTTCGGATGGAGAAAATTTTGGAGTATGAAGAACATCTCTCCGAGAATCCAGATCTTTATATGGAGGCTCCTCCATAAAGCTCTCCCTCTCTTTGAGTCCATGGGAAAGAGAATAACCAATATGAACAAGGAGTGCCCGTTCTGTTTGTCCCATATTGAGGACTCTAATCATCTCTTCCTCCATTGTAACACAACGAGAGCAGTTTGGTTCGCAAGCCCGCTGGGTTTCAGAGTTGATCAACATGGAGATATTTTCAATCTTCTTGAAGAATGGATGTCGGACGAGGACGGATACAGATTTCTTATGGGTGCAGCTATACTTTGGGCGCTGTGGAAGGCTCGTTGTGACTGCATTTTCAAACATAAAAGCCCAAGCATCCACAACATCATTAATCAGGCAAACCATTTGTATTGGGCGTACGCTGAAGGCAGAATGGTGGGGTCGGATCACATCAACACCCTATATGCTGGCTGTGAAAATAAGAGATGGATTCCGCCTCGTATGGGATCCATCAAGATCAACGTCGACGGAGCAGTCTCGTCAGGACACATAGCGGCCGCTGCCATAGCGAGGAATGGGGAGGGGAAATTCGTGCTAGGATCAGCTCAGAGTTCTTCAGCAGTGTCCTTAATGGAGGAGGATGTAAGCCTTGCGTCCGAACTTTTAGCTATCCGATGTGGAGTCCAACTGGCTAGATCACTCAACGCGATTGAATGCATAATCGAAGGTGACTCCCTCATTGCTCATCGTATCATATTGGGAGAAGATGGCCTTATACCATGGAGAGTATACAATCAAGTTCAGTTTCTTAAAGAGGATATTCGTCGGTGCGGAAAGAAACTCGAATTTTCGTATACCAGAAGAGAAGGAAATGAAGTGGCTCATACTGCAGCCAGATTTTTCCTACACCAATCTGCTTTGGATGTAGTGACATTATTAAACTCTCCCCCTGATTGTATTTCTCAGCTTCTAGCAAAAGAAGCTATAACGTTTGTTAACTCTGATCATGAGATTTAAATAAAAGTCTAGTTTTGATTCAAAAAAAAAAAATCAACACATGGTGTACTTGCAACTCAGCCCGAAGGCCCTTACTCGACCTCGAACGGCTTCAGAATATCTACAACTCGGTATGTAGGCCCACAATCCGACCCATAGGTCCAATTTCAACGTGAAGGCCCTGCAACGCTACCACCCGGGGCCGACTCCCACCATTTTGTTAAATGGAGGAAATAATACTCTCCCATCCCGATTCGAACCCTGGTAGATGGAACACATGTCTCCCACCTCAGCCAACACTAATTTACTAACAAATGCATTTGTCATGATATTTTTGGTGGTGCACGAGAACAAAGTATGCAATACAATGAATTGTTTTCCGTTTTATTATGCGGTACATGAGAACAAAAGATGGAAAACAAACAAAGTGCATCTTTTTTACAACTTCTCAAAGGTTGCTCTCTCTTTTTCGTGTCTTTTTTCGGCGACTCAAATACAATGGCAAGTCCTTCCTGATACAATAATAAGTTAAATGTGGATGGTGCATGGGTTAGTAGTATGGAAGGATGATTCATGGATGCTGTGAGAAACTCGATAGGAGCTTGATCCATGTTCATATATACGAAGTTTTGGCAGCTTGTGAGGGGTTAATCATGGTTATTTATGTCCATTCTGTTGTATAATATATGAAAAACCCAACTTCCTTCCTCCTCTCTTCATTATTGCTCTTTAATTTTCTATTTAACACTTTCAACCGTTTTATTTTATTTTATTTAATTCTGACCATTTATTGGTCATTGGTTAATTCTTAACGGCTAATTAATCAGCCAATAAATCCTATTTATTCATATTAAATCCTATTGAGATAGGGCTCTCTATATATGTAGTATACTATGGTTTGTTTGAGTACATCTTTTGCTTGGGTACATATGAAAAAGCAATCTCTTTCCTTCTTCCTACTACAAAATATTTTCTTCCTCCTTTTACTGTTTATTCCATTTCTCTCTGGACAAGAGCTAAGTTCGGATCGTTCTCCCGAAACTGTGTGCGGTGACGGGAAGCCGGTAGCAAGGGGGTTTTACCACTAGGAGGATTCGAGAGGATGTCTGCACATAGACCTTGAAAATCTCTTAGGGCAGTGCTTCGTGCATGACTTCCCCGTAGACCGGTATCTCTAACTTTTATTTTATTTGTTATATATTTTTCAGGATAAGAAAGAAATAATTTCCAACAATCTAAGAGATTTTCTGATTGGAAATCTTTTGATAACTTGCTGTTTTGGTTGGTGATTCAGTGCTTAAAAAATAAATTTTATATTATTCACTTTTCTTCTTGTTCTGTTTAGTCAGACAACAAAATGTTTAGTATGTGATTAATTATTAGGAAACGGAAGAGTATTGCTTACTCATGATATAATTATACGACCAAAGATAGTAGGTCTATCTTGATCCTCAGGTAGTAAACTAAGATCTGGATGCTTTTTCTTTGTATATTTTCTGTAGAAAAAGTTATTTACGTCTTTATTTTTCTTTTGGAATGTTTTCTGAAGTTCAACTTTGATTTTTCGTCTTTATTTTTGCGATGTTTGGTATAATGCAAAATATAATTATCATGTACTTTACTAGCATAATAAGTTATACACATACAAAGCACACCTTGTGTCAATAACTCTGGCATAAATAGAGTCATGATGCTACCAAGGATATGCAACCATCAAACGATACTAAAAGCTTTGATCCTATTATTTGATTCTTTTTAGATGATATCTGCAACTATTTCTTTATTAATAATTTAATATCAACATGTCCAATATGTGTTTGTGTATGGAGCTAAATCATGGTTCCACAACATTAGATTGTTGATAAGTTTTGAAAGCAGCTTGCAATGTTGCTGGCATATGGCATTATAAGACAAATTAAGATGATTTTCAGAGTTTAGCTGGTCCGACTTCCATAAAAATAGTAGAAGTCCATGCTATTTCTATGGATCTGTAAAACCTACTTACGAATTTTGTTTTCCCCTATATTGTGCACGTGAGACTTGAGGAATATTTCAACAGCAACTAGGACATGAAATGTCTGATTTAACTTAGTATTTTTCTTCATCAAGATAGACTACTGGTGACAGAACTGACTAAACTTAGCACAGTGGTGAGGAAAAGGATGATTATTTTATGGTTTATATGATGCATAAGTATATATTGTTTCCCTCTCAATCCATTCTGGTGTTCATGGAAGTTGGATTCTTACAAAGCAACCTAACCCAGCCCAACTCATCTTAATTTGTACCATCTAATCAAAAAGCCTCCCTCGCCTAATTCTGATCGATTAATTCTACATGTCCATATTTTTCAAAACCCACCAACTAATAATAGAATCATGCATGTTTCATTTAAACTGATAATTTTAACTTGCTATAAAGAATTTTAAAACTAGCAGACGAGTCAGTCGAGAAAGTTTGTAATTAGAAGAGACTTGGAATCCAAAGATCATTGCAAGGATTTTCTTCGACAAGAGAGATCCTATCGGCTGCAATCTACATGTTGCTTACCGATTACTCTAACCTATAAGTTTATTTGTAATCCCAATAGTCTAATATCTCACTTGTGAAAACTTTCTCCCATTCAGGCTTCTCCATCTAGCATTATGCATGATATGCTATTTTTTTTTAATTAAATTTGCTTTTAACTTTGTAAACATGCAATTGAGATATCATACCGTTTTACATTAGTGGCCTATTAAAGTATCACTAAATGGATAAGTTATTAGCCCATTGATTCCTATTAAAATATATTTTAATTGTTGGGTTGAGCGGATGTGCTACACAGTGCAATTTTTCATAGGAGTCCAATACTAGACCAATGTTTTTCTTTGTCATTATCATGAATCAGATTACTGTCACTAGCTAGTTGTATTTGTTGCCAATACTAGACCAATGTTTTTCTTTGTCATTATATGTCTTCTACATATTCAGTGTATATTTGGAACTTGTGATTGTTTCTTGGCAGACAACCGTTTGTAACAGCTCAAATCATATGGCTATTTGGAGTAATTGTTCTTTAAGCCAAACGTTGTGACATTCTCTCTAAGCTACTAACCATATTTAATGATATTTTAATTTCGCTTTTATGCACCTATTTTAATATGGAACATTCTTGTTGAGAGGTGTATATATATATTTAGCTAAGAAGGAATTTTATACTACAATTTCAAATCCTTACTTTGTGCATAGAGGACTTTACTATGTAGAAAATATTGGACATATAAAAAAAAATACAAGAGAAATGAGGTTGTCTCGTTATCCTTTTCATATTGCTTCATATTTTTCAAACTTACTTATTTTTTTCTGAACTCATCATAGATATACTGTTGAGAAAAATAATAATAATAATAATAATAATTTGCATTGTTTCAATTACATTTTTGTTAATATGCAAACTAACCTCTTCTTCCTAGAAGACAAAATATTTCAAATATTTAGAAAACAAGAGATGTTAACTGCGACGATAATACAAATTTATTTTTGTATTTTCTTTTACATGATCTTTGTAATGCTATCTCTCTAAGTCAGAAGCATTAGAGACTGTGACTCGTTAGAGAAGACTCAAACATGCTAAGGGTGAAGGTAAGATATATAAAAATCCTTCCCTCTATCGGTATGAATTTGATATTTGTAAGTCTCTTCTCCAAATTATTGAATACTAATGGATATTTAGTGAGGATAATAAAACTACTTAAATAATGTACTAAATGACATTTCTTCTGAAGTACTATTACTAAGACGAAATCAAGAAGTACAGAATTGCTCCGATCATATAGAAAGGTATTTTTTTTTCATTTACAATTCACATATTCTATTCATTTTGATTATTAAGCTTAGTTGGACAAACATATGAAGTCCGTAAGCCACCACTCTTGGTTTCTGGTGATAATGGATAAACTTTCTTGATCGATCTACATGTTTGAACCTTAAATGATTATATTATCACAATATTAGAATTTCTAGTCAGAAAGACATCATAACATTGTTTTGTCATAATATTTAGATTATGTTAGACAAACATTGGTTTGCATATAGCCTGTGATATTATAATTCCTTTTGACACATTCAAACGAAGTCAGAATAAAATAGTTTAGTGATATTGCAAAATTCCTTTAAATCTAAGTTTTAAAAGTTGAGATTATTTTGGGTACAAGCCGAAAGGGTCCTTCTGTCAACCGGACGTAAATAGCCCTAAGCGACATGGTACTTAATCGTCCCCCTGTGGACCTCCGCTAGCTGGGAACCGGCCCCTACAGCTAATCCAAATTAATCGACTCTTGATAAACTAAAGATTTCTTAAGGTTGATTAGCAAAATCGCTTAAACTATTATTCTAGTACTTTAGACTGTTTTTTTTTACATAGCTAGCAAAGATATATCTTTAGAGCCAAGACTGAAAATTATTGTGTCTTACTTTAAGAAGTGACCGAGTTAGATGAGCTTTTGCTCACTATCCTAATGTTTATATCAGCAATTAGTGAAATCGCATACTTGTTAAATAATTGTGATGTCACCAAATCTGATTTAAGAAATGACTCAGTTAAACCAGTTTCAGAATATATTTTTAAGGGTATTCTAGACTATAAAATTGTATCATATTTGATACATAAAAAGTCATTTTAATACAATTGGGTAATGACTCATATGACATCTAATCCATTTATGGATAATTTTTCTCTATGAGGAGTTGTCATCTCTTGAGTCTATGTTAGAATCATAGCTAAAAGTATTATATACTCAGTAATGTTATCTTCAGTCACATCTTGTATTGAAGCTGTATGGCTCATACATCTTATACTTTACATGATCAACATACTTCTGTACCTGTTATTTACTTTAAAATTTTGCTAAAAGCTTGCTCTTGTGAAATCTAAGATGTACAGGTACCTGCAGCTGCATTTCAGGACATTAAAGAGCTTAAAAAGCAAAAAATGTAGTTCTTGATTATAAAGGTCATAAAAGAACTTTACAGATCTCTTGACGAAGAGTCTGTTTAATTACTCTTGATGAAGAGTATCTAGGAAATTAATCCTAGAATCATCGAGGGGGATGGGGTTAAGTCCATAAGAAAGTCACCAGCAGTGGCAACCCAACCGAGTCTGACTGGAGATCCCAAGAAGCCGGTTCAATGGGTAGAAACAAGCTGGACTTAGGTGACTTTATGGAACACTGACCCGAGATTAAAATCTCATTAATGCCCAAGTGGCTGTACATGTGTACAATGATTCCTCATCCCTATGGTGACAGTGTTCCGGTGTGATTTGGTTAGGATGAGTTTTAAAACTCTTAATAGGTCCAAGCATGATTATGCAGGGTTGACTCCAATCACCAACCCTTGGAGGACTTACCTATGTGAGAGGTCGTGAAGGCCGCGACTATGGGATAGGACGATCCCAGACAACTCTCATGAATAGGAAAAAAGTGCGCATGGCCAATCAAAAGCGCCACCCCGATAGACCCAAGAACCTCTAGCATACTATGTGTGTTATTTTCTGAATCTGGTTCAAGAAGTCTGATTCAAGGTATAGTCCATCAAGCACTTCTTCAGATAAAGACAATATTCACTAAGTGAGATTCAAGGTTGTAGTCCATCCCATCTATGCATAGTATATAATTGCCCAGAATTCTCAACTCTTGTTCTTTTACTTATCTTCTCTACTGTTTCGAAACTTGGTTTTTTGGGGGAGGATTGTTGTATAATATATGAAAAACCCAACTTCCTTCCTCCTCTCTTCATTGCCCTTTAATTTTCTATTTAACACTTTCAACCGTTTTATTTTATTTTATTTAATTCTGACCATTTATTGGTCAATGATTAATTCTTAACGGCTAATTAATCAGACAATAAATCCTATTTATTCATATTAAATCCTATTGAGATAGGGCTCTCTATATATGTAGTATACTATGGTTTGTTTGAGTACATCTTTTGCTTGGGTACATATGAAAAAGCAATCTCTTTCCTTCTTCCTACTACAAAATATTTTCTTCTTCCTCCTTTTACTGTTTATTCCATTTCTCTCTGGGCAAGAGCTAAGTTCGGGTCGTTCTCCCGAAACTGTGTGCAGTGACGGGAAGCCGGTAGCAAGGAGATTTTACCACTAGGAGGATTCGAGAGGATGTCTGCACATAGACCTCGAAAATCTCTTAGGACAGTGCTTCGCGCATTACTTTCCCGTAGACCGGTATCTCTAACTTTTATTTTATTTGTTATATATTTTTCAGGATAAGAAAGAAATAATTTCCAACACATTCTTTTTCCATTATTCTCGAGACAGATGCAATTGTTATAATTAAATAAATCTATCAATGCTATCATCCATATGACAACTCCTTGTTTCATATTGGAGTTCCTGTCATGAATTTAGAGGGTTGGCTAGTCAATATGTTCCTATAAATTGCAATTCTATAGCTTAGTCTTGTTCCTATAAATTATAATTCTGTAGCTTAGTCTTATCCAATGTGTTTTAAATATCTCCGATGTTTCTATCTGATTTGAGGCTCCTTCATTCATTGGGACACCTCTTGCTAATGATGTTTCTGTCTTCCAATAAATTTTTACTTCTATTAGAAGAAAAAAAACCGTTACTTCCCTACATTGCCAGGTATACAGAGTAATAACCCCTTCATCAAATCCAAACTGACCAAACTTTGAGATATTTATAATCATCCAGGTCAACCTAACACATGCAGACAATAAGTTGTATTCTACAATAATTGTGATATTTATTATTTACAGGTATAAGGCTTCTTGCACAATGTTTTCCAGCTAAATTGTCAAAAGAAGCCAGCTCACAGTTCTTAAACCAGAAGCAACTCCTCCTCCTCCTCCTCCTCCTCCTCCTCCTATATATATTTTTCTTTTTTTCCGTGCAAGCTCAGAATATGCCAAATTCAAGATATTGTAGGATCGTGAATGAAACGGCCGCACATCTTCACAATATTTTATCATTGTTATTGTACATCTGTCAACGTCAGCACCCTCTCGATCGTGCACGAGATGAGGGACGCCCACAGGCCGTTCGCACCTGCTCGACCGCACGCACAAGACGAGATAACGTCTCCAATCCAAATATCCAATGCCCGACGAGATAATGTCTCCAATCCCGTACCCGAGTCGAGGCACATCCAGAGGTCGGTCCCGCACAAACTCTCGCCTCGAGACGAGATAACATGCACGGATCCAGTAGACTTATTCCCAGACTTATTCCCAGGGCTCGAAATATTGTCACGTTCATCGGACCTCTGATGTGCGGAATTGTGGATGCCCCCGACCGCTCGCTCCGCACATTGATCGTACAAACATTGCTTCAATAAGCACCATCCACCTGCCATTTAGTATGTCACTCAATTCTTCACCAATCATTCATCCTTCTTTGGCAACATTCAATAGCCTTATCCTTTTTGTTGGGAAAGTTTACTCCCATCAACACCCATAATAATGGAAATAACATTGCAGCACACACGATGGTGCAATTATCATCTTCCAGTGAAAAAAGCAAACATACAAAGCATATTTACATATGGATAGTTCATAAGTCGCAAGGAGGGAGGGAACAACAGAGTCCCTCTTCATTTTTATCTAAACTAGCTCGGCAGGCTAAGAGGCTAAAAAGAAGATAAAAGCCTGCATTGCTGCAACCATAAAACACTTGCAGACAATTGGGAACTAAATGGCTGGAAAGGTCCCTCTATAACTATGTACAGGAGGGAGAGCGAGCCATTGGCTAACTAACATCTCATCTCCCAGACGTCGCCAAGATCTTGTCGCCGGAGAGCTGGTTGGCGGCCCTGGAGGTTCGAGGCACAGGCATCGTTGGACCTGCAGGAGCAGCTTCAGCCATATCATCCTGGTTGGGCGCAGTCACTGCGGGCTTTCTCGTGTAGTTGAAGGAGAGGTCTTTGTTTCCAGCAAGTGCCAAAAGCTCAGACTCCTCCAGACCCTTGGTTGGCCCAAGGCTGCATCTTTCTGGAGTGTGCTTGGCTAGAGCATCCTTGAATTTCTTGATCTGCAAAAGAAGAAACCTAAGGAACAGAGACATAATAAACCTAAAGGAGAAGATCTAATCACTAATAAAAGAATGACAAATCAGGCTAAGGGATGTAAACAAATACAATAATCCAATAGGAATAAATCTTGGTGTCCCTGTTTCAGCATACAATTCATATGGATATAATCCCAGATAGTGCTTTCAGATTAGAATTATTCACATAATGCCCCCATCTAATTTGTACCATTATCTAAAAAACATGGGTGGGTTACATTTCTTTACTATTTTCGAGTCTTCATTAGTGATGTATATGTCCAATCCATGGCGTATATTTTCCATGAAATTATTTTCCGAAAATCTATCATTTCCATATTTTCCTCCAAAATGGTGGAAAATAAAACTGGGACAGCTCATAGGAAAATATCAATTTCCATGGAAAATAACTATTTTTCATGAAAAATAACGACAATCAAACACCCAAAGTAATTCCGTGGAATTATTTTTCCTAGTAAAATAATTCCGTGGAATTAATATATTTTCTTGTAATCAATCGCACCCAGTTTTTTTAACCAAACATAGACAAGTTATCAACATTCAAAAGATATTCAATTCATGCAAGTGAGTGATATAAACATATACATATACAAATACGACAGATCCTAAATTCACTGCGCCCAATTCGTATGAAATCCAATTCATATGAAATCAAAGAAGAGTGAAAGCTTACAGTGGCATTGGTGCAGCTGAAGCTACAAACGCGACCCTGCGCTCCCCTGTAGAACCTAAAGAAAGGAAGGACATGGACATTCAAACTATAACACATGGACTTGTGCTCCTCGTAGTTCACTTGGAGGAAGAGCACATCTGGGTTCTTCTCCGCAAACTGGCAAATCTGCACATAACATTACAAGATCCATTTAACATCTCTTCCAATCCATGATTAGGTAACAAACAAAGCGCAACTAATCTTTTAAGGTATCCGCATCCGGATTAGATACCATCTAGGATGCACGAACACTAAATAATGGTTGCCGCGGCCGCGTTGGACGTGTATTGAACACGGCACAAACACACCAAAACACACTAGATCAGCTAGGCACAAACACACCAAAACACACTAGGACATGCCAAAATATCGCGCCACGATCACTTTCGTCACATGTTGTATTCGTGCAATATAGGATGGATGTTGTATCATACCTTTGGGTGCAGGGCTTTGCAGCCTCCGCAACCAGGAGAGAAGAAATCTACTATGACAAGCTTATCCCCTGCGTTCGACAAAGAATCAACAAGATCTTGAGCCGAACCGATTTCTTTCAGGTTGGGTTGGAGCCCTTTAGTCCACCATTTCATAGCCTTCCCAATTGTAAGACTCATCTGCAATTATTCAGACACGACATCCATATTTATATCCATAAAATCAATTTTATTTATACACTTACAAATCTAACGTCTACAAAGCAAACAAAAAGCATATACTTGTCTGTTAACAAATAATTAATATCATAATGAAAAATTTAAAGAAACAAAAACCCAATAGATCAAAAAATTAAAATTTCTCCAAGTAATTACACACAAACTAGAATGAATCATGATCTACTGAATTATTCTGAAATATGTGAAAATATGCAAAAAAGAAGAAAAAGGAAGAAGCTTTCCGTGAAATTGCATAAAAACACAAAATAAATCATAAACCTTCCAACTTTCCACATCAAAACATCTTCCCCAATAAAATCCAAAAGAGCATCCAAAATTATGATGAAAAAAAATATGCAAAAATTTAAGCTTTCCATGAAATTACACAACAAAACAAAATAGATCATAAAGCTCCCAACTTTCCCACCAAATCTTCTCCCCAAACAAAACCCAAATTCCCAAACAAAAATCCAACAAAAAACCCAAATCTCCAGAAATGATTATCCAACTTATTCTTAAAAAAAATGCAAAAAAACTAATATTTACACGAAATTACACATAAACAGAAATAAGTCATAAACCTTCCAACTTTCCACATCAAACCCCCAAATTATGATTAAAAAAATCGAAAAACATAAGCTTCCCATGAAATCACATACAAATCCCCCATAGTAGATCATAAAGCTCCCAACTTCCCACATCAAATCCTCTCCCAAACAAAACCCAGAAAGTCCCAAACAAAAAATTCCTGAAAAAACCCCGAAAATCTCCACATACCTTCACAGAAACCGCCTGCTTCCTGAAATTTCCTCTCCGATCGCCAAGAACCAACCTTTGCCCCCAAAATCCACCATTCTTCACGGATCTCACAGAAAGGAACCCCTTCTCCGAATAAGAATCCTTCGTCTCCCTACAAAAACCCACCGACGGAGAAACCCCCACACTTTTGCTCAACATTTTGGCCATTGAAATTTTTTTTTTTTTTAAGAAAGAGAGAAGAAATGGATAAAAAAAAGTGGCGATCCTAAGCCCTCCGTTCATACTTATTGCACAATCTCAGAGTTATCCATTTATTTTTGGTTTGATTCTCGGCCGTCGATTTGGATAGGTCTGGGACGTGGATGCGATCCCTGCCGTAGGCGTGGCGGAAGCAGCGGCGGTTTCTTATGTGAAAGCTTGGAAAATGGATAAGACTCTCGATATACAGTTACCACGTGTAGTTGGACTTTTTGTGGGGTGCGGAATTTGAGGACCCGGATTGTTTGACCCGGAATTATACCTATTCGTCGACCGCGTGGGCCCGTATGTATTTTTTTTTTCCCTTCAGGAAAAATTATACGGGAGATATTTTAGAATAACAGAAATTTCAGTAGCGTTCATATTTTGGTAGGGATGACAACCGAACAGAAAGAGACCGGGTATCATATGATCCGTCTGACTTCACCTAAAGTAGTGATCATATTTTAGTTTTCAAACGGATTCAATTTTTTTTACTCCGTCCCCGTTAACCATTACACTTTTCATTTTCGTCACTGTCCTGTTAACATTTTACGGCCAGGTTTCTCTGTCCCTCTCTCCTCCAGTTAACAATTTCTAGACAAAAAAAACTGTATTGTTCAAAAAAAAAAAATTCAAGACTGCCGTAAGGCAAAAACTCAAACACACGAAGACGAAGCTTTTTCGTATATTATCAACCACACAAGTGCATCTTACAAGCTATCCCAACCTCTCTTTATATAGGAAGAGAGGTTGGGGGTTATGAAGAAATGAAAGGCCAAAGGTCATGTAGGTTACAAGGAGATGAAAGGTGAAAAGCCATATGAGTTACAACACTCCCCCTTGGCTCTCCAGAAATTTTGCTTGTAAACATCTCTGAGTTTCTTCGTCTGTCTGTAGCTTGCATCTTCAAGTTTGACCATCTACTTGTGCCTCATCAAAACCTTGCCAAAGAAAATCCAATGGAAAAAAAACTTTGGTCGAAGGACAAAAGAGTACACACAGGTCAGTGTGATGGGGGTAAACTTAACCATTTGCAAAGGTGCCTTGTCAAAACCTTGTCAGAAAAAATCCAGTGGGAAAAACCGCTGATCGAAGGACAAAAGAGTACACGATGGTTTAGAAGTATACATTGGATACTCCCCCTGATCACAATAGTCCTTAGTGAATAAGAGATTTGAAATATGTCTCGTTAAAAACCTTGCCAAGGAAAATCCAATGGGAAAAAACTTGGTCTAAGGGAAAAAGAGTACACAAGCATACATCAGGATGCTCCCTTTTTCACTCGCACTCGACAGGGCGCGGGATATACGCACAACAGGGCATTTGGAGGCGCTCGTTGGGGCGCTCGTTGGGGCGCTCCCCCTCGCATGCACACAACAGGGTGCGGAAAACATGTTTCACTTAGGCTAGCTCTGAAAGTGTAACACCCAGTTTTCCAGAAGAGGGTAATTTTAAAATTTTGTAATTATAGTTATTATTTAATGATATTTATTTCATACTATAATTTTAGTAATTTTTAATTATTTTTAAACTATTTAAATCATGACTTGTGATTTTGGTGTCTAGCTAGTGTAACCATAGAGACAGCTTGACCTAGAGCCTAGCCATGAGATTAGGGTGTTTCATTTATCATTTTAGCCTAGAGGATATTTTTTTTGTCACTTTTGAATTATTAAAATTTAATATATTTTATTAGGAATTAAATGATTTATTGTGAATGGTTTGATTTAAATATTATTTTAACTAATTTTCATGTGGTCTAGATTAGCCTAACCTAGATTGACCTAACCTAGATTAGTCATACCTAGACTTAGCTAGCCATGGTTAGTGATGGTTAGTATTGATTAGTTTTGATTTAGTCATGATAGTTAGAGATTAACTAGGTTGCATTTAAGTCATGTGTGAAACCTAGATTATAGACCATTGAATAGGCTAGATGGGATGAGAGCCATTAGATTCATCCCAAAACCCTAACCCTAGCATTTATGACCAGCCTAGGGATCCCCCTCCCTTGCTATAAAGCCTCTCTCAAAGCTTGTGCCTCCTCTTTATTCATTCCCCCCCCCCCCCATTTTCTAAGGAAAGGTTTGTTCTCCATTGAAAATTCTTCATAGTTTATTCAATATTAGTCCATTTTCATTGAAACTTGTCACCCTCATTTTTCGTATTTCCCGTATTTCGTATTTATACTCGTATCTGGATTTTGGCATATATTTTTATTTTTCTCAACTTGTGGAATTTTGGTATTTTTCGTATTTTGGGTTTTGTCCTGGCTCGGTTTTAATTGGTTTGGGTTGGTTTGGTTGGGTTTAATAGGTATTGGATCACCATAGCCTATGCTCCACCCTCAACACACCACATCCCCCTCCCCTCTTTATAATCCCCACCTACCACTCTCTCTCTTCATTACCACCACCATTAATTTTCTTCTACTTCTCCTTCCTCCACAACTCTCCACCCATAGGCAAGTGCATCTTGCCACTACATGAGAACCCTATTTTCTTGGTCCATTAGCTAGATTAGGACATGGTGATCAACATTAGTTCTTGACTTTTTGTGATTGGTGCCTCCATTGTTCTAGATCTAAGTTTTCCTATTTTCGGATTTTGCATATTTTGATCCATTTTGGTTGGAGTTCTGCGGGTTCTGATGTTTCCATGTGGGAGAGCATTCAGTTTCACTCCAGTTGGAACTTTGGAAATCCGAATTTGGAGTTCGAATGGCCAAGTTATGATGCTGTGTAGCCTTGAGTTCAACCATGGTGTTCGTGCTGTTTGGAGAAGACAGTGAGCAGTGTGCAGAGCTTCTTAGCTTACGCCACTGAGCCTTGGATACGCTTCCTGTTGGAAGCGTGTCTCGTACGTGCGTGCTTTTGTGCGTACGCAGCCTTGAGCGTGCGTGACTTTTCATGTACGCTGCTCCCTTGAGCGTGCGTGACTTTTCATGTATGCTGCTCCCTTGAGCGTGCGTGACTTTTCATGTACGCTGCTTCCCTTGAGCGTGCGTGACTTTTCATGTACGCTGCTCCCTTGAGCGTGCGTGACTTTTCATGTACGCTGCTTCCCTTGAACGTGCGTGACTTTTCATGTACGCTGCTCCCCTTGAGCGTGCGTGACTTTTCACGTACGCAGCTCTCCTGTGTGCGTGACTTTTCACGTACGCAGCTCTCCTGTGTGCGTGACTTTTCACGTACGCCGCAGACTTGGGTGTGCCTTGGTACGCAGACTTGAGCGTGCCTTGCGTGCGTGACTTTTGCATACGCTGCCCTGCGTGCGTGACTTTTACGTACGCTGCCCCCTGAACCCCTTGCTTAACCCATTGGCTCTTGGAGTTTTGGTCTTAATTCTTTAAGCTTGGCTCTTCTATAGCCCTGTATATTGATATTTTATTAGATATTTTACGTCCATTTTATATTCTTACGCCTTTTGTCCTGAACTTGATAATCACGAATTTACTTGATATGTTTGGAATTGATAATTGAGCATGACCCGATAGTGGCCCGTCGTGGCGCACTCCTGACTAGTACACTTGATATGATAACCTGACCTGATATATCTTGAATAGCTGTTACGACGGCTACCTGACATGACATGACCTGTATAATTAATCCTGACACCGTGGGTGATTGTGCTTGTACAAATGATCCAGTTATGTCTTGCATCATGTCTAGGAGGGGACTCCTAAGTACCACGGTCAGGAGTACCTACTGAATTGGACTAAGGTTAATAATTAGTATAATTCACTAGTCGTGAAGAGATGTTCCCCAGTTACAGGCGATCCCGTTATCCCGGCCGCAAATGATTGGACTTGTAGCCTACCGACGAGTAGGGCACATTTCCAGCCCACTGTTATGTGGGGCACCCTCCATTGTCACTAAATGATTGAACTCTATTGTCACTATAATGATTGTCACTCCAGATTGTCACTATAATGATTGCCTGGATAACCTGGATAGCTGCAGGGCCTGTGACTACTTGGAGCATCTTATTGCATCTTGCTAGTAACTAGGATTGTGATAACCCTAGTTAGTTAATGTAGAAAGCCGTAGGCAATGATTGGCCGTGATTGCTTGGATGGAGTCTAGTCCAGTATAGTATTGTCTAGAATTGATTGATTATAAGATAGTACCAGAATAATTGAAGGATTGTCACTCCAGATTGTCACTATAATGATTGTCACTCCAGATTGTTACTTGACCTAATTTCTTATATTTATCTTGCCGATAAATGGTGAGAGAAACCAAGTTCCGTTCAGACGAAGGGTTACAACCCCGGTCCTTGTTTGGTTTACGGGTTGTAACCTAGCTATCTGAATAGTCCCATGGTTATCTCATCGTATATCATCCTGTCATGCTTTTCCATATGTCCTGTCTTTTAGTAATTCTATACAAGATTGTCTTTTATAATTACCCATCATGCTTTTTCTTAAATTACTGTCTCTTATTATGTAATTATATTATTGTGCTAATTTGCTGGCTTTGGTTCTTATTTTGTGGCCTCCTTTGTGGCACTTGCTCTTTCTGGGGTCTGACCCAGCTGGTTTTGTATGGCCAGATATCGGAGCAGCAGCAAAGGATCTACCTGTCTTCCAGCCCGATGGTGGTCACCAGGCGTAACCAGGGCATCGAGTGGGTTTCTTTTGTTCTTCCACTGTAATATTGTAAATTATTCTTTTGAGGCGTTTAGCCGACGAGCAAGTGTTAGCTCGATTGTACTTACTTACTGTCTGCCTACGGGCTGTAACATGATTGACAAGCCCCGGGGGTTGATCATGTATGACTTAACTCTTGCTAGTCCTCACATTTTGTAACGACTAGCTTCATGATCATCTGGATATGTAATGTTTGGGACGCCTTACAATTGTATACTTGATGATCTGATATCTTGTGACTATTATTAGTTGGTTGAGATTGAGACAATAGGATAATATATGACCTTAAGAGACTGATGGATTGTAGTGAAACCCTCACATATCTAGACAGCCGTGACCGTATAGCAGTATGGATCCCATTCCGTTATACGTAGCTGGCTATGTCTGCCCCCGCTCTCCAGTATTCTGGTTCTGGGGCATGACAAAACTTCTTCCATTGTAACCTAATTAGTGTCCCCCTACTATTGGTGGAGGCTATTCTCAGGTTGATACAATTTGGAGCCATTGGCTAGCTTGAGGAGATCTCACTTTTGGAGCTTTTCTTTGTGAAGGAACACGCATAGGTAACTTTCTATTCCCTCTACCAAATCTCGATTTCTTTGCATGGATAGGAAGCCCTAGGTGTCCTCTCTCTGTAGGAATAGGATTCGTGCCATTTCGTGTCCTGTACGTGTCCGTATCGGGCACGTATCAGTGTAGGGTCGTAGGTGTTCGACGAAATGCCACAGTGGGCATTTCGATTCTGTTTTTGATTTGTGTTTGAATGGAAATTCGTATTTTTGTGTCGCTTATACGTTTTTAATGGACTGAACATGTTTTGTGTCGTGTCGGGGTCTTACTGGACCCGCGGACACGCTTTCGCGCGTACGTGGTTGGCTGCCCTGCTACCCGTGTGTCCGTGCGGCTATTATAGGACTCGTGGACACTTGATTTTGGACACGAAGCTAGGGGCAGTGTCTGACACGACACTCCCAAAGTTTCGTATCTATTGGTATTGTGTCGGGTGAGTTAGGACACGCGCACAGGTTCATAGCTGTGCAGTGTCCTATGCAGTCTTGTGTTCGTGCATATTTTGGACACGTTTGTGTCATGTAGTGGACACGATATTATGTATACATCACGTGCACGTATTGTATGTTATTTAGAAACTCATAGTTTATCATATTAATGTGTTTAAATATTCGATTTCGAATTTCCTAATGAAGGACTGATACGCTGTGTACAGTTCTTAACATCCTGAGTTCATTTCTATTTTTTAACTGTTTAATTAATGATTTTTGCCATATTGATTGATCCTACATGTCTAATAGTTTCCTGTTAGATTTGTTTACATATTAGATTAGGCTTTAATTTCTGAAATGGGATTTCGAACATGGGATTGGACTGTTTATGTATTTACTGATACTTGTTCTTCTTTCTGAATTTAAGTCCATTTAAACTGAATTGATTCCCTGTTTTACACTGTTTGATAATTAAATTACTGTGTTTAATTCATGGCCATATGTGTTAACTACTGCTGGATAGGAATTTGCAGTTAGATTAGGCTTTGTGTTCAAGAAGGAGGATTTCGAAAATGGACTGAAACAGTCCTGGGACTTGAATTATAACTGTCAGTTGGTGGGGAAGGGTTGAATTCGATTTTGTTTCAGTGTTAATCCTTCTGACTTGATTTGATAAATTAACATGTTAGTTTGTTGTAAGGTTTGGGTTGAATTGGTGTTAAGAATTGGTTTCCTTTCATTTTCGTTTTAACTGAACACATAGGCACTGTTACCCCGAACACATGAACACTGAGACTGAATATATCATGGGTTCACTGATTGGCTAATTGTTTTTTTTATGTTTATTTAATGATTCTTTATGATAAATTCAATTGTTCACTGATATAATTTCAACTCTTTATGGTAATGTCAAATACCTGACACATGATTCATTGCCCTTCTAAAACAATTTTTCTGAGAAGCACTGTTTCCTTATTTAATCCAAACACACATGACAATGCACATGTTCATATCACACATTCCTCATTAAATTTGAGTTCCCCATACAATGTTAACTGGGGTTTTGATTTTAGGATTTCTGTAAACTGTTGGGTCCATATTGGACTGTTGATTAATATGAATCTGAACTGATTTTCTTTCCTTAAGCATTGTAGGTTAAATCCCATTCAATTTAATTGGTTCTTTGAGTTATACTAAAACCTGAGCATTGAAGCCCTGTTTCTGGACACACATCACTCACTGCTTGTTTTCCTTTCACACTCTCATGCCTTCACTGTCATACAGTGACACACATCACTCACATAGGAATAACACTCACACTCTTACATAAGGTTAGCTGTCACAGGAAACCAGGGAATGGATTCCCTTTCCTTAACATTGACTATTACTCCTATATCCATGCTACTCCCTGTTACCCATCCACTCATTCCTGTACCACAAAGCTGAGTTTCAAACTGAGAATAGGTTCCTTGAATGTTAAACCGAATTTTCTTGAAGTTTTTTTCATATAAACTGTCATTTCCCTTCCAAAAACCTGAAAACTATTGGTATGTTGAAATCCTCTGAGAACATGAGACACACACCCACAATTCCAATTTCACTTTAAAATTGTTTGATAACTGTCAACAACCTGGATTGATGGGTGTGGCTTTATTGATTATGTTAAGATATATAGTTGAAATCAAGTTAGCTTTTTGATTGAAGGTTTGATATGTTGCACTAGTCACTGGGTTTTCATTCCTGTAATGGGCTGTTAGTACACACACCCTCACCCTTCAGTTACACACACACAAGTGCCTAGTTTACATTGACACCATTTTGTTACTCATGCCACCTTATCATGACACACACACACACACACACAGTTTCACACACCCTCACAAGTGACACTCTCATGTCACATGACACACACACATACACTTGAACACATGCACTTTTATCTCCTATTTTCCCTATGGATATGTGTGCATACATATATATATTACATATGTGCATGTTAGACTCACATTTTTAATGTATCCTACAATTATGAGTGCACTATTTATATTAGATACATTTATGGACATGTGTGTATATAGGTGAGATGAATTATAGGTATCTGTATTATAATATTGGTGTTGTATTATAATTTAGATATATTAATACTTGTTATGTATAAGATATGTGTATGTGTGATGTGGACTATGGGCATAGGGCCTATGTGTATGATATAATACACCAATATTTGTGTTTATAGTCTAGTATGACTTGTGATTGGTGTGTGATTGCTAGACTAGGCTTGGTTAGGCCTAGTGAGACTTGTTAGACTTGTTTGGCTTAGACTTGACCTAGTTTGACCAGTCTAGTTGACCGAGAGTTGACTTTGGTCTAGTTGGACCTAGACAGCATGCAGATGCATAGTAGATTACATTTATCATCCCCTGTATACATCTTGACTTGTGTTGCTCTAACTAGGAGTCAGGTATCTCATCTCGGATTACATTTACTTCAGACATTCAGATACGAGGCGAGTACATTCTCTGATCATTTCATATCCTGCTTAGAATTATTTCCTGCATTAAATTACTTTACTTGATACTGTCACGTTGGTCACACGGATTAGTACAATATGGATCCCTCCCTGAGATGTTATTCCTTCAGGGAGCATCGGGTACTCTATGTTCTGTGCGTTTCACTTACATAGCGTATCATATGCTTCTTTGGTTCTTTGATCACTTGTGACATATACTCATATGATCACAGAGTCTTCTTTGAATCCTTATCCCATTTATTGGGTCTATCAGAATCCCCATTTATGGGACTACTATGTACCACCCTTTGGGGCTTACCCTTTGGGGGCTTACCACCCTTTGGGGCTTACCACCCTTCGGGGCCGTTACATAGAATCATAACATAACCTGGTTGGATCCTTGTGTATTAGTTGGGGGTACGGGGGAGTATAAATAGCCATGTGAACAATTCCAAAGTAGAATAGCCATGTACGCCTCTTTAGTATAGCCATGTACAATCAAGCCGTTCACATGTCAACTTTGTACTCTAAATCACTAGTCACTGGTAGCTCTTTACTTATAGTAGATATTTCTATTACAGTTCTCTCTCTGTTTACATACTGCATTCCTTCAGTATCTATCTCTTACTTTACTGCATGATTATATTTTCTAACCTGCTATGAACTGTTGAGATGTATTGTGCTCGCTCCGTCCTGACTGGACCTGTTGAAAATTTTACAGAGGATGATGAGGAACCCTGCACCCTTACTTGGAGCTTGCCTAGATGACACTCGCGACCTGGACCCCTGGGGAGGTTCAGGCAGCTGCTCAGGATGATACCTTGTTAGTGTAGATAGCTTAGACTATTTCTTTTCATGTTTAGCTGTTGTCCTTGTTTCAGAGTTGTATATTGTAGAGATGATAAGACTTGTACTTCTTTTCTGTTGTACCTCAGTTGAGGATTCCTTTATCTATTTCATCGTGCCATATTCTTTCTATAGATTGTGATTGAGATTGTACCTCTGTGTTGGCCTCCTTATGGAGAGTATTCATATTATGTTAGTTATAGTTCATGACCTAGAACAGCGTTCTACCCGCCGACACTGCGGCGTAGGCTGGGCGTGCTCTCGTACCCTCACAGTGGGTGCGGGTCGTGACACGTTTTTAGTGGTGGCCCATGCAGGTCGAGTTTATGTAGTGGTATTCGAACTAGAGTATCACTACAGCCTGCAGTAGGATTAGGATATTTTTGAGGTACTCAATCACATTAGGAAAAACTCTTAATCAGATTTCTTTTATCCAATTGCCGCTTATTGATTTTCCTTGAATATAAACTGTCCTCCTTTGATTTTTCGCTTCGTTCTCAGTAATTGTTTCTTGGTTTGATCCGTCTTCATGATGGTTATGAAGACGATCTCATCGCTCTAGTTTGGGGGATACTATCGAGAGGCTGGCCACCTCTCGTCCTGTTCATCAAGGCCTCGAGACCGCAGCTTCTATTGTGCCGACTCAGGTTGGCGTTTCTGCTACATTGGAGGTGCACCTCTATCTGTACAGAGATTTTCTCCCGTCATTTCTGATTTCTCTCAGCAGCGGTGATTCATGCAGCATCAGCAGCAGACTAAGAGAAACTAGCAGGGCGAGCTATCGTCAGGACAATCAAGGATGCACAAACCGTTGGAGATCTAGTTGTAGGTTCCGTTCTTTTGATTTCATTTCCGCAATTGCCTCTTATAGCTGTCTTGAAATTCGATTCTCCTGTTCCTTGTTGATTTATCAATTTTGTCATGTTGTTTTTGGTGTTATGTTGATTTTCTTCTGAGATAAATCATATGGGCTAGGTCACCTAAATTATGGGATCTAGAATCTTCGATAGTCGTGATAGTTGGCATAGTGAGGACACGTAGTCAGACTTTGGATGTATTTCTCGGGTATGAGAATTTAAGGTTTTCGCCGTCGCATGCTGTAATACGAAATTTTAAATACCATGAACCTAGAAGTACGTACCTTAGTCAAGGACTCTGTGATTATCGTAGCCGTGCTCACTAGCATGACGAAGATTCTGATTATCATGATTTTGGACAGACGCATATGATTATCTGACGGTATGTTTGAGACTTTGATTGAGGGGTGTTTGACCTAGAAGGACTACTACCATTTTTATTTCGAGGACAAAATTTTTATAAGGTGGGTAGGATTGTAACACCCAGTTTTCCAGAAGAGAGTAATTTTGAAATTTTGTAATTATAGTTATTATTTAATGATATTTATTTCATACTATAATTTTTAGTGATTTTTAATTATTTTTAAACTATTTAAATCATGACTTGTGATTTTGGTGTCTAGCTAGTGTAACCATAGAGACAGCTTGACCTAGAGCCTAGCCATGAGATTAGGGTGTTTCATTTATCATTTTAGCCTAGAGGGTATTTTTTTTGTCACTTTTGAATTATTAAAATTTAATATATTTTATTAGGAATTAAATGATTTATTGTGAATGGTTTGATTTAAATATTATTTTAACTAATTTTCATGTGGTCTAGATTAGCCTAACCTAGATTGACCTAACCTAGATTAGTCATACCTAGACTTAGCTAGCCATGGTTAGTGATGGTTAGTATTGATTAGTTTTGATTTAGTCATGATAGTTAGAGATTAACTAGGTTGCATTTAAGTCATGTGTGAAACCTAGATTATAGACCATTGAATAGGCTAGATGGGATGAGAGCCATTAGATTCATCCCAAAACCCTAACCCTAGCATTTATGACCAGCCTAGGGATCCCCCTCCCTTGCTATAAAGCCTCTCTCAAAGCTTGTGCCTCTACTTTATTCATTCCCCCCCCCCATTTTCTAAGGAAAGGTTTGTTCTCCATTGAAAATTCTTCATAGTTTATTCAATATTAGCCCATTTTCATTGAAACTCTTCTATTGTAACCTAATTAGTGTCCCCCTACTGTTGGTGGAGGCTATTCTCAGGTTGATACAATTTGGAGCCATTGGCTAGCTTGAGGAGATCTCACTTTTGGAGCTTTTCTTTGTGAAGGAACACATAGGTAACTTTCTATTCCCTCCACCAAATCTCGATTTCTTTGCATGGATAGGAAGCCCTAGGTGTCCTCTCTCTGTAGGAATAGGATTCGTGCCATTTCGTGTCATGTACGTGTCCGTATCGGGCACGTATCAGTGTAGGGTCGTATAGTGTTTGACGAAATGCCACAGTGGGCATTTCGATTCTGTTTTTGATTTGTGTTTGAATGGAAATTCGTATTTTTTGTCGCTTACACATTTTTAATGGACTGAACATGTTTTGTGTCGTGTCGGGGTCGTACTGGACCCGCGGACACGCTCCCGCGCGCACGTGGTTGGCTGTCCTGCTACCCGTGTGTCCGTGCGGCTATTATAGGACTCGTGGACACTTGATTTTGGACACGAAGCTAGGGGCAGTGTCTGACACGACACTCCCAAAGTTTCGTGTCTATTGGTATTGTGTCGGGTGAGTTAGGACACGCGCACAGGTTCATAGCTGTGCAGTGTCCTATAGTCGTATGTTCGTGCATATTTTGGACACGTTTGTGTCATGTAGTGGACACGATATTATGTATACATCACGTGCACGTATTGTATGTTATTTTAGCAACTCATAGTTTTCATATTATGTGTTTTAATATTCGATTTCGAATTTCCTAATGAAGGACTGATACGCTGTTTACAGTTCTTAACATCCTGAGTTCATTTCTATTTTTCAACTGTTTAATTAATATTTTTGCCATATTGATTGATCCTACATGTCTAATAGTTCCTGTTAGATTTGTTTTACATATTAGATTAGGCTTTAATTTCTGAAATGGGATTTCGAACATGGGGTTGGACTGTTTATGTATTTACTGATACTTGTTCTTCTTTCTGAATTTAAGTCCATTTAAACTGAATTGATTCCCTGTCTTACACTGTTTGATAATTAAATTACTGTGTTTAATTCATGGCCATACGTGTTAACTACTGCTGGATAGGAATTTGCAGTTAGATTAGGCTTTGTGTTCAAGAAGGAGGATTTCGAAAATGGACTGAAACAGTCCGGGACTTGAATTATAACTGTCAGTTGGTGGGGAAGGGTTGAATTCGATTTTGTTTCAGTGTTAATCCTTCTGACTTGATTTGATAAATTAACATGTTAGTTTTTGTAAGGTTTGGGTTGAATTGGTGTTAAGAATTGGTTTCCTTTCATTTCCGTTTTAACTGAACACATAGGCACTGTTACCCCGAACACATGAACACTGAGACTGAATATATCATGGGTTCACTGATTGGCTAATTTTTTTTTGATGTTTATTTAATGATTCTTTATGATAAATTCAATTGTTCACTGATATAATTTCAACTCTTTATGGTAATGTCAAATACCTGACACATGATTCATTGCCCTTCTAAAACAATTTTCCTGAGAAGCACTGTTTCCTTATTTAATCCAAACACATACAATGCACATGTTCATATCACACATTCCTCATTAAATCTGAGTTCCCCATACAATGTTAACTGGGGTTTTGATTTTAGGATTTCTGTAAACTGTTGGGTCCATATTGGACTGTTGATTAATATGAAGCTGAACTGATTTTCTTTCTTAAGCATTGTAGGTTAAATCCCATTCAATTTAATTGGTCTTTGAGTTATACTAAAACCTGAGCATTGAAGCCAGTTTTCTGGACACACATCACTCACTGCTTGTTTTTCTCTCACACTCTCATGCCTTCACTGTCACACAGTGACACACATCACTCACATAGGAATAACACTCACACTCTTACATAAGGTTAGCTGTCACAGGAAACCAGGGAATGGATTCCCTTTCCTTAACATTGACTATTACTCCTATATCCATGCTACTCCCTGTTACCCATCCACTCATTCCTGTACACATCAAAGCTGAGTTTCAAACTGAGAAGGTTCCTTGAATGTTAAACTGAATTTTCTTGAAGTTAGTTTCATATAAACTGTCATTTCCCTTCCTAAAAACCTGAAAACTATTGGTATGTTGAAATCCTCTGAGAACATGAGACACACACCCACACATTCCAATTTAGAACTTTAAATTGTTTGATAACTGTCAACAACCTGAGATTGATGGTGTGTGGCTTTATATTGATTATGTTAAGATATATAGTTGAAATCAAGTTAGCTTTTTGATTGAAGGTTTGGATATGTTGCAACTAGTCACTGGGTTTTCATTCCTGTAATGTGGGCTGTTAGTACACACACCCTCACCCTTTCATGTTACACACACACAAGTGCCTAGTTTACATTGACACCATTTTGTTACTCTCATGCCACCTTATCATGACACACACACACACACACACACACACACACACACACACACACAGTTTTCACACCCTCAAGTGACACTCTCATGTCACATGACACACACACATACACTTGAACACATGCACTTTTATTCTCCTATTTTCCCTATGGATATGTGTGCATACATATATATATATATTACATATGTGCATGTTAGACTCACATTTTTAATGTATCCTACAATATATGAGTGCACTATATTATATTAGATACATTTATGGACATGTGTGTATATAGGTGAGATGAATATAGGTATCCTATGTATTATAATATGTGGTTGTATTATATTTAGATATATATAAATATTGTTATGTATATGATATGTGAAATGTGATGTGGACTATAGGCATAGGGCCTATATGTATGATAGGAATACACCAATATTGTGTGTTGATAGTCTAGTATGACTTGTGATTGGTGTGATTGCTAGACTAGGCTTGTTAGGCCTAGTGAGACTTGTTAGACTTGTTTGGCTTAGACTTGACCTAGTTTGACCAGTCTAGTTGACCGAGAGTTGACTTTGGTCTAGTTGGACCTAGACAGCATGCAGATGCATAGTAGATTACATTTATCATCCCTGTATACATCTTGACTTGTGTTGCTCTAACTAGGAGTCAGGTATCTCATCTCGGACAGTACATTTACTTCAGACATTCAGATACGAGGCGAGTACATTCTCTGATCATTTCATATCCTGCTTAGAATTATTTCCTGCATTAAATTACTTTACTTGATACTGTCACATTGGTCACACGGATTAGTACAATATGGATCCCTCCCTGAGATGTTATCCTTCAGGGAGCATCGGGTACTCTATGTTCTGTGCGTTTCACTTACATAGCGTATCATATGCTTCTTTGGTTCTTTGATCACTTGTGACATATACTCATATGATCACAGAGTCTTCTTTGAATCCTTATCCCATTTATTGGGTCTATCAGAATCCCTATTTATGGGACTACTATGTACCACCCTTTGGGGGCTTACCACCCTTTGGGGGCTTACCACCCTTCGGGGCCGTTACATAGAATCATAACATAACCTGGTTGGATCCTTGTGTATTAGTTGGGGGTACGGGGGAGTATAAATAGCCATGTGAACAATTCCAAAGTAGAATAGCCATGTACGCCTCTTTAGTATAGCCATGTACAATCAAGCCGTTCACATGTCGACTTTGTACTCTAAATCACTAGTCACTGGTAGCTCTTTACTTATAGTAGATATTTTTTTACAGTTCTCTTCTGTTTACATACTGCATTCCTTCAGTATCTATATCTTACTTTACTGCATGATTATATTTTCTAACCTGCTATAACTGTTGAGATGTATTGTGCTCGTCCAGTCACGACTGGACCTGTTGAAAATTTTACAGAGGATGATGAGGAACCCTGCACCCTTACTTGGAGCTTGCCTAGATGACACTCGCGACCTGGACCCTGGGGAGGTTCAGGCAGCTGCTCAGGATGATACCTTGTATAGTGTAGATAGCTTAGACTATTTCTTTTCATGTTTAGCTGTTGTCCTTGTTTCAAGTTGTATATTGTAGAGATGATAAGACTTGTACTTCTTTTTTGTTGTACCTCAGTTGAGTATTCCTTTATCTATTTTATCGTGCCATATTCTATCTATAGATTGTGATTGAGATTGTACCTCTGTGTTGGCCTCCTTATGGAGAGTATTCATATTATGTTAGTTATAGTTCATGACCTAGAACAGCGTTCTACCGCGACACTGCGGCGTAGGCTGGGCGTTGTTACGCTCTCGTACCCTCACAGTGGGTGCGGGTCGTGACACGTTTTTAGTGGTGGCCCATGCAGTCGAGTTTATGTAGTGGTATTCGAACTAGAGTATCACTACAGCCTGCAGTAGGATTAGGATATATTTTGAGGTACTCAATCACATTAGGAAAAACTTTAATCAGATTCCTTTTATCCAATTGCCGCTTATTGATTTCCTTTGAATATAAACTGTCCTCCTTTGATTTTTTGCTTCGTTCTCAGTAATTGTTTCTTGGTTTGATCCGTCTTCATGATGGTTATGAAGACGATCTCATCGCTCTGGTTTGGGGGATACTATTGAGAGGCTGGCCACCTCTCGTCCTGTTCATCAGGGCCTCGAGACCGCAGCTTCTATTGTGCCGACTCAGGTTGGCGTTTCTGCTACATTGGAGGTGCACCTCTATCTGTACAGAGATTTTCTCCCGTTTTCTGATTTCTCTCAGCAGCGGTGATTCATGCAGCATCCAGCAGACTAAGAGAAACTAGCAGGGCGAGCTATCGTCAGGACAGTCAAGGATGCACAAACCGTTGGAGATCTAGTTGCAGGTCCGTTCTTTTGATTTCATTTCCGCAATTGCCTCTTATAGCTGTCTTGAAATTCGATTCTCCCTGTTCCTTGTTGATTTATCAATTTTGTCTGTTGTTTTTGGTGTTATGTTATTTTCTTCTGAGATAAATCATATGGGCTAGGTCACCTAATTATGGGATCTAGAATCTTCGATAGTCGTGATAGTTGGCATAGTGAGGACACGTAGTCAGACTTTGGATGTATTTCTCGGGTATGAGAATTTAAGGTTTTCGCCGTCGCATGCGGCAATACGAAAATTTTAAATACCATGAACCTAGAAGTACGTACCTTAGTCAAGGACTCTTTGTGATTATCGTAGCCGTGCTCACTAGCATGCGAAGATTCTGAGTATCATGATTTTGGACAGACGCATATGATTATCTGACGGTATGTTTGAGACTTTGATTGAGGGGTGTTTGACCTAGAAGGACTACTACCATTTTAATTTCGAGGACGAAATTTTTATAAGGTGGGTAGGATTGTAACACCCAGTTTTCCAGAAGAGGTAATTTTGAAATTTTGTAATTATAGTTATTATTTAATGATATTTATTTCATACTATGATTTTTAGTGATTTTTAATTATTTTTAAACTATTTAAATCATGACTTGTGATTTTGGTGTCTAGCTAGTGTAACCATAGAGACAGCTTGACCTAAGCCTAGCCATGAGATTAGGTGTTTCATTTATCATTTTAGCCTAGAGGGTATTTTTTTGTCACTTTTGAATTATTAAAATTTAATATATTTTATTAGGAATTAAATGATTTATTGTGAATGGTTTGATTTAAATATATTTTAACTAATTTTCATGTGGTCTAGATTAGCCTAACCTAGATTGACCTAACCTAGATTAGTCATACCTAGACTTAGCTAGCCATGGTTAGTGATGGTTAGTATTGATTAGTTTTGATTTAGTCATGATAGTTAGAGATTAACTAGGTTGCATTTAAGTCATGTGTGAAACCTAGATTCTAGACCATTGAATAGGCTAGATGGGATGAGAGCCATTAGATTCATCCCAAAACCCTAACCCTAGCATTTATGACCAGCCTAGGGATCCCCCTCCCTTGCTATAAAGCCTCTCTCAAAGCTTGTGCCTCTCTTTATTCATCCCCCCCCCATTTTCTAAGGAAAGGTTTGTTCTCCATGAAAATTCTTCATAGTTTATTCAATATTAGCCATTTTCATTGAAACTTCTTCTTGTAACCTAATTAGTGTCCCCCTACTGTTGGTGGAGGCTATTCCAGGTTGATACAATTTGGAGCCATTGGCTAGCTTGAGGAGATCTCACTTTTGGAGCTTTTCTTTGTGAAGGAACACACATAGGTAACTTTCTATTCCCTCCACCAAATCTCGATTTCTTTGCATGGATAGGAAGCCCTAGGTGTCCTCTCTCTGTAGGAATAGGATTCGTGCCATTTCGTGTCATGTACGTGTCCGTATCGGGTACGTATCAGTGTAGGGTCGTAGGTGTTCGACGAAATGCCACAGTGGGCATTTCGATTCTGTTTTTTTGATTTGTGTTTGAATGGAAATTCATATTTTTGTGTCGCTTACACATTTTTAATGGACTGAACATGTTTTGTGTCGTGTCGGGGTCGTACTGGACCCGCGGACACGCTCCTGCGCGCACGTGGTTGGCTGCCCTGCTACCCGTGTGTCCGTACGGCTATTATAGGACTCGTGGACTTGATTTTGGACACGAAGCTAGGGCAGTGTCTGACACGACACTCCCAAAGTTTCGTGTCTATTGGTATTGTGTCGGGTGAGTTAGGACACGCGCACAGGTTCATAGCTGTGCAGTGTCCTATGCAGTCTTGTGTTCGTGCATATTTTGGACACGTTTGTGTCATGTAGTGGACACGATATTATGTATACATCACGTGCACGTATTTTATGTTATTTAGCAACTCATAGTTTATCATATTAATGTGTTTTAATATTCGATTTCGAATTTCCTAATGAAGGACTGATACGCTGTGTACAGTTCTTAACATCCTGAGTTCATTTCTATTTTTCAACTGTTTAATTAATATTTTTGCCATATTGATTGATCCTACATGTCTAATAGTTCCTGTTAGATTTGTTTTACATATTAGATTAGGCTTTAATTTCTGAAATGGGATTTCGAACATGGGGTTGGACTGTTTATGTATTTACTGATACTTGTTCTTCTTTCTGAATTTAAGTCCATTTAAACTGAATTGATTCCCTGTCTTACACTGTTTGATAATTACTACTGTGTTTAATTCATGGCCATACGTGTTAACTACTGCTGGATAGGAATTTGCAGTTAGATTAGGCTTTGTGTTCAAGAAGGAGGATTTCGAAAATGGACTGAAACAGTCCTGGGACTTGAATTATAACTGTCAGTTGGTGGGGAAGGGTTGAATTCGATTTTGTTTCAGTGTTAATCCTTCTGACTTGATTTGATAAATTAACATGTTAGTTTGTTGTAAGGTTTGGGTTGAATTGGTGTTAAGAATTGGTTTCCTTTCATTTCCGTTTTAACTGAACACATAGGCACTGTTACCCTGAACACATGAACACTGAGACTGAATATATCATGGGTTCACTGATTGGCTAATTGTTTTTTTTTGATGTTTATTTAATGATTCTTTATGATAAATTCAATTGTTCACTGATATAATTTCAACTCTTTATGGTAATGTCAAATACCTGACACATGATTCATTGCCCTTCTAAAACAATTTTCCTGAGAAGCACTGTTTCCTTATTTAATCCAAACACACATGACAATGCACATGTTCATATCACACATTCCTCATTAAATCTGAGTTCCCCATACAATGTTAACTGGGGTTTTGATTTTAGGATTTCTGTAAACTGTTGGGTCCATATTGGACTGTTGATTAATATGAATCTGAACTGATTTTCTTTCCTTAAGCATTGTAGGTTAAATCCCATTCAATTTAATTGGTTCTTTGAGTTATACTATAGTAAGGCGTAAGATCACCAAATATAGAGTTACAAGATGTAAGATCACCAAATATACAATAGTAAGGCGTCCCAAACATTACATTCAGCTGATCATGAAGCTAGTCGTTACAAAATGTGAGGACTAGCAAGAGTTTCAGTCATACATGTCAACCCTAGGTTGCCAATCATGTTACAGCCCGTAGGCAGACAGTAAGTGTACACGAGCTAACACTTGCTCGACGGCTAAACGCCTCAAAAAAATAATTTACAATAGAGTGGGAGAGCAAAAAATAACCCACTCGTTGCCAGGATTCCGTCTAATGGTCACCATGTGGCTGGAGATTCGGTAGATCCTCTGGAGCTGCTCTGGTATCTGGCCATACAAAACCAGCTGGGTCAGACCCCAGAAGAGCAAGTGCCAAAAGGAGGCTTCACTTAGGAACTAAAACCAGCAATCAGCACAAGAGTAATAATATATAATAAAAACAACAATTAAAGAAAACAGACAGGTGATATACGATGGGATAACCATGGGACTATTCAGATAACCAGGTTACAACGTAAACCAAACAAGGACCGGGGTTGTAACCCTTCGTCTGAACCGAACTTGGTTTCTCCCACCATTTATCGGCAAGATAAGAAAACAGGTCATGTAATAATCTTGTACAGGATCAAGACAAGAATAGACTGGTAAACTTCATCCAACATTTCACGGCCAAACAATAAGTACGGCCTTGATACTTTAACTAACTAGGGTTACCACAGGCCTAGTTACTAACAAGATGCAGCGAGATTATTCTACAAGCCACAAGCCCTGCAGACCATCCAGGCTATCCAAACGCAATTAGGGATTGAATTCTAGTGGGTACATCGTCCAGGAAACGCATGTACCCTTAGGTGACTTAGAGGGTGCAACACATGACAGTGTGCTGGAAATGTGCCCTACTCGACGGCAGGCTACAGATCCCAAGTGGGGCGCCCAGATAACGGGATTGCCTGTAGCTGGGAAATATCTTCATGACTACTGGATTTATTCTAGTTGTTAGCCTTAGTTGATTTTAGTGGGTATCCCTGACCGTGGTACTCAGGGTTCCCCGTCCTAGACATGATGCAAGACAAGACGGGTTCATTTGCACAAGCACAATCGTCCACGGTGTCCAGGTCATTTAATCATGTCATGTCGTGTTAGCCGTCGCAACAGCATTTCAAGAAATATTATGCCAGGTCTATCATGTCAAGAGTGTGCCACGGCGGGCCACTATCATGAATTATCATGTCAAGTTATCATGTCAAATTTGTCAGGTCAAGTTATCATGTCAGGAGTGCACCACGGCGGGTCACCATCAAGTCATGTCATTTATCAAGGAGGGGAGAAACTTGTGCAATTAAAATAATAATATAATATATAATATATATATTCTTGAAGCCAAGGAGAAACTCTACAACTTTCATGTTGGGAGTGGAAAGAAATTCGGACCACAATTCACGCAAATAAGACATTTAAACAATCAAAGTGGGACCCATGCGGTCCAAAGTGGGAGAACAAACATGCGGTCAAAGAGAGTGGGAGGCCACCCATGCGGCCAGCCAAAGCATATACGGCCAGAAAATAGTTGAAGGAGGGCCATGCGCCAAGGGTAATTGTTAACAAGAAATATTCATGCAGTCAGAAAGACAGAGAGTGGAAAGACAATAAATGTGAGCTTCCACTCAAACAAAGAAAAGGGGCACGTGGCCACTCAAGTATAGTGGCCAGGTGGGACCCAACAATAATCAATACATTAAACCCACGTGGCCAGCACACAATGGCAATTTTCCATGCGGCCCAGGAATAACTAAGGCCATGCGGCTCACCCTCACATTGCTTGCATAAAATACAAACAATAAATAAATAAATAATGGTCATGCGGTTAGCAAACAAGCAACTAAATAATTTCCTTATGCGGCTCCATTGATTCATGCGGCTGCAATGGAAACCCCCACTTAGCTAAAGCATGCGGCTCTGTTTGTATTCTCTATTGCTTGCATTAAGCATTAAATAATGCGTTCATGGGTTAATGCTTGCATTCAAGCGTTAAATAATGCTTGCTGAAGCATTAAATAATGCTTGCTGAAGCATTACTCTCTAATGCTTATATTAAAGCATTAAATAATACATTCATGGGTTAATGCATTTAGTTATAATGATGGAAAGCCTTGTGGAAGGCCATATGCGGCTCCATTTGAGGGCTATATGCGGTTGCTTTAGTTGCCAAGCACACATGGATGCATGCATGATTTTATGCCTTATGCGGCTGGACTTTATTTCCAAGCCCACGTGAAGGCTTGCCAAGCATGCATGCATGAGCTCAGGTTAGTGCCTTTAAGGCATTAATTGCCAAGCATGCAAAAATACTAGGAAAACATTATTTATAAATGCTTGGAATACAAATGATGGAAGCATTTATATTAAATGCTTACTGATGCATTTATTTCTAAAGCAATTTCAAATGATGCATATGCGGCTCTGTTAGTGAAGGGCCATGCGGCCAGCAAATGCCATGCAATTAATTGCATGCTGCTAAATTACTGAGTACTATTAATTAATGCTCATGCAACTGCCCAAGCCCATATGCGGCTAAGAACCGTTGCTTGTACAAGTATTTAATGGCCATACGGCTAGCAAAATTTCGTAGATCAAATTTGGACCAAACAAAATTCTCTGCAACATGGGATCATCAACTTAGCAAAATACAAGTTTGATAGATCCAAATTTTAGAAATCGAAAATACCACAAGCTAGATCTACACGAATTTAACCATGGAAATGAAAAATGACAAGTACTAAAGTGGGTTAAAAACACATGATGAAGACAATGGAACAATAAAAATAGACTTCCTCCATGAAGCAAGATGCACTTGCCTAAGCTCTCCCTCTCTCCTGGTAGGTGGAGAAGTAAAGATGGAGAAGAAGAAATGAGTAATGAGAAATAATAGAAGAGAGAGAGTGGGATAGATATTTATGGTGGGGAGTAGTGGTAGGGTGGGAGTGGTTCTCCACATAAAACCAAACTAAGCCAAACCCACTAAACCGAACCAAACCAAGCCAATGCAATGCCATGATGAACCATGCTAATGCAATATGCAAAATAAAACCCAAGGCTAACTAATTATGACAAACCAAAAATACGAGTCCGAAATACGTACACGTATTCCCAATATGTAATACGAACCACGGGCATTACAACTCTACCCACCTTAAAAGAATTCCGTCCTCGAAATTTAATCAAGAGGCTAGAGTGGCAAAGACAAGCTATACTAATCTCAGGCAAGCTATACTAAGCAATCAATCATGCAATCATGTATGTAATTAAGGAAATCTAAGGCACGAGAAAGAGGAAAGATATCCTGCTAGGAACCACTCTGCCGGTTCTGGATCTGAGCTTGGACCTGGGCATACTGCTGGGGTCTCTGTAGCTGGAAGGCTAGGGCTTGAGGCGGTAATGGCCTCGGAGGCTGGTACTGCTGCTGAAACACTTGGGCCTGAGACGGCAATGGCCTCGGCAATGGATACTGCTGCTGCTGCTGGACTGGGGCTGGTCCCCTTACCGAGGGACTAGTCTGGGCCGAGGACGAACTGGCCCTATTCGGACAGGACCCTATCTTGTGGTCCGGTGCTCCACAAGCCAAGCATAATCCCTGTGCTTTGCGACACTCCGAAACAATATGTCCTGGCTTCCCACAATGAGTGCAGCCCATTGCGGAAGACTGCTTCTGCTTCTGTTGCTGAGGGGACGTGACTGACGTTACTGAGGCCGTCTGCCTCGGAGTTCCAATTGTCAAAGCCCTGACTGCCGGGGCTGGTGCTGTCGACTGGGTCATCTGGCCGTGAGATCGCTTCCGACCTTCGGTCCTGTCCACTATCCTGTGGGAGGTATACTCGTGCCTCCTAGCTGCCCTCAACACTGTATCAAAAGTCTGATGCTCAAACTGTTCCACTGCCAACAAAATCTCGAGATGGAGCCCTTGCTGGAACCGCTGGGCTCTGTCAAACTCGGTTGCCACCAAAGTGGGAGCAAACCGACTAAGCCTGGAGAACTCGGCCGCATACCCGTCGACCGTTCTGCCTCCTTGCTTCAGATTGGTGAACTTGGTCTGTAGATCGTACCGAGCCACCGCATCGAAGTACTTAGTCTGGAATCTCTCACGAAATACTGCCCAAGCAATAGGTGCCACTAGTCCTACGGCATGTGCCGCCCACCAGCTGCGAGCAAGATCTAACAACTGCAGGCGCACCACGGCCACCTTCTCGTCCTCCGGGGTTCTGGCTGCCTCTAGAATGACTTCAGTATCTTGGAGCCACGCGTCAGCAGCGATAACATCTTTACTGCCATCGAAGAACGAAGGGTTCAGGCGCTTGAAATTGTTCGCTGCACTATTCCTTGGATGACCGCCTCTGTTCAGAGCATCTTCCACTGCCTGGTGCAATGCATCACCTCGACGATCTTGGGAAGCTAACAATGATCTGATGAGACCCACCAAAGTACCATCATCAGGCTTTGCAGGCTGGACTGGCTGAACTGGCGGCTCTCCTCCAGTAGGTATGACTCGGGAGGCTGTTCCTGAGTGCTGGGCCTGATCTTCTGGTTGCTGCTGGTCCACGGAAGGTGATCTGCCTTGCTGATCGGCAGGTCCAGGTTCAATACCGCTGAAGAAGACGACATGGGAACAATAAGGAAGGACCAGGACAGATCAACGATTACAAGCATGTGATCAGGACAAGAATTTCAGGAATCAAGAGGATACGAGCAGAGATCAAGGGCGAGTACTGATTGAGACATCTATTCGGTAAACCCTCACATATCTCGAATTACAGGACCTGCATGGGCCACCACTTATTGGGTCTATCAGAGTCTTCTTTGAATCCTTATCCCATTTATTGGGTCTATCAGAATCTCCATTTATGGGACTACTATGTACCACCCTTGGGGAGCTTACCACCCTTTGGGGGCTTACCACCCTTCGGGGGCCGTTACATAGAATCATAACATAACCTGGTTGGATCCTTGTGTATTAGTTGGGGGTACGGGGGAGTATAAATAGCCATGTGAACAATTCCAAAGTAGAATAGCCATGTACGCCTCTTTAGTATAGCCATGTACAATCAAGCCGTTCATATGTCGACTTTGTACTCTAAATCACTAGTCACTGGTAGCTCTTTACTTATAGTAGATATTTCTATTACAGTTCTCTCTCTGTTTACATACTGCATTCCTTCAGTATCTATATCTTACTTTACTGCATGATTATATTTTCTAACCTGCTATGAACTGTTGAGATGTATTGTGCTCGCTCCCGTCCTGACTGGATCTGTTGAAAATTTTACAGAGGATGATGAGGAACCCTGCACCCTTACTTGGAGCTTGCCTAGATGACACTCGCGACCTGGACCCCTGGGGAGGTTCAGGCAGCTGCTCAGGATGATACCTTGTATAGTGTAGATAGCTTAGACTATTTCTTTTCATGTTTAGCTGTTGTCCTTGTTTCAGAGTTGTATATTGTAGAGATGATAAGACTTGTACTTCTTTTCTGTTGTACCTCAGTTGAGGATTCCTTTATCTATTTCATCGTGCCATATTCTATCTATAGATTGTGATTGAGATTGTACCTCTGTGTTGGCCTCCTTATGGAGAGTATTCATATTATGTTAGTTATAGTTCATGACCTAGAACAGCGTTCTACCGCCGACACTGCGACGTAGGCTGGGCGTTGTTACGCTCTCGTACCCTCACAGTGGGTATGGGTCGTGACAGAAAGCTTCCTAAGTCCAATCGCTCTGACATGTTTCTGGAACGAGTGTTTTGGCAGTGACTTGGTGAACAAGTCTGCATGGTTATTCTCCGATCCAATGTGTTGCACTTCAATCTTCTGAAGCGCTTGTTGTTCATGTATAAAGAACAACTTGGGCGATATGTGCTTGGTAGCATCCCCTTTGATGTAACCATGTTTCGCTTGATCAATAACAGCGGTGTTGTCCTCATAGACGACAACAGGTTCATTTGGGTCATATGGAAGATCACATGTACTTCGAATATGGCCAATAACAGCTCGAAGCCATACACACTCTCTAGTCGCCTCATAGAGCGCGAGTAGCTCAGAGTGGTTCGTTGAAGTAGCCACTAAGGTCTGTTTGCGATACCTCCAAGAAATTGTCGTATTCCCAATGGTAAAGACATAACCAGATTGGGAACGCCCCTTGTGCGGATTAGATAAGTATCCCGCATCGGCGTAGCCAACAAGGGTCGCGTTGCTTCGAGTGCCAAGAGCGTTGGACTCACTCAAAACCGCGTAGGGATAGAACAAGCCCAAGTCCGTAGTACCCTTAAGGTAGCGGAAAATGTCTTTTATGCCATTCCAATGGCGGCGTGTTGGCGCGGTGCTGTGTCAAGCTAGACAATTCACAGCAAACGAGATGTTCGGTCTAGTATATTGGGCCAAGTACAATAAAGCGCCTATTGCACCCAGATAAGAGCACTCAGGACTCAATATCTCTTCGTCGTCCTCCTTTGGACGGAATGGGTCCTTAGTAATGTCTAGAGAGCGGACGATCATGGGAGTAGCAGACGGCTTAACGTCAAAATGACTAAAGCATCTCAACACCTTTTGGGTGTAGTTCGCTTGATGGACAAGAATTCTATCTTTACGGTGCTCGATCTGCAGGCCGAGGCAAAATCGTGTCTTCCCAAGATCCTTAATCTCGAATTCCCTCTTCAGAATATCAGCAGTTTCTGACAAGTCTTTTTCGGTTCCTATGAGATTCATGTCATCTACATAGACCACGATGATTGCGTATCCTGAAGTGGATTTCTTTATGAACACGTATGGGCAAAGTTCGTTATTAACGTATCCCAAACCGATCAAGTATTCGCTTAGGCTGTTATACCACATTCGCCCAGATTATTTCAATCCATATAGCGAACGCCTCAGTCTAATCAAGAACGCGTTCCGTGGTCGGAAACTACTTGATTCAGGCATCTTTAGTCCTTCAGGGACTCTCATGTATATCTCTGTGTCCAGATCCCCGTAGAGATAGGCTGTGACCACATCCATAAGCTGCATATTCAGTTTTTCGGAAACTACTAAACTGATTAAGTAGCGGAACGTTATGACGTCCATTACGGGAGAATACGTCTCCTCGTAATCAATTCCAGGGCATTGTGAGAAGCCTTGCGCCACAAGGCGAGCCTTGTATCGCACAATCTCATTTCTCTCATTACGCTTTCTTAGGAAAACCCATTTGTGACCAACTGGTTTAACATTGGGTGGTGTTGGAGCAACAGGTCCAAACACGCTTCTTTTCGCTAAGGAGTCTAGTTCAGCCTGGATTGCTTGTTTCCATTGTGACCAGTCCGTTCGTCGTTGACACTCGGCAACACTACGAGGTTCCATGTCATCATTATTCATAATGTCAGTGGCCACTGAGTATATGAACACATCATCGATGACAGTTTGTTTCGCTTCAAAATATCGTCTAAGCTAGCATACTCGACGGATATTTCGAGGTTATCGGCATGATTAGGAATAGGCGTTTCATCTAGAATGCGCTCTTCTAATACATCACCGTGATCCTTAATGATCTCATGTGGCAAAACGCTTTTAACAAGATTTCTCTGCTTCCGGGGCAGAACATCTTTGGAACCAACCGGTCTTCCCTTCTTCTTGGGAATAGCGACGGACTGGACGGCCGATGGCAGCGTCCTTTGCTCGGCGGGTTCGACCGGAGCAACATGTTTCACAGAAACATGGCGTCTCTCAGGGACGTCTATCCTTACAGGCACATTTGCAGCAGGTATAATTGATCTCGTGACTTTTGCTAGGTCGCTAAATGCGTCTGGCATTTGATTTGCAATATCTTGCAGACCTAGAATCCTCTGCACTTCCTTATCACTATGTGCAGAGGGGGATCATGATGAGCAACAGCGGGCACATGCTACGCTAATTTACGTCGTTCCTCATCAACGTTAGCGTGCATTTCTCTCCCTAACGACGGGAAGATTGCCTCATCAAAGTCACAATCCGCGTGTCTCGCGGTAAAGAGATCGCCTGTCAAGGGCTCTAAATAGCGAATGATGGACGGAGAGTTATAACCGACATATATTCCCCGTCGCTTCTGAGATCCAAATTTTGAACGCCTTATCGGCTCAATTGGAACATTGACTAGGCACCCAAACACGCGTAAATGTGAGATGTCAGGCTCACATCCAGTAACCAGCTGGTACGCGAAAAGTGGTTGGGTGGCCATAGGCCTCAGATGGACCAAATTTGCAGCGTGCAAAATTGCATAGCCCCATGCAGATAGTAGGAGTTTGGTACGCATAACCAAGGTCCGCGCTATCACTTGCAGTCGCTTTATAAAAGCTTCTGCTAGGCCATTTTGGGTATGAACATACGCAACGGGATGTTCAAGATTTATTCCCAAAGTCATGCAATAGTCATCGAAAGTCTTCGATGTAAACTCTGCGGCATTATCAAGTCTAATAGACTTTATCGGATAATCCGGATGGTGAGCCCTTAACTTAATGATCTGGGCGAGGAGTTTAGGAAATGCTGCGTTTCGGGTGGACAACAACACTACGTGTGACCATCTAGTCGATGCATCAACCAAAACCATGAAGTATTTAAATGGTCCACATGTTGGTTGGATTGGTCCACAAATATCACCAGGAATTCTCTCAAGGAATTGAGAAACTAATCTCGTAGGTTTCACATGGAGTGGCTTGAGATTCGTCTTCCCAATCGAGCAAGCTTGGCATAGGCTTTTCGGATTTATAACGAAATTCTTTCCTCCAAGAGGATGCCCATGTGATGCATTCATAGTGCGAAGCATCGTATTTTGACCCGGATGACCCAGCCGATCATGCCATAGCATAAAAGTCCTCTCATCAACTGGCGCTCGACGAATGATGAGATTACTCTTGATGTGTTGTATCGTAGTGAGATATAAACCACTTGAAAGACATTTCAACTTCTCCAAGATACGCTTTTGGCCGTACTGAGTGGAGGTAATGAAAAGATACTCGAAGCCATGTTCTCGAGCAGTTTCAACATGAAATCCGTTTTTTCGAATATCCTTAAACTCAGTAAGGTACGACTGGACCTTGGAGAATATAACGCCTCTGATACTTCAACGGGAGTACCATTGGACAACGAAAAACGGGCTTTGCCAAAACCTTGAACAAGGGTTGAGGGTCCCGAAATGGTTGTCACTGAGGTTACTTTAGGCGTATGGGAGATAAAATATGATTTATCTCTCAAGATAGTGTGAGTCGTTCCACTATCAACCAGACAATCCACTGCCCCGTGGTCCATGCCTATAAGTAAAAAAATTAAAGTTTGTCACACGTTTGAGGAAAGTGCTCGAAATAGAACTTTAATTTATCGAGAAAACAGAAAATACAAACCACCAAAAGTTTCATGACTTAAATCAAATATAGAGAGAAAATGGAGATTCATTCTTCCATTTCTGCTACAAAATCGGGGGTCTCAAGATTTAGATTTTCGTACTCGTTGACCAGATTTGCTTCGGCCCGGCGTCCCTTGTGATAGTTATCAACTTCTTGGGGGGTCGCCCTGCAAGTCCGTTGCATATGACCATAAGCACCACATTTGTAGCAGAGAGTAGGCGCTTGGCCTTCCACTCTCGCTTTGGGACGACTGGCCCGTTGGTTCTTACCATGAGACTGCCTAGGAGTCAAAGGTCCTTGGTTCTTGTTAGAACCTCGCTTTGGGTGGCGAGACTTAAACTCGCCTCTATTCCTTGGCTGGAACGACTGGCCCTTGTCTCGTTTCCACCGTGGATTTGGTCCACGGAGAGCGTTTGCATCAGGCATTGGAATTGCCTTTGTTCCAGCAGGACGAGAATTGTTGTTTCTCATTAAAATGAGACTATTCTTCTCGTCTAGTAAAAGCTGGGTGATGAGCTCGGGAAACTTGGTGAACTTAGACTGACGGTATTGCTTCTGGAGCAAGTTGTCAGTGGAAGGAAATGTGGTGTATGTTTTCTCCAATAGATCACTGTCGGTTAATATCTCACCGCAGTATTGAAGAAGTGATCGAATCCTGCAGACTTCATTGTTGTAATCAGTTACACTCTTGAAGTCTTGGAAACGTAGGTTTAACCAGTCATGGCACGCTTCAGGCAGCCATATGGTCTTCTGGTGGTCGAAGCGCTCTTTCAGAGAGTCCCATAGCGTCTTCGGCGAGGAGATTGAACTCCGCCTTCATGGCGTCAGATAAATGCCTGCGGAATAGAATCATCGCTTTGGCGTTCATTGAGCGAGTGACTTCCACTTCACGCTCTTCCTCATTATAAATGACGTCCAAGAGGCCCTGCGCATCTAGATGGTTCTGGATGTCTTGCGTCCAGTCCAAGTAGTTCTTGCCAGAGGCTTCAAGGATGGAAAAATCAATCTTGATCGACATTTTTCTACAACAGGAGAAAAAATCTTGATCAGTCAACATATAAAACGACAGGTTTATATGGATTTGGTTTGTATAAGCAACAACAAACAATCGTAAATAAAAACAACGATTTTGAAAAAAAACGATTTTGTTTAAAAATTATCTTATATCGATCGACGGGCCGATATAGAGAGGTCAATAAGTTTCTTACAAAAATGCATAATTATAAATACAATTTGAGCAAAAAATAATATTCGGTCAACCCCTTTCAGTATCTCTACGTGAATATGACCAGACAGAAAAATGAGGGAGGAGGGTCACCGGGGACCACTTAAAAACCAAGCCCCAAGTTCTTTCTGACATCATACCCAAATAGGTGAGCCTATTCGGAGAGACTTCTTAAATTTTTTTCAAATGTAAGAATAAATAACATTTTTCAAGAAATTCACGCTATTTGAGAACTGTGCAAAATAGGTGACAATTTAGTTCGTGCTCAAAACGAGCGTTGCCATTTGAAAAAAATTAGCCAAAAATTTATTTTTGGAAGGCCCAAATTTGGCGGTGCCAGAATTTGTTTATGTAGCCAAAACCATTTTTTCAAAATTTTTTGTTATTACGTTAAAAAAAACGTACAACATAAACAGACAATAACACACAAAAGAATTGGTGCCTAAGCAAGCGACACCAAAAAAATGTCAACTATTTTTTCGACGTCTAATGAAGCGACGCCAAAAAATAGCGAGAAAAAAATTACAATGTTTACTATCCATCTGTTACAATAATTCACTGAATAACATAAAGAAAAAAAATGCTACTGAGGTGCTTGTCGGGGCGCAGATGGCACTGAGGCGCTCGCCGGGGCGCTCCAAATCCATCATTACCAAAAAAAAGTTAGCATCTAAAATTTCTTTTTTCAACATGAAAATTTGCTATCAAAAAATTATTTCCTCAGAAATTAACTAACAAATATGTTTTTTTTCCAAAAAAAAAACTATTATGCTAAAGGCTAGATTATAGCAAAGTTAAAAATCATAAGCAAAATTTATTTTTGAATATTTTTATAAGATACATACAGTTTGATAAAATCTCAACTTGCATTGTTGCTACAATGCATGTTAATTCCTATTTTTTTTAACATCCATATACGGATTACTGCAATGCGTTTAACTAAATTTGAGTGCAGTCAAATATCTAGTTTACACAAGAATCATTAGTATATCAACTAGAATAATGCTACAGGGACATGAGCAAGAAAACCATAAAAGAAATATATTCTATGTCAAAAGGTTAAAGAAAAAGAAAGAAACAGCTTCTTTACCTAATTTTGTCAGAATATCTATTTTTCTAAGCCATTTACAGTGTGATCAAGAAAGGTTATTTTAAAGTTAGAATAGCGAGTTGCATTCAAATATAAAATCATCATCATCCAGCTTTAAAATGAGGAATAATAACAGAACATCAAAAACGTAGGTTCAATATGATTCACATCCACTTAATTAATGGCCAGGTATCAAATGGTAATCAGGAGTAGAGTGTTATCAAAATAGCACTAGAAAAACCATTCGAAATTCACAACAAAAATTCTGTCCTTACAGGATTCAAGCCTGAAATAAGACAGTCAGTACCAAGACATCTAACAATTGTGAAGTATTCTAACGAAGCACTTGTAGCTACTAATCTGTATTATGATAATTTTTACCTTTCTTAATTACCGTACGGTGGAAGAAAGTGAGAAAACGATTGCGGATACGCGGGATCGACGACGAGCGACGGGGTGTGTCACGCCCCGCTCCCGTAGGAGCGATCGTCCTCGCTAAGGCGTGATGCCGCACGGGTCTAGGTTGCGCTCGTACAAGGCTAAGTCCAGAAACGGCCGATTTGAGCTAGGCCACAGAGTCGCACAGAGTGTCCCCATTTGCAGCGGAAAGTAAATGAACACAAATTGAAGCGAATTCAACTCTTTATTGATATTCAAAAAGTTTACAAGCGGCGCTAGGCCGATATTACAAGTCGCTCAAGCTCTCTCTCTCTCTGAAACATAAAAGGCGTGCCAAGTGGCTTACAGGATGGAATGATTCATGGCGATGTTCCAATAGATTATGTCCTGTATATGGTGCTCCAGCTCCTTGCAATGCTCTAAGGCTCGAGAGATAGCTCCGCGCCTTAGCACGTTCGAGGGAAGCTCCGCACCCGCCGACGTTTTCTGCTTCCTGCAAGCAGACTGTGGTGTTATCAGTACATTGTTATGCACTGGTGGGGAGGCTAGCTCGCCCACAATGCTATCATTACCAAACACGTTCCATTCACTTTTGTGCATCTCTATCATTCATTATCTTTCTAATCTTGCCTTAGGATCAATTTCATGGCATATGTCATAACCTATCCCGTGTTGCCAAATTCAAGTGTCGCATGGAAATACATGCATGACTTACCCATACTTACCGTCCGGCCTTCCCTGTCCAACGTAAACCAAGTTAGTCAACAACTCATATGAAATAACTTAACGTAGTTCATGAAAGCATTTAATGTAAAGTGCGGGTCCTTGCCTCGGGTTCTAGCATGTCGTAGGCACGTTTTCTAACTCGTTTGCTCGAAGTACTCTTGATCGTTTTGTGTGTTATATTCAAGCCTATTCAGAAGGTGCTTTGTACAGTTAACTTAGACTACTTTGATTTCAATACAAGGACTTGCACGTGGATTGCCATCAGCAAAGCCCACTTAAATCTATATGCACCGGTCGCTGGCATCACAAGCCATTTGGACACTTCCAACCGTGGTATTTCTCAACTTAGCGTAGGGTGGACTGGCACACACCCCGTTAGTCTCTTGAAATACCTCAGCACTTACGTCCCCCGGGTGGCCAAGTCCGCACCCAGGCATGCCCGTAAGCCTCGACTTGGTTTCGCCTAGGCCGGCCACGATCCTTCCTTTGATCATGCCGTGGAATCCGTATCACCCGTGCACGGGTCCGTCCACGACCATTTCGTATTTTATCGTCATAGGCTAACCCTTAGCCACAATGCGTTATCGACCAGGTTGGCGTCCATGCAGCGCGGGTAGCGAGCCCCATTGCACGTGCCCGTCACACCTGTCGCTAACCATTTCTTTCCTTCTTATCTTTTATTTATTCTTTCTTTTCTTTCTTTCACTTGTCCATTCGTTCATTGGTTCATTTTCGTATTCATCCATTCGTTGATTCATTCATTCATTCGTTTATTCGTTCATTCTTTTATTTATACATTATGCAACTTTCCGTACGGGAGTCGCCTTGGCGACCCATCGGTCCCATAGTCTTTCAATGTTGCTAAATTCTACTCGGAACGACTATGTTGATAGTCTTTCCGTTTCATTGTTGTAAACCATTCGTTGTTTCATTGTTGAACGCATAAGGGACCTGAACGTAAGCTTGTGCCTTAGCACGAGCGTGGAGCGCGGTGCGAGAGTTCTCGTATTTTCCATGTACTTTTCCATATTCTATACAAACATACAAGATGGGATTAATTCCTTAGCTAGGTGCGTTGGGTCATTTATTAGCATGCGCGGTGTTATCGCCTAGCGATTTCAGTGATAGTGTCCGTATTATTATGTGTCTAGGCTAAGCAAAGACGGGTTCATCGGAGCCACCCACCTTAGCGATGTTCGCATCGGCCGAGCGATACTCCGAGCGCGCCTTTGAAAGTCTAAGTCTGGATTCATCTTTGACGGGCCAATGTAAGTCTTGCATCGATTCTTCATCAGGTCGATGCCAACTCTTCGGGTCGACGGCTCGTTTGAGTCGTTGCACTTGCCGTTTGAATCGGCGTTCCGCTAGGGCGGAGCGGGTCACTACATAATACACCACTCAAAACAAGTCTCGTCCTCGAGACTTCCTGAGTACAGGTCATCCTACCATTCCTTAACTCGCGTCGTCGTGTTTCTTAGGCAATCCCTATCGAACGGATCTATCGTTCTATGGCACCGAACTATACTCGATACCTTTCCAAGTTCTGTGTCGCATACGTTTGGTCGATTTTTATTGAATAACTCTTCATTCATTTTTGAGTTGATGGCACTTATTCAATTCAAGTGTTTCTTCGACTTGGTTGCTACTTTGAGGTATCATGGGACTGAAAGCGGACGCACGAGGTGCATTGAAATTCGTCAAATACGAAAGTCGTAGGCTGAGGCAACTCACTCATTCGTTCATGCGCATCTCAACACCCACTTGCAGCTGCATTCGAGTTCATCATATCGCTGAGTTTGGATCGTGCACGCATTCAAAGCGTCCTTCGAATATGTATATTTCAACCAAGCTTAGCGACTAGCGAAGTCGGACAAGCTACTCGTGATAGTTTCGATTTGTCGATCATTTTGCTAACTTTGATTTAAAACCGAACTCATGTGTGTATCACATATCGTTTATCTTGATCCTCGAGATGATTCGATTCGCTTCTCAAGCGCTCTTATCAACGAAATCAATACGATTTCTTCTTAGCGGAGTCGGCCAAGTCTAAGTAATTCCCTTCCGATTCGAGACCAAGTATTGCACTATCATCGAGTACGTCTTCCGACCAATGATTCAATTCGTTATTCCAACTTTACTTGTGCATCATCCATTCCTATCATTCCCATCATTTGGGGCCATTCTCGTTGTCGTTCACGCACACTTCTAATTTTCCGTCCTACTCTAAGTGTTGTTGCCCCAAGTCTATCATCCGTCCAGACGATACTCTAATATCAATCTCACAGGTTCAATCACTCGGTATAGGGTCGTCCGTCTATCCGCTAGGCTATTTCTTTTCGAGGCTAAGTCAATGTCAGGATTGGAATCACAGTTCCCCAACAATAATGCCAACACTGACCCCAATCCTAGGGTCAAACCAAAGTCTCGATAGTACGGGGGGTTTTCTACCCAAGCTCGCGTCACTCAGATTTCTAAACATCGAGCACGATCACCTATTCACATCAATGTATTCGTTGCGCATATTCGAATCCATTAAATCACCCAATCGACATACTTCATATATCCATTCTAACCAATTCCTGTATTCGATCACGAGGTCATCCAGCTCGACAATATGTTGCGCTCCAATCTCATGCGAGTTCGATTATCCATGGGGGTTCATGAATCACCATGCAACGCACCCGCGGAATAATCATCCTCATCGGAGCGTAACTCTTGTTTGAGTTTAGACTAACTCATTTTCGATACGCGGATTGGACCTACTCAATCCTCAAGTTCAATTCTTCAAGCACACAAATCCATTCTCGAGTCACCTTCGCGTCAAACCACAAATCAAAGCACACAAATTGTCACGCCAAGCTAGGTCAATCACCCCCGCTGTATGAATCACCATACCAGCGCTCACGCGGAGTGATCGTCCTAATCAGCGCGACGCATGTGCGAGACTGGAGTTGCGCTCGCATAAGACAAGAACGTCAACGTTGTGGTTATCGACGAAGCAAATCCAAACATTTTCATTCTTCATCCAAGCCAAGATCTCGATTCGATAGTCCGACCGTCATTCATTCAACCAGAAAATCCTCGAGCCACGTCTATATTTTCTTCGACACGTTTTAATATCCCGAGTATAGCATCGGTCGGAACAATGACATTTGCATGATCGTCATTCGCCGAGTCAGAGTACCTCTGAGTTATCGCATATCGATCTTTGATACGCCTCAATACCATCAACGATATGCGTAACCTGACGATCTTCCTTTGCAACCAATTTCGAGTCGTGCGACTGATGCTATTGTCCGAACTGGATATACCACAATTTTCTCGATATTTAAGATCAAGTTCGATCGCTATTCCTCAAGCTCGTTTCAAGATCGTTGTTCAAAACTCAAGTCACCTTTTGTCACCCTCACTTTTTTCAGTTAGGGGTAAAATGGTAATTTTTTATTTTATAATATTTTTGGGAATTTTATTTCATGAATATTATTATTTAATTATTATAGGAGTCGGGTTCGAATTTCATCGCATTCCGAGTTAATTCGGGACCCCGGTGAATTTCGACTTGAGCTGTAATTAGCCTGTTAGCTAACCATGGCCCACCACACTAAACTTTAGGGTTTAAGAGTTTGGACTAGTCCCCAATGAGTAATTTAGTTTAATTATGATTTTTAATTAATTTTAGCATTTTTCTAAAACCCATTTGGATTTAAATTAACATTAGGCTAGTGTAGGGGCAAACTTGTAATTACAAGTGCCCCTACCTTTGACCACCATGGCTGGTCATATAGGCCACCTATAGCCCCCTCTCTCTTTCCTTCACCACCAAGCAACTTCTCCATCTCCATTTCTTTCTTTCTTCCAAGCTTTTCTCAAGAGAGAACCCATTTGTTAGGTATGTTTTTAACTCTTCATTAGTTTCTCTTTTGCATTCATGTCCCACACAATAAATGGAGAGGAGCTCCTTCTCTACCATTTGCCCACAAATTTGTAGGTTTTTCCTAGAAAAATAGGTTGATAATTTATTAGGATTTAATCTTTTGAGAGTGGTATATATATATATATATATATATTATATATATATATATATATATATATATATATATATATATATATATATATATATATATATATATATATACCATCATCCCCATGACACAATATCACCCTCCTCTACACACACACGAATACATATATAAATACACACACATAAATACACATGTATATATATATATATATATATATATATATATATATATATATATTATATATATATATATATATATATATATATATATATATATATATATATATATATATATATGGATATGTATATATATATATATAGTTATATGAGTGTATTTATATATATACATGGATGTGTGTATATGGATGTGTGTGTGTTATATATATATATTTGGAGGGATGGATAGATATCTAGATAGATTATTTATAGATATCTAGTTATATATATATATCTATATATATATATATATATATATATATATATATATATATATATATATATATATATATATATATATATATATATATATATATACATATAGATATATATACATATAGTATATATATATATATATATATATATATATATATATAGATATATATATATATATATATATATATATATATATATATATATATATATATATATATATATATATATATATATATATATATATATAGATATATATACTATAGATATATATAGATATATATATATATATATATATATATATATATATATATATATATATATATATATATATGAAGTGTATATATATAGGAAAGTAGTAGGAGATGAAGAAGAAGATGAAACCCAGCAGTAGCAGCAGCAGGATCAGACCTGGCTGCTGCCAGGTCTGAATCCCCCCCCCCCCCCCCCCCCCCATTTTGGGCTTTTAAAGCCTATTTACCCCCTTTTCTTCACCTATGTATATAGGTATACATATAGATATATATATATATATATATATATATATATATATGTATTATATATGGTTAGAATCGTAGAGAAGAGTAGAAGAAGATTATGGAATGAGAAGTTAGAAAAGGATTTGAGGTTGGGAGGAAAGATTGAAAGAAGTTGGAAGAATAGGAAAAAGGCTAGAATAGAAAAGGGGAAAAACCGAGTTAGAGGGCGAAACGGAGTTCGGAGTATCCGATTGAGTTGAAACTTGGCGTGGGGCATGAATACGTGATTTAGATTTTGCGGGTAGGCTTCGGGTAGAATTCGGGGTTGTAGGGCGCCCATATCGCGCCGTATCGGTGCGTATCTTGAAATATTCAGGATTTTGACAACGGGCCGTATCATGGACCGAATGTCCACGTTACCTAGGTATTTTGGTAGATATTATATGTATAGGCTAGTATCATACTACTCTAGGGAGATCGGATCAAAATATCAAGCGTAGGTAGGCTAACTGGATAGTTGCCGAAGCTAGAATTTTACCCTTTTTAAGGGTAAAATAGGATATTGGCCTACGGCCAAGATATGAGTTTCGAAGTCCAAGATGGACTTGGATATGGGTTGTAGAGGTTGGTAATAGTTAGAAATAGTCACCTAGACCTAGTCTTGGCCCCGGTTGACCACGGTTGACTTTTTGGACCAAAAGTCAACTATGGGTCAACGCTTTACCCAAATTAGTTCCGATTTCCATTAGACTTGTGTAGTTGACCAAAAGTCAACTATTAGTCACCATTTACCTAGGGTTGACCAGGGTTGACCTAGAGTTGACCAGAGTTGACCAGAGTTGACCAGTTGACCAAAAGTCAACTGTAGGCCAATTCTTGATCCCGTTTGACTTTCTTCGACTTGTTTTGACCCGTGATGCCTGGTATGACCTAGGATTGACTTGGTTAGGCTTAGATTGACTTGATATAACTTGATTTGACCTAGATTGACTTGACAGGACTTAGTGTGACTCAGTGAGACCTAGTTTGACCTAGATTGTATATCATTCATTGTAAATCATTCCTAAACTTGTTTAGACCTAAATTAACTTACAGTATCTCATATTTAGGTCTTCTGATACCGCTCTGAGCATTGATATACCATACAGCTCAGGACAGCAGGCGAGTACATTCACTGATAGTTTTTATTGTCTTGATATCTGCTATATCCGATTCAGTTGTAGTGTCTTACTTGATTCCTGACACGATGGTTCACGGACTAGTATATGTCGGATCCTGTCATGAGATGTTGTTCCCGGGTTACTTGGTATATTGGTACATGACTCGACTTGTTACTTGTACTTGTATAGACATGGACTTGGGAGTGGGCTGATCACCTGCTTTTGAATCCCGTGTCATGACGTGTTATGTCCGGATCCTTTATACTATTCGGAGATGGGGAATTATTAGTGGTTGTGTGATCAAATTCCTACATTGTTCTACTGTATACATTGTTCATAGCTATACCCTCGCCTCACGACGGGTAAAGCCTGACCCTACATCGTTCATAGCTTTCCATGGTGACCGGCCTTACCGTTCTATTGTACTCATTGTTCATAGCCGGTCGGATGGAAAGCCTGATCATGTTTCCCAAGCCGATCACATAACGCTCTAATAATTCAAATCATATTTTATATTTACTTTATCTTATCGTATATCCTGCTCTGTTCTACATTCAGTATTTTCTCACCATGCCATGATATACAGTTACTCACATGCTCTACTTGCCTTTACATTGTACCTTGATTGGAGACTAAGTTCTGCTCGGGAGAAGAGTTACAACCCCGGTCCTTGTTTGGTTTAAGGGTTGTAACTTGACTTCCGAACGGTTCTCAAGTTTTTATATATCTTTGTCTTGTAGTTCATTATACTGTCTCTTATAGAATTTGTCAATTCACATGGAACTGCTGTTAGTGTTTGTAGTTGCTCATTTTTCTGACAGGATACCGTTATGATATATTACAGATGACTCTGAGGCGGACTGCTCGACCTATTATGGGCTCGAGTCAGATGGAGTAGCCTTAGATCGTGGCCTTATAGTAGAGCTACTAGATTTTGTACTTCCAGAGTAGTGTAGGTTAGCTAGGTTTGACTGGACTGCGATCCAGCTAGCTTATTAGAATGTAGTTCTATATTCTATTTTGATACCCTGTGATGTATATATCTGGGCTTGTATTGGACTCTGCACTTATTTACTCTTTCATCTATCATATGTCTTTCCTCTGAGCTATCTACCTTAGTTTTATTCTGTGATTGAGACTGTATTGTTATGTCACCTCCATTCGGAGAGTATATACTGTACAGGTACATTTTAACTGTTAGTCGTAGGCATTTACAGACCCTATATACAGCGTTCTACCGCCGATACTGCGGCGTAGGCTGGACGTAACCACGTGCTCGTACCCCTCTTCAGGGTGCGGGTCGTGACACATTTTTGTGGTGGCCCACACAGGTCCGGTGTCGCAATTAGTACGATCTCGTAATGGTGCTCGACTTAGAGTACTAATTACGAGCCTGCGATTAGGACGTAGGACCAAGGATATGATAGGAGTTTCTCAATCACACCTAGAAAAATTTTCCGATCTTTGATTATCATGATTACTCTCCTTGTATTAAATTAACTATCCTTCTTTGATAATCTACTCATGTGCCATATTGATCTCTTTGTTTCAATTCGTCTCCAGGATGACGAAGACGCACCCGCAGGCCACTGGATCGAGTAGTTTGCCTGAGAGATCTGATCAGGCAGAGGAGGAGGTTCATGAGACTGCCCCCAGTGATTCTACTATTCCAGAGACCCAGACAGTTGCACAGGGAGGTCTACCACCTCCACCCCAGAGGGTTACGACCGTTCTTCCAGAGATACAGCCGCCACCACCACCGATACCGACGGATACACATCACATGTTCCTTCTTCTTCAGCAGATGATGGAGACGCAGTGGGCCCAGGCAGAGGCGTCGCAGCGCCAATCGGAGGCGTCACACCGACAGATCGAGATGCTGAGGCAGAGTATGGAGAACTCGCATCAGCTTGCCCTAGCAGCAGTAGAGAGAGTAGCACCGGGTACGGTGCAGGGCCCTACTGGCCAGCAGCCGTACCAGCAGCAGTCCAGGCCGGGGACAGTATTGGACTTCAGGAAGATGAGCTCCAGGGACTTCACAGGCACGGAGGGCATCCTCTATGCAGACGACTGGCTAGAGGATGTACAGCGGAGCATGGAGCTGGCAGAGCTTCCTAGAGCGCTTTGGGTTTCGGCCGCAGCCAGCCGATTCTTCGACATTGCGCTGACATGGTACCGCACGGATCCTCGTGCGTCGATGAGAGGGCTGACTTGGGAGAACTTCCGGAGGCTCTTCAAGGAGAAGTTCTTCCCGGACGTGGCTCTTACAGCATTGGAGGGCCAGTTCGTGGGTCTAGTTCAGGGAAACTCGTCGGTGGACGAGTATACAGCTGAGTTCTTCCGTCTTAGCAGGTTTGCTCCCGATATGATCCAGGATGAGGGACAAAAGGCTCGTAAGTTCCGCAGGGGACTTATTCATGCAGTGCGCACCCGCACCTCAGGTCGCCGTGACGCGACGTTCGATCAGATATTGATGGACGCGCAGATCGCAGAGGAGGACTTCGACCTCAAGCCGAAGAGGAGCGGAGATACTATGGGGGCGAGTTCCAGTGCGGGACCGGCCAAGCACCCCCACATTCAGCAGCAGCAGCAGAGGCCGTTTCAGCAGCAGCCTCTGTTGCAGATTCAGCAGGCACCAGCGCGTGCCCAGCAGCACCAGGGACAGGGCCAGAGGCAGGCCATCCAGTGTGCCTTCTGCAAGAAGATGGGGCACACCCGAGAGGATTGTAGGATAAAACAGGGAGTTTGTTTATTCTGTGGAGCTCCAGACCACCAGGTGAAGAACTGTGCTGCCCGTGCAGCCAGACAGGCAGGCCAGGACGGAGTGCAGCAGGCTAGAGGAGGCCAGCAAGGGCGTGCTTTCGCCATGACAGTTGAGCCCACTCAGGCAGTAGCAGAGCAGATAGCAGGTTCCAATATTTCGATCTCCTTTCCGCATTTGCCTTTTTATAAACTGTCTTGAAATTCGATTATATCTGTTCTTTGATCGTTGGATGAAAATTGTTCTTGTGATGTGGTTTTCTTCTGAGATAAGTCGTATGGGCTAGGTCGCCTCGATTATGAGATTTTAGAATACTCTAGGGTCATGCTAGCAGGCATAGTGAGGACATATAGTCGAATTATGGTCGTATTTCTTGGGTGTGGAAATTTAAGGTTTTCGCGGCCAAGCTAGCGACAATGCAAAAATTTTAAATACCATAATTCTAGAGGTATGTACCTTAGTCGAGGACTCTGTGAGTATCGTAGCCTTGCTCACTGGCATGACGGAGATTCTGAGTATCATGATGATTGGACAGACGTATACGATTATCGAACTGCATGATTTTTCTGTGTTTACTTGTTTTAATTTTTGGAGGATGAATTCTTTTAATGTGGATAGACTTATAGCACCCAGTTCCTAGTTGAGAGTAATTTTAAATTTTATCATTTTAGTCATTTAATTCATGCTTTGATTTTTGAGATTTTAAACCATTTTAAATTTTAAGCCATGACTTGTGATTTTGATAATTTACTATTGTTTGGTTTTAATTTCGAGGACGAAATTTTTTTAAGGTTGATAGACTTGTCACCCTCACTTTTTCCAGTTAGGGGTAAAATGGTAATTTTTTATTTTATAATATTTTTGGGAATTTTATTTCATGAATATTATTATTTAATTATTATAGGAGTCGGGTTCGAATTTCATCGCATTTCGAGTTAATTCGGGACCCCGGTGAATTTCGACTTGAGCTGTAATTAGCCTGTTAGCTAACCATGGCCCACCACACTAAACTTTAGGGTTTAAGAGTTTGGACTAGTCCCCCATGAGTAATTTAGTTTAATTATGATTTTTAATTAATTTTAGCATTTTTCTAAAACCCATTTGGATTTAAATTAACATTAGGCTAGTGTAGGGGCAAACTTGTAATTACAAGTGCCCCTACCTTTGACCACCATGGCTGGTCATATAGGCCACCTATAGCCCCCTCTCTCTTTCCTTCACCACCAAGCAACTTCTCCATCTCCATTTCTTTCTTTCTTCCAAGCTTTTCTCAAGAGAGAACCCCTTTGTTAGGTATGTTTTTAACTCTTCATTAGTTTCTCTTTTGCATTCATGTCCCACACAATAAATGGAGAGGAGCTCCTTCTCTATCATTTGCCCACAAATTTGTAGGTTTTTCCTAGAAAAATAGGTTGATAATTTATTAGGATTTAATCTTTTGAGAGTGGTATATATATATATATATATATATATATATATATATATATATATATATATATATATATATATATATATATACATGTGTATTTATGTGTGTGTATTTATATATGTATTCGTGTGTGTGTAGAGGAGGGTGATATTGTGTCATGGGGATGATGGTGTTGAGAGAGTGGTGTGTGTGTGTGTTTGTGTTGTGTGAGGATGTGTGTGTGTGTTTATATATATATATATATATATATATATATATATATATATATATATATATATATATATATATATATATATATGGATATGTATATATATATATATATATATATATATATAGTTATATGAGTGTATTTATATATATACATGGATGTGTGTATATGGATGTGTGTGTGTTATATATATATTTGGAGGGATGGATAGATATCTAGATAGATTATTTATAGATATCTAGTTATATATATATATAGATAGATATATATATATATATATATAGAAAAAAAAAAAATATATATATAGATATATATACATATAGATATATATATATATGAAGTGTATATATATGGGAAAGTAGTAGGAGATGAAGAAGAAGATGAAACCCAGCAGTAGCAGCAGCAGGATCAGACCTGGCTGCTGCCAGGTCTGAATCCCCCCCCCCCCCCCCCATTTTGGGCTTTTAAAGCCTATTTACCCCCTTTTCTTCACCTATGTATATAGGTATACATATAGATATATATATATATATGTATTATATATGGTTAGAATCGTAGAGAAGAGTAGAAGAAGATTATGGAATGAGAAGTTAGAAAAGGATTTGAGGTTGGGAGGAAAGATTGAAAGAAGTTGGAAGAATAGGAAAAAGGCTAGAATAGAAAAGGGGAAAAATCGAGTTAGAGGGCGAAACGGAGTTCGGAGTATCCGATTGAGTTGAAACTTGGCGTGGGACAAGAATACGTGATTTAGATTTTGCGGGTAGGCTTTCGGGTGGAATTCGGGGTTGTAGGGCGCCCGTATCGCGCCGTATCGGTGCGTATCTTGAAATATTCAAGATTTTGACAACGGGCCGTATCATGGACCGAATGTCCACGTTACCTAGGTATTTTGGTAGATATTATATGTATAGGCTAGTATCATACTACCCTAGGGAGATCGGGTCAAAATATCAAGCGTAGGTAGGCTAACTGGATAGTTGCCGAAGCTAGAATTTTACCCTTTTTAAGGGTAAAATAGGATATTGGCCTACGGCCAAGATATGAGTTTCGAAGTCCAAGATGGACTTGGATATGGGTTGTAGAGGTTGGTAATAGTTAGAAATAGTCACCTAGACCTAGTCTTGGCCCCGGTTGACCACGGTTGACTTTTTGGACCAAAAGTCAACTATGGGTCAACGCTTTACCCAAATTAGTTCCGATATCCATTAGACTTGTGTAGTTGACCAAAAGTCAACTATTAGTCACCATTTACCTAGGGTTGACCAGGGTTGACCTAGAGTTGACCAGAGTTGACCAGTTGACCAAAAGTCAACTGTAGGCCAACTCTTGATCCCGTTTGACTTTCTTCGACTTGTTTTGACCCGTGATGCCTGGTATGACCTAGGATTGACTTGGTTAGGCTTAGATTGACTTGATATAACTTAATTTGACCTAGATTGACTTGACAGGACTTAGTGTGACTCAGTGAGACCTAGTTTGACCTAGATTGCATATCATTCATTGTAAATCATTCCTAAACTTGTTTAGACCTAAATTAACTTACAGTATCTCATATTTAGGTCTTCTGATACCGCTCTGAGCATTGATATACCATACAGCTCAGGACAGCAGGCGAGTACATTCACTGATAGTTTTTATTGTCTTGATATCTGCTATATCCGATTCAGTTGTAGTGTCTTACTTGATTCCTGACACGATGGTTCACGGACTAGTATATGTCAGATCCTGTCATGAGATGTTGTTCCCGGGTTACTTGGTATATTGGTACATGACTCGACTTGTTACTTGTACTTGTATAGACATGGACTTGGGAGTGGGCTGATCACCTGCTTTTGAATCCCGTGTCATGACGTGTTATGTCCGGATCCTTTATACTATTCGGGGATGGAGAATTATTAGTGGTTGTGTGATCAAATTCCCACATTGTTCTACTATATACATTGTTCATAGCTATACCCTCGCCTCACGACGGGTAAAGCCTGACCCTACATCGTTCATAGCTTTCCATGGTGACCGGCCTTACCGTTCTATTGTACTCATTGTTCATAGCCGGTCGGATGGAAAGCCTGATCATGTTTCCCAAGCCGATCACATAACGCTCTAATAATTCAAATCACATTTTATATTTACTTTATCTTATCGTATATCCTGCTCTGTTCTACATTCAGTATTTTCTCACCATGCCATGATATACAGTTACTCACATGCTCTACTTGCCTTTACATTGTACCTTGATTGGAGACTAAGTTCTGTTCGGGAGAAGAGTTACAACCCCGGTCCTTGTTTGGTTTAAGGGTTGTAACTCGGCTTCCGAACGGTTCTCAAGTTTTCATATATCTTTGTCTTGTAGTTCATTATACTGTCTCTTATAGAATTTGTCAATTCACATGGAACTGCTGTTAGTATTTGTACTTGCTCGTTTTCCTGACAGGATACCGTTATGATATATTACAGATGACTCTGAGGCGGACTGCTCGACCTATTATGGGCTCGAGTCAGATGGAGTAGCCTTAGATCGTGGCCTTATAGTAGAGCCACTAGATTTTGTACTTCCAGAGTAGTGTAGGTTAGCTAGGTTTGACTGGACTGCGATCCAGCTAGCTTATCAGAATGTAGTTCTATATTCTATTTTGATACCCTGTGATGTATATATCTGGGCTTGTATTGGACTCTGCACTTATTTACTCTTTCATCTATCATATGTCTTTCCTTTGAGCTATCTACCTTAGTTTTATTCTGTGATTGAGACTGTATTGTTATGTCACCTCCATTCGGAGAGTATATACTGTACAGGTACATTTTAACTGTTAGTCGTAGGCATTTACAGACCCTATATACAGCGTTCTACCGCCGATACTGCGGCGTAGGCTGGACGTAACCACGTGCTCGTGCCCCTCTTCAGGGTGCGGGTCGTGACACCTTTCATTTGAATCAATCCAAAATCGTACGCGCGATCATCTAAGTTTCCTCGATCACGACCATTCATTTTCATTCATTGTTCCGAATCATTTTCTAACTCGCGTTGTCCAATGACAAGTTGTCCAGCGACATCTCATTTGGGACTTTTGAAGTCACGACCAACTAAGCGTGACACGTTCTAAGGCTTTGTGCGATCGCATTGCTTGCCGACATACTCGTACGATCCGTAAATCCTTTAGTCTCGCTCGAACAATTTCTATGACGTCCTTACACCACTCAGGGTTCGAGCCACTCGACTAGTCGTCGACACTCATTCTTATTCTTCTCCGAACCTATCACATATACCACTCGGATTCAAGCCATACGATCTAGTCCTCAATCACGTTCGCGTTATGCGCTAAGATATCCTTCAGATTCGTTCGACGAATCTCTAGCGTAATCGTATCACGTCGCCTCGACGTGCTAAGTCGTTCGCACTAATCCTCAAAATCCAATAAATCTTCCGTGCACGCCTAAGCATTAGTTTGATAGCGTTTCTATCGATATACACTCTAAGTGTATCTCCGTTCTCGATCGAGCGATACTTGATATCGCTCGCAACCCGATTGTACCCAAAAGTCGAGGTGCGCGACACGCGGCACAACTTAGCCAGAAGGCCGTGTGCATAGCTATCCTGTGCGGACTATATTCGAGTTTGCACGCTCACTTATTCTCGTTCGAGCGATAACCGATCTCGTTCGCATCTCGTTTGTATCGGAAGGTCTAGGTGCGCGATACTCCACACAACTTAGCCAAAAGGCTGCGTGCATAATCATCCTGTTTGAACTATACTCTGGTCTCGTATATTTCGTTTGCTATTGTCAGCGTAAGCTTATTCAAGCACGCACTGCGTTTGCTAACTCTTAGCATCGGTTCCTTCCAACTCAAGTTCGTCGTGGTGGCACAAAGGCCTTCGCCTATCGATCCCATCCAACCGAGTACCCGTACGAGCTTTTGAAAATATTAGACTTATTGTATGGAACATCCCAAGGCACAACGAGAGAGAGCGTATACTTCTTTTGTTTCAACGAGCTTTCAAAACTGAGAAATCGACGTGAAGTCCAAGGACGTAAAGCCGTGCTCTGATACCAATCTGTCACGCCCCGCTCCCGTAGGAGCGATCGTCCTCGCTAAGGCGTGATGCCGCACGGGCCTAGGTTGCGCCCGTGCAAGGCTAAGTCCAGAAACGGCCGATTTGAGCTAGGCCACAGAGTCGCACAGAGTGTCCCCATTTGTTACGACCCGCACCCTAGAGTTAGGACACGAGAACGTAACAACGCCCAGCCTACGCCGCAGTGTCGGCGGTAGAACGCTGTCCTAGGTCTCAATGCATCTAACAGTATAAGACTAAACAGTTTATACTCCCCGAATGGGGGTGACATAGCAGAATGTAAACTCAATCATATCTAAGGTAGAGCATAAAAGAAGATAGATAAAACATGAAATCGAAAAGAGATACAACAGATAGAAGTCTAAGTGTCTAAGATACAAACTCAGAGTACATCTCAAAACTCAAATACAGTAATCCATAAATACAACTCAAGATGACTGAAAATAAACTATAAGCAAAAATCCTAGCTATCTATGCAACCTCTACTGTCTCCTCTAGGCTAGCAGGCAACCTCCAGGCTATCTGTAAAATTTATCAACGGGTCCAGTCAGAACTGGAGCGAGCACAGTACGTCTCAACAGATCATAGCAGGTTAGAAAATATAATCATGCAGTAAAGTAAGATACAGGATCTGAAGGAAATACGGTATGTAAACAGAGAAAGAGAACTGTAATAGAAATATCTACTATAAGTAGAGAGCTAACAATGGCTAGTGAGTCAGAGTACAATATAAACATGTGAATGGCATAGGAGATTCTGGAAACTATACTATAGAGTGATTCTGGGAACTGCACTACTTGGATATTATTCACATGTTTACTTCTACTCCCCCGTACCCCCAATCAATACACAAGGATCCAACCAGGTTATGTTATGATTCCATACAAAGGCCCACAAGGGATGATACATGGATAGCCCATAAATGGGTGATTCTGGGAATGCCCACAATGGGATGATTTTGGGAATGCCCATAAATGGGTGATTCTGGGAAGACTCTGTGATCATGAGAGTACATGTCACAAGTGATCGAAGAACCGTGAAGCATAGTGATACACCATGTAAGTGAAACGCACAGAACATGTAGTATACGATGCTCCCTAAGGGGATACATCTCAAGAAAGGATCCATATAGTACTAATCCGTGTTACCAACGTGACAGCATCAAGTATAGTAATCTAAAGCAGGAAAATAATTCTAACAGGATATGAAATGATCAGAGAATGTACTCGCCTGATATCTGAATGTCCAAGGTAAAGATACTGTCCGAGGAGAGGTGTCTGGCTCCTAATTAGAACAGCACAAGTCACAACATGTCCAGAAGGGTAATATAAAGCACTACAATGCATTCTACATGAATCTAGGTCAAACTAGGCCAAAGTCAACCCTTGGTCAACTCTGGTCAACTGCACTAGTCAAACTAGGTCAAACTAGGTCATATCCTAACCCAGCAAGTCTTACTAGGCCTAACCAAGACTATCCTAGCAAGCACACATCAATACAAGGCTATACAAGCCAACATACACCCAACTCTATATAACATGCAATTATTCAATACTCAAACAAGCAAGAATTCACATTGGATATACACTAGGTAATCTATTACTTTAAGCTATATATGTCTACACATATATACACATGCATATATTGGTATTCAATATTAGGTCTATAATCATGGCATTTCAAATGGTTATATAAACTTATATATTACAACACAATATGCTAACATATATATAATATACATACATAGCTAAGTTAACTATATTCATAAATACTTATTTAAGAGGCTATGTGTGTGTATGTGAACATGGCAAAGGGGCAAGTAAGGGTTAAATGGGCATACATAGTGTATACATATCAAAGAGTGTCAAAGTGTAAGTGAACAAAGTGTCAAGTGTGATAGTGTCAACATAGTGTAAGGGGTACATGAGGTAATATAGGATTTGTGTTAACATAGAATATTACATCTCATTAACTTGTATATTGCATACATTACATCTATTATTACATTACATTCATGCTTGCATTCATGATCATCATTCATTTATTCTCTTGCACTACTATATGCACCATACATTACATACTATGGAACCTACATATTCATTACAAGCCATACTTATACATACTTACATTAGATAGAATACTTATACCTCATACATCATTTATTTAACTATTTACTCATGCTTGCATTCTCTATTTAATTACATACATTAACATGGGTTAAAATCAAATAGAACATTATATTACACACAAGGGTGCACAAAATGCATATGCCGAATAGTAACTCCTACTAATAATCAATACTGTACCATCTCAGCATGAATTAAAATCTAGGATTAAAGTATGTTATAGATCTATGTGTTAGCTTTCCGAAACTTCAAACGGATCGCGTTTTCGTTTCCGGAAACTCCCGAAATCGCAAAAACACCGAGAACACGTTTGTCCTTCGTACAGCTGACACTCAAATAATTCTCTAGAAAGTTACAGAAAGAATTAGGCCTATTAATATATGTTTTTGGAAAGCTAACTTCAATACGCTTCTTTTAAAAAAAATGGGAGATTAAATCGAACTTTGAGCTAGAAGTTATGACATTTCTAAGTTAGGACTGAAATTAAAAACGTGGATAAAAATCATGACGGATTTGGGTAGTTTGAGACAAAAGAACACAAGTATATAACATAATATATCAAGAACTCACTCTCTACACTAATATATATATATGAGACACTATAGAACATATCTCCAATACAAAAATATGAGATTAAACATGTAATAATTCATTCATACATAACAACAACACATAGTGTGTCCAAATTCGAAATTTTCCCACATAGACGCAACCACAACACAAAGGACACTCCTATGACCTCCAAATGGACACGAAATGGACACAAATGGAGATACAACCATGGGGGTCATTCCTATGGGTTTAAAATAGACCTATATGCATGAGAAAATGAAAAGGAGAAGGAATTTATACCTCCCGGTAGATTGAATCGAAGAAAAGCTTTTCTGGAGCGACACCGACACGTAGAGATTCCAAAAGGATACGAACGAGCTCCGAATCCTCCCAAACTTGGGTAGCTTCCTCCTTGGTTAGAATGGAGAAGGAAAGAAGAAGATTTGCTGGCGAAATGAAAGGATTTGGTGGAGAAATTGCTAGGAATTGCTCTCTAGGAATTTGGGAAAGAACAAGAGAGAGAGAGTATGGATGAGAATAATGAAATAAACTTGAGCCTATCCTCTCCCAAAGTGGCTGGCCATATGGGACTATTTGTCCTATTATGGTAAGGTCCAAAATGCCCCCACTAACCTATTCTATGAGTATTAGGAAAGGGCTAATTGGTTGGGGCTAAATTAGTCATTCTAAAGTCTCTAATCACACTAACCTTATCCATAATAATTAGTCTAACCTCTAAATAAAATATTTTTATCATGTGAACTAAAATTAATATCATGTGGGCCATGCCTAACTAGTGTGTGAGTTCCACTAGAGTCAAACTACCCCCGGGTCCCCGTTTCAAGTCGGATTGAGTTAAAATTCGAACCCGACTCAAATAACCCCAAAACAATATCATAAATTATAAAATAATATCAAAATAATTCAAAGAGGTCAAATGAAAAAATATCCTTAGGCCAAAAATGATATTAAAATATCATAATCACATGGTTAGGCTTTAGGTCAAACAGTCTCTAGGATTTCACTAGCAAAACGTCAAAACCACAAGTCATTGATTTAAATAATTTTAAAATGATTTAAAATCACCAAAAATCATATCATGAATTAAATATCATTATTAAAATAATTATAAATACGAAATTTCAAAATTATCCTCATTTGGGAAACTGGGTGCTACAACTCTACCCACCTTAGAAAAATTTCGTCCTCGAAATTTAAGATCGATAGTACTCCTTCTAGGGCCTCTAACCTACCCAATATCTAAGGTAACACTTCCTAACACTGGAATAATAAACGGACATCTAAAAAGTGTCAATCTAGGAATACCTCCAATACTGCTCTGCTGTACGGCGGTAATGGAACTTCAATAAAATATGGACTGGAACCTATATCCAAGGGACTGGACCTATTTTAAAGTGGTCTTAACTAAGGATGAAAATAAACTGATCATAGGCTATAGGTATGCTCAAACTATTATCTTCCTATTAACCATCTATTAATACATTCTATTACCATAGGAACAATGCATTACTAAGACATATAGGCCCCTATCTCTCATAACACATTTATACTCACCAAAAGACTAGTACATCCTATCAAGGCTGATACTATAATCTCTCATAAATCTCATAAGCTACATGTTTAGAGACACACATCCCCATATCAAGGACTAACCTATATATATCTACAACTGATACTAATGGGGTGACGTCCCTATTTCCCAACAATCATGGTCTAAATTTTTTTTTTATCTAAATCATGCAATTTGAAGGAATAGTATACAAGGTCAGGGCATACCGTAGCAGTTGGAAGTCTCACCTAGGTGCACTGGTCATTCTAGGTTAAAACAGTACTATGGTATCAACACACAAACAATCTAGGGTGTCCTAATTGGGAAGGTAAGGGAACAACAATCATCAAGGTTGTAGGACTATCTACCATCCTATATAAAAATTGGTCATTAACAAGCAACTAAGAAATTATTAAAAGGTTACTATTCCATAAAATGGTAAAAATCAAAAATTTAGGCACAACAAATCACAAATAGATTTTTGTCTTGACACGATCTAAGTTGATCAATTTCGGGATAAAACGAGATTTGGGCAAGAAGGGAAATCAATGAAATCAAAGTATGAGCACGAGCATCCAATGATGGAGGTTCAGGTCATGATTAAATTTAATTCGACTGAGTACAAATACGAGGTTCATAGGCGATGAAAAGAATTCAAGGAGAATTATCAAGGCTGTCGCGAATGAGACTCTAGGGTCAAGTTTAACTATGTCTCCATTCTCGTAGATTGATACATGAAAAAGCGAACCAAAGTGCAATAGGTTGATCAGACCATCATGTACCGGTTCTGATTAGACAATATGTTAGTGGGTGGCCACCCAATAAAATATGTCATGACCAAGCTCGAAAATAGATAAGCTTGCAAAACTAAGGCTAATTTAGCAGCACAAGATATAAGGGTGGTAATGATGAAAGGAATTACATAGTCCAAGTTTCTTAACCAACGGGTCAAGTAATCAGATAAGGTACAAGGTTAAGCATCTAAGGAAACAAACAGAACACCATCACATGTCGGGTCGAAAGAATTGAGTCAAGGCTGGATTTCTAATTAAAATAAGAAGAAATTTAGTATAATGGTAGAGGTTATAGTTTAGCCAGTTGACCAAAAAATTATATCAAGAAAATAGAGTACAAGAAAATGGGTTTTAGTGGGACATGATATACCTACACGAAGGTGAGCTCGTCTAGGTCTTGCATATAAGATTTGTTGGAGGCTAACAGCTAGTATTACATTTCGAATATCAAAGTCACGATAAGGAACGTCAAGGATCTCAATTAGAAAGTGGGAGTTCAAGAGGTGGTAATTAATGCACAAAAATAATGAAGATCGAGTTAGTCATCTGCTTCTGATACTCTTAAGTTCATCTGGTCATAACTTGCCAATCATATCTTTACCTCACCAGTCTCCATATGAAAATTTAACCTTTACTTAAACCCTTACCATGACTACCGTAGGCAATTCCCAATTTCCAAACATCACTCTTGAAGCACAGCCCTCACATTTAGGAATCAACATTAACCATTTATTTAAATTTCCAAGTTCTTTCACCTTGTCTTAAATTTGACCCAAAACCTCTAAATCCCGTTTACGAATTCCTTGAACTTGTTCAAATTGTTCTCCTCGTATTATTTAATTTAAATCTCTAGGCCTTACAAAACTTATCTTCCATCATAAAATCAACTTCCGTATTTTCTTTAACATATACCCTTGAATATTATTCTCCTAAAAATATTTCACAACAATCTCTAAACTTCCATAACTTTGTGTTCTCTCTATCCCTAGTCATTTCCTCGCAACATCTTGTTTAATATCCTTATTAAACACAATTAACTTCTCTTTTCTATTACTAACCTTCTACATAGCCTCAGAGTAAAAGTTTTCCCCAGAATCAATAACCAAGATTTTCTAAGTTCTCAAAACTAGGTTGACCTCTGATATCCTCATTAGTTTTGAATACACCTATAAACTATCTCATAACCCCAAAATTTCTCTAAATGTAATTGTTTCCAGATTGGCAGTATACATCTCTTTATTCTATTCGAGACCTTTACCACATTTCTATCTCAAGTTTCCATATGGAACACTCCACATTTGATTTCCTTTAGATCATCATAAAATAACCAGTTACGTCTTCTCTGAGCTACATAATTTACGTCACTTCCTTAGCCTTTTCCATGCAAAAGATACGAAGATTCAAGGGTTTCGAAGTACATCTGGTAGGGACGACAAGATATGGGTAATTAATGTAATGAGACAGAGTTTAAGATAAGAGGTAAATAAAAATGCAAGGGAATAATGGCGAGAAAGAATAATGAAGATATGTTCCTTCTCATCGGTTCAAACGAGAGGAATCCATCAAGCTTAAATTCAATAGCAAGGAATGAGGGTAAATCCAAACAAGAGGAAAAGGAATTCCAATTGAAGTTCAAAATGAGTTTCTCAGGGGTCGTCCCAGAAATCTCTCAAAGAATCCTAAGTGTGATTGAGTACCTTAGATTTGAAAATATTAATCTAAATACAAAATTAAATCAACAACTACAAAATTTTATCAAAATCATCAACTAATACCAGGATTCAAAGTTCTACAATGAATCCACAAAATCAAATTCAAATCAAGAAAAAAGGTGAATCAAAACAAGGAAAAGGAGTTTAAATCGGAATTCAAAATAAGATTCTCAAGGGTCATCCCAGGAATCTCTCAAGGAATCCTAACAGTGATTGAGTATCCTCTCATCCTAACATCTTAATTTATATATCCTATAGCAGGCTCGTAGTAGTACAACTAAGTCGTTGCGCTATTACGAAATCGTACTAATGCGAATCTCGACCTGCATGGGCCACCACTAAAAATGTGTCACGACCCGTACCCTAGAGTTAGGGCACGAGAACGTAACAACGCCCAGCCTACGCCGCAGTATCGGCGGTAGAACGCTGTCCTAGGTCTCAATGCATCTAACAGTATAAGACTAAACAGTTTATACTCCCCGAATGGGGGTGACATAGCAGAATGTAAACTCAATCACATCTAAGGTAGAGCATAAAGGAAGATAGATAAAACATGAAATCGAAAAGAGATACAACAGATAGAAGTCTAAGTGTCTAAGATACAAACTCAGAATATATCTCAAAACTCAAATACAGTAATCCATAAATACAACTCAAGATGACTGAAAATAAACTATAAGCAAAAACCCTAGCTATCTATGCAACCTCTACTGTCTTCTCTAGGCTAGCAGGCAACCTCTAGGCTATCTGTAAAATTTATCAACGGGTCCAGTCAGAACTGGAGCGAGCACAGTACATCTCAACAGATCATAGCAAGTTAGAAAATATAATCATGCAGTAAAGTAAGATACATGATCTGAAGGAAATACAGTATGTAAACAGAGAAAGAGAACTGTAATAGAAATATCTACTATAAGTAGAGAGCTATGTCACTTCCCGTTCCCAGAATGCGTATTTTTATACATGTACAACTCATATGTATTTAATTAGTATTTATCATGTATTATCCTGTATTTAAATTCTTTTAAATTTCATGTTAATTAATTATCTGCTCTTTAATTTTTATATTAATTAATTTCCTGCAATTTTATTATCTGCATTTTTCTTTCTGCTTTTATTCCCTGCTTAGTCTTATTGGGTTTCGGCTTGGTGGTTCCCTTAAACCTGGCCCACAAGTCTCACACCTACCACCCCCTTTGCTATTTAAAGCTCCTATCTCCTTCTTTCTCTTCATTACTCATTCTCACCATTACTTCTTCTCCCTCTTCCTCTCATCACTCTCCACCTACCAGCAGCAGGAGAAGGCAAGTGCAATCTTGCTTCTCCTTCATCCATTTTTATGGATCATTACTCTTCCTCTCATGATCCTGAGAGGGTTTAGTACTTGGCATTTTTGATTTCTGTGGCTTGTTTTCTCTAGATCTAAGTTGTTACATTTTCGGCTGTTCATGGGTTTTGGTCCACCAACTTAGCGTGTTTTCGGAGATAGATAGTTCATGTGGTAGAACTGCTTGTTAGTCACGCACACGTCTTTACGTGTTTGCGTGAAATTTGAGCCACGCTCACGTTCTTACGTGCCAGCGTGTATTTTCAGTCACGCTCACTCTGTGCGTGCGTGTATTTTTAGTCACGCTCACTTTGTGCGTGCGTGTATTTTTAGTCACGCTCACTCTGTGCGTGCGTGTATTTTCAGTCACGCTTACGTTCTTACGTGCCAGCGTGTATTTTCAGTCACGCTCACTCTATTCGTGCGTGTATTTTCAGTCACGCTCACTCTGTGCGTGCGTGTATTTTTAGTCACGCTCACTCTGTGCGTGCGTGTATTTTCAGTCACGCTTACTCTGTGCGTGCGTGTATTTTCAGTCACGCTCACTCTGTGCGTGCGTGTATTTTTAGTCACGCTCACTCTGTGCGTGCGTGAATTTTGAGTCACGCTCACGTCTTCGTGCTTGCGTGCGTAACTTTTCATGATCACATTGTACTTGCGTGAATTTCCTATCACGTCTATTCTGTGCGTGCATGGATTTCCTATCACGTTCACCTAGTGTGTGCGTGTATTTCTTTCCATGCTCATGCTTGCCAGCGTGTATTATTTCATACGCTCACTCCTTCAGGCTAGACTTGGCATACCCCTTTTTACGCGCACGATTCTTGCGTGACTTGCTGGTCTTAGCATAGACTTCTTGCGTGACTTTTGGCCTTAGCATAGACTTGTTGGCGTGACTTCTTGACCTGGGTGTTTCTATTGTTCTATAACTTATTCACTTAATGTTTGCATGATAATCCTCCTATTATGTCCTTACGCCTTTTTGCATGAACCCCATAATCTTAGCATGTTAGTATTTTAATACATATGGTTGTGTATTAGTGCCAAGTGTCTTGATTGATTGATGGATACCCAGTAAGACTGGAACTTGACCTTGAGAGTTATAGACTCGACCCCATTTAATGATAATTGACCTTCATGCCTTGTCACCATTAATGACGATGGTTATCTTGACTAAATTGATCATGCGTTCCTAGTTGGAACTAAGAGACTGGCTAGTCGTCTTATTGAAATGAATGAATGAGACACGTTCATGTTATAAACTATTGTAATCGACTGGCTGATCCCGAATATTGACATACATGCACATGCAGGCTTCAATCTATTTATTTATTTATGTATTTATTTATTTTCTACAAAAAGAAGCATGTGTACTTTATGGTCAAGGCATGATTACCGTGGTTGGATTGGATTGTTGCATTACGCTATGTAAAACCTACAACCTAGCCGCATGTGTATCGTTGTGGAGTTGCGCATATCGTACCCCGTACGAAAGTACTCATTTGAATGACCATGATCCACGGCATGGGATTTCACTCAACGTAGGGACTATTAAGTTAAATAAAATAAATGATGGCATGGAGAGAATGGATTCCCGAGTTCTTACATGGCAGCCCCCTTGGGACGAGTAGTACCCGACGGGCCGGCTGGTTCCTACAGATACTGTAAATCTGCCACACGGGCAGGGAACAGTATCTGCTTATATTATTATTGTATATTATATATTGATGACGGACGTCCTGCTGGGACTCGTCTAATTCATGCATGGCGCACATGATTGACTGGATAGACTAGCCTTGCTTGCACATAGTAAGAACTACGGAATCCCTAATTGTATAATTCCAGGATAACTTGGGACTCACAATAGCAAGCCGTAGTAGTTGATTGGCCGCTCAAGATGATTTGTTTGTGTACTGTACCTACTCTGTTACCTAACTGGGACGATCAGAATGTCAGGACATGACGGGCCAACTTCTGTCCTTGTTTGGTTGGGAGGTTGGTTCGAAGTGTCGTGATGTGACGTAAATCCTAGTAGCAAGCATAGATCTATTATTATATTCTCTTACTTACTGGTTTTAGTCCTTCATATCGTCCTTCCTTGTGGTACTTGCTATTAGAGGTCTAACCTCTCTGGTTTTGCATGGCCAGATTTAGAGCCGGTTCCCGAGGACTCAGCTTACTTCTACCTCCAAGATGGTCAATACTAGGGGAATGATCGCAGGCGGACTCGAGTGGGTTTCCTTACTTCACCGTTCGTTTTGCTATTTACTTTATACTTAGCCGTTTGGCACCGATATGTTAGTCGGATTGTCTTGTACTTACTTTTACATAATTGTAATTAAGTCAGACTGCAGCTGATAACAATTGTGTGTACTTGTTATATCATCTGGCTATATTTTGTAAAGCCAGATCTCAAGAACATTTTGACTGAGCGTTTGGGACGCCTTACTGCTTTATCTTACATGTTCTCTATTCCTGTTTTCTTGTTCGAATGATTGAGACAATAGATGTGAAGTGACCATAGAAAGACTTTTATGTAGTATGCACCCCCTCGTCTGGTTAGACAGCATTGATCGTATTATACGGTATTCATCTACCCGTAATACGTAGCTGGCTGAGTCATTCCCCCGCTCTCCAGTATTCTAGTTCTGGGGCGTGACAAGCTAACAGTGGCTAGTGAGTCAGAGTACAATATAAACATGTGAATGGCATAGGAGATTCTGGGAACTATACTATGGAGTGATTCTGGGAACTGCACTACTTGAATATTATTCACATGTTTACTTCTACTCTCCCGTACCCCCAATCAATACACAAGGATCCAACCAGGTTATGTTATGATTCCATACAAAGGCCCACAAGGGGTGATACATGGATAGTCCATAAATAGGTGATTCTGGGAATGCCCACAATGGGGTGATTTTGGGAATGCCTATAAATGGATGATTCTGGGAAGACTCTGTGATCATGAGAGTACATGTCACAAGTGATCGAAGAACCATAAAGCATAGTGATACACCATGTAAGTGAAACGCACAGAACATGTAGTATACGATGCTCCCTGAGGGTATAACATCTCAAGAAAGGATCCATATAGTACTAATCCGTGTTACCAACGTGACAGCATCAAGTATAGTAATCTAAAGCAGGAAAATAATTCTAACAGAATATGAAATGATCAGAGAATGTACTCGCCTGATATCTGAATGTCCAAGGTAAAGATACTGTCCGAGGAGAGGTGTCTGGCTCCTAATTAGAACAGCACAAGTCATAACATGTTCAGAAGGGTAATATAAAGCACTACAATGCATTCTACATAAATCTAGGTCAAACTAGGCCAAAGTCAACCCTTGGTCAACTCTGGTCAACTGCACTAGTCAAACTAGGTCAAACTAGGTCATGTCCTAACCCAGCAAGTCTTACTAGGCCTAACCAAGACTATCCTAGCAAGCACACATCAATACAAGGCTATACAAGCCAACATACACCCAACTCTATATAGCATGCAATTATTCAATACTCAAACAAGCAAGAATTCACATTGGATATACACTAGGTAATCTATTACTTTAAGCTATATATGTCTACACATATATACACATGCATATATTGGTATTCAACATTAGGTCTATAATCATGGCATTTCAAATGGTTATATAAACTTATATATTACAACACAATATGCTAATATATATATAATATACATACATAGCTAAGTTAACTATATTCATAAATACTTATTTAAGAGGCTATGTTTGTGTATGTGAACATGGCAAAGGGGCAAGTGAGGGTTAAATGGGCATACATAGTGTATACATATCAAAGAGTGTCAAAGTGTAAGTGAACAAAGTGTCAAGTGTGATAGTGTCAACATAGTGTAAGGGGTACATGAGGTAATATAGGATTTGTGTTAACATAGAACATTACATCTCATTAACTTGTATATTGCATACATTACATCTATTATTACATTACATTCATGCTTGCATTCATTCATCATTCATTTATTCTCTTGCACTACTATATGCACCATACATTACATACTATGGAACCTACATATTCATTACAAGCCATACTTATACATGCTTACATTAGATAGGATACTTACACCTCATACATCATTTATTTAACCATTTACTCATACTTGCATTCTCTATTTAATTACATACATTAACATGGGTTAAAATCAAATAGAACATTATATTACACACAAGGGTGCACAAAATGCATATGCCGAATAGTAACTCCTACTAATAATCAATACTATACCATCTCAGCATGAATTAAAATCTAGGATTAAAGTATGTTATAGATCTATGTGTTATCTTTCCGAAACTTCAAACGGATCGCGTTTTCGTTTCCGAAAACTCTCGGAATCGCGAAAACACCGAGAACACGTTTGTCCTTCGTACAGCTGACACTCAAATAATTCTCCAAAAAGTTACAGAAAGAATTAGGCCTATTAATATATGTTTTTGGAAAGCTAACTTCAATACGCTTCTTTTAAAAAAAACAGGAGATTAAACCGAGGTTTGAGCTAGAAGTTATGACATTTCTAAGTTAGGACTGAAATTAAAAACGTGGATAAAAATCATGACGGATTTGGGTAGTTTGAGACAAAAGAACACAAGTATATAACATAATATATCAAGAACTCACTCTCTACACTAATATATATATATGAGACACTATAGAACATATCTCCAATACAAAAATATGAGATTAAACATGTAATAATTCATTCATACATAACAACAACACATAGTGTGTCCAAATTCGGGATTTTCCCACATGGACACAACCACAACACAAAGGCACTCATATGACCTCCAAATGGACACGAAATGGACACAAATGGAGATACAACCATGGGAGTCATTCCTATGGGTTCAAAATAGACCTATATGCATGAGGAAATGAAAAGGAGAAGGGATTTATACCTCCCGGTAGATCGAATCGAAGAAAAGCCTTCCCGGAGCGACACCGACACGTAGAGATTCCAAAAGGACACGAACGAGCTCCGAATCCTCCCAAACTTGGGTAGCTTCCTCCTTGGCTAGAATGGAGAAGAAAAGAAGAAGATTTGGTGGCGAAATAGAAAAATTTGGTGGAGAAATTGCTAGGGATTGCTCTCTAGGAATTTGGGGAAGAACAAGAGAGAGAGTGTGGATGAGAATAATGAAATAAACTTGAGCCTATCCTCTCCCAAAGTGGCTGGCCATATTGGGCTATTTGTCCTATTATGGTAAGGTCCAAAATGCCCCACTAACCTATTCTATGAGTATTAGGAAATGGCTAATTGGTTGGGGCTAAATTAGTCATTCTAAAGTCTCTAATCACACTAACTTATCCATAATAATTAGTCTAACCTCTAAGTAAAATATTTCTATCATGTGAACTAAAATTAATATCATGTGGGCCATGCCTAACTAGTGTGTGGGTCCCACTAGAGTCAAACTACCCCCGGATCCCCGTTTCAAGTCGGATTGAGTTGAAATTCGAACCCGACTCAAATAACTCCAAAACAATATCATAAATAATAAAATAATATCAAAATAATTCAAAGAGGTCAAATGCAAAAATATTCTTAGGCCAAAAATGACATTAAAATATCATAATCACATGGTTAGGCTTTAGGTCAAACAGTCTCTAGGGTTTCTCTAGCAAAACGTCAAAACCACAAGTCATTGATTTAAATAATTTTAAAATAATTTAAAATCACCAAAAATCATATCATGAATTAAATATCATTATTAAAATAATTATAAATACAAAATTTTAAAATTACCCTCATTTGGGAAACTGGGTGCTACACCATTTGCAACGGAAAGTAAATGAACACAAATTGAAGCGAATTCAACTCTTTATTGATATTCAAAAAGTTTACAAGCGGCGCTAGGCCGATATTACAAGTTGCTCAAGCTCTCTCTCTCTGAAACATAAAAGGAGTGCAAAGTGGCTTACAGGATGGAATGATTCATGGCGATGTTTCAATACATTATGTCCTGTATATGGTACTCCAGCTCCTTGCAACGCTCCAAGGCTCGAGAGATAGCTCCGCACCTTAGCACGTTCGAGGGAAGCTCCGCACCCGCCGACGTTTTCTGCTTCCTGCAAGCAGACTGTGGGGTTATCAGTACATTGTTATGCACTGGTGGGGAGGCTAGCTCGCCCACAATGCTATCATTACCAAACACGTTCCATTCACTTTTGTGCATCTCTATCATTCATTATCTTTCTAATCTTGCCTTAGGATCAATTTCATGGCATATGTCATAACCTATCCCGTGTTGCCAAATTCAAGTGTCGCATGGAAATACATGCACGACTTACCCATACTTACCGTCCGGCCTTCCCTGTCCAACGTAAACCAAGTTAGTCAACAACTCATATGAAATAACTTAACGTAGTTCATGAAAGCATTCAATGTAAAGTGCGTCCTTGCCTTGGGTTCTAGCATGTCGTAGGCACGTTTTCTAACTCGTTTGCTCGAAGTACTCTTGATCGTTTTGTGTGTTATATTCAAGCCTATTCAGAAGGTGCTTTGTACAGTTAACTTAGACTACTTTGATTTCAATGCAAGAACTTGCACGTGGATTGCTACCAGCAAAGCCCACTTAAATCTATATGCACCGGTCGCTGGCATCACAAGCCATTTTGGACACTTCCAACCGTGGTATTTCTCAACTTAGCGTAGGGTGGACTGGCACACACCCCGTTAGTCTCTAGAAATTGTAGAAGCATGGAATTTCACAACCAGAAAGCCCATGCGCCAGACACTACATGCGCCAGAACTCAGACGAAGAACTTCACAGCAAAGTCAATAACTATAGACATTTGAAGAAGGACTTTTTATTTATATATAAAAGTCTATTACATGTCTAGAAAAGGCTGTACAAAGGAGAATTTCTACAAAGGAAAGAGCCTAAGTCTACAGCCAGCGGCCATCATGCGCCTTCAGATAAGGGCAGCGGCCACCATGCGTCTCCAGATAGGCGCAGCATCACTATGCGCCACCAGTAAAGCGCAGCAGATATCATGCGCCTCCATCCAGGCGCATCCCATCATCTCTCCAGCAGCTCAGTTATGTGCATCCCTTCAGCCAAATTCTTCCAGCCAGGCTCACCTGGCCGAGCAGAGCCCAGTTATGTGCCGCTCTTCCAACCAGGCTCGCCCGATAAATGCTTCGACACAAAGCATTTAACCCTCTGGCTGGAACCAAGGAAGAGAAGAGCACCGCAAATGCTGTGGCCAGGGAAGGCTTCGAAAGAGCCTCCAAAGCCGAAGGAAGACCGTGATCGAAACCACGGCTAAAGGAGCAGCTTTCGACACGATCAAAGTGGGGAAACCCCACTTTGTAGGAAGAAAGAGCCTTGCACCGCCATTCCGATCTACGGCTCTTTCGGAATAACGGAGACGAGGCTCGAGCATCCCTATCTTTGGATGCAACAGGCACCTTCCGCCTGCCTCAGAAGCCCTCGACTCTGTCTTTTGGATGTAACAGTCACCTTCAAGTGCATCAAAGACAACACAGCGTCTCATCTTCACCCTCGGGAGCACTTCGTCAGCAGAATGCACCCGTATGTTCAAGTTCATATTGGAAGTACGTGAGGGAATGAGAAGTAAATCTTCTCTCCATGCCACTATTTATAGGCCGGGCAGATCAAACCCACGCGCCAAGTGGATGACCCTCCGAATTCCGTGCAATAAATTTACATTAAATGGATGAACCGGACGCCTCGAATTCAGCTAAACGGCTATTTATAGCACTCGAAGAGCGAGACAGCCGCATCATTAAAAGACATGTCCGATGCGCCAGCCAGACAGCGCATCACACGGACGCGCCCTTCGGCATCAGGCGCATCACACAGACGCGCCCTACAATACTCGGCGCATTATAGAGGGTGCGCCCCCACACATCTCCATACCGAGTGGAACGCCAACCGACGCGCCCACTCAGCTGTCCATCGAACGTCACCAACATTAAATGCTGAACTGACAGAGTTGGCAGCACGCCTCCCAAAGTCTGAACAGTTGACAGCTTTATTCAAAAGATGAAGCGTCGGCAACGTCAGCATCATCATGACTCTATTCCGACGGCTACTGCCACGTGGCCATCCACATGCGCCTCTACGGCCATGCATCCAAACCAGCATGCACCTCAAAAGCCATGCGTCTCAGACCCTTCACTGATCCCTAAAGACAGAAGAAGAGTCTCCAGTTGAAGCTTTGCATGCGCCTCAAAAGCCATGCGCCCCAAACTGATCTCTGATCCCGAAAAACAGAAGGAAGGTCACCTGCATGCGCCTCAAAAGCCATGCGCCCTAAATGGTTTGTAACTCCTAAAGGTTATGAGCCGCAGCCTCCTCCTGCGCCTAGATCCAAGGCGCAGCTCACCAGATCACTGCCCCCCCAAATCCGAGATCTTCGAGCCATGGGTCGATGACACGTGTCCTTTGACTCAACTCGTCCAAGATTTCAGCAACAGAAAGATCTTCTCCTCTGCTACGTGCCGGCTCACAACAGCAGTATGAAGAGTTCTCCCCCTCAATCAGGGCGCATCATCTACGCGCCCCCATCAGCAACTTCCACGTGGCGTCCCCACACACCGGCGTATCCTACATGCGCGTATGAGCAGCCAGCCTGCAAAACTATAAATAGAGGGATCTTCTCCTTCACACACACATACAGAATCCACAACGAACATACAAGGAATCATCAGAGAGGCAGATACAGACACTCAACGTCTTCCTCCTCTTAACAAGCTCCAGCACCCAGAGCAATCTACGCCTTCAGAGAACCGATAACCGTCGTCAGCCGGTCAACGGAGTCAACGCATTACCACTCGCTCCATTGGCACTAAGGACCCAGCTTAAACAAAAGTGTACTCCTAGGACTACATCTAAGTCCTATATTGTAACACTGTTCTGTTTGTATTAAAGTTTTCAATCAAACAATTTTAATGGCAAACAAGCTGGCGACTCTGCTGGGGACCTCTTTCTCCTCTACCGAGAAAGTCGTGTCACAGGCCGACGACGTGAAGGTGGGCTCCTCCCACAAGACGCTGGTAGTGCGCCTCAATCAACAGGCGTACGAGGAGTTCATTTCTGAAGGAAGTGCGAGTCCTTCGAAGCGGCTGTCGAAGCCGAAGAAGACCCGCGCAGTCTGGGTGCGCAAAGTCGACGCCTCGGGCACCACCGTTGAAGGGGATGCGCCCGTCCAGCCTTCCCTTCCTGCTGACGTCCTCAGCAGTCAAGGTGCGCCTGCTGATGCAGCGCATCTCTCGGGGAAGCGTGCGGCTGACCACGTTCCCCAGCCATCTTCCTCTCAGGCGAGGAAGATACGTCGACGGAGCAGGGGTGCAGCCAATGCCCCGCGCATTACTTCTGATGCGCCACAACGAGCCTCTGTCTTCGACAGACTCACTCGCTGTAACGGCGAGGAGAATTTGGATGCTGAGTACTATGCGCCCCAGCGGGCTGGTACGAAGAAATCCAAGGCGGCACGGGCCACGCGCCACAAACGTGCTATGCCAGCAGCCGGCCAGAGGCACGCGCTTACAATCACGCGCGCTGCCGATGGCAAGCTGTACAAGGTTGACTCAAGTGCTTCCGCACCGACAACGAGTCGACCTTCAAAGTCCTCATCTCACTTGGGCGCATTCACTGCGTGCACAACCAAGCCGAGAGAGGCAAACTCAGTGGTCTTGAACTCCCGCGCCTCCTCTGGTTGTGCGTTTGAGGTCCGTTCAAGTCACTTCAAATGCTGTGGTTCCCCCACTACTGATCGTGATGCCTGCTTGGTATTAGATCAGGGGGTGCAGCACTCACCCGACCACCCCGGCACTTGGCCCTGCCATGCGCCTGAGAGGGGTGTGAGGGTAGCACTCTCCTCCAACGACTTGCGCAACATGATCACTCACAAGCGCCGGTCAGGAGAGTTGACCAACAAGCACGATGCGCCTCTCACGGGGCACACTTGTGCAGTGGTCACCATCAACTGCTGTTGCAAGACGGCAGTACCGCCAAAGCAGTCGGTCTTCCAACGGCTACAATCATCGACACCCCTCCGACATCGCCTTGGGACGAAGGTGTCAGCAGAAGAGGAACTAAAGATTGCGTCATGCAACGTGATCTCCAATTCCTCATCTGTTCGGAAGACGATTGCCAATTCCTCGTCTTCATCCAAAAGCCAGCCGAGGAAAACCAAGGCAGCTGTCACGACCTCTGGAGTGTTCGAAGGCACTCGGTCGAGGAAAAAGTCCTTGGAGGAAGCTGGGGGTAGCCAGACCCTTGTCGAGCCTCCTTCCGAAGACGAAGATGTCCAAAGCACAGCTGCGGCGGATCTTCATCAAGGCGAAGATGGCCTCCCTGAAGCCCCTCAAAATGACGATGTCCTCCAGGACACCGCCGGGGGTAGTGCTGAAAACGAAGAGGCCCTTCAAGACAGAGCTGAGGGCAGTCAGGCCCTTGCAGATGCGCCTGTCGAAGACGAACTCCAGAATGTGGCTGGGGGTGGCCAAACACCAGGAGAAGTAACTCCCCCACATGAGAGCGAGGCTGAGAGCGAAGCCTCAACTAATCCATCCACTTCCGGCTGTGTCATGACAGTATACATGACCGGGGGTGATCTTGAGGCTGATGCGCCGCCACAGGACATTGTCCAGCGCATAGACTCGCTAGAGGGAGGACTCAAAACCCTCTCTGCCTCAATGCAAGCACTGACTCAAGCAGTATTTGAGATGCGGTCGGCCTTGATCAGGACACCTTCAAATGGTCCCGACCCAGGAGCCAATGGAGAGTCGAGTGTGCCCCTCCAGCGGACACCCTCAGACACAGAAGCACCTCGGACATCGGAGCCCTCAAACGCTCCACTCCAGGTAGTACTTCCTTCCCCGGCTCCTAGCTCCACGGAGGACGTGGTCGAAATGATCAAAGATCTGCGGGAGCGCTTCGAGTCCAAGAACAGGCAGGAGGAACGCCAGAAGATGGGCATTCCCCAGCCTTATCCCCTTGAGTGGAACAAGGTGGTTTATCCCCCAAAGTATAAACCACAAACACTCACGCCGTATGACGGGAAGGACTCTCCACGACGGTACCTGACGTACTTCCAGTCGCAGACAGGGCATCTTCCGAAGGAGGACGCACTCCTCACCAGCATCTTTGTTGGGGCCCTGAAAGGGGTGGCGTATGACTGGTACTGCAGCCTCCCCGATAATTCCATATCGTCCTTCGACGACCTGACACGCCTCTTCCTCGACCGCTTCTACGACGGTGGAAAGGACATGACGATGGCGTCTCTCATTGAGATACGCCAGAAGGACAAGAAAACGGTTCGGGCATTCATCGAACGCTTCCGTCAGGCCTGCTTCAGGTTACCTCCAGGCATGCCAGAATATGCGCTTCTCTCTGCTTGCAGTATGAACATGCTGCCTGCAGTAAAGCTCTGGCTTAACTCTACTCTCCCTCCCGACTGGAGCTCCCTAATCATTGAAGCTGAAGCTGCAGAGAAGAAGGCGGCCAATGCACGTCTTCTGGGTGTTAGCTTCCCCGTCTTTGACGATAAGGGGAAAAAGTCCGCAACCAACAACTCCGGACGAGAAACAAAGGAGAAACAGGCATTGACTGTTAATGCCTCGAAGGGCGCATCTGCGCCTACTCAAAAGCCTCCACTAGCACCAAGACCCAAGGAGGTTTATTCATTCAATGATGACGACACCCTGTAACTCTTTGAGATACTGAAGCAGGGTGACAAGATCAAGCTTCCGGATCCGAAGCGGCCCGATGAAGTCGGGAAGGTGGACAACCCAAGGTACTGTCACTACCATCGGTTTGTCGGACACCCGACTAAGGACTGCTACGTCCTCAAAAATTACATCCAGCGCATGATCAATACGGATGTAATCTCCGTCGATTACGAAGAGAAGACGGTGTCAGCTAATATGGTGTCACTTCAGTTCGGCACCTTGCCGCCGACTACCACACAAGATGGCGTCGTCTCCATCCCTAAGGCGACAATGGAGGTGGTGAATTTGCCACCCACCCGTGACAATGTGAGTGGACTTGTCCCACTCACCACATCTCGAGGAGAGGTCCTCTGGGTTCACCCCGACCTCGTCTTCGAGGTAACTCAACCGGAGGTACGCCCTACCTCCAAAGCAAAAGGCAGGAAGATCAAGTCTTGCCGCACGGTCTCTTCTTCAACGGAAGAGGCGCTTCCTGTGCAGACGCGTGCACAACAGAACTCCCAGCCCGGTGAAGCTGCCGCCGAAGTGGTGCCTCCTGGAACCATCCCTGAGGAGGGTCCATCCAAGCCCTCAGCAGCCAATAAACAAAAGCAAGTGGAGGCCCGTTTCGACAGACCTCTGCGGAAAGAAAATGCTTCGGGGGTAGCCAAGCCCCACAATTTTGACATTCTGGCACAACTGGCCAGTACTCCTGCACGCTTGTCTTTGTTCGAACTCCTGCGTCTCTCCAAGGACTCCCGAGAAGCTCTCTGCGAAGCTCTGAAGGATGCCGAATCCTTTCTCAGTCAGGTCAAGCAACCTGAAGACCTACCAACTACTTGTGCACACTGTCATTGTGCGGATGAAGTTATCCTAAACATAACCTTCACCCAATAAGATATGCTGCTCAAGCATCACCGACATAACCGACCGTTGTATTACACAGGGTACATCGGTTCGGTAAAGGTGAGCAGGATTCAGATCGATCCGGGGTCTTCCCTAAGCATCATTCCAAAGGCGCTGCTATCAAAGCTGGGGATCCCAATGTACCGGCTAGCGCCCTCCAATACGACCATCAGCGGCTTCAACTCCAGCAAGAGCGAGCCACTGGGCAAGATCCGGCTGAAGTGTCACATCGGCAGCCTCAAAACTGAGGTGACTTGTTATGTGGTGGATGCCGAGGTCAACTACAACATCTTACTCGGACGACCATGGTTACATGAGTACATGGTGGTGCCCTCCACGCTCCACCAATGCATGAAATATGTATCCACCAACGGCGTCATCCGGACGGTGTTTGCAGATATCGATCCCTTCAAAGGGATTGAGGCCTACTTCACCGATTCCGACTTGTACAAGCCACTTGACGAGGAGGAAGCCAACGACGCCGATGATGAAGCAAAGACAGCAACAGAGCCGGACTTGGAGCCCGAAGCGACTCCTGACGCCCCCTTGAAAATCCGTCTGAAAGGGAAACCACCCCAGAAGGCGCCTCCAATGAGCATCAAGCTATCAGAAAAAGCGCCAGCTCGCGAAGCTCCCCTGAAGATACGCCTCAAGGGGAAGCCACCACAAACAGCGGCTCCCCTGGTGGTAAAATTACAAGGGAAGGCGCCACTCATCGAAGGCGCAACCGAGGCACCCCTCAAGGTGCGTCTTAAAGGCAAGCCGCCGCAGTCATCCAAGATGCCGGAGAGGGCTCACATAACCCTCTCAGTCCCCAAAGTCAGAGCGGTGGAGGACTCTCCTGATCCGGCCCCTGTGCTTACAGACGAGGAGCTTGGCGAATATATCTCTGCTGATGTAGACGCACCCTCCTTCGACAATGTAATCCTACGGGATAAAATCTCGTACTTTATCAATAATAGAGTGTCTTTCAATTATTCTTGTCTTCCACACTGGAATGCCATGTATACATTAGACAATGCTCTACGGTCGTTGCAAACACAAGTAACGACCGTCTACCATAATCAAATAGTCCCGTCTCAAGGAGTCTTCATAGTCCCTCCATGAAGCCGAGACGAAGGCACCATCATCTCGGGCAAAATCGAGCGTCGTCGGAACCTCCCGTCGATCGAGCCCGAACCTGATACCGGCAGAGTACAAGTCTATCGATACACGGATGCGGCTAAGCACATCATCCAAAAGATGGGCTACGACCTGAAAAGCAATAAAGGCCTAAACTACGGCAAGGGTCGGCATCTCCCTGTCCGGCTCTCGATGCCCAATGGAAAGCCACATGATTACTATAATCGGACTCGACGGGGGTTAGGCTATGTCACGCCGCCATCAACTCCAGAGAGTTCAGACGCAGAAGACATAGAACATTCCCACTCGTCAGAAGCATCGACGTGGGATTCCGATACCAGTATCGGATCGGTCTTCAGGAAAGTGCTGTCAGCTAACATGACATCGGCGCAACCTCAGAAAGATGAAGGCGAAGACCAACCGTCGGAACCCTTCAAAGAGGAACCCTGGGCTCAACGCCTAGGAGAACAATGGGAGTCTCGTTTTGAGTTACGAGAACCTCCCACCGAAGACGAAGTCGAGCAGATCGACCTCGGGGATGGGTCTTCTTCTAAACCCATCTTTATCAGCAAAAGCTTGGAAGGAGAAGACCGAGAATCTTTAGTCCAATTGGCTAAGGAGTATATCGACGTCTTCGCCTGGAGCTACGAAGACATGCCGGGTCTCGATCCACAGATCGCGATGCATAGGTTGAACATCTTACCAGATGCCAAACCTATCAAACAACAACAGCGACGCTTCCGCCCGGACATCATGAACGCCATCGATCAGGAGGTGGACAAACTCTTGACCAGTGGCTTCATCCGTGAGGAACAACACCCGGACTGGGTAGCCAACGTCGTCCCTATCACCAAGAAGAACGGGAAGATACGAGTCTGTATCGACTTCAGGGATCTCAACTCTGCTTGCCCGAAGGATGAATTCCCGCTCCCAATCACCGATGTAATGATCGACAACACATGTGGCTTTGAATGCATGTCCTTCATGGACGTGTATTCAGGCTACAATCAAATCAAGATGTTCCCCGATGACGCAAAACACACGTCATTCAGGACTCCAAAGGGTGTTTTCTGCTACACAGTAATGCCCTTCGGCTTGAAGAATGCGGGTGCAACGTACCAGCGAGCTATGAGCACCATCTTCCGTCAACATCTTCGCAAGACAGTTGAGTGCTATGTTGACGACATCGCAGTTAAGAGCCGCCTCAAAAGAGATCACCTACAGGACCTAAAGACGGTCTTCGATCTCATGCGGGCACATCAACTCAAAATGAACCCCGCTAAATCCTTTCTGGGGGTTTCTAGCGGCAAATTCTTGGGCTTTGTCATCACGGCAAAAGGCATTCATGTCGATCCCGAGAAGACTAAAGCCATCCTTAACATGGACCCTCCGAAGAACCTTCGAGAACTTCGGGGCTTACAGGGACGTTTGGCATACATCCGGAGGTTCATAGCAAACCTCTCCGGTAAATGTCAACCCTTTACTCAGCTCATGAAGAAGGGAGTCTCTTATGTCTGGACAGAGGAGTGCCAAAAGGCTTTCGACGACATCAAGGCTTACTTAACAAGCCCGCCAGTCCTAGTGGCACCTGTCGCCGACAAACCATTCCTCCTCTACGTCCGTGCCATGGATCATTCCCTCGGCGCTTTGCTGGCTCAAAACAGCGATACAGGCTACGAGCAAGCAATCTACTACCTCAGTCGAACACTCATCGGGGCCGAACACCGGTACAACCCCGTTGAAAAGGAGTGCTTGGCTTTGGTGTTTGCCATTCAGAAGACTCGTCATTACGTCTCGGGCCAGACAATTCACGTCATCTCCCGAGTCAATCCGCTCAGAGTTCTCATGACGAAGCCAGGGTCATTAAACTCCCGGCTGGCTACATGGGCGATCCTACTAACACCATACAACATGGTGTTTGTCCCGCAGAAGGCAGTCAAGGGTCAAGCTCTGGCTGACTTTTTAGCTGCACACCCCATCCCAGAATCTTCAAAACTCTATGAAGACATCCCGGATGAAGTCCAAGAATCAAACGTCACTGAAGGAAGCCCCGTTTGGCGGATGTTCTTCGATGGCGCTTCAAGAACGGGCCCCAATGGCCAAATCATCGCAGGAGTGGGGGTAGTCTTAGTCTCCCCCGATCAGCTGGTCATCCAGCGCGCATACTCCCTTTCGAAGCCGTGCTCCAACAATGTTGCTGAGTACAATACACTCGTCATGGGACTCCAGCTAGCACAACAGCTGGGGGTGGATCATCTGGAAGCCTACGGCGACTCGAAACTCGTCGTAAACCAGATTCGGGGGCAATACGAGGTTCGCCATGAAGATTTGATCCCTTACCATGAAGTTGCATTGAACATCATTTCAACCTTCACTGGGTTCTTCATCGAACATGTACCCCGCCTACAAAACTTGGAGGCTGACGCTCTAGCTGGCCTCGCAGCCTCATTGGCCGCGCCCCTTGGGACTCAACACTATGTCACGGTAACTGGCCGAGACTTGATTTGTCCCAGAAACAACCTATGTTTACAAATGGCTCAGGCCATGCCGACAAATACTGGGGTTAATGTCCGAGACTGGAGGTTCCCGTTCATCGACTTCGCTGTCTATGGAATCCTTCTAGAGGACCCGAAGGAAGCCGTCTCAGTCAGGAGACGCTCTCTTCGATTCTACTACGATACAGCCACTAAAACGCTGTACCGACGCTCCTTCGACGGGCTTCTCCTTCGATGCCTGTCTAACGAAGAAGCGGCCGAAGCTCTTCGAGAAGCTCATGACGGAACTTGCGGTGCTCACCAACCAGGGCCTAAGTTGCAAGATCGACTGCGACGTATGGGCTACTACTGGCCAACCATGGTTGCCGACGCAGTGGAATATGCTAAGAAGTGCCATGCATGCCAACTTCATGCAGACTTCATACATACACCATCTGAACCTCTACATCCTACAGTCGCCTCCTGGCCATTCGAAGCCTGGGGCATGGACATTGTAGGGCCAATCACCCCTCCTTCATCGAGAGGACACCGCTTCATCCTGGCCATCACCGATTACTTCTCCAAATGGGCGGAAGCAGTCCCACTAGCAGAAGTAAAAAGCTCCAGGGTGGTCAGCTTTATCAAACACCATGTCATTTACCGTTTCGGGGTACCCCGGCGAATCATCCATGACAATGGTCCTCAGTTTATCAGCCACATTTTCAACAGGTTCTGTGACAAGAATCGCATTCGAAACATGGCCTCAACCGCCTACAATCCGGCAGCAAACGGATTGGCCGAGGCATTCAACAAAACTATCGTCAGGCTACTCAAAAAAGTCGTGTCATCCAACAAACGCGACTGGGACGAAAAGCTTGGCGAATGCCTTTGGGCCTACCGCACAACGGTACGGACCCCAACAGGCAACACTCCATTCTCCCTGGTCTACGGGAGTGAAGCAGTACTGCCTCTCGAGATACAGATACCTTCGCTCCGCGTGGCAATCACAAACGATCTCACAGAAGAAGACAATCAACGTCGTCGTCTGCGGGAATTGGAGGCACTTGACGAAAAGCGTCTCCTAGCTCAACAACGCATCGAACTTTACCAAGCCCGTATATCACAGGCTTTCAACAAGAAGGTCAAGCAAAGAACTTTCCAAGTTGGCGACCTGGTTTTAGCAGTTAGAAGGCCAATGGTGTTAACTCACAAGACACCAGGGAAGTTCGAGCCCAAATGGGAAGGACCCTTCATCATTGAGACGGTATACTCAAACGGTGCTTACCGGCTCGCCAAACCCAATGGGGACTTGTTCATGATGCCCATCAACGGCAAGTTCCTAAAGAAGTACTACTCTTGACATCCTCCAAGACATGTATTTCCCCAAACAACCTCTTTTCACAAAATCAATCGCTTCCGGAACCCAGCTGTTCCGTGGCATCCTTCCGTAGAAAGATAACCACGTCCATATTACCTCTGAGTTGTCTCTCTACATCCTACAAAGCGGAACCTTACACTTCGTGAGCTTACGCTATCCTTCATGTTTACCACGTCCACATTACCTCTGAGTAAACATCCCGTACAAACAACTCCTGCGTTGTCGTACATTGATCGCAGAACTTCCACGTCCACATTACCTCTGAGTTGTTCAGCGTATCCCCCAGGATCATTCCTACCACGTCCATAAACACCTCTGAGTAGGAAGATTCTATCATTTGAACCTAATGATTGCCATGTCCACATTACCTCTGAGCAAACATGTTGGTTCCTTTATACTTATTATCTGTACCTAAAAACCAAGGTGCGCAAAAGATAATAGGTCCACATAAATCATCAAGTTCATGAAATCAAAAATGAACACATCAAAGAGATAGTGTATTTCTTTATTTTTTTTTAAAAAAAAGGAGTACAGAAATACGCTATTTCCCCAGTAAGAGTTGCAAAAAATACATAAAAAAGAAGAGAAGCTACAATCCCCGATCCTCCCCAGGGTGGGATGAGAGTTCTCTGACTCGACGTCTCAGGTCGGCAGTGCGAGTTTCCACAATCGCCTGGACTCGCAGCTCGGCTTCTTGACGCATTAACCCGACAGCCTCAGCGGAAGTTTTACTCTCATACTTCTCATCAAGCTGTCGTCGCTGCTGAGCCAAAGCAAGGGTCCGCTGAGTAAAAGTCGTTTCCTCCTGCTTGAATGCCACGTGTTCAGCCAGGACACGCTCAGCCTCTAGTTGAAGTTGGGCCCGCTGGTCTTCAAGACAGCGCATCTGAGCATCAACCTCTGCGATGTTAGCATCCACCGCAGCCCGCTTCTCCGTCGTCTTCTTCATAGATTGAGACAGCTGCTCCGCCGCAGCCTCAGTCCCAGCCACTTTACGCTCCCAACTGCTCACCTCGGCTCGATGGGAAGCCTCGATCTCAGCCATCGACTTTCCTATCTCTGCATCTATCAAGACCGAGAGGTCATTTCGTTGGATGCGCTGCAGTTCCGCGAGCCGCTTGTCCAGCTCCATCATCGAAACCTCCAGAATTTCGGCCATATGGTCATGGCCCTGGTGAATGCGGATCAGCTCGATACAAGGCATTGCCAAAGCTTTTGCTGCCGCAAAGCTCCCCTTGGCATCTACCACTGCAGATACACCTTTCTCCAGCATTTTGTACACTCCCTCGACGAGGAATTTCACATACCCGTCGGCTTCCGCCAGCACCTGCGACGTCATAGCAGGAGTTGAGGGAGCTACTACAGTTTGCGGACCGGAGGAAGATCCGCCGACCTCGATCTGAGAGGTTTGAATCTCGGCAGCAATAGGCTCTTCATCAACAGGGCCCAGACTGCTAGCCCGAGGAGCCGAAAGAACAGAAGGAGCCGGCGCATGCGTCATGATAGTACCCCAAGTAGAAGGAGCAACAGAGGGTTCCACACCCTTACCCTTCTCAAGCCCGGAGAAATCACCGACGTCAACGGCTACCTCTTCCCCCGACATTCTATCAGCATCAGCCACCTCCCCCGGCAAAACGGGGAGGTCAACATTTATCTCCTGGCCAGCCCCAGGAGACAAGACCGGCAGAAGAGTCTCATTCTTCTCAAGTCCCTCTACAGGGACAGAATCTGTCGCTACCGCCTGATCGGTAGCCATCTCTATGTCCATGGTTGAAGCCAAGGAAGGATTCGGCAATGATTCAGCCGACCTCCCTTCATCATGACCAGGAGGGGAATCAACCCTCTCCTCTATCCTCACCGCTTCTGCTGCCCCCGCAACGGACCCTTGCAACGCTGGAGGGACGTCACCAGAAGGCGACGAACTCCAATCCACTTCATCATCAGGATGCCTCGAGTCTGTAGGACCCTCAGCGTCCAAGGCCTCCACGGCAGATGGTACTATCCCAGAAGTTGTTGCGACTTCAAAGTCAGGAGATACTAAAACCTCCGCGGGAACATCTTCGGGACCCTCCTCCACAGGGAACATCATCGTTGGTGGAATGCGCTCCTCAGAAGAGCCTGCCACCTCCTTCGGCTTACTGGTGCCCGATTTCGAAGCACGAGACTTCTTCTTCAATCCCTACAAGAAGAAGAGCATAAGTCGCCACAATGACATAAAAAAAACTGGAATTATGAAGCACTCCTTACCTCAGCGGGAGCTAAGCCCGTTGGCGTTACAAGTGGCATTTCCGTAATCTTCGGGGTCGACGTCCTTCTCGACCTTTTTGGTACAGAAGAACCAGCTTCTGTGTCAGCCCGTCTTTTCCCGACAGACGGGTCTCTCACTGGTGCCACAGCAGCAGCCCGATACCCCGCTAATTCTGGCGGACGATATGACCGAGCTGCCACCAACATATTCGTGGTTGCTTCCAACTGGGTTCCAATGATGAAACTAGTCTCCCTGTCATAACCAGGAGACATAGTATTCATAGTGCAATACAGCTTGGCGGCCGGATATAAGATCGGCGGCCGAGGATTGCGAACTGGTGTGGTAAACTTAACGCTAGTACATCCAGCGTTATAATACTGCCAGCCCCGGGCTCCATCCAGCAAACTCCCGATGAAGCCTAGACTGCTGCTGGGATTCTGTAGCATTAGCTGAGTGTAGCCAAATTGACGAGCAAATCGGCTTGGCAAGTACGGTTCCAGATAACACCTGTTCTGATTACGGTAGACCAGATGCGAAGGCCGGATACTCTGCAACCAACGAAAACTCCATTTCGGCAAAGTAACCGCATCCTCGCCAGAATCAACCAAATCCTGGTCGGCCTCGAAATTCTTGAAGATCGGGCCAACCTTCACGATTTCCCACCCCTGAAGGAAGGACAAAACCCTCCTACAAACGGGGACGCCAGTGTAAGACCACTTCCTCTTGTAGAAGCGGCGAATGAAGGCATCTCCTTCAACATGGTCCTCCTCAGGACCAGGACTCATCACATTCGGATGATGTAAGATCAGCCACCCCATAAGATAATGGAAAGGCAGCTCGGCCCGGGGAAAGTTGTCATTATTACCTTTCTTATGGATCACATCATCAGCAAAAGACCTCAAACCGCGCAGCAGGTTGCACACCATCGCGGAGAGGAGAGCCAGAGGTCGTCCAAAGGCCAACTTCACTGCAGGCAAAATGAGATTCCGATGTACCCTCTCAACAGCACCGGATCCCCCTGCAAATATGCAATCCCGGAGCCATATCATCAAGTAGGCCGTCAACACTGCCTTAGATGACATCCGGTGCCCGCAGTGCCAGAAACAGCTGTACGTGTTCTTGCCGCTCTCATTTGAATGTGGGGTCCTCTCGTCCAGCCGGGTTATTTCAGAACTCACTTCCGCGGGTGTCAAGCCCTGCGGAGTCGCAAACCGGATCCTCGAAGGATCCGCCAAATCCTGTCTAAAAACATAGTCCCTCCAAGCAGTCACGTGAGGTTGGGTCTTACCCTTGTCCCTCCGGTGCATCAGATAATGATGGCTCGTCACCTCCTTGAAAACGGCCATCATCTCCGGGTCCTTATCTTCCAAGACCTGGATCTCTTCATTCGATGGGAAATATTCCTCGTACGGTTCCGAGCCCCAAGGAAGCTTGGACACTTCGTACATCTCATGAAGGGCCAATCCCAACTCCCCCACTGGAGTAAAGAAGCTGCCAGTCTGGGCGTTGAAAAGCTCCAACAGCGCAAGGAACATCGACTTATTGAGGTCCACGCCTGCCTGCGTGGCCCGAATGGCAGCAGTCAGCCCTATCTCTTTAAGCTCAACTTTGAACCTGGAAAGCACCCAGGAGGTCAACTCGTCCCACTTTGGGATGTAGTGACACCAGCCTTCGACTCTAAAACCAGCTGTCGGATACGTGACCTTCGACGTCAGCATCCGATTTGCAAAAGTCGGGGCACTGAAGGGAAACGTGTCATTTGGGACTTCACTATAGATGCTCCCGGGACGCAAAGCTCGGTAACTGAACGAAGAACCAGTTCGTGAAGCGGTCAAGGTGTCTCGCTGGTTCGAGGTGGTGTCAATCGAAAGGGAGCCCCCCAAGGCACCTCCTTGAGAAGGAGTAAGTTCCCAACCCATCCTTCTCTTCGAAGCTAGACGATAAAAGGCTGTCAATGGCAACTGGCGGTCAACCTGCCGCATGTATAACATCATGCCCTTAGCAGCGAAGAACCAGTCTTCTCTGATCTTCAATATCTTCGCCTCGAAAGAGACTAATCGGTCGCCAAACAGAAACGCAGGCTTTAAGAAGGTCACACCTTCAGAATCAGCAGACTTCAGTTTACCGCTCTCCATCATACTCTGGAGGAAAAGCGGCAACTGGACCTGGATTTGTAGCATCCTCTCACGAGGTTGGTCCTGAAGGATAGCATCCTTTGCAGGGTTGATCACCGCCTCATCAAAATCAACTCCCATCTGGCAAAGAGAAGCGTCCAGAAGGACCTCATTCAACAAAGGGATCGTCATCGACACTGGCACAACAAAAGTGGAAGTCAGGCAAAAAGACAAAATATGTCAAGCAGACTGGCGCATTGCCAGGGTTTGAACCCATACGCATCTGCTTCGGCGCATCATCAGGGCATAGGCCCATGCGCGTCAGCATGTCTCGGCGCATCATCAGGGCGTAAGCCCATGCGCGTTAGCATTGGAGCGTCGGCGCATTATCAGAGCGTGAGCCCATGCGCGTCAGCAAAGGCTTCGGCGCATCTTCAGGGAATAAAACCCATGCGCGTCAGCCATTAAAACCTCGGTGCATGATAAAGGTATAAACCTATGCACGTCGGCAGGACAGAACCTCGGCGTATCATCAAAGACCAAAGTCTATACGCGTCGGCAGTTAGGGCACAGGGCCCAAAGCAGAGACGAAACCCACCTGTCACCTCAGGACGAACGTCGGCAAGAGGCACAAGAGTGATAGGTACATCCTCATCCGCGGACTCCTTCGCTTTCTCCTTCCCCTTGCCGACAGCGCCGCGAGGAGTCTTGGGAGCCATTCTCTCGAAGAAGGAGAAGTTAGGGTTTTGAAGAAGAAACTCTAAAGAAGCAGAGGCACAGAGAAGAAGAACTCTTTCTCTCTCCGACTCTTAGCTATTTATAGGGCATGGTCGCACGCGTGAACAGATGACGTGTGATCTCAGCCGTCGCCTCGGGTTCTGTGCAAGGATAGCAGCAAATAAAACCAAAAGATCATCATTAATCTTTTCGGTTACCGAGGCACCATCATCATTAACTGAGAAGAGCATGCGCCCGAACAAGCATGCGCCCAAAAATCATGCGCCCTGACCTCCATGCTTCTTATTTCAAAGTATTCCAAAACTTATTCAAAAGTTTTGAAAACTTTGAAGGGGGTCTTGTAGAAGCATGGAATTTCACAACCAGAAAGCCCATGCGCCAGACACTACATGCGCCAGAACTCAGACGAAGAACTTCACAGCAAAGTCAATAACTATAGACATTTGAAGAAGGACTTTTTATTTATATATAAAAGTCTATTACATGTCTAGAAAAGGCTGTACAAAGGAGAATTTCTACAAAGGAAAGAGCCTAAGTCTACAGCCAGCGGCCATCATGCGCCTTCAGATAAGGGCAGTGGCCACCATGCGTCTCCAGATAGGCGCAGCATCACTATGCGCCACCAGTAAAGCGCAGCAGATATCATGCGCCTCCATCCAGGCGCATCCCATCATCTCTCCAGCAGCTCAGTTATGTGCATCCCTTCAGCCAAATTCTTCCAGCCAGGCTCACCTGGCCGAGCAGAGCCCAGTTATGTGCCGCTCTTCCAACCAGGCTCGCCCGATAAATGCTTCGACACAAAGCATTTAACCCTCTGGCTGGAACCAAGGAAGAGAAGAGCACCGCAAATGCTGTGGCCAGGGTAGGCTTCGAAAGAGCCTCCAAAGCCGAAGGAAGACCGTGATCGAAACCACGGCTAAAGGAGCAGCTTTCGACACGATCAAAGTGGGGAAACCCCACTTTGTAGGAAGAAAGAGCCTTGCACCGCCATTCCGATCTACGGCTCTTCCGGAATAACGGAGACGAGGCTCGAGCATCCCTATCTTTGGATGCAACAGACACCTTCCGCCTGCCTCAGAAGCCCTCGACTCCGTCTTTTGGATGTAACAGTCACCTTCAAGTGCATCAAAGACAACACAGCGTCTCATCTTCACCCTCGGGAGCACTTCGTCAGCAGAATGCACCCGTATGTTCAAGTTCATATTGGAAGTACGTGAGGGAATGAGAAGCAAATCTTCTCTCCATGCCACTATTTATAGGCCGGGCAGATCAAACCCACGTGCCAAGTGGATGACCCTCCGAATTCCGTGCAATGAATTTACATTAAATGGATGAACCGGACGCCTCGAATTCAGCCAAACGGCTATTTATAGCACTCGAAGAGCGAGACAGCCGCATCATTAAAAGACATGTCCGATGCGCCAGCCAGACAGCGCATCACACGGACGCGCCCTTCGGCATCAGGCGCATCACACAGACGCGCCCTACAGTACTCGGCGCATTATAGAGGGTGCGCCCCCACACATCTCCATACCGAGTGGAACACCAACCGACGCGCCCACTCAGCTGTCCATCGAACGTCACCAACATTAAATGCTGAACTGACAGAGTTGGCAGCACGCCTCCCAAAGTCTGAATAGTTGACAGCTTTATTCAGAAAACGAAGCGTCGGCAACGTAAGCATCATCATGACTCTATTCCGACGGCTACTGCCACGTGGCCATCCACATGCGCCTCTACGGTCATGCATCCAAACCAGCATGCACCTCAAAAGCCATGCGCCTCAGACCCTTCACTGATCCCTAAAGACAGAAGAAGAGTCTCCAGTTGAAGCTTTGCATGCGCCTCAAAAGCCATGCGCCCCAGACTGATCTCTGATCCCGAAAGACAGAAGGAAGGTCACCTGCATGCGCCTCAAAAGCCATGCGCCCTAAATGGTTTGTAACTCCTAAAGGTTATGAGCCGCAGCCTCCTCCTGCGCCTAGATCCAAGGCGCAGCTCACTAGATCACTGTCCCCCCAAATCCGAGATCTTCGAGCCATGGGTCGATGACACGTGTCCTTTGACTCAACTCGTCCAAGATTTCAGCAACAGAAAGATCTTCTCCTCTGCTACGTGCCGGCTCACAACAGCAGTATGAAGAGTTCTCCCCCTCAATCAGGGCGCATCATCTACGTGCCCCCATCAGCAACTTCCACGTGGCGTCCCCACCCACCGGCGTATCCTACATGCGCGTATGAGCAGCCAGCCTGCAAAACTATAAATAGAGGGATCTTCTCCTTCACACACACATACAGAATCCACAACGAACATACAAGGAATCATCAGAGAGGCAGATACAGACACTCAACGTCTTCCTCCTCTTAACAAGCTCCAGCACCCAGAGCAATCTACGCCTTCAGAGAACCGATAACCGTCGTCAGCCGGTCAACGGAGTCAACGCATTACCACTCGCTCCATTGGCACTAAGGACCCAGCTTAAACAAAAGTGTACTCCTAGGACTACATCTAAGTCCTACATTGTAACACTGTTCTGTTTGTATTAAAGTTTTCAATCAAACAATTTTAATGGCAAACAGAAATACCTCAGCACTTACGTCCCCCGGGTGGCCAAGTCCGCACCCAGGCATGCCCGTAAGCCTCGACTTGGTTCCGCCTAGGCCGATCACGATCCTTCCTTTGATCATGCCGCGGAATCCGTATCACCCGTGCACGGGTCCGTCCACGACCATTTCGTATTTTATCGTCATAGGCTAACCCTTAGCCACAATGCGTTATCGACCAGGTTGGCGTCCGTGCAGCGCGGGTAGCGAGCCCCGTTGCACGTGCCCGTCACACCTGTCGCTAACCATTTCTTTCCTTCTTATCTTTTATTCATTCTTTCTTTTCTTTCTTTCACTTGTCCATTCGTTCATTGGTTCATTTTCGTATTCATCCATTCGTTGATTCATTCTTTCATTCGTTTATTCGTTCATTCTTTCATTTATACATTATGCAACTTTCTGTACGGGAGTCGCCTTGGCGACCCATCGGTCCCATAGTCTTTTAATGTTGCTAAACTCTACTCGGAACGACTATGTTGATAGTCTTCCCGTTTTATTGTTGTAAACCATTCGTTGTTTCATTGTTGAACGCATAAGGGACCTGAACGTAAGCTTGTGCCTTAGCACGAGCGTGGAGCGCGGTGCGAGAGTTCTCGTATTTTCTATGTTCCTTTCCATATTCTATACAAACATACAAGATGGGATTAATCCCTTAGCTAGGTGCGTTGGGTCATTTATTAGCATGCGCGGTGTTATCGCCTAGCGATTTCAGTGATAGTGTCCGGATTATTATGTGTCTAGGCTAAGCAAAGACGGGTTCATCAGAGCCACCCACCTTAGCGATGTTCGCATCGGCCGAGCGATACTCCGAGCGCGCCTTTGAAAGTCTAAGTCTGGATTTATCTTTGACGGGCCAATGTAAGTCTTGCATCGATTCTTCATCAGGTCGATGCCAACTCTTCGGGTCGACGGCTCGTTTGAGTCGTTGCACTTGCCGTTTGAATCGACGTTCCGCTAGGGCGGAGCGGGTCACTACAGGGTGCGCGCGGGGCAACGGTCGACGGACGTCGAGGCGAGCGGTACGTCGGGTCTCCGGCGTTGCACGAGCAAAGTGATGATAACGTGTCGTAAGGCAAAAGCTCAAACACACGGAGACGAAGCTTTCTCGTATATTATCAACCACACAAGTGCATCTTACAAGCTATCCCAACCTCTCTTTATATAGAGAGAGAGGTTGGAGGTTATGAAGAAATGAAGGGCCAAAGGTCATGTAGGTTACAAGGAGATGAAAGGTGAAAGTCATATGAGTTACAACAAAGACATATTAATGAAATATAATTTTCATAAAAAAATACTATTAGATAGATCAATCCATACCAATCGATTGCACATATGAATATACGTAATCGGTATTGGAGATTTTACGGGACAAAAAATTATTTTAACAACCGTCCCCGGTTTTAAATTCCTACATCAGCATCAGTCGACCGTCCCATTCGAGTGCGAAAGAAATTGTCATCCAGAGAAGAAATTTGGTGTATTTGCACGAAACAACAATAATTTGAGAGAATTGTATGTAGAGGAATGAAACGCTACTCTTAACGTCGTCCTCTAGCAAAATGGAGTGTGGCGCCATTACAGTTGGCGTCCCAATGAGAAAATAAGTAGGACGCCAAAAGAATTGGCGCCCATGAAGAAAATGGGTGGGAGGGCCAACTCCAAAGACGCCCTACTTTGGTTTAATTTTTTTAATGGTTCTTTTTTTTACCGTTGAAATAAACGATGAAAATTATATACGTTAGATTTTAAGCTATATAGAAGAGGATATGGGAGAGCTATTTCATTTCATTCACGCTTGGCAATCTGTAATCTCTTCCTCCCACCACCAAATTAACAAAACAAAAGTGAAGAAAGACATAACAACGAAAAAAGAAGACGTCATCTCCGACATTTTTATCATCCACTGAATCTCTCGGCGGTTTGGGCACACAAGCATAGTTTTTAGCGAGCAATATGAAAGTCAAAGAAGACTCTCGGATGCAACTCATGTTCGATGCATGCATTAATATAGATTGACATGGGTGCCTTCTTATGGCATCGAAAATTTATGTAGACATCTAGACAATTGTATTGTCTTTTATTAATTTCTGCTAGTTATAATGTTATTTATTAATTTGGGGGAAAAAATTACAATACAAGAATGTCTACTTTACAAGGATGTCTATTTTGTTAGATGACTAGCAAAAAGAATTTCAACAAAAAAATTATTACGACATTACATAAAATAATTTTCGCAATGGTAGATTTTATTATCAACTTGAGAATAAGTACAACATCACATTCAACAAAAAAAATTATTATCAACTTGAGAATAAGTACACATGAACATAATTTTACTCTCTTGGCTGACTAGTATATTTTTTTGGGTCATAGTCCAACATAGCTACTGCAACATAAATCTCTTGTAGGTGCATCTTTCGTCTTGATGCTGTTATTCTTTGGTCTTCCAGCTTTGCATCTTACATTCGATACTCCAATCTGTCATCTAACCAAAGCACTTTGAATATCGTAGGGGCGTGGAATTGGTTACAGACGTGGATCATACACAATTTCAATTTATTAGTAGAAAATAGTGAAGGATAAAAATTATCACTTACATTGCAAGACTTACACACATAATATACACGTACGCATGGTTGACACGTATGCTACCACCTTAAACATGAATAATAATTTTCATTAAGCGTACTACATAAGTTTTACTTGTTGCACGATCTAACATTTAAAAAAATATAAATACGCAATATTTGTACGCGATATTTTTCTCTACTTATGCGAGCCATATTTTTTAACATCTTCGTAGAATACTCTATTTCTAGATGTTGAGTATTTTGTTTGTTCTTGTCTTGAAGCGATATAATCTTAGCTCTAATACCGTCAAGTAACGTTGTTAATGGTTTGTCTCATAAATTCTTAACCCAATTATTAAAATATTCTACAATATTAGAAGTGTTTATATCTAATCTAGGATAAGGAGCTAAGATGTTATCCAATGCACAAATTACGGGTTTCATTATTTACTCCAACAAGCCAGTTAAACATGTCTATATTTTTGGCTTTAATTCTTTCAAACCAATGCTCAACATTCGTTTTATTGTACGATCTTGCAAGAGAGTCTAACATTTGGTGCAATCTAACTTTGGTATTGAGATTTCAATTTTGTTTAAAATATTTAACACAAAATAATATGAAAAAAATAACATGCATATCATTTATCAATCCTTTTGTTTATCTTATATAAATAAAATTCTACTACATTCATTAAAATAGTTTTCAAAAGATATTCTAAAACTGTTTAAAAATTATGTCCAAAAATTGGTGTTTTCACCTTCAGCAACAACATCACCAAGTGGATATAATTGATTATTAGGGTAATGGGCACAAGCAATAAACAAGGTACCTTGATAACTGGTAAAAAACATTCTCAAAAAATCATCAAAATATATGCTTTGAAACAAATAGAAAAATTCAAAAGTTATTGTTTTCAGTAGTCTCTAGAAAGCATCGACTATCTGAATTTGACTCGATAATTCTAAAACATACACTTCAAGACTAGCATATGCATCAACATAACTACTATTTATGTCAGCTAATGCCATCTGACGGACTCTCCAAGCTTTGGAACAATAAATATGTATCTGATGTTGTCTATGTATATCCCTCACAACTTGTGATGGGTTGTATGACTGGTTATCCCTAATTGTATAAATTATCTTTTTTATATCCATGAAGTAGTAGTTAGTGGATGCAACCTGTTATAAGTCCACCTAAATATACATGTCGACTTTCTAATGTACTGATCGTAAATGTTCCACTTTAACCATGGGTTTAGCGTACACTCTCTAATTATGCGATCACAAGTATTTATAATTTTTCGAGTATTGTTCGTACCACTAGCTGAACAAGTAAAATTGTGTTCAATTACTATCTCTCTTATAAAAGTTCTAAATTTAGAATTATTATCAAATGATTGTCCGACAAATAATTCATGAGTGTAGCATTATCGAAATTATCATCAAACTAAGTTTTTAAATTAAATTATTACTATTTTCATTATCATCATTATCATTATTATCACTAGCATCACCATCATCATCATCATCATCACCATTATTACCTTCATCTAATATATGTTCTTCTACATGAGCTGGAATAAGTTGTCGAGTAGAACTACGACCCGCTTGGTAACTGGAAATATGTTGAGTACTTATATTATAAAGTCTTTATGGTACTTGAGTAATATAAATACTTATAAAAGATGATTGTAAATCAACTTCAAGAACAAATTTTCATGCTCGTTCACAATCTAATAACAGACAATGAGAAGCATAGATGTGTTAATATTAATTCATATCAGATAGAAAAATTTTCAATTATCAAAATGCGTAAACTATTTAATGTAATACTGCGACAAGTTATAAAAAAAATGGGTTAAATCTCCTTCGTATGATAGGCCAATTACTGTACCTCCATGCTAGCATCATATTCTTAGACTCTGATCTATATATATTACAAATTGCTAAGCTTCTTAATGGAGAGATTGTGAGTCTAGGAGCTTGTGAGTTTATGAACGGGTTGAGGAAGAAAGAATTGAGTTAGAAGTGTGATTGAAATAGTTCCCCATCTTCTCCTTTGTATAGCCTAAAATCTAACATTTAGAAATTAGACCATTTAAGTTTCAACGGTAAAAAAAAGAAGAAGATCGTTTTAAAAACAAAAACAAAGTAGGACACTACTGGAGTTGGCGTTCCCACCCATTTTTCTCATGGGACGTCAACTCTAATAGCGCCCTACTTGTTTTCTCATTGGGACGCCAACTCTACTGGCACTCCACCCTATTTTGATAGGGGTACCATTAAGAGTGTCGTTTCGTCTCTCTATACGCAATTATGTCAATTTTTTTTCCTCTTTCGTACAAATACACAAATTTCTTCCCTCTCACTAAAGTTTATGTTAGAAGAATTGCAGAGGTGGTGAAGAGTTTGGAAGAATTGCAACGGAGGATAGAACGTTGGCTCCATTGAATTTTTTATTTAAGATTTGTTTAAATTGTTATTAGAAATCTAGTTTGAAAAATAAATGTATCTTACTGTAAAGTCAAAATTGTATCAGATATTTTAAATTTTAAATTGATTGTTATTGGAAATTATATCTCAAGTTTGACAAAATAAAATATTTTAAAATCACATAAATTATTATTTAAATTGTATCTAACAATTGGATATATGTTAAAAATATTTTAGATAAAATTAGGTATTAAAGTAATTATAGATAATTTAAATTATATAAAGCTAGTAATAAAGTTGTCATAATAATTTAAATAAAAGATAATAAAAAAACATGCTAAAATTTTAAGATATCAACAATAAATTTGGAAAATCTAACCGTAGCTTGTAGTTCCACTGAAGCCAGTATAGGAGTATAGGAGAAATCTGCTGGCTTACCTATCTGCATCGTGACCTTCGCCTTCCACTTTAACAAACTCCAATCCCACATTGTGACTACATATATCCGAACTTATCTCTCTTTAGTTGAAGCTCTAGTATAGAGTTCGGCCTCTTCAAGCAAGCAAAATACTGATCTCGATCTCTTTTTCCACACTATCCAAGAGCACTGGCTGTAGCTCTAGATTGATTCCTCTACCCACCAAAACTAAGAAAATCACCTAAACCTTCTGATGGGGGAATAAATCAAATTTGAGTCATTTGACTAGACAAACTAACTGAAAGAAGAACTCGACAATTAAAGGCTTAACAAAAATAAGCTTAAAAGTTGGATACAAGATGCAATTTATCAATTATATCCAGGGGCTCCTAGTTAACGAGAAATTATTCAGTGAGCTGCGCTCGATCACCGTACATCTTAATTTTCCTCCACTTGATAGCATATCCTCCTCGTTCCCATGCCATGCCATCAAGTGAAAGAAAATTAAGATGCACGATGAGCCCGGCTAATTTCTCCCACTTAACCCATGAAATTTTGAGAAACAAATGGTTGGGTACATGCATATATATTCTAGCCAATTTAAAACACAAGATACCTGTATTGAAGAAAATAGTTCGTACTAACAAATCTGCAAGATGCAGTTGAATATATCTGTGCTATGTTTATAATGTGCAACCCCTCTTATTCGCTAGTTCCTTTCCAGAAATGGCGCACTCACTATAATTCTTGCTCGGTAGGTAGTTGCATTCTTCATTGGACACTTCGCTTAGCAGCTATGTTGCGCATGCACAGATTCGACACGGCACGTTTTGAATACTGGTTCACGGATTTAGCACTTATTTTTGGTGTGTCCTAGTGTACTTTAGAGCGTCAGTGGCGTGTCCAACACGACATGAACCAGACATGTACCTAGATCATTTGATACATATAAATCAGACGCAATATTTGAATTGTAGTAAAATAGACCAAACAAACAGTGTCAGTAGCAACCACAGGAAGATCCTTTCTTCATAGCACTAGTTTCCATCATGGAACCCTCGGATAGCACCGACAAGTTGGTTCCTTTCAGAGTCGAGGCACCATTTTTCGCGTCTTCGCCACAGCGCTCCAAGGCCTTTCTCGACACCACTCTGTGTATTTCTTCCAGAAGCATCAAGAAGGCGCTTTCGACATTCTCACCGCTCAGTGCAGACGTCTCCGAGAAGAAGAGTCCTTGTTCCTCTGCAAATTCTATGGCGTCCTCTCTGGCGACGGCCCTTCTAGTGGTGGCTAGGTCAGCCTTGTTCCCGAGCAGCATAACAACAATGGAGTTGTCCGCATGGGCTCTCAGTTCTTCAAGCCACCTTGCGACATGATCGAATGATTGCCTCTTGGTGATGTCGTAGACTAGCATTGCCCCAAGAGCTCCTCGATAGTAGGCACTCGTCACTGCGCGGTACCTGCATATAGAAAACTGGAACTTTAAGAAGAATAACAAGGAGACTGAACATCATGGTTAGGTTTCACCAGGCTTCATGATAGTTTGCGGTATCGTCTGATACATCGATATGATTTGGCATGTTTCGATCCAATATCGACCGATACTCACATCAGAGGCCTACTTTTCAGTCAATTCGACAAAAAAAAGAGAGAGAGCGAAAAAGACCAATCAGCAAGAGTGTAAAGGCATACTAAGGTTGTAAAAGTATATAAAAGAAGAAAAGTTACCTATCGCAGGAGGTAAATCAATCGTCAATGGTTACTATTATTTCATTTAAGTCAAAATTAATAAGAAACAATGCAGAAAATACTTAGAATTATGCCTAGACATATAAAATATTGTTTTCTGAAATTTTAATAAATATTTGCTTTTTCGATACCAAAAAAAATCCGATAATCCGATCGGAAGCTGCCGATACTGTCGATCCCGATACTTGTAGCATGTCAACATCTTCGTAGCTAAACGTCGCTATCTACGTCGTTAAGTACTGAATAATCAGCGACATTTAGCAACGAATAATGACGTCGCGGATTAGCAACGCCGTGTCGCTGAACGCCGTTATCTACAAGAATTGTAGCGACGTGCTTTCGTCACTATAAAACATCGCTACAGCGACGACCGGCGACGTTTTATGTGTTAGCGACCATGGAATACACGACATCACAAATCCGTCGCTAATCTAGATTAGCGACGTATTTTAACATTTTAGCGACAATTTTGGTCGTCGCTAAAATGACTTATTTTGGTAGTGGTTTCACTGTACTTAGCTATATTGCACTTTTTAGAACCCATTAGTATATTTCTACAACAGTCTTTATCCCAAAATTATGGAGTTAAGCTGTGTGAATCCTCTTCTTCCATTCAGCTTTTTTAAGGTTCATGTCCTTTGCATCGCTAACAAAACCCTAAAGTCAGGGCCGGCCCTGGGGTAAGCCTGACAAGACTTCGGGCTTGGACAACCCCCCTCCATAGGGCAACCCCCAGGCCATTTAGTTTTCTTAGGACCGGTCCAACAAAAATCCAAATTAAACATTTATCTTTCAATAAGGATAAAGGGCAACAAAAATTAGCTCCGGCTAAGGCAACCCAAACCGCGGGGCCGGCCCTGCCTAAAGTAAACTATATTTCAACAAGAAAGAAAATTCCACTAGTTGCTATCAAAGAGATTAGATCACTGAATGCCTATTCACTGTAACACCCTCAAGAAAACCTTATGATTTGCAATATTTTATTTTCTTATCTTTTTTTCCTTTGCAAGGGATATAATAAACTTCCTAATCCAATTTTGAGTAACTATGGTGTAATACCACTTCCAGAAAAGGGTTTATATTTAGATATGTTAATTATAATGATGCATGTCGGTACAATTATCACAGACCTTTATTAAAAGGTAAACTTGCTTATACAACAGCTGAAGGTTGAACAGGTTTGTAGGACAGAAATACAACAGCTAGATACACAGCCATTTTCCCACCTTTTGGTTTTGGGTTATCTGCATCTATTTTCTCCATTCATCTCTGTCAGAGCCTTCTTCTTGGTTATATTAGCCAAGGTTCCCAGTATCGGTATCGGAATCGGTATCGAACCCTTCTTATGAGTATCGGTATTAGCGGTATCGGTAATTTTGGATCGGAGTATTGAATTTTTTGGTATCGAAAAACAAATAATTATTAATCAATTATTCTCAGTTTAGAAAAAATATTTTATACATTCAGACATAATTTTAAATATTTTTCGTGTTATTTCTTAGCATTTTTGAAATTGAATGAAATAACAGTCAACTTTGCCGATTGGTTTACCTACGAGAAATAAGTTTTTGCCATTTACATGCTTTTATATCATTACTGATTGGTCTTTTTCGCTCAATTTTCTTTAATGAATCGACTGGGAAAGGACCCCTAACTTTGGTATTGGCCGGTATCAGTGGTAGTTGGTATCAGATCGGGACATGACAAACCATATCGATATCGACCGTATCGAATCAGTTCATGTCCGTTTGCCCTTTCCCTTGTAGCATTTTCAACTACAATCTCCTGACTTGCGCATGCAACATCTCGGTTGCACTTGTCCATATCATCCACAACAATTTCTCCTCATTTTAACCCCAATTGAAGTACACAACTTGAACCCATCCTAAAATTTTGGGAAAGTCTACTACAAATAAGGAAATATAACTATTTTTCAAAATTTGCCCATCAATTACAAATTACAAGTTAACAATTACAGCTCTATTTTAAAGGGAATAAATAAATCCATCCTTCTTTGTTTGTGGATATACTGTATCAAACAGTTTTCATAACTTAGTATAAAATTCAAAGAAACCCCCACAGAATAGTCTTCCTACCTTCCACAGTTCCATTTTTGTTTCTGCGAAGTAAATGTGAAAAATTCATCTAACCGACAATTAATATTAACTAAAGTTCCTAAGGACATATTTCTAAACATCATTTTACTATATCTTTATATTATTTTAAATTGCATGTATTTCTAATTTAAATTTACTAAGCACGATATTTTTCATTCTTTTGGATATAAAATAGGAAGAAGAAACACATCCAAAATTGATCACATGTATCTGTCGTGCATCCAACCCATATATGTAACCAAATAGTCTTCGAAACCATATCTGTAACTAAATAGTCATGCAATAATTGCAATGCATCTGGATATGAGTCATGCCAAGTACTGTAATATAAGAATTTACGCAGATATTATATTATCAATTTTAATAGAAGTCCGGAGGTTGTGGCGTATTGGTAGCAACGGGTGGGGCTCAGCGCGGAAGGCGCATGTTCGAATCCCCCCCGACATTTGCCAAGTCGGAGAAAAGGACACTTAAAAAAAAATCAATTTTAATAGAAGAACACAGACAAATTTATCATATGTTGGCTACTTGAATATCAATTGTAATTCTAATTTGCCTGTGGAATTCATACCTCCTCAAGTTAGCTAAGAATATCTTATGCTTGTTTTCTTGAACATTTTTTGTACAAACCAAAACTTTTTGCCTAAGCTGGACCAAAATCCTGGCTCTTCCCTGTATATGAGAAACCTAGGAGTCTTCTGCGTTTTACTTCCAAGGTTCGCACTATCAGTATCGGACCGTTCCTATGAGTATCGAGATTGGCGGTATCGGCAGGATCGACGTTTTCGGATTAGAGTATCGAATTTTTTGTATCGAAAAATAAATAATTATTAATAAATTATTAACATTATAGAAAAAATATTTTATATATTTATGAATAATTTTAAGTATACCATCATTACCATGTGTTGTTTCTTAGTATTGGAATTAATGAAATAATAGTCACCATTGCAGATTGGTTTACCTGCAATAGATATATTTTTTCTTTTACATAATTTTACAACCTTACTATGCTTTTACATATTGTTGATTGGTCTTTTTATTCAATTTTCTTTGCCGAATTGACTAAAAAAGAGATCCCCAATGTCGTATTGATCAGTATCGATATCAGTTGGTACATGACATACCAAACCGTATCGGTATCGACCGACACTGCAATCTATGGTTACTTCCCTGACCGAGAGAAGAAAGGAAGAAGGAAACTTAGGACCTATGTTTCATTTACAATCCAATATTGATGGCTACTTAGATATCATTATGGAATGAACGTGGCACTAAAGCAATCGTTAACATTAGAACTATAATGACAAATGCACTCTTATGCAATAAATTGGTGTAAGGTTAATAGATCAGGCGAAATTTGAAAATTTTGAGTAGGATATATATTCAATACACAAAAAATGAACAATGAAACAGTAAATGAACAAAGAACGATAAAAAAAAAAATTCTTTTCGAAAATGGTAAAATTTATTCAAGCCCTCCAAGAGGCTACAATTCAGTCCGAAGGACTGCAACCAATCCAGGCCAAAGGCGCCCTATCTTTATATATAGGGCCTATACATACAATTCTCCTTATATATAAGGCCTACGTTGCTCGAACCCGCAATCTCATGGGAGATGCATCGGTCTTAACCGCTAGGCTAGACTTCATTTGCATTAACGAGAAGTATGGTGATATACAATATTTGATTCAAAGTTCAACTGAAATACCTGAAAAATAATGAAAAAAGAACTACAAGTTACAGCTAGAGTTCAACGAGGATTTCTATTTCTGAAAGCATAATAAGAATTCACAATGAGTTCGACCTGAAAGTATGTAAGTGCCTTTCCACTATTAACCAGTTGATTATTCATACACAAGGAGTTTAAACTTGGACAAATATAAAGTCTTCTTATTTATGGTTTCTTTCTTAAGGATTAAATTGTTTAAATTTGGCGGTAGGCTGGTAGCTAGTTATAAATATAAGTTTTAAGGAGTCAAATAATTAAAACCTAATGAGGTTTAATGCACACTAAATTTCATATTCTCTTTTATCGCTACGTACAGTAGGCAACAATCAGAGTTCATTGATACACCGTGGGTTCTTGTTGATTGATCATTGATGCATTAAATACTATAACGATGATGCCACCATTCAGTGCAATGCCTAACTCTTTGATATGTACTACATCAAGTAGAGACCAGTTAATTATTTAGACTATAATGTCCAGTTGTAGCTTAGCAACTAGATGCACAAGCATATTTCTGTGTTTTTTTTTAATTTTTTTTGGGATTTCCAGTTGGAATTGTATGAACTGTTGTAGATTTTTCTAGAAATCTCGTACAAGTCTATAAGACTACTCTCCTAAATGCGAGTCAAGTTCGCCAAGAGAAATTGAGAGGGATTAAAATCTCAAGTATAAGTGCAGCAAAGTTGCTAGCAGAGTAATCCGCTGGAAAGATATCAATAGAAACTGTTGAAAAGCTAACAACAAAGTTGCTGGTGATAGAACATAGTTCTGGAAAGATGTTAGCAGTAAAAACTGATGAATCGTTCACTAATCAAATTAACTGAACAACCTGCTGGGGTGGTTGAACCACCATTGTTCAATGCAAGATTCGACTGTCTTTGACGAAATGCTCAAATTACTAATGACCAAATTTAATAGACCCTAACATAAACTAGAGGTTTTGGTATTGCTAGGAGCATGATAGGGCTTTTGGAATCATGAAGACAAAGGGTTATGATTATCTACGTTGTGACATACTCGACATTTGTAGGAGCCTCAGTGGTACTAAACACCCTTTTTCTTCTTTTTTTATACAAATTTTTGAAACTTTTGTTCCACAACATGTCAATTTCAGCACATCCACCATTATCTTCAAAATAAACAATTAAACAGCTCAACTATATATTGTAACTAGTAGAAAATTATATGCATACGTAAATTAATTTGATGACATGTTTGCCTATCAAAAAAAATAAAATAAAATTGATGACATGTTTAAACGTTTTGTTACATCAGGTACTATAAACTGACTTCTAGGTAAGGGGTCCATTATGCAAGCCAGTTTGCTAAGAATCTCTCCAGTACAAACAATATTGCTAATGCTTCCACATATACAGACCTGCTAACCAAAAGGTTGAATGAAGCAAAACGTGTTGCCTGCTTAAATTTGTATGCACATATTGAAGTTCAAGCAGTAGGTTAAGAATAAGAAACAAGTCTTTTGTCTCCTTATATCTGTAGGTTTAATATAATTATGTAAGAGAGAAAGATTACACCGAAATAGATGGCAAGCGGGCAACAAGCTGCGTACCAATGACCTCTGGCTCAAGTGGTTAGAGCGAGACACAGGGCCGGTCCGGAGGGTTGGGTTGTTCTATCCCGGAACTAATTTTGGTTGCCTCTTGACCCGTATTGTCAGCTGGTCCTGGTGGTCATCCGTGACCCTGATCTTTGGTGGGGTCATGCTGAGACTGAGAGGTTGCCTTAGCAAATGGGGTTGCCAAAGTTCCAAGTCTTGTTCAGCTTACCCCAGGGCCGGCCCTGGTGAGACATATTCTCCAAGATGTTGCAGGTTCGAGCAACGGAGGAAGCACTTTAAATTCATTGATGTGAGAATTAAAGTGAGGTGGGCGCAGTGCGGTACGATCCAGGTGGAGGAAGCCTTCGGAGTCTTCGGACCATAATATGGCCTTCGGGCTGGATTTATAGGCCTTCGTGCCAGAATAAAAATTATCTTCTTAAAAAAAAAAAACGGTCCATATGGAAGCTCCTTATACATGGAAGAATCAATGGGTTAAAGAGTGATAACGCACTTGTACACTGCAAAGTCACATTCATTATGGATTTAATCATGATTTCAAAAATAGAAATCATTGTTGTCGTGTACAGGAGTAACTCGTAGTTCTTCTTTTGTTTTTTTCCAGGTATTTCTGTTTGAATCAAATATACTATATCACCATTACTTCTCCTTAACGACGAACACTGAAAGTTGCAAGATCGAGTTTCTAGTCTACATACTGTTGTTCTTGTTTGTGCATGGGATAGCATACTCAAAATTTTCACGAATATGTCCAATTTATCAGTCTATTGTCATTACAATTTACCAGTCCTCTTTCACATAAATATAACACACATATTTTTTATTTAAAGACTAAATAATTATGGGTACCAAAAATTGTATCTATGTGAGAGAGGACATCATTAGGGCCGATCCGGAGAGTTGGGTTGCTCCATCCTATAACTAATTTTGGTTGTCCCTTGACCGTTATTGTCAGCTGGTCCTAGTGGTCATCCGTGACCCTGACCTTTGGTGGGATCATGCTGAACGTGAAGTGTTGTCCTAGCAGAGGGGGGTTGTCCAAACCCCTAGGCTTGTCGGACTTATCCCAGGACGGCCCTAGACATCATACAAACAACATATATACTCTCCATTAACGAACACATTAGCTAGAGCCACGTTCATATTAAATGTCATAATGCTATCAACAATGAATGTAGATGACAAGAGGAACAGAGTCATGTTCATATTAAATGTCATAATGCTATCAAAACTAGACATTGACTGTGAATTGTATAAGATGACAAGAGAAACTTTGTGCTTCTGTGTTTATGACATTTCTGCCTTCACGTTAATTATATACTTGCTGAAGTATCTCTTGGTGAAATGTACCTCTCCCTAATGGAATATTAGAAAAAACTAAAATGGGATTCATTTCTTTTTGTGTGCGTTTAGCATAGAAAAAATAGAGAGTTCCGGAAGAGGGAAAAATAGTCTGTTTTGAACTACTTAAAGATTAGAATACTGTAATGGTGAAGAAATTTTTTTACAATGACAAATTTTTTTTAAAGTGGATTATCAAAATTATTAATTAGTTTATAACAGAAGTCTAAATTTTACAAAAAAAAATAATATTTGGCACGTGTTTTTACACGCACGTGGCGGCCCCGTCCTTACCCTTCTCCTGCGTCCGGCCTCCCTGCCGTCACGTGCATGCACAAACACGCACACAACCACGTACAAAGTAGCACGATTCTAATTAAAATTTGTTTTTTAAACTTTAATAAATTGGAGGTATAGTTTTGATAATCCATCTTAAAAATTCTTGAACATTGTAAAATTTTTTTTTGACAATTACATTTCCCAAAGATTATTAAAGACTAGTGACGTAGAAGACAAACCTGCCAAATTAGATGCATTCATACTTCATAGTAATTGCTGATATACTTTTCTTGATTAGGACCCAACAACAGTATGAAGACATCAGTGAAAACAACACTTAATTGGTGAAGTGAAGTATAATTAAAAGCCATTTGCAGTGGTCCTAATATCTCTTCTGCGAGTATACTTTTGGAAGAAGAAAGTATAGAAAAGCTACTGTAGTAGTTATCTTCTTTTTTTTCCCTGACCTGCTAAACAAATATCATTATATTTCTAATGGAAAAAATTAAACATTTTGTTTTCCCTTTTGAAATCCCACGCACACACACAATACAATTGGGAGGCTCGAACCTTGTTGGCCTCTCCGGATGTCCGCTCTAATACCAATAGGCTAGAGATCTCTAATAAACTGGTTTTGTGCGGGCTACTTGAGAACCGCTAAGATTGAGCAATCCTGGTTGGTTAAAAGAGATCCTAGTTGGTAGAGACTCCAAAAATCTTGAGTTTTTGTCATAGGTTGTAGTATCGGTGATACCAAACCTATACGGCCGATACCGATACAATTTGGCATGTTTCAATCCGATATCGATACTGCCCAACCCGGCAAAGAAATTGGAAAAAAAAAAAAGACCAATCAACAAGTGTGTAAAAATATAGTAAAGTTATAAAAACATGTAAAAGAAAGAAACTTATCTATCGTAAGAGTGACTACAAGTTAATTCAATTTCAAAACTACTAAAGAATAACGAAAATGATATTTTGTCTGCCGTTTGTAGCTGCGGCCATGACCGCGGCCCGACGTGGCAACCAACCATTGGCTCTTCCACTATCGTCGGATTCCACTCGGACCGGGGGCCAATGGCTGGCCGTCAGGTCGGCCGGCGGTCACGTCCGCGGTCACATAAACTTCAAATTAAGTCGAGATGTTTAAAATATTTTTTTTCTAAAATTTTAATAATTATTTAATTTTCGATACCCAATTATTTTTTTCCTTTCTTATACTCTGATCTGAATCTGCCGATATACCGATACCGATACCGATACTGCGAACCTTGGATTTGGTTTGTCATTCAGGAGGAGAGGTTTCAGAACCATGTTTGGGAAAGATATTTTTTTCGAAGCAATATCTAGTCTATTTGAAGTGGTGTTCAATTTAGCCACCGTGCAAAAGTAGGAATTGAGGATCACACCTTTCTTGGCCGGCGGTGTCCCATATCTGGGCCTTGATGCTCTTGCGGTTGATGGTGAGCGTGCGCGTCTGGAACTCGACCCCGATGGTGGACTTGGAGTCGAAGTAGAACTCGTCCCTCGCGAACCTCCCCAGTACTTGCGTCTTCCCCACCCCCGAGTCTCCGACCACCACTATCTTGAACACGTAGTCCATCTCCGGCACCCTCACCGCCTCCGGCTCCGGCTCCCATTCTTCTTCTCCTGATCCTCCTTCCTCTTCCGCCATCAACTCAGCTTGCTGCTCTGCTCTGCTCTGAGAGGACTACAAGTGGAGGAAGAAAACCAGTTCAAAGCTGTTTGTGATGACATGGTGTAGTGATATATATATATAGGCTCCATCTAGTGCTAAAGGAAAAGGGCCTGACATTTGGGTGGAGTCCGATGATTTGGAGAAATTATTCAGTGGGACAGACTTATCATGCGGCAATGACGAGCCTTTATTCTTTTTCAAGTTTTTTTTAGATGATCGACGATATGTACGAAAGTTTGTGCATACTGTATTATCTTTTTGGGTACACTGCTCTTAACTCCCATCATTATTATAAATAGAAGTAATAATACGTCCCCATGGCTCGAACCACTAGTCTTCCTTAGGGGTGAGCATTATTCGGTTTTGGACCGAAAACCGAACCAAACCGAACCGAATAAGGAATTCGGTTCGGTTTTAAAAAAATTCGGTTCGGTTTCGGTTTTGAAAATACTAAATTTTCGTATTCGGTTTCGGTTTCGGTTTTGGGATTCGGTTTCGGTCCAAAACCGAAAACCGAATAAGAAAATTTAGTTTATATTTATATATATATGTGTGTGTGTGTGTGTGTGTGTGCGTGTGTGTGTTAATTATAGGTATATACTAAATATATATAGGTATATACTGAATATATCTAGGTATATTTAGTTATTATATATATTAACAAAAATAGCATAATAAAACCCAAAAATCGAATAAACCGAAAACCAAACCGATTTAACTCGGTTCAGTTCGGTTCAGTTATTGACCAATTCGGTTCGATTTCGGTTTTGCTTATTCGGTTTCGGTCCAATTCGATTTTTGCTTATTCGGTTCGGTTGGAACCGAATAAACCGAATACTCACCCCTAGTCTTCCTCCTATAAATATTGTTCGAATATTTTGTTTGGACAGTAAAATTATGCCTTCACTTTCAAAATTCTAACTTCTATCCCAAACATGTGAATTTAGGTAATAGTAGCATTATGATGAAATGATATTTATGGAAAACTAAACAAATTAAGATATATATTTCTGTGTGAACCAAACATGAGAATGAAAAATATTTTCTGGACTACATATTCCCAACATAACCAAAACATGGATATGAGAATGTTGAAATCATTTTCCATGAATATAAAATGAATTCCTAAGAATACAAAAACTTCATCGAAACGAGCCCTTAGATTTTATTTAGGTTTCCATAGTACTCGAATTTACGTTTAATTTTAGGATCTTGTATAATATTCAAAATTTATGTTTATATCTGCATTTTGAACGATCATCTCAAATCTACCGTCAAGATAAGATCCAAATTATCTTCGAGATAATATCAAGACATAAACGTAAATTTAATTATATACAAGATTCTAAAACTATATATATATTTTTTTTTTTACAGCAGCGTCTGTTGGGACACATTGGCAGCAAGGATTTATGGGTCCCAGAAGAAGACAATCCATGAATTTCTGGGTGGGAGTCTTATGTATCCGATTATTGTTGTTCCCCTTGTTTTGAATTTGAAGTAGGATTCCAGGCTACAGCAGAGTAACAGAGGCTAGAACAGAGAAGATAACTTGTGGATCCCATCTCCATTTACTGAGTTAAATTTTGGGTAAGAGTTCTTGGACTCAACATGATAGAAACTACAAAAATGATATTTGGCCAACGGTGATGACCATGCGTGGCGGCGAGTCATTGCCTCTCCCTCTCCCCTCCGGCTAGCACGGGCCCACCTCAGACTAGAGAACCAATGGTGATGCACCACGTGGCCGTGGACCGGCACTGGCTCCTCCAGCAACGGGTAAAATAGGAGCGCCGTAGAAACTAACGTCCAGGTTGGATGTTGGAGAGTAGGAGTGTTTAGCTTTGGATTTTTTGAATATCCTTGAAATTGAACAAAAAAAAAAAATCTATCAGATTTTAAATAACAATATGATTATTAGCAATAAATATATTTATAGAAAGTTAAGGATAAGGTAGAGAAAAAAAAAATCTTATTGGGGGTGGTTCAGACACGGATAGAGGAGGCCGAGGAAGTCCAAACACTCTAAAAATATTGTGTCGGACACATGGTCACAACTAGGACAGTCTAAACTATACACCAAAATATGTCGTGCTTGTGTTGCTATGTAATTACCATCGTCTCCTTTCTGTGTCTGTGCAACATAGGAGGACAATTGATGCGCCGTTTGGGAAGAGTGATGAACAATTAGTTAAGTAAACATGGATAAGGATAAGGACACGGTACATATACAACATTTTTAGAATGTCACATTGGACCTATATATGTTGCATCAACATTTTTAGAATGTCACATTGGACCCATATATGTTGCATCAACATTTTTAGAATGTCACATTGGACCCATATATGTTGCATGAATACAATACACAATGTTGGATGGATATATACACAGATATGGATAAAATATGTATGTGGACACCATTTTATTGTGTCCGTAGGACTAAGTAATAGTTGTCATGAATGACCGTGAAGGAAGACATGATATTTCCCAAAGTTGGAGAGAAAAATAGTGTTAACGAGACAAAATGGAAAAGAAATCAAATAGCCGATGAAGAGTTTGGATCCACTTAATGATCAATTTGGATCATATGCTTAAATGATGATCTGATGTCGATTTATGTTGGTTCCAAATCAAGCTAGATATACTCAAGGACATGGGTATAGAGCCGATCTGAAATATTGGGACCTAGACGAATGTAGAATATAAGATTTTTTTTTTTAACAAAATATAAGACCCTTTCACTATACTAGTTGTATTACATAGAAAAGTATCTTAATTTTTATAAATATACTCATCTTCTTTTCTTTTCTTTTCTTTTATTTTTGCCAAAATTAAAATAATTACTTAAAAAATAATTCACTCTCTGATATTTCAAGAGCACACTTAACATTTTTTTTAAAAGAAAAAAAAATCTAAGTTTATTGAAAAATAAAATAGAATAGTGTGGCTGTGTGAGTAATGTGACCTAATTTTATAACCTCGGCAAGATTTTTAAAAAAAAAGAGCCTAAGCAATAAGCGCCCACATTGTTATAAATAACAGTAATAACTATGGAGAATGCACCACATCATAAATCATCCCCAATAAGTTTGTGATATGTTTGTTTTATAGTAGATTTTAAAAGAATAAATAAATGTTAATATAAGGAAGTTGACATGTCATGGGCCTATTCTTAAAATAAATAAATATTATTATTATTATTTTTTTTCAAAAAAAAAAAAATCTAGTATGGGCCTTAGGCCCTCGTGTAGTTCATTCCTGCGGCCCCTGGCCGGGCCTGGGTATGTAGTGAGAGAGAGAGAGAGAGATATGATTTGATTACTTGAGATGGTTACAAAATTTAGCATGCTTTCAGAATGGGGGTGACCCATGCAACCTTTAATATTGATGGCATAAATGGTGCCTATATCTACATAAATGAAATGCCAATTGCATTTGATGTTTAGAATGTTCGAAGAAATGTAAGGAAAATGAATCCCAGCAGTAATGAGTGACAATGAAAAGTTTGCAATCATGCAATTATTTCAACGCTCTTCTAATTTTTTTTTGGGAGTTGCAATTGCCAAGGAGACTTTTACAACATCCAAGAACTTTCAAGGTGGATTATCAAAATTAACCTTCATTCATAAGGGAAACCATAAATTTTATTTTTAAAAATTGTAATAAATTTAGGATAGCATTGTAATCTATATTGAAAATCCTTAGATATTGTAAAGAGCTCCTTGGCAATTACAATTCCCTTTTTTTTTCAGGTTCAATTACAGATCAACCGATATTGCAGAAAACGAAATGTGTATTTATTAGGATTAGTTAGATTTTGAGTTTCAAAAATATTCAATAAAAGAGAGAGCAGTTTAGATTTTGGGTCATGAGAAGACGGTTATGTTGACCATTAAAAATCGGTTAGTAAATAAATTGAATCAGAACTCAAGAAGAATAAGAATGTTTCGTGAGAAAGTAAGATATCTATTAACAGATTATTGATTGTCGATATGGGTCAACCGTTATCTCATGACCTAAATTCTAAGCTGATATCTTTATGACCTAAACATTAATTTTTGAATATTTTTGGGACCCATAATTTAATTAACCCATTTAATTACTCCTAGAAGTTTGGTCTAGACAACATTTTTTTCAGTAATCAGACTTCATGAGTAATTTATTGTCCATCAAAATTGGTGAACAATTGCCAAATCACGGTTTAAAAAAAATTATTAAACGTAAAATCAGTTTAATAGAGGTCTGGTCCTAATTTCGATATTTTATAAGGCTAATAATAGTAGAGTACATTTTTGTTCACCTACCAAAACTAAGTGGAATGCTCACCTCCTACTAACAATATGACACGTGGTACAAAATTACTTTGGTGGGTGAACAAAAATAAACCCATATTCTGGAGGTGAGGCTAGAAACTCATCACACAACATTATTTTGCCAAAAGGTGTTATCGGAGATATCTTGAAATCGAGTTTTGATATTAATAAATAAAAGAAAAAGGAAAAAAGTAGAAAAATAAATAAATAAATTAGGAGTGTGATCCCATCTTGTAAGACCCATGTTTTGTTGTGTTCATTTATTTATTTAATATTGCTTGTTGTCCCTTAACCCAAGTCCATGAGTTTAGTCCATAACTTAAACCCAACCCAAACTCATTCCTTTCCCACGCATCGGAGAATTCTCACTCCCCGATACTAATTGTACGTCCACTACCTTCTTCACCATCTCTACGTAACCCTGAACAGAAACTTCTCCACCATCACAGCATCCCATTTCTTTCTTCCACCTTCTTCAAACCTTCACAAATAAATCCATAACTTCCTCCTCCCTCCACCAAATCAAAATCCGAGACCACCGTCGCGTTCATCTTGTCGTCCTCTCCGAATTCAGACCCCACTCCCCCACCTTCCGAGCCCGTCTCCGGCGCCTCCCGTGCACCCTCCGTCCGGCGTCCGTCGACTCCCGTGCGCGTGCCCCGTACGTCGCCGCATATTTGTCGTGTGCGTGCACGTGCCATGCTCGTCGTCCCGACGTCGTTCCGAGTCCGAGGCCTCCCCTCGGTACTCCTTCGTGCAACTTTGGATAATTCCTTCATTTTTTGCTTTCTGTTTGTGATCACAGAAACCCATACGTACCATCCTGGCCTAGAAATAGGTTCTGTAAAAATTAATTGGATTCTGTGGTTGATTTATTTTAACTTCTGTGATGTAATTAGTAAATGTTGTAATAATAATCGTTTTAGGAAACTTCAAATATACTTTATTGGTATTAATTGATTTGTGGATTAACCTTAATAATTTAGTTATGGTTTTAATGATTTTTAATTGTTTAAATATATAGTTAGGATTATCTTTTAAATTTAATGTTAAGTTGTAGAGTTTTTTAAACCAAATAATGATTTAATATTTTGTTTACAAAATATTAGTTAAATAAATATTCGTTTAAAAGTTATTTCATTAAAATAAAAGTTTGGTTAAGTAAATAGTATAATAAAAATTAGATTTCGTTAAATGATTATAAATATGGTATGTTTTACCCTTTTAGAGATAAATTTTAATCAAAAGGTTTTATAAAGAGAACAATATAATAAAAACTAATATTTATTTAAAAAGGTTATTTTGGTAATGGTATTTAATATTAAAATCCGAAAACCTTTTATATTAACTTTAAACCAATATTTTCGTAAGAAAATATATTTTTGTGCATTTATTACTATCTATGTTTAAAGGTAATTTTTTACATAATTTATGAAATGTCTAAAAGACATATTTTATGAAAATCATTCTGATTAAATAAATTCTATTTTAAAATATTATTTAAATAAAAAAACTATTTTCTTACGAAAATTACTAATTTCGATAAATTCATTTTAAAGTATTTTTTCTATTAATTACTTTGTTGTAAGGGCATAAGTCCAGTTTTTCTTTATTTTTCTGTGACCCTGTATTGTGTAGCTTAGATTTTCTATTTCTTTCCTGGGTTGGTTATTTGCGTAGCTAGACGTATAAATTATAATTGGATATTAATTATTTTGTACAAAATTAATAAGATTTTCTCATATTAAGTTAATGAATAAAGATTCCTAATAATTTAAACAACTTCATGTTTTCTCACTTAAAAGACCACTTAGTTTTATATATATTATTAAAAATACAAAGTCTTACCAATTAAAGTGTAATTTGCTATTTTCTCCAATAAATCAATAATCGGTTATTCCGTAAATTGATAACCAATATAGTTTACGACGTTAGACGGATTTCGTTCGATTAATTAAATAACTTAAAATCTGACTAGGGTCTGTTTCTAGAAATTGCAACTAGCACACCTATATTTGGCTTATCTATGTTTCTAAGGCAGGATTCTCAACTGTAGGATTTTGAGGACGTATTTGACTTCCTCCCCAGGTACCGACATCCTGTTCCAGTCATTAACAAAGGCAAATTACGGTTATATTTTCTTGCATTTTATTTAGTAATTGTCAAGTTGCATGTTAAACCACATTGATACACGGAACCCTCTCCTAGGGTTCAAATATTGATTGATATTGATTGTGGAGATTGGGAGAATAGTGTAACGTTTATGGCCAATACCCCTCATATTGCATGATTGTGCGAGCTTACCCCTCTTACACACGGGGATAAGCCGTATCGCGTCGCTAGGACGCTATTGTACAACCTAAGCCGGTTATAGACGTTTACACATTCAAATCACATTGTTTTAAATGTCAAATTGCTAGAAAATACTGTTTCAACTGTTTAGCCTGCACTTTTCCATTATTACTTGAAATGTGAGATACATATTCGTACTTGCTCCCTCCTGACTGAAGACCAACATTTTTAGGTGACATTGAGGATGCTGAGCTATTGTACAATAGCTATTATGATCCGGTATTGTACCATGTGGTGTTGCCAGAGTCCACCTTGAAGGACGCAGAACCTGAGGCCGATAAGCCGACCGCCTAGCTAGTTGTTTTCCAGTTTTCTAGTTTTATTGTATTGGAGTTTGTCAATTTGAATTCAGCACTTTATTTCAGTTCTTTCATTTCCAGTTGTACTTTTCAATTGTTGAATAAAAGTTTTAAAATTTTCGTGTATTCAAGTTGTGACAAATGTATAGATGTTGTTGTGAATACCTGCATATAGAACAGCTTACTGTCGCCGTCTCACACCGGTGCAAGCTGGGCATGATCCGGTTTGACCCAATAATTTGGGATCGGGTCGTGACATATTTTTAGTGGTGGCCCATGCAGGTCCAAAACAACAACTTAGGTAAACATATCTAGAAACAATTAGAATACTAGAATATTAATTTGTCACAACATAGGACCGAATTATCTATATATAAGTAACTATTTTTGCTTGCTTATAGAACAGTAGGTTACCTTGTTTACGCTTGTCCCTAAACTTGCCAGACTATGAAGACAACATGACCTATGCCTATCAGTCGGTACTAGCAAGATCTTATTTTCTATGCATGACGCAAGAAAACATGACAAGAGAATCGTAGTAGTAGATTGAGCAGCGGGAGGCTGCTCGAACCAGACCAGGACCAGAAGAGTTGATGATACCTAGAATTATTGGTTAGCACTAGATGATACCCTACCGAAGCATAACATATTACCCTTGATTACACTTTTTCTGGCCAATATCTTTTCCAAAGTCATGTCTCCCCTACGATACAATTTCTAAATTGTAATCTTAATGAGAATGTTTGTAAGGCGGTATTTCTCAAGGATATATTAGGTGATTAAGAATTGGAAGAATAGAATTTTCGAATACCTAGATATTAGTTGGTACACTGATAACAATTAGAAGTGATATAATATACATGGTGAACAGAGAGTCTACTATATTCACCATGTTACAATATAGGGCCGAAATTATTTATTTTAAAATATTTATTTTGGCTTGCTTATAGTTTTATAGGTTACCTTGCTTACGGTTGTACCTAAACCTTATCTAGATTAGGCCGATTATATGATGGTATATTTTACTGACTATTTTATTTTCTAGATTTTTGGTATATTTTAGTGTCCCATGGCTTTCGGGATTATTTTCTTCCATATCTCATATCTTTATCAGATTCTAGCATACTTTAGTATCCATACTCTCTTGCCGTTTTGGATTAAGATTAGATTTTTTTTTCTATTTATCTCCTTCTTTAGCAAACCTATTCCAACTTCTCCATTTGTTGATCAAATCTTACTCCTCTATCTTTATTTGGAATCTACATCCATTCGCTATTTAGAGTTTCAAATTCTTCTATAGCAAACCTAATAAACTCTTATCTATCCAAAGTATTTCTACGGCTAGTATATCCAACCATTTCTCTTGGCCTTATTTTCAATTGACTTTCCAGAACCAATTTTGAACCGAATTTTTTTGGAACCATAAAGCCCCAAGGTTAATTGTTACCAGTGAATTGGTTCAACTTAGCTGGTTCACATATCTCCCAAGGGAACTATTTTTCGAAGAAAAAATAATTCCAATATGGATTGACATTTCCTACGTTATTCCAAGTACCGAAACTATTTTTATTTGTTGACTTCCTCCACTCAACTCGAAACCTTACTCTCTCTAGGCAACTTCTTGATCAATTCAAGGCCTAGGAAGCTTTTAAACTCAATGCTTGAGTATCATGAAGCACGAACGGTCAGAGAATCGATTCCATCCTAATATTGAATTTTCTTTAGTCATTGAAAAACTTTTTGAATTGTTGAATTATCCCTTTGAAATTTTCATGGACAAAGTTAAGAAAATATTCAATGACCTAATATGGCTTCGCACATATGCGTCGCAACCATCTATTTGAATTATGAAAAGTGCGAGTATACTGCAACCAGTTGCGCACTGGCGGGGCATAGACTCTAAGTTGAAGTGATTCAGGTGTCGATAGGTTTTTGGATATTATTGAGACTACGTCCTAAATGCATCAAATTTGTCTCCTATGTTGTTCAGCCAGGAAATGGATAGAGTTGATAGACTACTCGAAAACCTATTACTATTCAAGTTATGGAGCCAAAATTTTACTGCAGTCAGGTGCACTCTGGCGAGGCATGAATTTGAGACAAAGTGACTTCAGATATATTTGGGTTTTCGAATATTATTAAGACTATATCCATAATATGGTTGTCTTTTCTGCACCATCAAATTATTCTGACTGTTGTCCGATTAGAGGATTTGTATTTCTAGCGGCTTTCCATTTTCAGACATCTCTTATCACAGCCAGAAAGGATAGATTTTGTAATGCCCCGCTCCGCACGGTGCATTATGCTGAGTCATTGACTCGAAGAGTTGCGTTGACCCGATTATGTATCGATGCAAATCGATACAAAGTGTTGAGTTGTCCCGAGCAATGCATCGAACTAAGTCGATGCGAAGAGTTGCCTTGTCCCAAAGAATGTATCGAGTGAATCGATGCGAAGCGCCGTGTTGCCTCGAAGGATAAGTGCGTTGAGACGGCTCGAAGATTCTAAGAAATCGAATCGACCAAGGCGCAAGTCCGAATCGATGCAAGTATTAATTTTAGTTGGTTTCATGTGCAGGCTATACGTTTACGCTGAAATGTTAGAGGTCGATCTTTTGCCTTATTCAGTAAGGGGTCCGCGAAAGCAAATCGTCGTCTTGCGACGGACGGAAGCGTTGGCACGCTAAGGCAAATCGGACGTACAAACTCAATAAGCACGAAGTGCTCGAATGGCTAAGTCAGGAGAGTGGCCGTGCAACAAAGTTATGAAATCGAGCCGCATCGGCTCGACGAAACAAGAAAGGCGTATCGACTCAAGGTGGGAGGATTGACTTCTTTTTACTCCTTCATTCGATAAGTCAAATATATCATTGTATGCTGAGTTAACCTATCAATGCCTCGGGCGTGGCTCGATGGTGAGATAAACGTAGTGCGTGTCAAACACTAGATAGAACAATTAAAATAAATCGTACGGCAAACGTACGAGTCGCTATGGAACATTGGATATCGCAAAGGCGAGCGCCTCGGTGCGCAAGCCGCAAGAAACATGGGATAACTGTACTCGACGAGTGCCATAGTGCACGAACCATACCGTGCCTTTGCGCACGCGTTAGAACGGCTAGAACATCGAAAGACAATCGGCGAGCGCCCTAGCGCGCAAGCTACGGACATTGAATGCTAAGTCATAGAACATCGGAATACGGTCGAAACGTGCCTACGTGCACGGGATAATAAAAGATGGCTTCGTTGCGAAAGAATACAGTTGTGGCATGAATGTGGCAGAACTGTCGGATATGACATAATGCCTCGAAAGGTGTTCGAGACCTTCGGGTCATTCGGTTGACGAGCATTGAGTTGAGGCATGATGCCATTGAACCATTGAAACAAAGTATGAAACGTAAGAACATAGAAAGTTAACGGAAGAAATACGAGATGATAATGCGGCATGGTGCCCTTCGAGATGTTCGCGGCCTATGGGCGTTCGTTGAGAACATTCGGGCATTGTGCCAATTGAAATAGAGATAAGCGAACCTGCTTGGTTGTATGAAATATAAGATTCGTTGCATGGTCAAATGGACTTAAAGATATAAAAGTCCGTGCATGGGTATTCCCTCGAACGCGGCACGCCAGGGCGCTGGGACCGTTCGGCCTAGGAGGGATTCGTTTTCGGTATTGTTGGTGCACTTCATTTAGAAGGGTAGCGACCTTCTGGTGAATGTAATAAGCCACTTGCTGCGATTATTTCGGTGGCCTCTGATGTTGGTTAGCAACCGCACAGAGTTAACATCGTCTTATGTTTCGATTCGATGAATATAAGTCCATTCTAGCCCGAAAAGCTAGTGACCTTCATATAGATAAGGGCGATGGGTTTGGAAGTGCAAGGTATGCGTATATCCTGCATGGACGGATTCTGAATAGAGGGCACTTATAATATGACAGGGAAAACGGATAGGCGTATTCACCTTGCGTCGGTTGCAAGGGCGGGTGCGTCGATATTGTAAGTTGTGCCACGAATCAAACACGAGATTGCTTGTCTGTTTACTTATGCAAATTGAATAACATGCTTGCCATGCTTTACGCTTTCGAATATGCCATGAAATTGATCCTAAGGAGAACATAGCAAGATCATAAGCTAAGTTGCATGATTCAACATAAAGATTAAAATATCGGTTTGGAAAGATGATCTTTGCTTCAGTACATGCGAGGACGAACGTACTGATCCCCCACCAGCTTTATGCAGGGTGCAGGGAATGGATTGCTCGCGGCGAAGCGTTGCTTGAACGTGTTAACGCTTGGAATGCCGAAGCGCATTGAAGCGTGCTATCGCATTGACGCTCGGACTACGCAGCTGGATTGATGCGGCCGAGATATAGAAGGCATAATGTATGGAACGATGAAATCCTTTGTGGGCAAGAGAGAACCTGAGTGTTGTAGCCAATCTGGCATATATTGTTAGGCTATCGAAAGCCATTGTAATCTCAGTTTCGAATATCAATAAAGAGAGTTGTTTCGTATACTCTGTTTTCCTTTCGTTGTTAATATCGAATCAAAAGATAACCATTTGAGAACTTGTCATCTTGCCTTGTATGAGCGTAACTCCAGTCTCGTGCGGCATCACGTCCCCTGCGAGGATGATGATTCGGGTGATTCCGGGTCGGGGCGTGACAAATTGGTATCAGAGCTCTAGGCTCAATTTCCTCTGGACGCTTGCTTCATTTCAGTTCTAAAAGTTGCCCACCACCAATCGAAATCACTCTTGACTCTACTCGATGTCGCACTGGATGTTCCATACAATAAGTCTAATACAAATCATGTAATTTTGCCGCGTGTTGTTTGGAAATTACATGGTGTTAGTTGGAAAAGTCGGAAAAGGTTTGTTGCTGCAAGTGCAACAAGTTGCGAGATATGAATTCGAGAATTTGTTGCCGTAGATGCAACACGTCGTGAACTGTGGTTTGAGATATTCGTTGTTTACAACGAACGATACGAGAAATATTGGTTGCATCGATACAATGATAGCCGTGGAATGTTGCTGCAGCAATTGCCACGCGTTGATTGTAAACGATGCATTGAAAAGAAATGAAAGTTGATATGGAATGTGTCGAACGGATTCACATATCGATTTCGAATGTGCGTTTGCGATGAAAAGCGGTAAGTCAATATCGAATGTGTTGAAACGGATTTGAGTATTGACTTTGAATGTCGGAAAGGAAATGTTGCACGATGTGCAATGCATATCGAGAATAAATCGAAGCACGAGGTACGATAAATATCGAAAATAAATCGTTGCACGATGTGCAATGCGTATTGAAAGTAAAATTATTGCACGTGGTGCAACGCGTATCAAAGTAATCGCTGCACGAAGTGCAACGGATATCGAGAATGAAATTTTGTACAAGATGCAACGGAAGAAAACAAAAAGTTATAAATCGAGAAACGAAATCGGTTCGGTTGCGCACCGAGCTTGCGTTGGCAAATGAATGCATTGGCCGAGTTGCGTCGGATTTTGATTAATCAAAGTTACGGTTGTGATCAAGCACGATCACTGCGGAAATCGTGAGTCGGAAGAGATCGTTGGTTCGTAAAGAGTACGTTGCGACGGAAGTAACTTAATTTCTGGGTGGTATATGGCATACCTCCGATGCAATGAATGGCTCGATTCCGAGTGGTATATGTAATACCATTTGTGCGATGAATTGCATCGACGCGTTGTGAGAATTGCGAAAGAATTGTCCGCAACGGACGGGGGAGTACCGAGACTCAATTGAAAATTTGTATTACGATATGTTGATGCAAGTGTTCTTCGAAAATCGGTTGGGACGATAAGGCGAGACTTGTATCGATGAACGATACGTCGGACGAAAGTTATAAGTTGGTCGGACGACCGAGACTAGCGAAACGATTATGCCTTGACGCAATAATCGGATCGACGGGAAAGGGATACTCGAGCTTACAAATGAGTCGCACGACTTGTGATTTCGATAAAGAATATTGGGCGATGCGAATTGTAATCGAATCGCACGATGTGCGATTTCGGTCAGAAAGTTGGTTGACGCGAGTAATCGTGCTTAAGAAATAGTTGGTTACGTTACGACGAAACTCATTTGAGTATGACTGAAAACACGCGAAACTTAGAGGGCGAGATCGTATGACTTGAGGGTTCGATGTTGGATAATCGGTAACTCAGTTACGTGATCGAAGTATAGCGGGATGCGGCAAATCGGAGAACGAGTCGACGTGTATAGAAAAGTTTGTTGCGAACTTCGATGTATGCGATGCGAGTTAAGTTGACGTTGAAACGGATTCAAAGTTGACCCTTACGTTATCGAAATGGATACGACGTATCGAGATCGATACGTAAGGAAACGTAAGCGATGCGAGAATATAAAATAGAGTGTGCCTCGTGCTATGAAATTTTGTAAGTAACGATACGAGAATGAACGAACTTGGTTGATCGTAAATTTTATGATTGATCAAAGACGAGACTATAAGTCATCGACGATTGTTCGATGTGTATAGCATCTCGTGTATCGACCGCGAAATAAGATAGACTCGAATTCGATACAAGTAGATGTTTCGTAAATTGCAGAATCATCGACGATAATGCATGACTCTACTCGGAGGATAGTTGCGCATCAGTTGTGCCGATAGAAATGGTTATGTACGGATTGGATAGTCGCATAGAAATGGTTATGTCGGAACATGATTTGGCTCCAAAATAAGATATAGCATGGTTCGTAGTAAACTGTCCTTCGGCGATGATCCCCAATTATCGAGCGTAGCTTCGGGGCAGCTGATCCTAGAAGACTTGACCGTCAAATCAAATTAAATGCTGCAGACCGTAAGATGACCCATGCGATATCGCATATGAGATTGCGTCGATAACAAATACAATGTGATGCATGTTGACGATAAGTCTAGGCGATCGAAAATTGTTGGAACAACTTTCGATTGAGAATGATATACTTATATTTGAGTATTCTTCGGATGAATATTTGAACGGTTATGTTGGCCGACGATCAAACTAGAAATTCACCAACGAACTTGGTGATTTGGATAGGCGATTGCGAGAGTCGTGCTATGCACGAGAGGGAACGATAAGGAATGACTTACGAGTTATGTTGTTAGATTGAATTGCCTTGCAATTGAGCTTGCGTGAATCGAAATTATGTTCGATGTTGCGAGACGGATAAGTTGGGAATTTGGCTAGTGAATTCCTACTCATTAGGAATCGAACGTAAGACGTGTCGTAAAGACCTCGTGTCAAGGCGATCGTTGTCTTGAGCACCGTCGCCTTGATGTAAACTGTTGTGTCGGATAGATTGTGGCTTTTGTGCAATATCAATTTAAACTTGCGTTGGGAGAAGCTGAGCACGGTGTCTAGGTAAGTCACCTAGCGGACGTAGTCCCGAATGTGATAAAAGGAGAATCATGTCGAGATAGGATACGAAGTAAAACATTGAAAATTGTTGGATAGTGACGCCGAACGTAAGACGTTGCTGAGACTCGTTGCGATCGGATGCGCGACGGCTTGACGCGACGCATATAATTGATAGTCCCGATGAAACACACAAAGTGAGAAATGCGATTTTTGAATCGTATCGTATGCCTTAACTTTTGTTGGCGAATCGCGTATGTATCAATATGCATGTGTGCTAGAATTGCGAGAACAAGTAATAGAGCAAAGTCCGATCGAGAATACGAGATGTCAAGTTATCGAGAATAAGAGTTACGTGTTTGCGTTGTTCCGATATCTCACAACTGAGCATGGATGAAATGTATATATTGGTGGGACGCCTAAAATATGTGTATGATTCCAAACTAAGTTGTACGATCCAAACGATAGTGAGACGAGATCGTAGAATGATCTAATGAAACCCTTGGAAATTTAGTATTGGTTTCGGTTCGGGACGAACCTTGTTTTGAGTGGTATATTCTGTAATGCCCTGCTCCGCACGGTGCATTATGCTGAGTCATTGACTCGAAGAGTTGCGTTGACCCGATTATGTATCGATGCGAATCGATACAAAGTGTTGAGTTGTCCCGAGCAATGCATCGAACTAAGTCGATGCGAAGAGTTACCTTGTCCCAAAGAATGTATCGAGTGAATCGATACGAAGCGTCGTGTTGCCTCGAAGGATAAGTGCGTTGAGACGGCTCAAAGATTCTAAGAAATCGAATCGACCAAGGCGCAAGTCCGAATCGATACAAGTATTGATTTTAGTTGGTTTCATGTGCAGGATATACGTTTACGCTGAAATGTTAGATGTCGATCTTTTGCCTTATTCAGTAAGGGGTCCGCGAAAGCAAATCGTCGTCTTGCGACGGACGGAAGCGTTGGCACGCTAAGGCAAATCGGACGTACAAACTCAATAAGCACGAAGTGCTCGAATGGCTAAGTCAGGAGAGTGGCCGTGCAACAAAGTTATGAAATCGAGCCGCATCGGCTCGGCGAAACGAGAAAGGCGTATCGACTCAAGGTGGGAGGATTGACTTCTTTTTACTCCTTCATTCGATAAGTCAAATATATCATTGTATGCTGAGTTAACCTATCAACGCCACGGGCGTGGCTCGATGGTGAGATAAACGTAGTGCGTGTTAAACACTAGATAGAACAATTGAAATGAATCGTACGGCAAACGTACGAGTCGCTATGGAACATTGGATATCGCAAAGGCGAGCGCCTCGGTGCGCAAGCCGCAAGAAACATGGGATAACTGTACTCGGCGAGTGCCTTAGTGCACGAACCATACCGTGCCTTTGCGCACGCGTTAGAACGGCTAGAACATCAAAAGACAATCGGCGAGCGCCCTAGCGCGCAAGCCACGGACATTGAATGCTAAGTCATAGAACATCGGAATACGGTCGAAACGTGCCTACGTGCACGGAATAATAAAAGATGGCTTCGTTGCGAAAGAATACAGTTGTGGCATGAATGTGGCGGAACTGTCGGATATGACATAATGTCTCGAAAGGTGTTCGAGACCTTCGGGTCGTTCGGTTGACGAGCATTGAGTTGAGGCATAATGCCATTGAACCATTAAAACGAAGTATGAAACGTAAGAACATAGAAAGTTAACGAAAGAAATACGAGATGATAATGCGGCATGGTGCCCTTCGAGATGTTCGCGGCCTACGGGCGTTCGTTGAGAACATTCGGACGTTGTGCCAATTGAAATAGAGATAAGCGAACTTGCTTGGTTGTATGAAATATAAGATTCGTTGCATGGTCAAATGGACTTAAAGATATAAAAGCCCGTGCATGGGTATTCCCTCGAACGCGGCGCGCCAGGGCGCTGGGACCGTTCGGCCTAGGAGGGATTCGTTTTCGGTATTGTTGGTGCACTTCATTTAGAAGGGTAACGACCTTCTGGTGAATATGATAAGCCACTTGCTGCGATTATTTCGGTGGCCTCTGATGTTGGTTAGCAACCGCACAGAGTTAACATCGTCTTATGTTTCGATTCGATGAATATAAGTCCATTCTAGCCCGAAAAGCTAGTGACCTCCATATAGATAAGGGCGATGGGTTTGGAAGTGCAAGGTATACGTATATCCTGCATGGACGGATTCTGAATAGAGGGCACTTATAACATGACAGGGAAAACGGATAGGCGTATTCACCTTGCGTCGGTTGCAAGGGCGGGTGCGTCGATATTGTAAGTTACGCCACGAATCAAACACGAGATTGCTTGTCTGTTTACTTATGCAAATTGAATAACATGCTTGCCATGCTTTACGCTTTCGAATATGCCATGAAATTGACCCTAAGGAGAACATAGCAAGATCATAAGCTAAGTTGCATGATTCAACATAAAGATTAAAATGTCGGTTTGGAAAGAAGATCTTTGCTTCAGTACATGCGAGGACGAACGTACTGATCCTCCACCAGCTTCATGCAGGGTGCAGGGAATGGATTGCTCGCGGCGAAGCGTTGCTTGAACGTGTTAAGGCTTGGAATGTCGAAGCGTATTGAAGCGTGCTATCGCATTGACGCTCGGACTACGCAGCTGGATTGATGCGGCCGAGATATAGAAGGCATGATGTATGGAACGGTGAAATCCTTTGTGGGTAAGAGAGAACCTGAGTGTTGTAGCCAATCTGGCATATATTGTTAGGCTATCGAAAGCCATTGTAATCTCAGTTTCGAATATCAATAAAGAGAATTGTTTCGTATACTCTGTTTTTCTTTCGTTGTTAATATCGAATCAAAAGATAACCATTTGAGAACTTGTCATCTTGCCTTGCACGAGCGCAACTCCAGGCTCGTGCAGCATCACGCCCCCTGCGAGGACGATGATTCGGGTGATTCCGGGTCGGGGCGTGACAGATTTTCTATAAAATTGTACTTGATTTTTTCTAGAACTTATTAGGACCATATCCATCTCTATTGGCTCAATCTCTTTCATGTTTCAACCTTAGTACGTTATATATATATATATATATATATATATATATATATATATATATATATATATATATATATATTTTATTTATTCATTTATTTATTTAGTATTTTTTTAGTTACATATTTTGGAAGCTGTAGATAGTTGTGGTTAGCTTTATATATTAAATAGTTGATATGCATCTTGTGGATAACCATATGTATATAGTTGATAGCTATAAGCGGGAGAAACATAGATTGTTACTTATCTCATTCCTTGTAAGGGATCATTGGGATTAATATTAGATAGCTAAAGGGTAGAAAAGGTAGAATAATACCTTGAGTAAGCTAGTCTTGAGAGTATGGTATATCTTAGCTTGTGACTTATTTGTGTTAGAACCGTCGGTGGCGTTCACTAGTGTACAAACCTCACTCAAACAAATGATGGTATTTGACGATTTTGAATTTTATTGAAGATAAAGAAAAATGTAGGTAGAGTTAGCAAGAAAAATCTAGGTTTTGGTAAGATTCTCCCATGGAGGAAGTGAATTTGGATAATATATAAACATGTGAATATAATGATCAAGTAAAGAAACACTTAACGAGGATCAACTTTTATGGTTAGATGACTACTATACCTAGAAGAGACGGATATAGCCATGGAAGGAATAACACGAGCAATGGAATGATAGGTTCTAGAGAAGGAATAAGTAGAGAGAAATTGAGATAAGACCATTGGCATACAACGATGGATGAAAAATTGATTTAGGTGATTTATGGTCCCAAATAGATTTAGTTTTAATATCTTGGCAGCTGCCTTAGTTTTCTGTAGATCCTGAGAGTTCAACTAGTTTAGCGAGTTAGAGATTGGTTTTTTGCATGTGTATTAATAAAATTTTATCTTGTAAGTTATTTTTTTCTGCACATCCTATCTTCTAACCGTTGAAATAGTAATACTATATTCTTTCTATCCCCTTTGATCATCACTCAGTCCGCAATAAAAATATCTTTCTGATTACATTCCTGTCATAGCTATATCATTCTAAATCACCCTCGATATCCTACTATCATACAATTTATTAATTTTTTTCTGAGTCACAAACCCTTATACCCCATTCCAATTTGATTTGGAATTTTTAGTCCCTCATCTCAGAAGATTCTATTATTTTCTGTCTTTTCAATAAACGATTGACGTACGTTTCTTTTTGTCTTTTCTGTTTCACGAGACCTCATTTGATTTTTTCTATTGTTATGATCATATTTTAATTGTACCAAAATTTTTACTCATGTCTAAAATGATTTTGATCAAAACAATATTCTAACTCTACTTCAGATTATATCTAGATAATTCTAATCGTGCCTATATTTTATCATTGTACCTAGTGATAATGCCTACAATTCGATCGTGCCTGATGATTTAAATTCCATTTTTTGATCAAGACTAGGTAATTTTGGATTGTACCCCGGCCCTTATCTTTGAAATTTCGAGGGCAAAATTTTCTAAGGAGGAAAGGTTGTAAGACCCATATTTTGTTGTGTTCATTTATTTATTTAATATTGCTTGTTGTCCCTTAACCCAAGCCCATGAGTTTAGCCCATAACTTATACCCAACTCAAACTCATTCCTTTCCCACTCATCGCCCCGATCCTAATTGTGTGCCCACTCCCTTCTCCACCATCTCTATGTAACCCCAGAACAGAAACTTCTCCACCATCACAGCATCCCATTTCTTTCTTCCACCTTCTTCAAACCTTCACAAATAAATCCATAACTTCCTCCTCTCTCCACCAAATCAAAATCCGAGACCACCGTCGCGTTCGTCTCGTCGTCCTCTCCAAATTCAGACCCCACTCCTCCACCTTCCTAGTCCGTCTCCGGTGCCTCCCGTGCACCCTCCGCCCGGCGTCCGTCGATTCTCGTGTGCGTGCCCCGTACGTCGCTGCATATTCGTTGTGTACGTGCACGTGCCGTGCTCGTCGTCCCGACGTCGTTCCGAGTCCGAGGCCTCCCCTCGGTACTCCTTCGAGCAACTTTGGGTAATCCCTTCATTTTTTGCTTTCTGTTTGTGATCACAGAAACCCATACGTATCATCCTGGCCTAGAAATAGGTTCTGTAGAAATTAATTGGATTCTGTGGTTGATTTATTTTAGCTTCTGTGATGTAATTAGTAAATGTTGTAATAATAATCGTTTTAGGAAACTTCAAATATACTTTATTGGTATTAATTGATTTGTGGATTAACCTTAATAATTTAGTTATGGTTTTAATAATTTTTAATTATTGAAATATATAGTTATGATTATCTTTTAAATTTAATGTTCAGTTGTAGAGATTTTTAAACCAAATAATGATTTAATATTTTGTTTACAAAATATTAGTTAAATAAATATTCGTTTAAAAGTTATTTCATTAAAATAAAAGTTTGGTTAAGTAAATAGTATAATAAAAATTAGATTTCGTTAAATGATTATAAATATGGTATGTTTTACCCTTTTAGAGATAAATTTTAATCAAAAGGTTTTATAAAGAGAATAATATAATAAAAACTAATATTTATTTAAAAAGGTTATTTTGGTAATGGTATTTAATATTAAAACCCGAAAACCTTTTATATTAACTTTAAACCAATATTTTGGTAAGAAAATATATTTTTGTACATTTATTACTATCTATGTTTAAAGGTAATTTTCTACATAATTTATGAAATGTCTAAACGACATATTTTATGAAAATCATTCTGATTAAATAAATTCTATTTTAAAATATTATTTAAATAAAAAACTATTTTCTTACGAAAATTACTAATTTCGATAAATTAATTTTAAAGTATTTTTCCTATTAACTACTTTGTTGTAAGGACATAAGTCCAGTTTTTTTTTATTTTTCTGTGACCCTGTATTGTGTAGCTTAGATTTTCTATTTCTTTCCTAGGTTGGTTATTTGCGTAGCTAGACGTATAAATTATAATTGGATATTAATTATTTTGTACAAAATTAATAAGATTTTCTCATATTAAGTTAATGAATAAAGATTCCTAATAATTTAAACAAATTCATATTTTCTCACTTAAAAGACCACTTAGTTTTATATATATTATTAAAAATACAAAGTCTTGCCAATTAAAGTGTAATTTGCTATTTTCTCCAATAAATCAATAATCGGTTATTTCGTAAATTGATAACCAATATAGTTTACGACGTTAGACGGATTTCGTTCGATTAATTAAATAACTTAAAATCTGACTAGGGTCTGTTTCTAAAAATTGCAACTAGCACACCTAGATTTGGCTCATCTATGTTTCTAAGGCAGGATTCTCAATTGTAGGATTTTGAGGACGTATTTGACTTCCTCCCCAAGTACCGACATCCTGTTCTAGTCATTAACAAAGGCAAGTTATGGTTATGTTTTCTTGCATTTTATTTAGTAATTGTCAAGTTGCATGTTAAACCACATTGATACACGGAACCCTCTCCTAGGGTTCAAATATTGATTGATATTGATTGTGGGAATTGGGGGAATAGTGTAACGTTTATGGCCAATACCCCTCATATTGCATGATTGTACGAGCTTACCCCTCTTACACACGGGGATATGCCGTATCGCGTCGCTAGGACGCTATTGTACAACCTAAGCCGGTCATAGACGTTTACACATTCAAATCACATTGTTTTAAATGTCAAATTGCTAGAAAATACTGTTTCAACTGTTTAGCCTGCACTTTTTTATTATTACTTGAAATGTGAGATACATATTCGTACTTGCTCCCTCCTGACTAGAGACCAACATTTTTAGGTGACATTGAGGATGTTGAGCTATTGTACAATAGCTATTATGACCCAGTATTGTACCATGTGGTGTTGCCAGAGTCCACCTTGGAGGACGCAGAACCTGAGGCCGATAAGCCGACCGCCTAGCTAGTTGTTTTCCAGTTTTCTAGTTTTATTGTATTGGAGTTTGTCAATTTGAATTCAGCACTTTATTTCAGTTCTTTCATTTCCAGTTGTACTTTTCAATTGTTGAATAAAAGTTTTAAAATTTTCGTGTATTCAAGTTGTGACAAATGTATAGATGTTGTTGTGAATACCTGCATATAGAACAGCTTACTGCCACCGTCTCACACCGGTGCAGGCTGGGCATGATCCGGTTCGACCCAATAATTTGGGATCGGGTTGTGACACTTCTGGTCAATTAGGTAGTGGGCCTCATTATTCACGAATATTACATGAGATTTGCAAACATTTTTGTGGGGAAAGCATAAAAGCCCAAATGGGCTGTATACAAGTTCATAGGTCCAATAGTTATGTATGTGATGTTCCTAGGCAAAATGAGTAGAATGGGACTCCTGATGGCAACCGAGTTGCAGGAGTTACAAATTCAAAAATCCTAGAGGAACTCATGAGTTCCTAATTATTTTTACTCTGTCCATGGAGAGCCGTTGGATTACATACATCTCATTCTTTGATTTTTTTTTTGAAGGACCAAAATTTAAAAATCCATACACATGTCATCACCATATTGAAGTTTCTATTTGAGCTTTTGTAGTCGAACTATTGATCACATAGTTGATGTTATGAAAATAGACGCTAAGATGGATCGATACTACCATTTTTCAGTGGATCTACCTTGCAACGATTGTCTAATGTTTGTGTAAAACCTCTAAATTTTTACTTTTTTTTTAATTTTGTACTGATTTAAAATTTTGTATTGTACGTCACGTAGTCGTATTGTACGTCGTGTGCGAAGGTTCGTCTTTCGTAATTGCTCGACGAATGCGAATATGTGCGAGCGTACATATTTTTGAAAAACATTATTTTTATTATTTTTATAGTTTCAAAGAAATATAGGCAAAATTTATTTCTAGCTATTATTTTCAAGTTTACGATTTTATTTATGAAAGCCTTTTCGTTTATAGCAATTATTAATAATAAAATATATTCTTAGGCATACACATATTTCCTAAATATGTTGCTAGATTATTTTAAATAAAAATATAATTTTCTAGATTTATTAATATAAATATTTCATTATTTAAAAATGTATTTAAATATAATTATAATTTTCAAAATTATTATTATTGGTATTTTGAAAAATATATTTGAAAGTTATTGTGGCCATATAAATCTTGATTAAAAATTTTGGATTTATTTAAATAGTTAAATATTTTAAATTGATTTATCTCATGGAATTTTATGCTAGAAATTTAATCTGATTTAAATTTGATATTTAAATTGAAATTAGATTTAGATTTGGATTTGGATTTGGATTTGGATTTGATTGCTTTAAACTGAATTAGGAATTATCTAAATTGGGTTTTAAATATCCTAGTCCATATCTAATTGGGAATTCTCACGTCCTATAAATAGGCAGGTACTCCTCCAACCTTTTTATTATTTTTCTCCACAATTTCTTCCACAAATTCCACAAGTGCAGTGCCTCGTGTCCGTGTTCGTGACCGTGTCCGTGTCCCATCCACTATATGTTTTCATTGTACAAGTACATTCCTCCACCCCGGGTCCGACAGATCCGAACCTCCGTCCCCGTCGTGTCGGACACACCCGACACGACTCATCTAAACTCAAAACCCTAATCCTAAACCTAACCCTAACGACACCAAAACAGCCTTCTCGTCAGACCACCCCACTTAGAACCATCCTCCCCGTCTCGACCTCGCTACCCGGCCATCAACCGACAGCCCCGCCTACACCACCATCACCCCTACCAAGACCACAGCCATTTTCCCCCCTCGCCGCCTTCCCGTCGCCTTCTCCACGAACATCACCAACCCCATAACCAGGACCACCGCCAACCACCACCGGGATCCACTCTCTCCCGTCGAGTCCCCGCGTCCGCCCCGTTTTCGGCGAGTTCCCGCAGTGAATCCGCAGCCCAAAACCCAATGAGAATCGACCAAAGAAAATACTCACCTGATCCCGACCCCTTCGTCCGCCGGTAAGCCGCCCCTTCAGGCGAAGCCCTGTCGCGCGCCTCTCCGCAGGACGGCGAGCCGCCGCGCTTGCCGCTCTCCGCCGACCGACCGTCCAGCTCCTCGCCCTCCGTCGGAACCCTCGGAACCTCGGCCCTTTCCTCCACCACCGACCGCGTTGGCCGCCGGCAACAACCCTAGCTCCCCGTTCTCCGGCGACCTCCTCCGCTTCCTCGACCGAGGACCACCCGAACTCGCCGTCGCCCTAGACTTCCTCCGCCGCCGCGCCAGCCTGACTTCACCGGTGACAAACCCCTCGAAACCCCCCGCTTCTCCTTCCTCCTCCGCGGCTGAGAACCGCCGCCGCCGAAACCCTCCTTCCCCTTCTTCTCCGCCGGTCTCTCCCGTTCCTCCGCCCACGTGGCCGACCCGACCCTAGCCATCTCGCTCCACCTCCGCCGTTCCTGCTCTCGCTTCCTCCCTCCGATCTCCCGGCCACCGTCCCCCTCTCTCTTTCCCCTTCCTGAGTTCCGCTCCCACGCCTCTGATTCTCTCTCTTCCCCCCGAATGTGTGGACTGTCTAAAGTTTTTTTTATTTACTTTTAACTAATATATTATATATATTATTACTGTTATGTTATGTTAATTATTGTTTAATTATCACTATTATTATTAGTATTATCATTATGTACTTATTTTTGCTGTTATTTATTAATGATATTAGTTTATCATTATTATTATTATTATTATTATTATTATTATTATTATTATTATTAGCAATATTCATTTTAAGGATATTATCATTATTATTATCATGTTTTATTATTATTATCCTTATCACTATCATTATCATCATTATTATTATATGTCTATTATTTTCTTTCTTGTAGGAATATATACATCATTAATTATCAATAGTATTACCATCATTATTATTATCATCTTTATTATTATTATTATATATTTATTATTATTATTTTGTTAAATGTTTATGGCTAGCATAAAAAAAGGATAGGTATTATTTTGCAAATATAGAGCTTTTTCTTAAAAATGATTTCTATATATGTTAGTATTCATCTAAAAATGTTTTACTAATAAATATATAGTGCTACCAAAAATTATATTTTACTTGAAGTATTCTAGCCTAAAGGAAATGACTTTTCATATTTTCAATTATCTATCCAAAAACTATTTCGACTAATAAAATATATTCTCAAGTACTTATATAAAATATTTTTTAAGTAAACTATAGCTTTTGACTTACATTGATTTTACTATTTATAAAATATTCGGGATATTAAAATATAGTTTTCAAAAATTGTATATATATTATTGATCAATCTCATGTCCAAAGACTAAGCCCAATCTTCCTACCCCTTGCCAATTCTCTCCTTCCACCTATTGACCCTAACCGAATTGACCCATCTGGACCCAATGGAACTGTCCGTGCCATCAACAGAGGTTCCCTTGTGTAGTTGTTGCATCGAAGTTGTAGATCGTACCACATTGATTATCGCAGCACACCAGGCGCTCCACCAGGCAAGACACCTTGTCATTCGCTGTTTAATTATTTTAGCTCATAATTCATGCATTATTTATTTTCTTTATGCAAAATAAACTGTGATACATGGCATAACTGTTAGAACTTACTGTTCATTTATATTTCCTGTTGTGTATTATTTTCTTACAAATTAAACTTAGATTTAAGGGACCACCTTGTGGGTTGCATTCATTAGCCTTGAAACGTTGTAAACACGAAGTTGTGTGTCGCATGTAGGACACGGAAGTGCGTGATTGGCTGGCCACCAGTACGTACAAGCCGTGCGATAGGAATAACCGCTAATAGAGGTTGCATGCTAGTTTGACTTAGCGGTTATAGAGGTTTGTGTTGTGGATACAACACAGTAGGCATTGGGCGGGGAGGACAATTCCTTAGCGTATGGGCTTCGATGCACTTCCCTTGTGACCCGGACTCTCCGCTGGAGATACGGGGTTGATGACCCATGATTATTGACGGTCACTGACGATTCTGCGGAACGTCATGCTCTTCCTGATGGGGCCTCTGGTGTCCAAAGGGGGATGTAGTGCCCCGTCCCGTAAAGTCAATCGGAGGAATCGAAACGTCGACGGCGTTGGAACTTAGCCTTGCAACGGCTGCTCGAAGGCTCGCTCGTCCGAGGCGACTCCTCGCTCAGGTGGGGGAGTTTCGGTGAACTCGTTTTATCTTAGCCAAAAACTTAATAATGCGCATGTTTTCAACATGCACTGGTAGGCTAATCTAAAAGCTACGCACCAACATAGCTAAGGGAATAATCCTGTCGGGTCGGAATGTCGTAGAAATGGAAAATGGTCCCACGGTCAACATAGAAGTCGGTTCAGCGTGCTTTCAAATGACACTCGATCCTTCGATCCCGTGGCTTGGGAGAAGGAAGTTGGCCTAAGTTGCTAAGTTGCCCCGACACTCAAGTAGCCTAAGCCTTAGGCGTCGCCTGCTTGAATGCTCGATATAGCATGCACTGTCCCGTCGTTTTGTCCCAATCCTTGAAATAGCCTAAGTCATAGGCGTCGCCTGCGTGAATGCTTGTTAAAGCATGCACGGTCCCGTCATGTTGCCCCGACACTCAAACTAGCCTAAGTCATAGGCGTCGCCCGCATGAATGCTTAACAAAGCATGCACGGTCTCGTCCCGCAAGGCTTGGCATAGCCTTCGCACGTCCCGTAAGTTAAGTCGTCTTACACGGCTCGTTGGCTAAGTCTAGGCACGAACTCTGTTGTTCAATTCGACCCCGTGCATAGCACGTTCCCTCGACGCGGAGCTTGGCGTGGCCCTCGCTCGTCGAGTCGTTGCCTGAATAAGTTGGACAAGTGTTGTGCTGGCTATCAAGGCCAATTCTAGCACTGTCCCGCTCTAGCTGCGGTTGTCAAGTCACGTAGCCCTTGAGAATAAGGCTCGTTGTGTAAAGTGTATGACTTGAGCGTTAGCGTCGCCTAGAGAACCAGGTCTGTATAAGGCACGGGCTACGGTCGGTTAGTGAAAAAGCTTGCCACGAACAAGGAAGTCCACGCGACTTGCTGTCGCCGAGATCGGTCCCGCGGCTTGGGAGTCTCGCCATGTCTTGATATGTCCCGCACACGAGATCGGTCCTCCGGCTTGGGAGTCTCGCTAAAGTCTTGATAGGTCCCGCACACGAGATCGGTCCTCCGGCTTGGGAGTCTCGTAAGTCTTGATAGAAAGAAGGAAAAGCATGTTCATGTTAAGGAAAGACTGGTAGATCGAGTTTAGACTTGCATGGTCATGGACAACTTGTCGACAAGGTGTAGTCTTCTCGAATGATTACCAGGGCGCCGGAATCATTCGTCCCGGGGGAAGCGAGTGTGGCTCAACCTGCATGCCGGATAACCGCATGGGAGTATCGGCGCTTCCGGGGCTAGCTACCCTTAGAAGGGCGGACCGATACCCCCGCCGAGCCAGTCCAAGATAGCTTGAAATTGCTAGTGACCACCTCATGTAGATGCGTCGGCAATAGCGGCACACCGCATGTATGCCTTTGGATTGAGTCTAGAAGCTTGATTGCTTGTCTAGTCAGGAACACAATGTCTGGGCCTAAGACTGGGCTGCAGCATAGGCACCGTGCTTGGCACGATAGATGTCGTCGGGATGTTCTTGGAAGTGATGCTATGGTCCACAAGTCTTGTCTAAGTTAGCAATTGGGTCTAACAGGAAGGCCGTAAGGCGGTAGCACGATAAGGCTTGATAACTTGCGAGGCGCGACCTCATCTTGAAGCACGGACAAGTCTAAGCAACGTTTAGAGGCACGGCCTGTACGAGTCTTTCCATTGCCGTCCTTGGCACTTGAATCGTTGGCACGAGAATTGGTCTAGTAGGCTTGAGTTTAAGTAAAGTTTTGGTACGGCCGAGTTCGCGTAAGTTGCTCCTTGGCATAGCAAAGTCTTGAATATGTCTAAGTCGCGAGTAGAATATGGCACGACCCTGCCATCCCGAGTCCAAGTTTGGCCGAGTACCTAGGCGATGAGACACTGCCTCGATCAAAATACACGTTGGTATTGTAGCACGACCATGTCGTTGCACGTCGTGTTGGTTAGACGTCAAGTCCTAAAACTGATCCTAAGGCAAGACTAGAAAGACAATTGAAAGGGTTTAAGCTGCACAAAGTAAATGAAACGTGTCGGTTATGTATGGGTGGGCGAGAAGCTCACTCCACCAGTACAGTGGTACTGACACCCATACAGTGTTTCATGTGCAGGCACAGGTAGAAGCTCGTGGCGTGGAGCTCGCTTGGATGCGTCGAGGCACGGAGTTCCTTGGCGAGTCGAAACGTGCGGCCGCGTGATCTGAAGACTTATACAGGACATAATGTATGGACATCGCCTTCCGAAGCTTTCGCTGGATTCAAGTATTGTATCGAGAGATGAGAGAGAGCAGAGTGACTTGTAAATGAGAGAAAAGTGAGCACGAGAGACTTGTAATTTGGCCTTGCGCCCACAAATGTAATCTTGTATTCAATATCAATAAAGAGATTTCTTTTGAGTTACTTGTGTTCATGTGTTCTTCTTTAAATTTTGCTGCAATATATTCAATGTTTCTGCTTGGGACTTCTGTGCGACGGCCCCGTCGCCGCCGATCTAATCGGCCGTTATGGAACTGCCTTGCACGAGCGCAATCTAGACTCGTGCGGCATCACGCCTTAGCGAGGACGATCGCTCCTACGGGAGCGGGGCGTGACATAATGGTATCAGAGCACGACTTTACGTCCTTGGACTTCACGTCGAAATTCTCAGTTTTGAAAGCTCGTCATTGGAAAAAGAAGTGCGCGCTCTCTCTCGAATGTCCCTCGGCATGTCCATACAATAAGTCTAAATAATTTTCAAAAGCTCGTACAAGCGTTCGACCGAACGCATCTGTAGGCCTTTGTGCCGAACGATGTTAAACTTGACTCGATAGAGAACACATGCTAAGTTAACATGTCGCGTACGTGCCTAACTAGTCATGCGTTGACCCTAGCAATTGAGCGTGCAAACTCGAATATAGTCCGCACGGGATAGCCATGCGCACGGCCTTTTGGCTAAGTTGCGTCGCGTATCGCGCACCTCGACTTTTGGTGCAAACGAGTTACGAGCGATATCAAGTACCGCTCGATCGAAAACGAAGCTACACTTAGAGTGTCTATCGATAGGAACGCTATCGAGTTAACGCTTAGGCGTACGCGGAGGATTGACTTAGATTTCGAGGAAATAGTACGAACAACTTAGTACGTCGATGCGACGTAAGCGATTACGCTAGGGATTCGTCGAACGAATCCGAAGGACATCTTAGCGAACGACGCGAACGTGATTGTAGGCTAGAGCGGATGGCTCGAATCCGAGTGGTGTATGGATTTTCTTGGAAATCATTCGAGCAAATATTGAGGATTACGAGTATGTCGGCGAGGCGATGCGATCGCGCAGAGCCTTAGAACGCGTCACGTTTAGTTGGTCGTGACTTCGAATGTCCCGAACGAGCATCTTGTTCGGACGACTTGTGAATAGGCAACGCGAGTTAGAAAACAAAATCGAAGTGATTCGGAACGATGAATGAAAATGAATGGTCTTGATCGAGGAAACTTAGAGAATCACGTGTACGATATCAGATTGATGCAAACGAAGTGTGACTTGAGTTTTGAACAACGATCTTGAAACGAGCTTGAGGAATAGCGATCGAAATTGATCTTGAATATCGAGGAAAACTGTGGAATATCCAATTCGGGCAATAGCATCAGTCGTACGACTCAAAATTGGTTGCAAAGGAAGATCGTCAGGTTACGCATATCGTCGATGATATTGAGACGTATCAAAGATCGATATGCGATAACTCGGGGGTACTCTGACTCGGCAGATAACGATCGTGCAAATGTCATTGTTCCGATAAATTCTATGCTCGGGATATTGAAACGTGTCGAGGAAATGATAAACTTGGCTCGAAGATTTTCTAGTTGAATGAATGACGGTCGGACTATCGAACTTGATTGGATGAAAATGAAATGCTTGGATTTACTTCGACGATAACCCCAACGTCGACATTCTTGTCTTATGCGAGAGCAACTCCAGCCTCGCACATGCGTCACGCCGATTAGGGCGATCACTCCGCGTGAGCGCTGGTATGGTGATTTATACAGCGGGGGTGATCAAACTAGCATGGCATGGCAATCTGTATGCTTCGACTTGTGGTTTGACGCGAAGGTGACGCAAGAATGAATTTGGGTGCTTGAAGAATTGAACTTGAGGATTGAGTAGGTCCAATCCGCGTATCGAGAATGAGTTAGTCTAAAACTCAAACAAGAGTTACGCCCCGATGAGAATGATTATTCTGCGGGTGCGTTGCATGGTGATTCATGAACCATTGTGGATAATCGAACTCGCGTGAGATTGGGGCGCAACGTATTGTCGAGCTAGATGACCTCATGATCGAATGCACGAATTGGTTAGAGTTGGTGATTTGGATAAAATCGAAAATGTGCAATGAATGTATTGATGCGAATAGGCGATCATGCACGATGTTTAGAAATCTGAGTGACGCAAGCTTGGGTAGAAAACCCCGTACTATCGACTTTGGTTTGACCCTAGGATTGGGGTCAGTGTTGGCATTATTGTTGGAGAACTAAGATTTCAATCCTGACATTGACTTAGCCTCGCAAAGATTGGCCTAGTGGTTAGGCAAAATGCCCCTGTTGTAAGAGTTATCAATCAAAGATTGATCTTGAGGATTGGTTTGAATGGATAGCATGAATCACGAATGTAGAAAAACCCTGCTCACGAGATTCGGCTGACATGCATATATTTCAGGGACGCCTGGGTATGTGCACGATGCGACTCGAGTGAGAATGACAAATTCTCTATCATACGGCTTGGCTGAATGCATGTATTTTGGGGACGCTTGGAATGCGTGCACGATCCAGCCAAGTGATACAATGTGTTCAAGCAAGACTTGAAAAGGGGAGTGTGTCGAGATCTTGAAATCATGTTGACGGAAAGGTCGGAAGTAGTACGAGCATGGCTCAGAATCAAAGGAAACGCATAGGCGGAGTGTGCTCGATTAAGTCTTGGCCGTAGAAATGGTAGGATGGCTTGTCCCCAGGAAAGTCTCGAGGACGAGACTTGTTCTGAGTGGTGTATGTTGTAGTGCCCCGTCCCGCAAAGTCAATCGGAGGAATCGAAACGCCGACGGCGTTGGAACTTAGCCTTGCAACGGCTGCTCGAAGGCTCGCTCGTCCGAGGCGACTCCTCGCTCAGGTGGGGGAGTTTCGGTGAACTCGTTTCATCTTAGCCAAAAACTTAATAACGCGCATGTTTTCAACTTGCACTGGTAGGCTAATCTAAAAGCTACGCACCAACATAGCTAAGGGAATAATCCCGTCGGGTCGGAATGTCTTAGAAATGGAAAATGGTCCCACGGTCAACATACAAGTCGGTTCAGCGTGCTTTCAAATGACACTCGATCCTTCGATCCCGTGGCTTGGGAGAAAGAAGTTGGCCTAAGTTGCTAAGTTGCCTCGACACTCAAGTAGCCTAAGCCTTAGGCGTCGCCTGCTTGAATGCTCGATATAGCATGCACTGTCCCGTCGTTTTGTCCCAATCCTTGAAATAGCCTAAGTCATAGGCGTCGCCTGCGTGAATGCTTGTTAAAGCATGCACGGTCCCGTCATGTTGCCCCGACACTCAAACTAGCCTAAGTCATAGGCGTTGCCCGCATGAATGCTTAACAAAGCATGCACGGTCTCGTCCCACAAGGCTTGGCATAGCCTTCGCACGTCCCGTAAGTTAAGTCGTCTTGCACGGCTCGTTGGCTAAGTCTAGGCACGAACTCTGTTGTTCAAGTCGACCCCGTGCATAGCACGTTCCTTCGACGCGGAGCTCGACGTGGCCCTCGCTCGTCGAGTCGTTGCCTGAATAAGTTAAACAAGTGTTGTGCTGGCTATCAAGGCCAATTCTAGCACTGTCCCGCTCTAGCTGCGGTTGTCAAGTCACGTAGCCCTTGAGAATAAGGCTCGTTGTGTAAAGTGTATGACTTGAGCGTTAGCGTCGCCTAGAGAACCAGGTCTGTATAAGGCACGGGCTACGGTCGGTTAGTGAAAAAGCTTGCCACGAACAAGGAAGTCCACGCGACTTGCTGTCGCCGAGATCGGTCCCGCGGCTTGGGAGTCTCGCCATGTCTTGATATGTCCCGCACACGAGATCGGTCCTCCGGCTTGGGAGTCTCGCTAAAGTCTTGATAGGTCCCGCACACGAGATCGGTCCTCCGGCTTGGGAGTCTCATAAGTCTTGATAGAAAGAAGGAAAAGCATGTTCATGTTAAGGAAAGACTGGTAGATCGAGTTTAGACTTGCATGGTCATGGACAACTTGTCGACAAGGTGTAGTCTTCTCGAATGATTACCGGGGCGCCGGAATCATTCGTCCCATGGGAAGCGAGTGTGGCTCAACCTGCATGCCGGATAACCGCATGGGAGTATCGACGCTTCCGGGGCTAGCTACCCTTAGAAGGACGGACCGATACCCCCGCCGAGCCAGTCCAAGATAGCTTGAAATTGCTAGTGACCACCTCATGTAGATGCGTCGGCAATAGCGGCACACCGCATGTATGCCTTTGGATTGAGTCTAGAAGCTTGATTGCTTGTCTAGTCGGGAACACAATGTCTGGGCTGCAGCATAGGCACCGTGCTTGGCACGATAGATGTCGTCGGGATGTTCTTGGAAGTGATGCTATGGTCCACAAGTCTTGTCTAAGTTAGCAATTGGGTCTAACAGGAAGGCCGCAAGGCGGTAGCACGATAAGTCTTGATAACTTGCGAGGCGCGGCCTCATCTTGAAGCACAGACAAGTCTAAGCAAGGTCTAGAGGCACGACCTGCACGAGTCTTTCCATTGCCGTCCTTGGCACTTGAATCGTTGGCACGAGAATTGGTCTAGTAGGCTTGAGTTTAAGTAAAGTTTTGGCACGGTCGAGTTCGCGTAAGTTGCTCCTCGGCATAGCAAAGTCTTGAATATGTCTAAGTCGCGAGTAGAATATGGCACGACCCTGCCATCCCGAGTCCAAGTTTGGCCGAGTACCTAGGCGATGAGACACTGCCTCGATCGAAATACACGTTGGTATTGTAGCACGACCATGTCGTTGCACGTCGTGTTGGTTAGACGTCAAGTCCTAAAACTGATCCTAAGGCAAGACTAGAAAGACAATTGAAAGGGTTTAAGCTGCACAAAGTAAATGAAACGTGTCGGTTATGTATGGGTGGGCGAGAAGCTCACTCCACCAGTACAGTGGTACTGACACCCACATAGTGTTTCATGTGCAGGCACAGGTAGAAGCTCGTGGCGTGGAGCTCGCTTGGATGCGTCGAGGCACGGAGTTCCTTGGCGAGTCGAAGCGTGCGGCCGCGTGATCTGAAGACTTATACAGGACATAATGTATGGACATCACCTTCCGAAGCTTCCGCTGGATTCAAGTATTGTATCGAGAGATGAGAGAGAGCAGAGTGACTTGTAAATGAGAGAAAAGTGAGCACGAGAGACTTGTAATTTGGCCTTGCGCCCACAAATATAATCTTGTATTCAATATCAATAAAGAGATTTCTTTTGAGTTACTTGTGTTCATGTGTTCTTCTTTAAATTCCGCTGCAATGTATTCAATGTTTCTGCTTGGGACTTCTGTGTGACGGCCCCGTCGCTGCCGATGTAATCGGTCGTTATGGAACTGTCTTGCACGAGCGCAATCTAGGCTCGTGCGGCATCACGCCTTAGCGAGGACGATCGCTCCTACGGGAGCGGGGCGTGACAGGGGACTACGCCGATCCTATTCAGTCAGGGCCCATGCGTAGGAAGGATTGTTCTTAACAACATTTCACTTAGAATGGTAGGCTACCCTATCCGTTAGGTACGAGTACTTTTGGTTTGGGTACTTGTATCTGACCGTGACTTGGAACAATAACTTGTCACGGATTAGTTCGTCACATCTTGTCTTTGTTTGGTTGTAGGTGTGACTTACTACTTCGATGAGAAGGTATTGAACCTTGTTGGGGTCCGGATACCATATCGGATTCTTAGCATGGAAAGATACGTCGCCGTGAATTAGTTTACCATCTCCTGTCCTTGTTTGGTTGGGGGGATGGTACGCTCGTTCAGTAGGTGCGTATTGGACTATGTTATAAATTTGATTGACTTATTTATTTGAGCAATATTTATTCAGTTTATATGGCATGCTATTATGTGTCTTGTTACGTCCCTCTGAGGACCTGGTTGTCTTGCCAGGTGTGTGCTATTGTCTTTCGCAGGTGTTCTAGCTCTAGCCGTGATCTTCGCTATTTCTTCGAGGATGATTGCATTTGGATCGTCTTCGCTTCGCTCGCCACTCATTTCATTTTCTATGTACTTTTCTTTATTTTGTTGGTAGTGGATTTGTCTCCGCCCAACATATTGTATCAAGACAATTCATTATCTTTATATGATGTCTTTTATTCATTTATTCTGTGTGGATGAGTTTAGTTATGGTTCTACTGCATTTACAGCTTATGTATCTATACGAAGCCTATGTACTCCGTATAAATATAGCTGGCATGTCTATGTTCCTAGTCCTACGTATTTTGGGACTGGGGCGTTACAGTTTGTCCTATATATAACTCAGAAATGTTAGAATTATCAACATCATCTACTCTATAACCTGTATTTTCAATTAAATCGTCACTATTTTCATTGTCTTCGTCATCATCATCATTATCATCATCATCATCATCATCATCATCATCGTGATCATATTCATCTACCAATGGAGCAATTGGTTGAGAAGAAGAACTAGAACCCTTATTAACATGTTGGTAATTAAAAATAAATTTATCATTAATTCTATTAGCAAATGATGATACTTGAGTAACATATAAACTAATATATGGTGATTGCGAATTAATCCCAAGAATAAAATTTCATGCGTCATCGCCATATATCAATAAACATGTATAACCGAAAACAGACTTTAAAATAAATTGGTAACAATAGAAAAACATTCAGAAATAAAAATATGTAAATTTTCTAAAGTAATATTACGATAAGTTGTAAAAAATTGGGTTTCACCTTCTTCGTAAGATAACCCATTTACTCTACCTCCATGCGAGCATATTATTTTAATACTATGATCCATGAAGAAGAAGAAAGATTTTGTGAATTTTTAGCTACATGAGAGTCGCATTCCAAGGAAATGGAGCTTCTGTGTGGTGGTGTGAGGATGGAAGAGTCTAGCTTCTGTGATAGGAGAGGCGGCATCCAAGATGGAGAGAACAGCTTCTGTGCTAGGAGATGGAGCTTCTAAGATGGAGAGAACAACTTCTGTGAGGAGAGGGGGGTTCTAAGATGGAGAAGAGTGATGTGTTGGTGTGAAGAGAGAGGTGAACGGAGCAATAAATAGACATGTCCATGCCAAGTGAATTGGCGTGCCTATAGAAGTTGAAATGTAACCGTTGAAATATAGTCATTACCGACGTCAACTCAGTTGGCGTCCCCCCACCCCCCCCCCCCCCCCCTCCGCGCCAACAGAGTTGGTGCCCCCCTTTCCCCTCCTCCCTCTCCTCACCAAGCGCGCCAACTGAGTTGCTCCCCCCTGCACGCCAACTCAGTTGGCTCCGTCCCCCTCTCTCTCTTCCCTGCATGCGTCAGTCACCCTGTGGACGCCAAGTCACTTGGTGTGTCTTTACCTCCCCCCCCCTACCCCACCCCCACACACTCCCACAATTTCTAAAAACTTCTTCTTCTTCTTTTTTTTACAATATGAAAAAAGTTCTTTACTCTGTACAAAAATTTCTGTATATTTTATTTTCTCCCTCCACTAATTAGTTATTCTTAGATCAATGGAAAAATCGTTCCAACAAAGTCGCAGATCATCCTTTTAACGAGAACCGACACATCTCTCATGGTCTAATTCTTCATCATTTTTTCGGATTTTCCATCAATGCCATATACTTGATGAGCACCACGTGTCCAATTGTCCAAACAAGTAATATAAGTGGTTTCGACTTACAAATTGTGATACTTGTTATCTTTAATTTATTTAAGTAAAAATTAAGATCAATTTGATATTTTATTTTCATATCTAACTTAAAATATTGACAAGGTACATTAGCTATCTTTTCATCTTTTAAATCATAGTGTAAATGTAGATTGTATCCGTGACCGTGAGGTATTGAGATTGTGGGTGAATCGTTTGAACCTATATATGATGATGGGAAGCAACAAAAGTCGAAGTGGAAGCCGTCAATCTTGCCCTCCTCCATTAGACAGTCAACTGTTGCATACTAAATTCCGTCCCATCCAAAGAGAAACTAACGATGTCAAGTTACCATCAAAACCTCAAAGTAAGAGGTTTTGATTTTTTTTTTTTTAAACCAAGCGGCCGTGTCAAAGACACCCAGCCACCGTCTGGTCCGGGGGCCGTGGGCGAACCACCAAGCCGCCCCCGTGGGGGCTCGAACTCCGTCCGATGCCCCAAGTGCCGGTGCGCCTAGCCACTTGAGCTACAAGCGTCCGGCTAAGAGGTGCTGATCATACTTTGATTTTGTGCGGCACTGACTACCTACAAGATTGTGAATGGCCATGGCTTCAAAATATCTAATTGAGATTAATTCCTATCCAATTCTTCACACTCCATTTTAAAAAAGAATTCTTAAATTTTTGAGACAAAAGTGGTCCGCTTCTCAGATTTGAGGGAGGGGGGAATGATTTTTTTTTTTTTCTTTTTTTTCTTTTTCTTTCTTCTTTCTCATCCATCCTTTTATGTCTATTTTGTCTTTCAAATTGTAACCAACTTCTATATTTACTTGATCAACAAAATAATATTTAATTTATTTTTATAAATTACTCATGTCTTCAACTAATATTTAGTAGAGCTAACACTTAAATAATTTGACAAAAATTAATAGAAAAACATAAAATTGTTAAAATTAAAATATACGGACTTAATTAAAATAAACAAGTATGTCAAAATTTAAAATAATACCACAAACAACAACATTGAAATTAAACACTCGATTTGCCGATTAGGAAGATACATATGGTTAGGATTTAACACATCTCAGTATCATCCCTAAAAAATAGATTATTATTTTTATATAAAAATGACAAAAATGTAAAATAAAAATAAAAACAAAATAAAAAAATTGATGTGGGAGTGGAAGGTTGGTTCTGAATTTTTTTTGTAAAAATAATATAATGTATATATTTATGTAGAAATAAATAGTAATAGTTTATTATTTGAGGATAGATGAGGTGGAATTATAAATTTGTTAGGATAAAATAATATATAAATTTTTTTTTTAGACCTCCAATTGAGGAAGAAAAAAATTGAGAACAGATCGGAGATGACCAGAGAAACAAGTTTCAACTATAGAACAAGTTTACAAAAGCTATGGGAAATGCATGTCTATCCTTTGATGCTTGGCTTCATCTGGCATAGAGATTTGAATGTATTATAATAAATTGGGGTCCTCCTACATGACAAATAAGTCACCCTACAATGCCTTCTTACTTTTATATTTTCTCTCTGTGTTGTTAAAACATAAGCAACACGTGCTTATTAGAGCATCCACGGTGGAGACACTTCAAACACATACTGTAAAATATTAAAATTTGTGTAAATTATTACTTTTAAAATGTATCATTGATACTGGCACACAATGATACATTCCAAACAAATACTCCAAATTAACCGTCTATTTTCCATTTCTCTTTTCCTTTTTTTCATCCATGTCTGGTAGAATTTTTTTTCTCCTTTTTTTTCTTTTTATTTTTCTTCCCTATTTGGCGAGAACGATTAATTTTTGTGCGCCAAAAATTCATGTAGAGCAGTTAGGACACGCTCATAATCTGGAGTGCATTTTAGTTTTTTTACCAAGCAAGACCTTAAAAATACCAAACAAGACCTAAAAGCATGACCAATTAGGCTTCTAGGATTTAATTATGACAAAGACTCGTTTCAAACCTCCATACACAATACTATGACACAAATAATTTCTACAACCAATATCTAGTGCTGTAATGGGTTGGAGAATAGAACCATGGAGGAGAGAGACTATATATTTCAGAAAATTTCATCCAACGGGAGAAACTTTCTTCAAATGGCGCAAAACAGGAGATGTTTGAGAAAATTACGAAAAAAGGGATCCGACGCCAGTGTCACTGGCACCAAACATTAAAAAATTAAAAAAAATTGATTGGCGCCAGTGTTAAAAAAATTTGTTTGGCGCCAGTTGTACTGGCGCCAGATTTTAAAAAAATATAAAATAAAATAAATCTCAACGCCAGTGACACTGGCGCACAAAAAAAAATGGGCGCAATGTGACTGGCGCCAGGTTTTGTTTCTTTGTTTTTTTTTTCACGTAGTATTTCGGTTGTTTGGTTTGTTTGTTTTATTTTATTTAGTTTTGTTTGGTTTATTTTTTAGTTTGGTTTAATCTATTAATTAATTTGATATTATCTATATTGTACTATGATATAACAAAACATATTTTGGATATATATTTATTTTATGTTAACTAATAAATATTTTTTATAAATACTTATTTATTTTAATAACAAATACAAATAAATATATTATATAGATATTAAAAAATTAATATACAAATTAAAATATTAGTATACAAATTAATATAAATAACAATAAATTAATATAGAAAATAGCAAATTAATATATTCAACATAAATATTTTGTTAATATATATATATATATATATATATATATATATATATATATATATATATATATATATATATATATATATATATATATATATATATATATATATATATATATATATATATATATATTTTATATTAACTAATAGATTTATTATTATCCTTATTAGTTAATATAAAAATAAAAAAATATGTACTTGTAATTTGTACTTTTTATATATATTTATTTGAATTAATAACAAATACAAATAAATATATTACTATAGATATTAAAAATAGAGATAATCATAAAACAAGGACAATTTGATATTGTCTATACAATACTAAGGATAATAACAAAATATATTTTGTTGATATATATATATATATATATATATATATATATATATATATATATATATATATATATATATATATATATATATATATATATATATATATATATATATATATATATATTTCTTTATTTTGTTGATATAATAACAAAAAAAAAATATTTTGTTGATATATATAGATATAGATATATATATATATATATATATATATATATATATATATATATATATATATATATATATATATATATATATATATATATATAAGTTCGGATCATAAAAAAAAATATAATAAAAATAATATATATGTTCGGCACCATGGGATCGGGGGGCTCGCGCGCACGTCCGTTCGATCCAACGGTCAAGAAAGACGGAACTCCCAATCCGTAATATATATATATATATATATATATATATATATATATATATATCTCAAATGACCTCTAGCATCGTGGTATATACCAATTCTCGTGCTCAGAATCTCCTGCGACACCATGGGTTGAATGGATCATACTAACTTGTAGCCAATATATTGGTGTGTATCAAAGAAAATTTGGACCACATGATCTGTCCTATGTATTACTAATTGGGGACCTAATCCATTCTTTGACAACCACACCTCTGTCCTATGTATTTCTAATTGGGGACCTAATCCATTCTTTAACAACCACACCCATTCATGCCCCCAATAAAGTAATGATACTAAGGTCGGCCTGAGGGTTGGGTTGTCCTCGGCGGAACATAGATAAAGCTTTGGGTTATAAATATATTGGTTTTACTTTGGATTTGTGTTGGACCGTTTTCTAAGAAAAATAAATTGTGTGAAAGTTTGTCCTATGGTGAGTGAGACGAATTGTCCGAGCCCAAAGTCTTATCGAACTTATCCGTGAATCGATCCTGAATTATACCTAGTTTGAATAATACCTAGTAAATTCAACAGACTTCTCGGATGAACAATAGCAAACAATCAAATCATATACTCTTGCAAAGCAAGCCCAAGTTCAACACTCGTACTCACCTCCAGTCAAACGTCTCAAAGCCTCCACTCGAAAAGGCTTATTAAGCTCGTCAAAGTTTAAGACACAAGCGCATCCCTGCCATAGCCATGGAGTGTTGTACTTGCAGAGTGTTCAACTCTCCATGTCAGTGGACGGGGCGGCCGCTCACAATGGCATTAAGCATCAGTCATCGATCTATCAATCAATTTTATAACATCTCCTCCTCCTTACATTTCCAATGCAATCAAAGGGAAGTCACTGCATTATCCTTGGAGTATAAGTCAGCATCGCCCATCACGAGATTTGCTGCCAAAAGGAGTTGATAAGTGAGGGGGGTGGCAATATCAAGTGCGTGATGCCCAGAAGGAGTAGCTTTCATGTGTACTTTTCCCGCTCTGTCGCCCTGTCGCTTTCTTTTAACCTCTTTTTCCCACCATTGGTCCAGTGGTTTTCTTTGCTCAGGTTCTTCATATCATCCCCATCCATGTGTGTGACTTCCATCCTCCACTATTATATTTCATTCATGCTCTTTTGGCAAAATTATTTATGATGATCAGTACTTTTTTTTCTTTTTCTTTTTTTTAATCATGGATGGGTTAATTGATGGGGACTGGTATCTTGTGTGTGCAGGATTGGTCCTATAATTTACGGACCTAAGACAAAATATAGAATTTTGGCTCTCTTTCTCACATAAAAAAAAAAATTTTATAGCAATTTTATATGCAAAATCATCAATTAAGCTATCAAAATCATCAATCAAGCTATCGTATTTTTTTTCCAAATTAGAGCGTTGGTTTTTTTTGTTATTTCTAGACTGGGTCTTTGTTTTTTTTAGTTTTTATGATATACCTAGTCTATTTTAAAATTATGGGGCCTTCCAAAATAGAAGACCCAGGACGGTCGTCTATCTCGTTTGTGCCCTGGGCCGGCCCTGTGTGTGTGTGTCAATGGTATAGGTCCTCGACCAAAATGCTCCTTCACGAGTTTCACCTCTTTTATAATGTCTATAGCCCAAAATGCTCACAGACACTTGATTATTTGGGCCATCTATCTAACTATGTTGGCTAGTGGTATACTTGAGAAATACTTTAACGTCACTCTTGAAATCTGGATTCAAACCAGCCCTGGTTTCATGTTGGAATTTGCACATCGATATATGACTTTTAAAGTAGCGACTCATTTGTTTGTTGGGTGTGGACAATTCTGCACAATATGCGTACAAATGTAGTGGATGTGATTATCTTCAAATATGCACATATTATAGGGTTATGCGTAATTGTAATTTAACAAATACATATATCTACTTTTAGATACGACATATATAATCCTAGAGGTTCTATGGGAATTATGGAAAATTTTGACAAAATATCTCCTATATTTCTTGAACCGAAAACAAGCAATACACACCGACGCAACCCGCAATAAAATTCCGTCCAATCGGACATTTCAATTGCCCAAAACTCTCCTGGACACATCCCATATTCTACTTATCCATATATATCCATGTCACCTGACTACGAATTAATCCTAAATTAAGCATATAAATATAATGAACCATAATTAAATAAATTTTATATAAATTAACCTATAAACATTTAAAGTAAATATACATATATTTCTCAATTTCTTCTGTTCGTGTCCTAAACATAAATGATTTGGTATTACATTCTTTGGTAGTTGTCAGGTAGTCGCTAATACGTCATGGTTTACTTCTTTCGTTGAAATGCAGCTCACCGTTAGTCTAAACCCCTGTTGGACGGAACCAGAAATTCGAGTTGGACTGGACTAGGATGGACTAGACATGGATTGACTGATATGAAAAAAAGAAAAAGAAATTGGAAAGAGGAAAAAAAAAATTTGGGGTTCCGCCTAACAAAGCTGGGATTCACTACAATTATCAAGACCCCTTGATTTAATTTAATTTTTTTTAAAACTCTACAACCTACTACAGTACTACTGTAGGCTGGCTTAGTCAGGGCTAGTGTGAAATATGGGGAGATTGAGAGAGAGATGGAGCGATCCTTAAAGTAGCAGAGCAAGAGACGTTGCTCCACGACCTACTCTTCTTTCAAGAGTTTGGCAAAGTTAACCATTTATGGGCTCCCTCTGCTTTTTCTCTCTTCCGTTTATAGCAACCCTTTCTCACTCCTTACTGTTGTTGTTGTTGTTGGTCTCAATCTCTCCTCCTCCTCTTTCTTTATAACAGGTTCTCAGAAAGAAAGAAGAAAGTGTAGAGAGAGAGAAGAAGAAGAAGATGGGGAGGGGGAAGATAGAGATCAAGAAGATCGAGAACTCCACCAACAGGCAGGTGACCTACTCCAAGAGGAGGACCGGGATCATGAAGAAGGCCAGGGAGCTCACCGTGCTTTGCGACGCGGAGGTCTCGCTCATCATGTTCTCCAGCACCGGCAAGTTCTCCGAGTTCTGCAGCCCTTCCACTGAGTAAGTAATATATTTGCATGCACACAAACTCTAGCTTTGTTTCATAAATTGTTCTTCTCTTTTCTTGATTGATTGATTGATTGATTGATTCTGTGTTGTTTGGATGACTGCTGCTTGAAGTACCAAGAAGCTTCTTGACCGATACCAGACTGTGTCAGGGATCAACCTGTGGAGCGCACAATATGAGGCAAGCTCTCTAGCTCTGTCGCAAAAGTTTGAAGTTATTTGATACAATAATTTTTTTGGGTTATAATTATGCATTCTTTTTATTTTTCCAACTTTTTTTTTTGTTATGGATGGAAAATAGAAAATGCAAAACACTCTGAAGCATCTGAAGGATATCAACAACAACCTGCGCAAGGAAATAAGGTATAACCCTACAGAAGAACATGTCCTTGTAATTCTTCGTACGAAAATGATATCTTGCCAGCGGTTTGTAACCACGGCCGGCGGTCACGTCCGCGGTTACAAACCACGGGCAACGTAGCAGCTCCGTTCTTAATATTTTGGGGTTTCACAATATTTTTTGTTCTTACTTTTATTTTGTTTGATTGAATGTTGGGGAAATGGCCAGGCAGAGGATGGGCGACGAGCTGGATGGGATGGATATCAACGAATTGCGCGGTCTTGAGCAAAATATGGACGAGGCATTGAAGCTGGTTCGCAACAGGAAAGTCAGTCCCATCTCTTAATTCTTATGTAAAGAGTTGTTTTAATTAGCTGATTGTTTCTTTTTCTTTTTCTTTTAGCTTAGTAGCTGCATCGATCACTAAATAATGTAAAAATCTAAAGAGCTAAAAGTGGATTTATACTAAAATCTACATATATGTTAAAAACCCTAAAACTTACCATCTTATTTCTTTTGTGGCTTCTAACTTGTTTCCGATTATTTTTGCTAATGGCAGTACCATGTGATCAGCACACAGACGGATACCTACAAGAAAAAGGTAAATAGAGGTTGATTGAGCTTTCTGTTATTATACCTTGATTTTTAAACAGATTTTCACTATCATTATTTTGTTCGTTCTGCTCATTTCTAAATTTTGACATAATATGCAGATGGATTTAAGGTGCCACTGGTTGTATTTGATGGTATAGAATAACAATGAGCGATCTTTGAGTCTTTGAGAGTGTACCACTAATTAGCTTATTAAACTACCAACTGAAAATTCAGATGCACAAAATATAATTACTTAAAAACATTCATCAATAACATTTAATTAGCTCCATATGCCAAGTAATTTAATTTTCTTTTTTTTTTCATAGAAACTAAATTTGGGTTTAATTGATGCCAACTTACATTATGGATATAAGAGAGAAGTACCAGACAACTACAACATAAACCCTAAGGGTCTGCTTGGTAACGGTGTTTTCACCGGTTTTGGGATATTTTTGAACCAATCGTTTATGAAAACCCCTGCTTGTTAACTTTTTTGAGGTACCGGTTTTGGTCGGCTCAAAAACCCCCAAAACCGCTGTAATGTATTTTTGGGTGGCTTTATAAACACCCAAATCGGTGGGTTTTGAGCGGATCTATTTTTTTATTCCATTTATATCCTCACAAAAATATATATAATTATAACTACTGATACCCTTCCCTATTTAATTTATTCGTGTAAAAAACTTTCAGAACTGCTCGTTAGTGAATTACCAAGCATGGATTGGACTGGTTTAAAAGTCGCCACTTAAAAATCATCCAAAATCGGACCCCTCATAACTGCTCATATTCGGTACTCTAAAAATAGCTCATAACCGCTACCCTTACAATTGCCAAGCAGACCCTAAAGAAAACAAAAAATAAACCAAAACAACTAAATAAAAATGTCTTCATGCTACCTTAACCTACTGATCATAGAAATATCCAAACATCATCAGAATATCGAACCATCACAAGACATGCATATTACTAACTATGATATTGAAATATATATAAGAAAACTCAAAAATGCAGATTTTATCTAGAATTTTGTCAAGTTTACGAATTGTAATCTTACATGTTATTATCAACAATTACAAAAGAAGACAAGGCTCCTGCCAATATATACAGGGGGCTGAGGAGATTAAAGCCAGATCACAAAAATGCCCCAAAATTAATAACATACTGGCTGGCAAGGGGAAAGAAATGAAGGATGGAGAGGCCAAAAACACAAAAAAAAAACACCACCCTTCCTGGATTGTCCTAGTGGTACACATGATCATGAAAATAAGGTTAACTTTTCATGGTAGCATCCAAATAAAAACCTTTCAAAGTAAGAGAACGCCTCTTTCCTCTCCAGATTAAAACTTGGGTTTACAAATACTGAAAAATGTTCTTAGGATGAATATAACAAGTGCAAAAGCATTGCGCCATAACCCCATATTTAAGCAATAACACATCTGAATGATGAAGTAACCATATTTTTGTCGGGAATGCAGTGGGACTTGAATCGAAGTTGATCCATGAGATATGATGTTGAACTAGGCCCAATCTCTTGCTAAATTACGGACCAATCCCAATTTATCTTCCACCATATCCATGTAGGACTTAACTTTGTAACCTAAGTCAGTCGTTAACCCTGAGCGCTCAACCGAATATGAGATACACAACCCAATCTCCACCTTAGCTTGTATCGGGATGAGTTCGAGCAACCAGGAGACCCGAAATATTGTTAGCTCGATCCATTCGACCACAGAACTAAAATCGACACGTTCATCCACACCACTGCTGGGTACCTACTACACATCTTGTGCTACCTTGGGCGGGAAGACTAGACCCACCTTGGCTTCAACTACATGTCTTGTGCTATCTTAAACCTATATTTGAAGCCAATTCGTATACTTCCACTAGAACCTACCTTAGGAGTGAACCAGCATCCAATCCACCCCCAACTTGTAGTCTTGGGCTCTGATGCCACTTGTTGGTAACATAGTGTGCTCCGACTTGGCCCATGACTTAAAAAGAAAAATCCCTTGTTAGGTCCTAGATCAATTCCAATTATATATACATTGTCCTTCCACTTTCTATTCGATGTGGAACTAAACTTTGCAACCAACACCCTTGTTAACCTTGAACACTCAACCGAATGCCCGATACAACCCAACAATTTTGCCCCTATTGAGTTGGTATATATATATATATTGACACTTTGCAAGCTGCAAACAGACTCCAGATACCTAGTCCATTGTCAGCATCTTTCCCCTTTATTCATCAATCACCACATGGGAGATTTTCTTTACACCAGGTTTGTAAGCATCAGGTTATTTGGCATCCAATTACCATTATTCAGAATGTTAAGCTATTAATTCGTTATCCTTCAACATGGCAGTTCATTGTTGAATTTCACAATAGACCTCCCCTAGATCATTTGACCAGACTTGAACTGCATTAATTGACTGTGTGGAATTCTTTTTTTTACAAAGTAACGTTCATATTGAACACTAGAAAAATGGTTACCATCTAACCCTTTATTTGATAAACTCGAACCTTGATCTTGATTCAATTGCGATTAATGTAGACATTTTTTTTGGATTGTTTACTGTTTAGACTGAAATAGTCATCAATTCATTTTTTAATTTGTGAGCATCTCTTGATTGCTTCCATTGAAATATTGACCCCCATCTAGGTTTCTCTGAACCCTTGTTCTGCGTCAAAGCCTATGTTCTCTTTCACAAGTTTTCATTGGTGTGCATGCTAGTCAATGCCTTTAATGCCAAATCAAGGTTTTGTCTTTTTTGGTAAGAATCACCATAGTCATCTATGATGCCTATATGTGATAGCTGCAGGAATTGATTCTCCCTAGTTAAGTTGCAATATGTTCAAGATTCTGCAATTTTATGTCCTGAACATCTAACACTCCCTTAATGTGCTAAGGTTCTTTAATGTCTAATATTTAATTGACTATTTGATGATCAATCTAAAATAACGCATTTAAAAACACTACTTAATCAAATGTATCATACATGGGTATATTTGGATAACATAATTAATTCTTCATTTTTTTTCTTTCTTCTTACAGAAATTCTTTTCTTGGTAATATGTAGGATGAGTGGGGGAGGTGGAAAATAAGTTAGCATTGTAGAAATGGAGAAGTGATACTGAAAGAAATCTTAACATTTGCAATATTTGGTCACAATACCTCTTTTTGACAGTTTCAACATTATTGAAACAATAAAAGCAAAGAAAATGTAAAACAAGAATTTTTAAAGAAATTCTTGCATACCATGAAGAACGATGGTGTCACACTTACAGAGTCCTTTTAATAGTTCCAACATTATTGAGATAATACAAGAAAATTGTAAAGTAGGATTTCACAAAGAAACTAACTCTTTTCGCTTTTAAGCACAAACATACCATGTAGAGAGTAGACTAACATAATCAAACAATTTCATCTTAAAAAAAAACATAATCGAACAATTTCAAAAATTCCTAGTGAACAAGGAGTTAGGGTAATAAAACATGTCCTCAGAAATGACACACGTACTAAAGGATATATATATACTGTAAATTTGCTAAACTTTACATATTGTGAAATAATAGTTTCAGGAAAATCAACCTACTCTCCTCATTAATGCTTTGAAAAAGTGAGCCAACAACTATGTGCTCTGTAGAAAATAAACTTGATTTTGTGACCATATTTTTTAGCCCAACAAATCTAGTTGGTCCACTACCATTGAACTTTATTTATTAGGCCTTTTTAGTTTTGTGCTTAGTTCATGTTTTAGGATGTTCTATACCTACAATGTTCACAGTAATTCAAATCCTATGTTCTAGAGATATCCTAATATTATAGTTGTAAAAGAGTCTAGAATGATCCATAGCTATATTTTAGTAAGTACATAGACTTACCTAAGAGTCCTATATAATAAGGGTGCTCTCCTCCCCATCTTGAAAAATAACAAACATTACAGTCTTAATGATATTGTAAAGTTTCTTTCTTTTCATTCTTCTCTTCCACCAAATTCTTCTCTTCCACCAAATTCTTCTCTCTATATTGTCATCCTCTCCAAATTAGTTCCTCCTAGCTAGTTGGCCTACCACAATTCCAACAGAGTGGTATCAGAGTAAGGCAGTTCGAGGTCGAAGATGGCAAGCGAGATGATTCCCTTCCAAGTTTTCGTCCTCAACAAGAGCAATTATGCCAATTGGAGTTTCAAAATGAAGGCTTTGTGAGGAGTACAAGATGCATGAGAGGTCATCAAAAAGGGATATATTGAGCCATAAGATGAGGCTTCATAATCTCAAGGTCAAAATGAGATGTTGAATGATTCATAAAAAGGGACAAGAAAGCTCTCTTTTCCATTTGCCAAGTCGTGAATGATGATGCGTTCAAGTTGATTTCAAGTGCAACCACCTCGAAAGAAGTATGAGAAAAATTTCAAATTTCTTGCAAATGATAGGAGAAGATGATGAACGTACGCCTCCAAACTTTAAAAGGTAAATTTAAAGCTTTACATATGAAAGCGTCCAAAACTATTCCGCACTACTTTGCTAGAGTTTTAGGCATTGTTATTGAAAAAGAAATGGTCAAAGCATGACCAGCACTCGAGTAATGGAGAAATTTTTTCACTCTTTACTTCTACAATTTGAGGTTATCATAGTATCTATTGAAGCAAATAAAAACTTGGTGTCCATGACTATTGAACAATTTAAGGGCTACCTATGAAGAAAGGAGAAAGAAAAGCAAGAGACATTGGAGCAAGTCTTTCAAACGAAGCTCACTATCAAGGAGACAAAGGAAAGTTTTATCAATCAAAGAAGTCAAAGAGGTTGTGATCGTGGAAGAGAGAGAAGAACTTATTACAAGATATTCTTCAATGGAAAAAGCTGCCAAAACTATCCTACAAGAGTACATGAAGAAGGAAGCTTCACAGAGGAGATGGAAGCCATAGGTATGATCAATCTCAAGTTGAATGCTATAATTGTCATAAGCTTAGAAATTATTCATCGGATTGTAGAAACACAACTAGAAATTTTGAAGAAAATGCACACAACGTTAAAGAAGAAATATAAGAAAACTCAACAGTACACAAAGATTAAGAAAGTATGGAGAAGAATACTTGGTACCTTGACACCGGTGCAAGGAACTATATATGTGGAAGCAAAAACATGTTCATGGAGCTTGATGGGTCCATCGACGGCAACGTCAGTACCTTCATAGATGAATCCAAAATACCAGTAAAGGGAAAAGAAAAAATTCTAATCTGCTTAAAAGTTAGAAGGTATCAATTTATTTCCAATGTCTGTTAAGTCCTAAATATGAAAAATAATATTTTGAGCATGGAAAAACTCTTAGAGAAAGGGTATGATATACACTGAAAGATCGTAGCCTTTCAATAAGAGATCAAAGAAATAATTTGATTGTCAAAGTGCCAATGACAAGAAGTACAATATTCTTGCTAAATATTCAAAATGATGTGGCAATGTGCTTGTAGGCATGCTATGAAGATACTTCTTGATTTTTGCATTTAAGATAGACATTAAATTTTGGGAGAATAAACTTATTGTTTATGAAATTAATGGTGAGAGGTTTGCCCTCCATCAACCATCGGTATCAATTATGTGAAGGATGCTTGCTTGGAAAGCAATTTAGAGAAATCTTTCCCAATGAGGCTACCATAAGAGCCAAGGAGCCTTTGTAACTTGTGCACACCGATGTACGTTGGCCAACCAAACCTTTCTCCTATGGAAAGAATAAATATTTTATTTTTCTTATTGATAATTACTTTAGAAAGACTTTGGTGCCAAGGAGCCTTTGTAACTTGTGCACACCGATGTACGTGGGCCAACCAAACCTTTCTCCTATGGCAAGAATAAATATTTTATTTTTCTTATTGATAATTACTTTAGAAAGGCTTTAGTGTATTTCTTAAAAAAAATTGAAAGCATTTTGTGCATCTAGAGAGTTTAAAGTACTTGTTGAAAAAGAAAGTAGCCATAAAATTAACGTTGTAATGTCCGATAAGGGAGACAGATTTACATCTTATGAATTCAATCAATATTATGAAGAAAATGGAATTCGTCGTCCTCTAACGGTTCAGAGATTCCCCCAACAAAATGGAGTGGCCAAAAAAAAAAGAATAGAATAGAACTATCCTTGACATTGCTCGGAGCATGTTAAACAAGAAGAAAATGCCCATGAAAATTTGGAAGGAAGTCATCGATTGTGCCGTCTGCTTGTCCAACCTCTCTCCTACAAGAATAGTATGGGTAAGACATCAAAAGAAGTATGGAGTGGAAGAAAACCCAGCATATCCCTTTTCAAGGTCTTCGGAAGCATTGCCTATGTACACGTACCGGATGAAAGAAGATCCATGCTTGATGACAAGAGTGAAAAGTTCATACTCATCGGCTACGACTGAAGTTCCAAATGTTACAAGCTCTACCATCTAAGTAACAAGAAGACTTTTATTAGGGAGTTTGACGAAAAGCTCTTGACAATGGGATGTGCAAGGAGCAAGTTATGACTTTGTTCGTCTCATGGAAGAAGATAATGAAGAGAAGTATATGAAGAAGCACAATAGCCTGTTCCACACGTGTCGCCACCACCATCTCGAGAAGACTCCCCACCATCATCCTCGGATGAAAGAAGAGTCCTATGCATCAGGAGCTTACAAGAATTATATTAGGTAACGTAAAATCAAAATGATGTGGCATTTTTTTGCCTTTTGGCCGATTGTGCTAATAGATTTCGAAATGAAGCAACACAAAACAAGAAATGGAGAGATGTTATGGATGAATTTTTCTTTTAAGGATATAATGAAGGAAGACACTTGGGAGCTAGAGACACTTCTAAAGGGGTAAACTGAAATTGGAATATAAAGTATTTACAAGCCAAAGAACAATGTTCAAGATGATGTCAAGAGGGACAAGCATAAACTACTTGCAAAAGGCTACAATCAAAGATTGATCATCGGCTATGATAAAAAAGCAAGCTCATCTATCCAAAGTTGTGCATCGGAAGAAAAGAAGTACAAAGAAAGTATGTCTAAACACAAAAGTAAGCTATCAATATATTCACCAAAAAAATCAAGGAAGGAGCACTATTCAAGGCAATAAGTTCAATTGGAGTCGCAAAATCAAATTTAAGGGGTGCGTTTCAAAATAAACATGATTTTGTGACCATATTTTCGAGCCCAACAAATCTAGTTGGTCTACTACCATTGGATTTTGTTCATTAAGACATTTTAGTTTTGTACTTAATCCATGTTCTAGGTTATTCTATACCTTGAATGTTAATGGCAACTTAAAATATCCATGGTCTAGAGATATCCCTATATTATAATTGTAAAAGAGTCTAGGATGATCCATAGCTATATTTTAATAAGTGTGTAGGCTCTTGCAGGAGTCCTATAAATAGGGGTCCTCTCCCCCCATCTTGAAAAACAACAAATATTACAAGCTTAGCACTATTATAAAGTATCTTTCTTTCCATCTCTTCTACCAAATTCTCTCTCTATATTTTCTCCCTCTCCAAATTAGTTCCTCCTAGCTAGTTAGCCTATCACAATTTCAACATGCTTCACATCAAAAGGGAAGGGTAGCAAAAACGTAAATTCCAAAAATATGAGCTTCAAGCCATTTCATTATTATATTTGAAGTTCAAAAGATAAAGGCACTACACTAAAAAAGAAACAAGTTTGGTTGTTTAATCAATAACATACGTCATGTTATTGTCTATAAGTAGAATGATCGTTAATTTAACAACAAAGTCCTAAAATAGCAACAATTCTATAAATTTATCGTACTTGTAATCGACTCCTTAATAATAAATACTATAAATTTATCTTTGAAACAAAATGGCAAGGGGTGTGAAGGGTGTGTGATCGACAGGCACTGAAAGAAAACAAGGGGAAAATATCATGTTAGAAGTGCGGAAATTGGGGTTCGTGGTTACTAATTAATTGTCCACTTAGATCATAAGATCAACTCTTAGCGTTTAGATATGAACATGATAATATTTATAAAGGGGGAAATGATTGGTTTAATAAATGGTGCCTAATCCACCAAGTTGAACAAAGAATCAAATGTGCTGTTTCATTGATCTTTGAAATACAAATTGCCGGCTCCAACAAATTTGGAACAAATACTTATTATTGTTTGTATTCTAAGATACAAGCCAATTATGTGAAACATGATTAAGATACAAACAAGAAGTACTTCAAAAGATTGGGAATACACATTGAATTACCCATGTAACTTGAGCTTCATACTTTAGATCCTTACTGACGAATTTGCAAAGGCTACATTAGATAGGACAATATTGATGCATTATGAGTTCAAATTTATGGGCCACACTACCTTCATAAACTTCATATGAAACAAACAAAGAGCCAAATTTACAACAACAAAATATAGAAATGAATAAACTGGGTTGGGGGCTTCATTGCTTTTGTAAACAGAAAATTGTCGAATAGGCTACTGCTACCCTAACCATTTTGCTAATTTTTAGATAATCACCATAAAGTCTGAGTTCTAAGGCTGTGGGAGAAAATGTATATCAAGCAAAAGCTCATATATATTGGGAGTCCACATATGGAAAGATTTGTGGAAAAGCTTGATAGAGAGGTGGTTAGGGTTTAAAGGAGGAACAAGTAAAGGCTATATATATTGGGAGTACTTCACACATGGAAAAGTTCATGGATAAGCATGATACAAAGGAGGTTAGGTTTAGGGTTTAAGGAAGGAGCAAGGAATTGGCGCTAGTGATGGTGTGGTTGTGGACCTTGTGGTGGAGGAAAATAGCAAGATTAGCTTCCTAGCTAATCTATCCCTTTTAGTTCATTAACAATTTAACCACATACTATACTGTTGTTTAACTTTTTTTACCCATAATGTATGCAACAAACTTTGATGTCTTGCGAAATTTTGACACTTTTTGAAGGGAAAGTTACAATGTACATAGTCAAAATACTTAAAATCTGTCATTATCCTTGTCATTGTCGCATCATTCACCATGAACTTGTTTCAGCTTCTCTGGGAAGCTCCTTTTGCAATTTTCCATTTGTTGAATTTGACATTGTAGTATCATTCACCTTTCATGTAATATCTACTGCTTGTATCTAATGTTTTACAATATGCTTACTTCCATAAAATTAGGCTGGGATCTCCTTGATCCCATCCTTTTACCTCAAAAAATGTGAAGTATTCTAATGACACTCCAAACTTTTGGAGAAATTGTCAAAATATAAATGGTAACCCTCTCTTGACAGAACATTGGGATTTTGTTAAACTAGTACACCATGTTGGTTTCTGTGAACTATGTAAATGTTTTGTAGGTAATTTCTTTCCTGTGATAACTTCGCAAGTGTTATGATACTATATATGAAGAACTCATCATATGTTCTAATGTTTTTGCAACAGCTGAAGAACTCCGAGGAAGCACATAGGACTTTGTTGCGTGAACTGGTACGCAGCCTACCTAGTTCTATTTCTATCGAATTGAACATGTTCCTCTCTAGTTATATGGAATTGGTTTTTGTGGCAGGAGATGAAGAATGAGCATCCGGTATATGGTTTCATGGAGGAGGATCCTGGCAACTACGAGGGGGCTCTCGCTCTGGCAAATGGGTCCTCTCACATGTATGCCTTCAGGTTGCAGCCGAACCAGCCGAACCTCCACGAGATGGGATATGGTTCCCAAGACCTGCGTCTTTCTTGACCTTCATCATGTCCTACTACTCTACTACTTGTTATCGTGTGAACAACATTAGTCCCTGTGAGACTGCTTCTTATGTTGAACCACCTATGGTTTTTCACTTCTGCTACTGATTGTCTTGTATGAGCTTGGAGACTCTGTAAGGTTAATATTGCAGTGTGTTCTCTTATTATTCTCTCACAACTGTAGTCACATAATAACCTTCCAAGCTGCTTTTGCCCAGAAGAATAGAATAAGTTATGGATCATGAGAAAGCTCCCCAAAAGCCATTTCCATGATGACCAGATGTCATCAACCCTTAGGGTCTGCTTGGTAACGGTGTTTTCACCGGTTCTGGGGTGTTTTTGAACCGACCATTTATAAAAACCCTTGCTTGTTAAACTTTTTAATGCACTGGTTTTGGTCGGCTAAAAAATCTCCCAAAACTGGTGTAATGTAATTTTGGGTGGCTTTATAAACACCTAAAGCAGTGGATTTTGAGGGGTTCTATTATTTTATTCTACTTATATCCTCACAAAAAATATATAATTATAACTACTAATCCTCTTTTCTATTTAATTTTAATCATTTAAAAAACTTTCAGAACCGCTCGTTAATGAATTACTAAGCAATAATTGGACTGGTTTAAAAGCCGCTACTTAAAAATCACCCAAAATCGGATCCCTTATAACCGCTCATAACCTATAGTTTAAAATACCTCATAACCGCTATTCCTACAATTGCCAAGCAGACCCTTATATTTGGTTGGGTTAGGGATTGCTAGCTCATGGTGTAGGGTGGGCTGGTTAGCCCGGTACCCGGCCAAGGCCCGGACCGGCCCGCGGTCAAATCAGCCAGGCCCGGCCCGTCCGAGGCCCGAACCGGCCCGGCCCCCCACCCCCCAACGGGTCGGGTCGGACCTCCCCCCCCCCCCCCCCCCCCCCCCCCCAGCCCGAGCTCGGCCCGGCCCGGCCTGTAAAGAAAATTTTTTGTTTTTTTTGAGAAAACATTTTTGTATGTTGCAGGATTCGAACCCAAGACCTGTCAAACTGGAGCTTTAAAGCCACCTTCTATAACCAACAATCTCTTATTAGTTGGGTGTTCAAAATCTACATTAGCTTATATAATAGGTTAAGAAGATAAAAAGGGAAAAATAAAAATAAAAAAACAGCCAAAACCCGGCCCGCTCAGGCCCGACCCGTCCAGCGCCCGGGCCACTGGGCCGGGCTGGGTTTGGAAAATTCCAACCGGGCCGGGCCAGGCCCGGCCCGCCTTCACGCCCGGTCCGGGCTGGGCCCGGCCCAAGCCCGACGAGCCCGAATTTTCTGGGCCGCGGGCCGGCCCGGCCCGGACCGAATAACACCCTGATTGCTAGCTTACCAAAACTGCTTCTATTCATTATGTTTAAAAGCAATTCCACCTTTCGGAAGAAGATGGAATGATGATATGTACTTTTCCGAAAGCAGCAACATGGACTCCAAACCAATGCCTAATTCCTAGTCAAGATAGTTATGAACGGAATCTGGTTCGTGGAATTGGCATGTGAGGGTTTATGGATTGGTAAGATAATAATGTTTGAATTGACACTATGATCCATCAAAACTGTTTCTTCCAAAACAATGTTGAAGTAGTTATTTCAGGTCAATACCGATACCACAGCATTTCCAGTTTTCCAGAGGAATCAAATTCTTTAAATAAAAAAAAGATAAATTCCATTCTCGTTTCCTTTCGCCATATGCCAGATTTTCCTGAAAGGGGGCTGAAAAGCACCAAGTGTCATTCACTAAAAACAATAAGAAGAATATATGAAACTCCTACTATCATCAAAATCTCTCTCGTCACTGTTACCGGATCGCTTCACTGGTACAATAGCTCGTGAGATTAAAATAGAATGTTGATGCAACTGACAAACAATAACTAAAATACTTGTGTAGAAAGTAGAAAGGATATACGAAACGAAAAATGTTATTAATCCCTTCAAAGTGTTCCTCCAAATCAATTTTTCTTATATGGCAACTGACGTGACATCTAGCTTGAGCAATTTTAAAATTAACATTGAACATTAGTATTAATAACATTAACGTTAACCTTAATTTGGGTGATGAATTTTTTGGGTTTAAATTTGTTAGGTAAGCTGGCATGTCAGATGTCACACAATGTTATTTAACATATCACGTCAGCTGCCACATAAGGAAGAATGGCTTGGAGGAACACTTTGGAAGGATTTAATAGCATTACTCATATGAAACCCATGAAATAAAAAAAAACAGTGGGTGGTACTTTATTCATATAGTTCGTCCAAACATCTGTTATCAAACTAGTAGATTAATGGAAGTAAATATATAGGAATTCATGATAAAATCTTGGTAACCTGGCTTTGGCATCACTTCACTCTCAATGGAAACAACTGCTTAATCACCTCCATTTAACTTCCCTCCATGCAAACACTCGTTGATCGATGATCAAAATGTAGTACTTTCAACTGTACATTTTAGATGCTTCCATTTTTCTTTGGGTGTGATGATCTTTCACTTCTAGCACACTACATCTCCTTCACCATCCTCGCGTTTGAAGTTTTGATGTTCCTTCTTACGTGCTGCTGCGTATCTATGTCGACTCGGGGAGAGTGAGAGTATCGGTTGAGCTTGACCCTCTCTTCATCCTCGTCATGTTCTCTATTGAGCACCATCACTTCTTTAGTCCTCCTCTCCGATACCCCACCCTTGAGAGACTCCACGATCTCCCTCATCGTAGGCCGGTTGTCCGGATTGCCGTCCACGCACCGCATCGCGACCATCACCGAGTTCCTCACCTGCCACCGGTCGTACCTGTCCCCGAGCTTCGGGTCGACTATGCTCTCCCAGCTGCCCTTCTCCACCCACGGCGTCACCACCTGCACGATGTCCCTCTTGACCCCCCTCTGGAGCTTCTCGATGGGCTTCTTCGCGCTGATTATCTCGAGCAGCAGGATGCCGAAGCTGTACACGTCGCAGCTGTCCGACACCTTCCCCCACATGGCGTACTCCGGGGCCAGGTAGCCCAGCGTCCCCTTCACCTTCGTCGTCACGTGGCTGACCCCGTCGGGGATCAGCTTCGCGAACCCGAAGTCCGCGACCTTGGCTTTGAAGTTCGAGTCGAGGAGCACGTTGCTGGCCTTGATGTCGCGGTGGATGATGTGAGGGACGGCTTGGTGGTGCAAGTACCTTCATAATTTACAATAAAATCTTATTAACAAGATTCAAAAGGATTCTTCTCAAGAACTTGCAAGCATGTGAGTTCAACAATCAGTATCAAAATTTGGTCGATTGTTCATCAACTCCCTATTATAATTCTATTCTAATTGAAAAATGTATTCATAGTGCAATTAAAGTTAAAAATTGTAGGGTCAGAGTCGACTTTTCTTTGGAAAAAATTACATTCAATGGTGACTATGATGACGGTGAACGTTTTTTTCCTAGTATTTTTATACGCTTACGCTATTCCCTCGGCGGAGCCAACGATGATTGCCATCCTCCGGGTCCAATCTAGCTTGACCTCATCGGCAAGATGGCCATGGAGATGGCTCGTGAGGCTCTGGTTCGGCATGTAGTCATAGACTATCAGCCTCTCCGTGCCACCGGCATAGAATCCGCGAAGTCCGAGCAGGTTCTTGTGCCTCACCCTCCCCAGTACCTCGACTTCGATGGCGAACTCCATCTCGGCCTTGGGCGTCATCGCCTTCAGCCTCTTCACCGCAATCTGTTAATATTGGCATCCAATTAAAGACAAAGATATTAACACACAATTCAAAAATTAGAGACTAATTGCATGCATGCGTGCGTGCCTCTTCTCCTTTGTTGGTCTTGCCGAAGTAGACGGTCCCGAAGCCGCCTTCCCCAAGTTTGTTGTCGTCGCTGAAGTTGTGTGTGGCATAGATGAGCTCTTTAAGTGTGTACTTCTCCCATGGGTAATCGTAATTGCTCTTCTTCGACGTATCAACTTGCGTAGGTAACCTACAAATGGTTGAAGAATTCACAAACATGGGACTAGTACATATATATGCAATCAACTTGATCAAGATGGGTAGGTTTGAATCATACTAGATTTCATTTTTTTTTTCTTTTTCAAAAAGATGATAAGCGAAAAAAAAAAAAAAAAAAAGACAGATCTAGAGATTGGCAAATATTTGGCTCAGAAAAAAAAAAAAAAAAAAAAAAAAAAACCATTGATTGGAAAAATGGATATCAATAGAAAGGTTGGAAGCATATACCTTTGATTGTCCTTGGGCTCTCCGCTGATGCAACATCCGAAGATCATCGTATATCCGTACACGAATATGAATCCGGCGACGAGAGTGAAGGGAGATCTTGATGGAGATGATTGGATTAGTAGCCCTAGAGTTGGAAGGAAAGCAGGAATTAAAGAGATGATATGTTGAAGGACAGACAAACAAGTAAACTAAGTCTGGCGAACTTGTATGTTAAATAGAGGTTACCTTGCCTTGTTCATCACCCTGTCAAAATCATTCACACAATAAGGGGCCCTGCAGGAAGTTAATTGCTAGGTTCCAGTCAACATTTGTTTAAACTCTGAAATATAAGCAAATTAATTTTTCTTATAGTTTTAACAATATATAAACTGTTGTGTGATCGCCCATTCTAGCTGTTGCCCTTAATATTATATATGTTAGCTTTATATTTGGTAATCATTTTTTTTTTGAAGACCCTTTTGGCACAGCGTGTTCATTTGACTTGGAATTCTGAAAAGAAAAAAAAAAATATTTGCAGAGTTTTAGATTATATATGGTTCATAACTTTAAACTGTTGTAATTACTCATGTACGTTAGTAGGCTTTCTTTTCTCAAGAATTATGGTCACCTCCACATGACTTTCTGCGCTTGGTAGAACCTAGTTATAACCTGTATTCACATCGTAATTGTGTTAGTGGAGATAAACTAAAACATCATTTTCTTCAACCAAATTAAATATGAGGGATAATTCAAAGGGAGAATATACACATAGAGGAAGGGGGGCATGAAGCCGAGAAGGGGTGTGGGGTCAGTTCTAGGGAAAAGGTTGGGGCCTGAACGTAGGGCCTCCAAGGCCTCGAAAAACGATCTACGACAGGGAGAAGTGGTGTCTAAGGAGGCTCAACAAGCTCTGATGGTGATCGAGTCGAACAGTGCACAGAGGAGCATCACTGATAATCGAGCCATGATTGTCTTCTTAGTCCAACCAGATGCAACTAAGGGGGAAAGCGCACCAAGATCCTAAGAAGGAATATTGGAGTTATCCCCGATGACTTCCCTTATATATATATATATATATATATATGTATATATATGTATATATATATATGTATATATATGTATATATATATAATATGATGGACAGAGCTCCGCTTCGAAAGGGCAGCTAGTGTGCAAGCTCTAACCCTTGCGAAGTTTCGAGAGTAAACTAAGCAAGACCCAAAGGGGGTGCTTGAGCCAAGAGGGTGTCTCGATTTCCATTAGAGAAAACTCTCGTGCGAACAGGGGGGTGAATCATAGGTCGTTAGTTTGATTATCGGGAAGGCTTAGGTCTATTGGTTGTTACGGTTGTTTGTTAGTTCCTTTGTGCATAGTGCCTAATGACTTTGTTTTGTAGGCCTTCGAGCTAGGATTCTATCAATTACCAAGAGAGACTAATCAAATTACATTCTTTTATATATATATATATATATATATTCAACCAACCAACCAACCAAATAGCATCTGACAAAATAAGAAAAAGGCTAGACACATACCATACACAATTTGCTGACGAGCTAGGAAAAAAGAAAAAGCAAAATGGAAACAAGATACACGAAATATTGCATAGTAAATGTCGCTCTCGTTTGTCTACATTCATGGCCTGAAACTAGAAGAGGTTCACTACTACAAAATGGATAGTACAAGGGATCTCCAAAAGCACTCGATAAATACTACCAACAAGTACAGTACAAAGAGTTATGGCACGACAAACATCAAAATGAGTTCGGTTGTCTGCTCATACATAAACAAAGTTCCCGAGTCAAGTGTGTCCTTTTCTCCTGAAATGATCCAACAGAGAACGAGGCTTCGGATACATACAAAATATTTCTGAAACGTATGGGTCGACAAGTTGAAGCTAAATGAAAAGGAAAGAAACAGATCCCATTTTATTACAGAAACATTAAGATTTTATCCAGTAGTTTATCAAACTTCTGACACACTATTAAGGGATTAGTTGTTAAAAAACTGCCCTTTCGGTGACAAGCAAAGCACGGTCCAGGGATAAGTTCGACAAGGCTTCGGACTTGAACAACTCTCCTCTCTTTAAGGAAACCCCCAAGCCCAGCATGACTTGCACCCCGAAGCAAAGTTAGTTATTAATAGGAGGATAGAGCATGTTGTTTGAATTAGAATGCTTCAGTGATAGACTAGCAAATCTGTGGTGGTTTAATTTGAGAGTAACTTGGTCACCAGCCAGAAAATCCAGTGCCGAAGAATATTCACCATATATATGAGCTTGTATGGAAAGAACTCTTATTTGATGGACGACATTTGTCCAATTAGTTCTCTCTTTGTCCATTTCAAATAGAAATCCAAAACATATTAATTTTTAAAATGGTCATAATGTTCCACAAATAAAATGGGAGTACTACATAACATTATTAAGATAGCAGGCGTTGCATTTGAATTTTTAGTAACTTGCTATTTCTTACCTTTCATATTTGGGCGTGTTGAACCTTTCTTTGGAATCAAATCTAACTTTTCCTTTGGTTTTTAAAATTAAATAATGCTTTGTCTCCCCAAGCTCCAAGGGAAATCGGCTTTCCTGGTGCTTGATCGAAACCAAATTGTGGTCATGCAGTAGTATTATGAGAGTTGAAGGGAGTATTTACTTGCACAGGCAGTGTTGCACGCCATGCGCAAGCCTCATGGTTTGGGAGTTCCCCACATGATCATTTGTATCTCCTACTACTTTGTAATATCTGATGGAATGCATTTTGAACCAAAAATTACATACGTACATACGAGAGGAAACACAATTGGGACATCCATTTTAGGGACAACAGATTTGCTCTCCACTTTGCGGGGAACCTGTGAAGATAATGTTCCGGGTCCTCGTCTCACGCGCCTCCAGTAAGAGTGGGGTCACCCACTGAAAATAAAACTATTTTTTCTTCTTTTTTGTTGATATATATATATATATATATATATATATATATATATATATATATATATATATATATATTTTGGAAATAGGTAAACTGTTCCTGGAATCGCTCCCACTGGAATTCGAACTCCTGACCACTCGGGCCGCATGCATCTCTCTTAACCACTAGGCTAGAGGTCATCTGCATATATATATATATATATATATATATATATATATATATATATATATATATATATATGCGTGAAAGAGAAAAAATTATGGCTTCGCCCTGGTTCGAACTGGAGACAAAAATAGTGCATATATATATATATATATATATATATATATATATATATATATATATCGGACACAGTAAGCGACAAGTGCAGTTCTTTTTGTAGATACCATACATACATGACGGATACATTAAGGGACAAGTGCAGACATACTAAGTCACGCATTTTTTTATATTTGAGGTTCCTCCTCTCTTTTAAATTTCTGCTTCCGTCTTTGTCCTGTCCTAACGGACCTCGAGTCCTATCGGGCGCATATTCTCAGGCCCAGGGTGACTAGATCAAGCAATCTTTTGCTAGAGTCGTAACAAAACCAGTGAAACAAACATCAATATCAGAGGTATCAGAGGTACGTAGCTTTTACCTTGAAATGTTTATCTTCAATTTTTTTTTTTTTTGAGGGTGTCCACTTCTTAATGGTGCTTAGAGGCATGCCTCCAAGGGGGCTCGAACCCGCGCCACTGCGCCGAAGTGCTCCACCATTCCCAACGGGCTACGGCCACGGGGACGTTTATCATCAAATCTTAAATTTCATGCTTCTACCCAGAAGAAATTACCTTGAAATGTTTATCTTCAAATCTTAAATTTCATGCTTCTACCCAGAGGAAGGCAATTGAGCTAGCCATGGACTATGGTTAACAGACCCTTTGCAAGTTGTTGAATTTTTTTTTTTTAATAAACTTGACAATCATTAAGACACCTAATAATAGTTACATTTCTTGTATGTCCCCAACTGGAAATGAATCTCCAAGACTTTTATGTAACCTCAAGTTATTAAAACCATCAGGACTTTATGTAATAACCTCCACTTTCATGTGGTTCCCATTTGCCACATTCAGTAGGTTCTGTGGTTCCTTGGAACCAGATGGGCTGCAAGAAAAGACTGTTCTATATCTGGTAACCACATTATAACTGGAAATCAGATTAGATTCAAACAAGGCCGAAGAAAAATATCCAAAAATAGGCCCATAACTTTTTTTTTTTTTTTACTTTGACCATGTATTTAATTGCATTTTCGTGTATATGGATTTCTAATATATGGTAAGCCTACATAACATTGGATTTTCATGTCTGAATTTCTTTTATATAGTAAGCCTACATAAAATTGAATTTCCGTATATGGGCACATGGCGTGCTATATAAAGGGTTGTAAAATTTCTCCTTGATATATCTCATTGTGCTCAACAAAAATTGTTGAATAAGTTCAACACAAAAAAGTTAAAGTTGTTGAATAAGTTCAACATAAAAGTTTGAGAAAGTTTTTATTTTTTGTTTTTTTTTTTATGGGTAAAGGGTTCTTGAGAGTAAGGAAACAAGTGTTGAGAGGGCCATTGTAATTCTTTTTCTTCTTCATAGTGAAACTGAATTCCCTTCGTCCTTAGAAGTAGACATTTTGGCCGGATCACGTAAATTCTTGTATTTCGGTTGTGAATTTATTCTGAGGTGTTCTCTGATTTCTTGGATTAATTTTTGTTGTGTTCCAACAAAAGCCAATTCAGCTACGAGAACTATTCGTTTAGTAAATTAAAAACTAAGCTCAATTCCAAAGTGCTTACATAAAAGATTGAGAAGTTGTAATTCCGAAAACTAATTCAGAAACAAAACTAAATCTGTTCGTTACTCGTTACAAAACGATGGAAGACTGGCCAGTACAAGCTGGAGCTGGAGCAGAAGTTGCAAAAACTGGTAATTTTCGAAGAAACAAAGAGCATGGTTGCTCGATCACTGCCAGGCACTTGTTCCTTCCATCGCTATGGCCGTTCAAGCTGCTAATACCTAAAAAGGAACAGATGCAACATTTCAATATTTGAAATTTTATAAAGTGCATGCCTCCATCATGCTCTATTTGCAGTTGATATAACTCTTCATATTCAAAACTTAATAGAAGAAATTCGAATACTGGTGGTTGACTTGTGATAAATGTTAGATTTCGTTTAGGTATTGCGTTTAGTTTTAGGGTCTCGTATGATATTTAAACTTTTTATTTAGGTCTCCATTTTGGATGCTCATCTACACCGGATAAGACCCAAACCCTCTTTTGGAAGATCAAATTTTAAATATGATACGAGACCCTACAAATAATTACTACTTTATCTAAGATGTTAAGCATTTTGACTTATATAAGTTGAATTTAGTCATTTTAATTTACCTTTGGGTAAAGATTGGGTAAGTGATCATCTGTATGTTTGGATGAAGATGGTGAAGTCAACATCATTTCAATCTTTGGAGTTAACGTTTCATTTTCATCTTTTTAACTTTATGGATAATATTGCTTTTGGTAACAAAAGGGGAAAAAATCATAATCCCCTTGATAACCAAGATCGCCTTTTATCATTTCAAAGTTGTCTTGTTAGAAAAATCTTAGGCCTAGTTTGGTACACAGAATCACGTGGTTAATTGGGAAAGCAAAGTCATTACTTTTCTATGTTTAGATGTCAAGGAAATTGAGTAGAAAAGAAAAATAATTTCTAATGGGAAAAAAATTAGAAAAAAATCGGTCCATCCATCCAATTAAGGATTCATTTTCCATCTTTAAGTATTCACTTTCACTTCTCATTTTTTTGGTATTTCCAAACACCGGAAAAAAAAAAAAAAAGATGAAAATTGTAATTTTCCAAAGGAAATGAAATACCAAAAAATTGATTTCATTTCCTTCCCTTTCTGCGAACCAAACGAGGCCTTAAGTATGGAAGTTCCAATCTCCATTAGAACTTTATTATCCCACCTACATAATGATTTCCTCCATTTTTTTGCATCTTTATTCATCTATCTTGAACATTGCCTTCTCCTTCTTCTATAGGTTGCGGGACCATCTAAGTCTATGGTCGAGTTGATTCTTGATTTCCAAGTCTGAGTCTCCAGTTCGGATTTACTTTATGACCCTAGTTTTGAGTCCTAGTTCGGTTAGATAAATATTTTTGCCCTAAAAGTTTGACATAGAGGCTATATTGTGGTTGTTGTTCTAATTAGGTTAGACTTTATTCCTGAGTCTTAGTTAGATTAGAAATTTTATTTTTCCTTGAAATGTATAAGTAAGGAAATATATACACACACTTTTCATTGGAGAAGAGAATAAGAAATTTTTATTTATTATTTGTATGAAACTTTCTCTTTGCTGCAAATACCTCAAATTTGATCCCTTTGTATGAAATTTTCTCTTAAATTATTGATGTGTGATCAAAATCATAAGTAGAAGTCTTGTTAATAAGTTTGGTATTGTTGTGTGTCCAAGTGGAGATTTAGTCGTTGATTTTCCTGTGTCCGAGCTCGGTCCACACTGTTCGTAGCTATCATCGTCGCAATGGTCATTGGCTTATAGTAAATTTGTTCCAATATTTGCTTTCAATTGTAAAATTGTGTGAATTATTATAGTTAGTTTGTGCTAAAGAAATGTAATTTCAATTGTTCAAAACCTAGTTTGGAAACAAATTTGCTAAAATAAGTTTAGGATTACATAGTTTGTAGTTTTGAGATATGAAACTGCAGTTTGAAATGATAAACTATAGTTACAAAATTGGAGTTATTTTTAAGTTGGAAGGCATTCGAGTGCTTGGAGTTGGTATCAAAATTTTCTATAACAAAAGAAGAAAGAAAATAGAGTTTAGAATGGAGTTTCACAAAAATTCAATTTAACTCCAAAAATGCTCTCAGTCATAACATATTTTTGTATTTAGAGTTTGGAAACTAACTCCGTCAAATCACAGTTTTCTTTTAGAATCTCCATTCCCAAATGCACCCTAAAGCTTTGACAAATCCCTAAATTTCCATATCTCTATCATTAGGCTTCAAAACGGCTCAAAAGGGAGTCATCTAAGCCGTATATATATTATCACTTATTAATTTTAAAAAATCTAAATTATGTTAAAAAAACACAAAAGAAAAATTAAATTTGTTAAATATAACAACATAAGAAATCGAACTCAAAAAGCCAAGAAAAATATCTTTCATCTTAACATATGAATTAGAAATATTTAGTTATATGCATTTACTAGTTCCATATAGAGTAGTTTCCTTTTAGTTGGTTCCTCGTCTTGCATCATGTTGTGTTTATGTCCGAGCTCTCTAGCCTAGTGGTATTAGAGCAGACATCCGGAGGGGCCGGCAAGGTTCGAGCCCCCCAATTGTGTGTGTGCGTGTGATTTCAAAAAAAAAAAAAAAAAAAACCAAGGAGACAACAATTTATGGGACCAGGACAATGGTGCAAGGAATGCAAAATAAGAAATTTTGAGAGAATGTTTTGATTGCATACACGACCATAAGATCTAATGATTTTAAAATTTCTATCACTTGTATCAAAACTCTAAAGTGAGGTGAGGATTAAGGGATATTGTTTATATATTATTCCAATATGCTCCCGGATGTATGGAGCAATGGTATAATTCTTAAAAAAATATACTTAAAATGTGCGCCAGAGAAGATTCGAACGTGGATTGCTCTTAATAAGGTTTTTTCTTGTTCTAGGACTTCCCTCTACCTCCGGTGTTATGATGGTGATTATGGATTTGATTCACTAAGATGGTTATGAAGGTGATTATGTCTTCGAGTCCCTTTGATCTTTCAATGAGACTGACTTCAATCAAGCTCGAGACCATTTTCGTACCGTGCATCCTGCTATAGTTTGGGACGAAAATTACTCCCCTTCTTGTTCTGATTTGGCATCAATTGCTCCACTATTTCAATTACACCAGGTGCTAATTTGACTCTTTTTTTTTCTTCTCTATATTATTCTTTCATTTCAATTTGGATTTAGTATATTGTTTTGCATTATCTTGTGATTTCATTACACTTGTAAATTGCCAAGAGAGCTAATACTTCAACAATTGTAGGTGAAGTCTCTCCATGAAAAATAACCACTGTATGTAGCTAGAGAAGAGGAAATTGATCGTAATGTCTACATGAACTTTAAGACCATTGGTCTAACCGTAGGTTTCATTTTGTCTCTATGGAGTTGGTGGGGTGGGGTGGGGTGGGGTGGGGGGGGCTGGGGGGTGGGGGGTGGTGGTAGAGGGAGGGTGGTAGAGGGAGGGTTTGGTTTCCTGACACCAAATTGGTTAAATTGGGAGGATAGAATCATGTCATATTCGTTGGTGTCACAACATGCACCTTGGTTCCTAATGCTTGAAACTATTATCATGGTTCAGAGTATAGGTCAATATCGATACTTATCAGTTATATTTTATTGTTATTTGGTTGTCTGATTCAATATTGAGGGCTATCGATATCGATATTAGAAATTATTTTTCTGTCAATTCAGCAAAAAATGATAAAAGAGACCAATAATAGAAAATGGTGTCGGCATAAAGATGACCGGACATGTCAAATATCTACATCCTACGTGTTGAGAAGATTCTTTATCAACACAATGTAATAATCCCATTTGTCCAACTTGAATATTTATATATTTACGGCATCCATCAATTTTAATATGTGTTATTCAAAGCTAATAACACATAATACATAGAATGATGTTTAAATATATAAAATACTATATAGTTTCTTAATAATAATAATAATAATAATAATAATAATAATAATAAAATTATTTCTGAAATAAATAACTCGGAAACTTCGATATGAAACCTCCAAAAGTGCTCAAACAAAGATACCATTACTCATATAAGAAAGATCTAAAACGGATTCTTATGTCGATACTACGAAGGTAGATTATTTTATATATTATGTTGTTTTATAGCAGATGCAGACATTTTTTTGGTTATTGGATTTCTCAGCAATTTTCAGCAGTAACAATTAACAATTATAGATCAAAAGTATAGTTAGGTCAGAACTATATAAAATTGCATCTTTATTATCCGCAGGGGTGGATCCAGATATGGCATAGGATGGGCTCCAGTCTACCCCCAAATTTTTTTTTTTCTTTTTTGTTCATTTTTTTTTAGGAGTTAGTCTATACTTAGTCCACTCCAGTCAATCATGTCCATCCTATTGTATATTTCTCGATCGCCCCCCCCCCCCCCCCCCCCCCCCCCCCCCCCCCCCCCCCAATTATCGGTTTACATTTTCTCATTGAAAGAAGAACATGACCTGTAAACTAGTTTAGGTTCTAAAATGAGTGCTAAGTGTTCATTACATAGATATACAAACAAGGCTCTGAATCTATGCAATATCTACTACATGTTGGTGGAGCTCTAGTGATATTGGCTCCGAATCAAAGACATCATCTAAGTGCACTCAGGTAGTAATAGAGTTAACCGAACTTGAGTGGTTTTTGGGCCTCGTTTGAGTCGCGAAATCATCGGGTTGAAAAAAAAAATGATTATTTTTCTATGTTTGAATGCTAAAAGAATTGAGAAGAAAAGAAAAGTGATTCACAATAGAAGGAAAATCAGGAGAGTGATTTCATCCATCCAAGTAAGGAATCACTTTCCAACATTGAAGTATTCACTTTACTTTCCAAATTTTTTGACATTTCCAAACATCGGAAAGAAAAATCAATAGGAATTGTAATTTCCCAAAAGAATGGAATTGATTTCCTTTTCCTTCCATTCCGCGAACCAAACGAGGTCTTGTGGTTACCGAGGAGAGGTATAAGATCCCGGTTGGGTGGCGAAAGATCAGTAAATCGAGTCACGGGGGCGTATTATTCCTTCCATTTATTTGGTGGGAGTTGGGGACAGTGGGCCCACCAGAGATGTAATGCATGCATGCACTAAGTCCCGTACGTATCGCCGAGCATATAAAAAAAGGGTATTAATAGAGTTGTCACGTGCGTATCGTCGAACATCTAAAAAAAAAAAGTTATTAATAGAGTTGCACAAATTCTGATATTATTCAATGGCATGGAACTTCTAGAACAAATAACTGGTATCCGCACTGGGCTGCTCAATCCAAGTCTTTAAATTAAGCAATAAAGGACTTGTCACACTTTGCAACTTCCACAACTTTATATATGGTAGCGGTAATATTAATTGTAACGAATCTCTCATCATAAGCTAAGGTGTCAAACAACACACAGACAGAGACGACAGGATTCGAGTCCATGTCCATAAGTACGTATAGATGTGTGTAAATGTGCGCAGATTGTAATTTAAAAAAAAAAAAAAAATCATCTCTCATCACCGGTGTAAATAAAAACAATGCGCGTATATGTAACCTGGTGAAGAAGAATTAATTTGAAGTTAACCGAGTAACGGATTCCATCGTCAACATAATGAGATCATGTACATTGAAAAGAAATTTTACTTCTTGATTGTATTTGTTTGCCAAAAGAAAGGAAGACGGGAGAATAATTTTCAAAAAAAAAAAAGGTTCACCCATCTACCACCAAAAAAAAAAAAAAAAAAAAACTCTTTATTTTCCTATCATTTCTAAATATTGAGAAAAAAAATCGATAGAAATTACAATTTTTACAAAAAAAAAAAAAATAAGTAAAGAATTAAAAAAAAATCTTTCTAAGGCATGGCTGCAACAATAATAGCTAATAGGGTTAATTGCATCAACTACCCCTATATTTTACACTTATTATACGGACTATTCCTGCTTTGAAAGTAATTATACTGACTCCTTCTATAGTTTCTATTTTTTATAGAAACTAATAACACTCACCACCCCTCTGGTTAATAAAATTTATAAAGAAGATAGGTGATCAGTGTAATTATTTTCGAAATAGAAATAATCCCTGTAATACTTACTAAACATAGAAGATGTCAGTATAATTAACCCTGTAATACTTACTAAACATAGAAGATGTCAGTATAATTAACCCTAGCTAATATTTGATCGATCATCCAAGTAAGCTCCCTACTATTTTTCTCAGAGATTCCGAACATTATCGAAAGATTCTGAGCACTATGTTGCTCGATCAGAACGTAATGGGTGCAGTGACACGAATTACTTATCCCCACTTCTTTGTACCAACCAGAGAAAATCTTGCATTATGCCAACCACAAGTGTCCATGACAATTTTAGTGTCATGTCTTCTTTGATAGCTCCGTACTCTAGCAGGTGAAAAGTATAAGCATACATTATTTGCGTTGTACGAGTTGAATGTCATATATGTCGACGCATACTCTGTGCTTAATTTCTCATGACAAGCCAATATGGAAAGCATAATTTTCTTGACGAATCATTTTCTTATGGACTTTTCTAAGTTTTGCGAACACTCTCCCTCCTTTGCTATGCTATCTTGAAATGTTTCAAATATAAAATACACCCGATAAGAGACGATGACACAGATACGATATCTATTTTATTTTAGCGGGTCTATGTTGTTACAAATATAGAAGATGTGACAATAATAAACAAAAATATAAAATAAATGACTGGAGTGGAACAACAACAGTGACAAGGTTCTAAATCGGGTGCCGACCTACCGACCGAGTGGACCGTGATAAAGAGAGTTGTATCAAGTCTAGAACATATATAGAATGAGATTCACATGCAACGATTGGCCAAAATACACTGATTTACCACCAGTTGGTCAAAGGATATTCCTTCACCTAATCGGATCCTTCCAACACGTCTAAAATGTTGGTGCGGGTCATAAAAATGGACTCAAAACTATGATATATTGAAAAATCACAGTTTGATCATGAATACAACAAAGCCTTGTAGAGAAGATTACAAACCGACTTATGAAACCTAAACTTGCAATCAATAATGAAAGCTAATAAAAACATAAATATATTCTTCTCTTTGCTATCGTAACTGCTACAACGAGATAGAACAAAATCAAGAGCTTTAAGAAGAAAGATAACCACAAAAAAAAAAAAAAAAAAAACTCTTTGCTGGGATGATGACGATTATTGTTGCTCAAAACAAGATTCATCGATTACGACGGTCAGCTTCCATGAACCATCAAGTTCAAAGAATAAACTTCTTGAGCGTGCTAAGTCACTTTCAGGAAGAACCTTGATCTACTGGAACTTACTTAGAATGTACTTCTTGAACGCTCTAAATCACTTTCGAGATGAACTTGGACTACTCGAACTTACTTACTGGCTACCGCACAAATTCTGCACGCGTGCAGATTTTGGTCACCTGCAGAATCTCTCTCTCCCTTTCTCTCTATTACTAGAGCAATGAGAAGCATATGCAATCCCATAATCCAAATCCGGAGTATGTGAAGTCAAATCTCTCCAAAATATGTCTAACAGTGCAGTCTGTGCTAACAGCAGCACGCCTGCGTATGGCGCACGCAACCGCAGTGCGCCATCAAAGTGCCACTTTGCATCCAAATTTGAGCCCAAATCCGAAACTTCCAAAGAAAGAGCGACCAAAAGAAAAATTGTTTTCATGGTGTCTTAATCTCTGTCCTCTTAAATAAACACTTCACGCCATATGAACTAGCACACCGCATGTGCACAAGTCAATACAAACAGAAGATTATACTTTGCAACTTCCACAACTTTATATATGGTAGCCATGGGCGGACCCATGTGAAGGGCTGGGGTGGGCTCCAGCCCACCCCAAAAAAAATTTTTGATTATTTTTTCATATATATATATTTTTTAAAATTTTTGTGAGTCAAGCTATACTTAGCCTATTCTAATTCACTCTAGCCCACCCCAGCTCAGATTTCTGGTTCCGCCCTTGATGGTAGCGGTAATAGTAATTGTAACGAATCTCTCATCATAAGCTTTGATGTCAAACAACACACAGACAGAGACGACATAATTCGAGTCCATGTCCATAAGTACGTATCAGGGGCGGCCCGGAGGAGGGGCAGACAGGGCTTGGGCCCAATTTTTTTTAAAGTTAGTAATAGAAATAAATAATAAAACATTGTTACTTTGATTTATTCTTCAAAGTGCAAGGTCCGAAGAAAATAATTATAGCAATTCAACAAATAGGGCATGGCGCTTGGGAATTGGATAGCCGTCCGACTCTTTTATTTCAAAGAAAAACTAGTCTTCTTATCGCTTCAGATTTTCTTTTGCATTTCAGAGGAAAAAAAGGTCTTCACGTCACTTCCGATTCCAGACGACGAACAATAAGTTTTTTAAAAAGTTGTTCATTTTAATTCTCTCTTCATTCTCTCTTTTGCTTATAATTGAAACATAAAATTTATAATTTTCTTCAATTTCTTCTCCTAAAATCCTTAAAAAGGATTCCGTGATGTAAGACTACGCAAAGAAGGCTATGACGACTCTCTCTCTCTCTCTCTCTATGGCCTCTACTTGAGCCTTGACCCGAAGAGGAGACGAAAATGTGAGATAGAGTTATCAATGTGAACCTGATATTTTAGCAAGACTTTTATTTTGAGAATTGAAATATTTTTTAACTTTTGTTCCTCGTGATTTTGGCTTTATTATGTTTTTGAGTTCCCTCTGTTGTTAATGACTAATGACAATATCTCTTTGCCTCCCGTCTTTTCAATGAGGAGTTCTATTGATGTAGTTTATTTTTCTAAAGTTCCAAGTTATATTTACATATAATCTACTTTGCACGGACACAAACATAAACTTCAAAATTTGCATCTTTTAAAAATTAGGATACATATTGTTTGTATTATATCTTCGGTCTTCCTTCGTAATCTCTCTATTTATGCACATTTTCATAGTAACTAAGTTTCAGTCAGCTTCTGTAGTATATTTAGCTCATTACGTGTTGTAAGTTATAATTGATCTCACGTTGGTGTTGAATACCGATGAGCCGATGGCGATGAGTCTTTTCGTTTATCGTTGCACTTAAGATTTCACACTTAAAATTATACGTTGTTCCTAGTGTTGAATATCTTTTCGTAATTTTTGCACTTAAGATTTCACAATGATTTGGTTTTCAAACTGAAATATTTTGTAGCTTTTGTTCCTCTTGTAATTTTCAATCCTCATGATTTTGGTTTTTTTTTATTTTTATTTTTTATGTTTCTTAAGTTTCTCTATTGTTGATAAATTAGGCAAACAAGCCCATATATCTCAATCCTAGTACTGAAAAAACATAAACAAGAAATGTTAAATAACATATTGCATCGGAGATTTTTTTTTAACTACAAAAGTACTAGTATTACCATTTGCTAGGATATATTCCTGATGCAAAATTTAAGGTTAGCTGGCATGAATCAGGCCTCAATTTAAAAGGGTTCACTTTGGTTTATTGTATCATGCAATTTTTTTTTGATATTTTATTTCTAATATTTTTCTGAAGAAGGGGCATCATTTTGTATTTCGTTCTGGGCATCAAAATGTTCCGGACCGGCCCTGGTACGTATAGATGTGTACGTAGATTGTAATTAAAAAAAAAAAAAATCATCATCTCTCATCACCGGTGTAAGTAATAAACAATGCGCTCATATGTAACCTGGTAAAGAAGAATTAATTTGAGAGTTAACCGAGTAGTGGATTCCATCCTCAACATAATGAGATCATGTTTGGTTCTCAAAATGAGAACATTGAAAAGAAAATTTACTTATTGATTGTATTTGTATGCCTAAAGAAAGGAAGAAGGGAGAATAATTTTCAAAAAAAAAAAAAAAATCACCATCTACCACAAAAATTCTTTTTCTCTTAATTTTCCTACCATTTTTAAATATTAAAAAAATATCGATAGAAATTATAATTTTTACAAAAAAAGAAGCAAAGAATTATTATTATTTTTCCTGCAAACCAAACGAGGCCTGGCTGCAACAATAATTCAAAACCTAATATTTGATCGATCATCCAAGTAAGCTCCCTACTTGTTTTATCAGAGATTCCGAGCATTATCGAGAGATCCTGAGCACTACGTTGCTCGATCAGAACGTAATGGGTGCAGTGACACGAATTACTTAATACCACTACAAAAAATTATGATGTCTTACAACGATCGAAAACTATTGCAAAAATGATATAATTCGTTACAAAATTATTCTGCAATAGTTATTAGAATAATTGTAAATTCGAGCGTTGCAGATTCCTCTTGCAACGGTTATAGAAGGTTTTGCGACGTTTTTATAAATAGTTGCAAATAACGTATACCTCCAATGGAGCTCAAACTCCCAACCTCCTAGATCATATGCCTAGGCTACAGGCTCATTTGTATATAAATACTTATATATATAATATATATGTACTTATATCATTTTCATCAATTGAAGCTTTTGGATCGATATTAAATATATTATCTAATATTTTTTGTTAGCGAATAAGGAACCAATTAATACGAGTAATTCTAATGCTTAAATTCCTATTGTGTATAAATAAAATTCAAATTGAACATTGGATTTGCAACGACTATAAAAAACTGTTGCAAGATCAATATTTTGTAATAGTTGTTTATTCTTTTGATAATGATTATCATAAACGTTGTTATTAAACAAAAAAAATTACAATTGGTAGCATAAATCATTAAATCGTTGCATAATCATTACAAATAATAAGTCCACTCACAATATGTTGCAAAAATTGTTGCGCAACTGTTGCTAACAATTATGAGCCTTTTTATAAGGCTTATGTAATCGTTGCAAAATATTAATAAATTTCTAACAAATACTTAAAATCCTTGCATAACCGTTGTCTATTCAACTCGCTTTGACAATACTTTCATAAAACTGTTGCTTGACGTTGTAAAAAAAAAAAAAAAAAAAAAAAAACGTTTAGCAAGCGTTTATGAACCGTTGTAAAAAATGTATTAGACAATGGTTAGTCTATAACCATTGCAAATATATTTAATGTAGAAACGATTATTTCAACTGTTACGTAACGGTTGCAAATTATAGTTCCAGCAATATTTATAAAAAAGTTGTACTAAAACCGTTACAAAATAGAAATATTTTTGTAGTGTACGAATGATCCCCACTTCTTTGTAACTACCAGAGAAAATCTTGCATTATGCCAACCAAAGTGTTCATGACAATTTTAGTGTCATGTCTTTTTTTTGATAGCTCCGTACTCTAGCAGGTGAAAAGGACATACATTATTTGCGTTGTAAGAGTTGAATGTCATATATGTTGACGCATACCCGGTGCTTAATTTCTCATGACAAGCCAATACGGAAAGCATAATTTTCATGACGAATCATTTTCTTGTGGACTTTTCTAAGTTTTGCAAAATGCTATCTTGAAAGGTTTGAAATATAAAATCTATAATATAAAGCATAGTAGATTTTTGGTCTGACCCATGTACTTTGGTTCAACGATGATGAAAGGACTAAATTGTCCCTCTCTCTATAAGAGAGGAGGAGGTCTCATGTTGGGTGCGGAGCAACCGGTTGTTCCAACGGCACCCCCACCTCCAGATCATCTTGCACCGTCCCTCCCTCCACCGTCTCCGCTCCATCCTCGTCCACGTCGTTGTTGCCGGCCTCTTCCGCAACCCCTTCGTCGCAAGCAGCCTCCTCCACCGCGCCGCCGACGTCGACCATTCCTTCGCCATCTCCCTCTTCTCCGCCATGACCAACTCCAACCCCTTCTCCTTCAACACCGCCATCGCCATCTCCGCCGACCCACTCTCCATCTACTCCCAAATGCTCCGTCATCGCGTCTCTTCCGACTCCCACACCTTCTCTTCCTTGCTCAACACTACCACCGTCGCCGCCGCCATCAGGTCGCTCCACGCACACGCCCTCCTCCTCGGATTCCGGTCCGACCCCTTCGTGCAGACCGTCCTTGTCACGACCCGTTACCCAAATTGTTGGGTCAGGCCGAGTCATGTCCAGCCTACGTTGAGATAAAACGTAGTAAGCTGTTCTAAAGACCACAGGATAAAACTAAATGTGCTAACAGTTCTATAAGTGAAGAAGAATCATAAATGCTCCAAACACAAAAGTCGTCGTATATAGTAAAATGTCCAAGTACAAGTGAACTGAAATGTAAAACTGGATATATGTTCAGTTACAAAATATATAGTCTAATACATGACTACTCTCAAAAGTCTAAAAATACAAAAGACAACTAGGCGAGGTTCCCCGCAGGAACATCCTCGTAAAGCAGAGCCGGGTCCTCGACAGTAACTCCATAATATGTGTCGCAGAGTAACTCCTCCTCAGTAAGGACACCTACAACGTTATCCTGTCAGGACGGGAGCAAGTACTGAATCTAGCAAACTAGCATATGAAACATGAAAATGAACATAAGAGGAATAACTGGAAACATGGCATCACACAATCTATCATGGCAAGAACACATATGTCATAGAGACAGATGTATATGTAATGTTTAAAACTGTAGCAAGTACGTGATCGGTCAATAAATGTACAAAGTGCTGTGGCACATGTAAATGAAATGTACATACGTACAAGTGTACAGGCATAGGTGTACCTCCGTACAGAAATGCTGGATAATAGCCTACGGCGCAGTATCATATAGAATGAAACTTTGCTCGGTACGATAATGGGGACATGATCACGTACTCAACTACTAGTTTTCCCATAACCCATATTCTATCATGTGAGAGATACATAAAAACTGTTCTAAGCATGGTAGTAACTTGAAGTACAACATGTGATGTTTTAACTTGCTACCCCAAGGATCAGCATTTAACATGGTGGATTTTGCAGTTCATTTATGTGACAATATGTAAAGTTCGTAGAAAGTACTTGCCTCTAGCAAAGCAAAGTAAAACAAGCTGCGATAAAAGTGCTATGGATGTCCGGTAACTCGTCACTGTAGAAATAAATGCAATAACTTAGTTTTTACACTAAGCTAAAACGCTAAGACATTAATTGGTGCGACACGACTTGTGACTGGGCACTTAGCCAAAATGATGATTTTAGCATAGGAGATCAATGTGGGGTAACACACTACTTTAACTTTCTAGGGTCTTTACACTAGTGAGGGGTGGGGTTCAACACGGCTAAAACTCAAAATAACACAAAAAGCTACAAGTCGTAATTAATTAATAAATAAATCAAATGATCATTGTGTTCTAATAATTTTTGAGATAGACAAAAAGTCTAGTTTTACTTAAAGTAAAGTATCAAAGTGATCCTTGTTAATCATAGAAATTTATTATAATTTTTCTGGAATTTATTAACCAGTACAAGTATTTTATAAAAATCAGTTTTCCTAAGTATACATAAAATGAGTTTTGGTTTCATATGCCAAACTAGTGGCAAAACTGTAAATTAAATACTACAAAAATTATACTAAATTAGCTAAATTAACATAGTATCTAAATACTATTTTTCCAGAATTTTAACAGTACTTTAAGTATTTTTAGAAAATCAAAAAACAGCATTGCACACAATTGAAATTAAATAATTAATTATCTGCGTAGTTTGTCCATGTATATAATTTGAACCAAAGTTCAAATACAGGACCCAAGGCCATGAATCAAGTCCAATATGACTTGTACAGGTCTTGAATGTGTGAAAACACATTTGGGTCCAAAAATTCATGCTAGGCTTGGACACCAAATGGTCGCAGTAATTTAAATACACTAAAATATAATTTGGTAAAAGTACAAAATAAATATTACTATTTTAATAAGGTAAAGTTATGCATAGTGAAAATATACATACATATGTTTAAAAGTACATACATATATATTTATAAGGAAAATACTTAATTTATAAAGTATATATATATATATATATATATATATATATATATATATTTATATATATATATATATATATATATATATATATATATATATATATATATATATATATATATATAACATTTAATTATAAAGTGTATACATAATAATATATATATACACATGAAAAAATATATATAAAATTTACTAACTATAAAAATATACACACAAGAAAATATATACATACATACATATATGTACATAAATACATATATATACATACATACATATATATTATAATAAAGTACTAAAATGAAGTATATATATATATATATATATATATATATATATATATATATATATATATATATATATATATATATATATATATATATATATATATATATATATATAACAGCACATATATATAAAAATAAAATAGTATATATAATAATACATATATTTATATACAAATATATGTATACATATATATAATTATATATATAAAACAAAACAAAAGAAAAAGAAAAAGGGAAAGGAAAAGAAATAACAGCAGGGGGCTCGAACCCGAGCCAAAGAACGCGCGAGGGGAGGGGGGGTTTAGTCGGGTTGGGCTGGCCAGGGGGTCAGCCCGAGTTCTGTGTTAGGGGTTAGGTTTTGGTTAATATTATTTAGGTTTTGAATGGATTATACATAAAAAAATAATAGTAATAATCCTGTGTCCTGACAGTTAGGGACACAGGTATTAACGTGTCTGGACTAGCACGACACGTACGAGTTCAGTCTCGCGTGTCCAGTTTTACCATCATGATCGTCAGGACACGGCGAACAATATAGACTCAACACGAGACACGCACGACACGAGAAAACAATGTTACATACGTGTCCGACTTGCTGGGGGTGGGTTCGAGCGTCCTGGCCGGCGGAGGAGGCGTCGGCGAGGCGGCGCTCCGGTGGCGCTGAGGTTGTCTCGTCGAGGCAAAGCAGCGGGTAGTGGTTGTAGGCGGTGGATGTCGATGGTGGGGCTGGACAGGGAGTTCGTCGGCGTTAGGGTTTCGGCGGACTTTATGTGGGGAAGATGGGGGTTCGTGGTGGTCGTGGGGAGAGTTTAGGGTTAGGGTCTGGTCGGGGGGAGAGAGGGAAGTTTTATAGGGGGTCAATGGCGGTTCTAGGTCGGTCGGGGCAGCCGAAAATGGCGGGGGTAGGCTGCGCTGGCGGTCGGGGCAGCGGAGTGGGTGAGGGAAGAGAGAGAGTTGTCGTGGGGCTGGGTAGGTTAGGTTAGCAGTTAGGTCCTCCAAGATTTAGGAATTACACAAAGGCTTTAACAGTTTAAACAATACAAATAATAATTTGCATTCCACATTTAAAACATTTAAAGTAATTACAAATCTATATTAAAATAATTCTAAAATTTATAAAATGATATTAAAATATTTAAATAATTTACAATGTGATATTTTTTATATATAAAAATTATTTAAAAACCATTTAAAAATTCTAAAAAAATTCCTAAAAATCCTAATAATTATTTTAAGGCTATAATTGATATTAAAAATTAATTAACACTAATTTAACTAAAATTTGAAAAACAGGGACTTACAAGTGTTCCCTCCTTGAAAAATCTTGTCCTCAAAATTCACAAGGATTGAAGACCCTACAATATTCTAACATAGCAAGCAATGCAACAAATGACTAAGGCTATGATCGAAACTAACCTCTAAGGTATCAAGCGGGAACGGGTGGTTCCCTCGCAGCGGTTGGATCGAACAAGTAAGGGTATCCCTCCCTCATGTCCGACTCCCTCTCCCAAGTAGATTCACCTGGGGAGTGACGGCTCTAAGCTACTCGCACTAGGGGTATAACCTTGTTCCTCAGCCTCTTCTCTCTCCTGTCTAATATCTTCACTGGCTGCTCAGAAACTGTAAGGCTCGGTCCGACATCCAACTCTGAATGATCTAGCACATGACTGGGGTCTGGAACATATCTCCTCAGCTGAGATACGTGAAAGACATCGTGAACTCCTTCTAGGTTGGGTGGAAGTGCAACCCTGTAAGCTACCTCTCCGATCCTGCCAAGTATCTCGAACGGTCCGATGTATCTGGGGCTCAGCTTCCCTCCTCGTCCGAACCGGATCGTCCCTCTAGTAGGTGATATCTTCACTAGCACCATATCACCGTCTGCGAACTCCATCGGTCTGCGACTAGCATCAGCCCAGTGTTTCTGCCTATCCTGAGCTACTCTGAGCCTGTCTCTGATCATCCCGACTTTCTCTGCTGCATCCGTAATCATCTCTGGCCCAAGCATAACTCTGTCTCCAACATCATCCCAAAAGAGCGGTGTGCGGCATCGTCGTCCATATAGCGCCTCGAAAGGAGACATACCGATACTGGCTTGGTAGCTGTTGTTGTATGAAAACTCTACCAAGTGCAGATGGCTCTCCCATGATCCTCCGAAGTCCAGTACGCAGGTCCTCAGCATATCCTCCAGTGTCTGTATCGTCCTCTCGGACTGCCCATCTGTCTGCGGGTGGTACGTTGTACTGAACTTGAGCCTACTGCCCAACTCCTCCTGCAAGCTCCTCCAGTAGTGGGATGTGAATCTGCTGTCTCTGTCTGACACGATGCTCATCGGCACTCCGTGTAGGCGAACTATCTGCTGCATGTATAGCTCCGCCAACTTCTCGGTGGAAAGCCCCACCTTGAAGGGTATGAAGTGTGCACACTTCGTCAGCCTGTCTACGATGACCCAAATGGCATCATTTCCTCCTTGGGAACGAGGAAGCCCTGAGACGAAGTCCATCGTAATATGTTCCCACTTCCACTCGGGAATGGGTAACGGCTGCAACAAACCAGCTGGCCTCTGGCGCTCCGCCTTGACCTGCTGGCAAACTAGGCATCTCGAGATAAAATGTGACACATCCCTCTTCATCCCGTGCCACCAAAGGTGTTTTCGCAAGTCACGGTACATCTTGTTAGCACCAGGATGAATAGAATATCTCGATCGATGCGCCTCCTGCAAGACTGCCTCTACTAGCTCTCCCTTTGGCACGCACAATCGGCTGCCATGCCTCAAGGATCCATCCTCTGCTATAGTGAAGTCATCTAGTAAACCAGCTAAAGCCTGGGGTCGAAGTCTGCGAAGGCTCTCATCTGTAGACTGTGCCTCCCGGATCTGCTCCATCAAACCTGACTGAATGTCAAGCGTCATCATCTGTATCACTGATCCTGGCCGAACTACCTCGATACCGAGCTTCTCCAGATCCTCCTGCAAATGTCGATCAATCATCAGGTACCATGCCATCGGATGCCTGCTCAGCGCATCCGCCACCACATTTGCCTTTCCGGGGTGATACTGTAAATCGATGTCGAAGTCCTTCATCAACTCCAACCATCGTCTTTGCCTCATGTTCAGCTCTTTCTGCGTGAACACATACTTCAAGCTTTTGTGGTCAGTAAAGATCTCCACACGCTCTCCGTATAAGTAATGTTTCTATAACTTGAGTGCAAAGATCACCGCAGCTAACTCTAGGTCATGGGTAGGATAATTCCTCTCATGAGTCCGCAATTGCCTAGATGCATAAGTAATCACTTTTTCATGCTGCTGTAGGACACATCCTAGCCCCTTCCCAGAAGCATCGCTGTAAATGGTGAAACCTCCAGAACCTGAAGGTAATGTCAGAACTGGAGCGGTCGTCAGCCTCCTCTTCAGCTCCTCAAACGCTGCCTGGCAGTCCTCTGATCAGATGTACTTTGCGTCCTTCCGCGTCAGCTTCGTCATGGGTTCAGCTATCCTAGCAAAGTCCGGGACGAACTTTCTATAATAGCCTGCTAAACCCAGAAAGCTCCTGATCTCTGAAACTGACGTCGGAGCCTTCCACGTCTCAACTGCAGCAATCTTCCTGGGATCCACCGAGATTCCATCTCCAGTGACTACATGGCCGAGAAACTCTACTCAGTCTAAAAAGAACTCGCACTTCGGCAATTTAACAAACAATCTCTCCTGCCTCAGAATCTCCAAAACTATCCGCAAGTGCTCTGCATGCTCCTCTGGCGTCTTCGAGTATATCAGGATGTCGTCGATAAACACTACGATGAACTTATCCAGATACTGGTGAAATGTCTTATTCATCAAGTTCATAAAGACAGCTGGCACATTTGTGAGACCAAATGGCATCACCAGAAACTCGTACTGTCCGTACTTCGTGTTGAACGCCGTCTTCTGGATGTCTGCTGGCCTAACCTTCACCTGGTGGTACCCGGATCTCAAGTCTATCCTGGAAAACACCTTCGCCCCGCTCAACTGGTCGAACAAATCATCTATCCTGGGCAGAGAATATTTGTTCTTGATGGTGATGGCATTCAAGGCCCGGTAGTCAATACACAACCGGACTGTACCATCCTTCTTAGGCACAAAGAGCACTGGTGCTTCCCATGGAGAAGCACTGGATCGAATAAAACCCTTTTTCAACAGGTCATCAATCTGCTCTTTCATCTCTATGGCCTCCTTGGGATTCACTCTATAGCAAGCCCGGGATACTGGTGATGAACCCGGCACTAAATCTATAGTGAACTCCACATCTCTGTCAGGCGGAAGCCCTGGAAGATCCTCTGGGAATACATCCATAAACTCCCTAATGATAGGGTGTGGCGGTGCTACGTCCCCAACTGTCGCACAACAGTTCGGCTCTAGGCTGATCTCCGGCCCTGTCCTCCTGACACTGAATGGTGCTGTGCCTGGGGGACTGAACAAAATACTACCCTCATGACAATCTATAGATGCATGGGCATAGCTAAGCCAGTCCATCCCCAATATGATATCATAACCGGGGAGTGGCATCACAAAGAATCGTCCCCTGAACTCTCTTCCGGCTATAAAAATAGAACATCTATAGATAGATCTAATAGGCACTGGTCCTCCTCCCGTCATCACTCTACTAATCTCCGCAGTAGGTGTAGCTACTAGATGATGTTTATGCATAAACTCTAATGACAGGAAGCTATGAGATGCACCAGAATCAAACAAACATACAGCTAGAAAAGTATGCAAATAAACATGACCTGTGATGACGTCAGCTAAGTAATCTGGCTCCGAAACCTGCTCCGGCTCCGGCTCAAGGGCTAGGCTATAAACCTTCCCTTGAGGTCCCTTCTGCTGCTGCAGATGCTGCCCAAACCTCTGCTGCTGAGTCGGAAGTGGTCCTCTAGGCTTCGCTGCTGGACAGTTCCGAAGCTGATGGGTGGCAGACCCACAAACTAAACACTGACCCAACCTCTTCCTGCAGACGGCGAAGTCATGACCTGGTCTTCCGCAGAAAGAACATATAGCTCCCTTCTGCTGCTGCTGCTGCCGGGGTCCCGGGGCTCTAACTGGCGGGATCTGATGGTGTGGTGTAGGGGGACGGTAAGTCTGCTGGGGTGGCGTCGGTGCTCTCTGCTAGAAAGCCTGACGCTTGGACGGTCCCTCGTGATGTACAGAAGCCGGCCTCTTGCTAGACAGAAGACGCTCCTCTATGCTCCGGGCCAACTCTAGGCTCTGGTAGTAGTCAGTCGTACCGTTCGCCACTATAAGAATGACAATGTCTGGAACTAGACCATGGCAAAACCTACGGGTTATCTCCTCTGGATCTGCAACCAGACTAGGAGCAAAATGGCTCAGGCGACTAAACTCTGCCGCATAGTCATCAACAGAACGGTTTCCCTACTGGATGTTCTGGAATCGTAGCCCCATGGCTACTCTAGCAGTGGTCATGAAGAATTTCTTCTTGAACTGGGTTTGAACTGGTCCCAAGTGGCTCTCCCTCTCGCAAACAATGGCTCATTCCGGAACCAGACTCCTGCTAAGTCTATCAGCAGAAATCCTGCTGCCTCGACCTGGAGGTCATCCGACATCCTAACTCCCAGAAGCTTCCTCTCTACCGAATCTAGCCAGCCATCTGCTACTACTATGCCCTCAGTCCCTGAGAACTCCTTGGGATTCAGACCCATGAAGTCCTTGATCGTCCCCGCTCTCTGCCGTGGCTCTACATGTGGTGGGACCACGGGACGTCCCTAAGAACGCTCCATGCTCTGGCGGAGTAGGGTAGTTTGCTCCTGATGGTTTGTTAGGAACCCATGAATCAGTGTGAGCAGCTGGTTCCCGTCGAGTGTGACGGAAGCCTGGGTGGGTATAGTGATAGGGGGTGGTGGAAGTATCGGGTCCTGCTGGACCTGTGATGTGGAAGGTGGTTGTGGTATCTGGGTTTGTGGATCTGTGGAGTGGGGGAATGTGGTAGGTGGAGGTGTATCAGTCGACTGATCAGCTGACTGGATAAGGAGGGCCCCATTCTCGGGTGTAACATACTGGGATGAACGAGTAAGCACCATCTAAATTACAAAATAAAAGGACTTATAAGGACTTATTTAAAGTAAGTAATCATATGCAAGGAATTCTAATTATAATAGCAAACATGTGATGTATTTCCTATGTTGCAATCCTAGCATTCCTCTAGGTGTTCTAAGCATCATTCCTAATGTTGTCTAATTATCTTAAGTTCCTAATTGCAGGCATGCTTGGTACAATAACGTAACCAAACAGTTTAGTCAGGACCTGCATGGGCCACCACTAAAAATATGTCATGACCCGCTACCCAAATTGTTGGGCCAGGCCGAGTCATGCCCAGCCTATGTTGAGATAAAACGTAGTAAGCTGTTCTAAAGACCACAGGATAAGACTAAATGTGCTAACAGTTCTATAAGTGAAAAAGAATCATAAATGCTCCAAACACAAAAGTCGTCGTATATAGTAAAATATCCAAGTACAAGTGAACTGAAATGTAAAACTGAATACATGTCCAGTTACAAAATATATAGTCTAATACATGACTACTCTCAAAAGTCTAAAAATACAAAAGACAACTAGGCGAGGTTCCCCGCAGGAACATCCTCGTAAAGCAGAGCCGGGTCCTCGGCAGTAACTCCATAATATGTGTCGCAGAGTAACTCCTCCTCAGTAAGGACACCTACAACGTTATCCTGTCAAGATGGGAGCAAGTACTGAATCTAGCAAACTAGCATATGAAACATGAAAATGAACATAAGAGGAATAACTGAAAATATGGTATCACACAATCTATCATGGCAAGGACACATATGTCATAGAGACAGATGTATATGTAATGTTTAAAACTGTAGCAGGTACGTGATCGGTCAATAGATGTACAAAGTGCTGGGGCACATGTAAATAAAATGTACATACGTACAAGTGTACAGGCATAGGTGTACCTCCGTACAGAAATGCTGGATAATAGCCTACGGTGCAGTATCATATAGAATGAAACTTTGCTCGGTACGATAATGGGGGCACGATCACGTACTCAACTACTAGTTTCCCCATAACCCATATTCTATCATGTGAGAGATACATAAAAACTGTTCTAAGCATGGTAGTAACTGGAAGTACAACATGTGACGTTTTAAACTTGCTACCCCAAGGATCAGCATTTAACATGGTGGGTTTTGCAGTTCATTTATGTGACAATATGTAAAGTTCGTAGAAAGTACTTGGCTCTAGCAAAGCAAAGCAAAACAAGCTACGATAAAAGTGCTATGGATGTCCGGTAACTCGTCACTGTAGAAATAAATGCAATAACTTAGTTTTTACACTAAGCTAAAACGCTAAAACATTAATTGGTGCGACACGACTTGTGACTGGACACCTAGCCAAAATGATGATTTTAGCATAGGAGACCAATGTGGAGTGACACACTACTTTAACTAACTTTCTAGGGTCTTTACACTAGTGAGGGGTGGGGTTCAACACGGCTAAAACTCAAAATAACACAAAAAGCTACAAGTCGTAATTAATCAATAAATAAATTAAATGATCATTGTGTTCTAACAATTTTTGAGATAGACAAAAAGCCTAGTTTTACTTAAAGTAAAGTATCAAAGTGATCCTTGTTAATCATAGAAATTTATTATAATTTTTCTGGAATTTATTAACCAGTACAAGTATTTTATAAAAATCAGTTTTCCTAAGTATACAGAAAATGAGTTTTGGTTTCATATGCCAAACTAGTGGCAAAACTGTAAATTAAATACTACAAAAATTATACTAAATTAGCTAAATTAACATAGTATCTAAATACTATTTTTCCATAATTTTAACAGTACTTTAAGTATTTTTAGAAAATCAAAAACAGCATTGCACACAATTGAAATTAAATAATTAATTATCTGCGTATTTTGTCCATGTATATAATTTGAACCAAAGTTCAAATACAGGACCCAAGGCCATGAATCAAGGCCAATATGACTTGTACAGGTCTTGAATGTGTGAAAACACATTTGGGCCCAAAAAACCATGCTAGGCTTGGACACCAAATGGTCGCAGTAATTTAAATACACTAAAATACAATTTGGTAAAAGTACAAAATAAATATTACTATTTTAATAAGGTAAAGTTATGCATAGTGAAAATATACATACATATGTTTAAAAGTACATACATATATATTTATAAGGAAAATACTTAATTTATATATATATATATATATATATATATATATATATATATATATATATATATATATATATATATATATATATATATATATATGTGTGTGGTGTGTGTGTGTGTGTGTGTGTGTGTATATATAAAAACAGCACATATATATATACATAAAATAGTATATAATAATACATATATTTATATACAAATATATGTATACATATATATAATTATATATATAAAACAAACAAAAGAAAAAGAAAAAGGAAAAGAAATAACAGCAGGGGGCTCGAACCCGAGCCAAAGAACGCGCGGGGGGGGGGGGGGGGGGAGGGGGGTTAGTCGGGTCAGGCTGGCCAGGGGGTCAGCCCGAGCTCTGTGTTAGGGGTTAGGTTTTGGTTAATATTATTTAGGTTTTGAATGGATTATACATAAAAAAAAAAAAAAAAAAATCCTGTGTCCTGACAGTTAGGGACACAGGTATTAACATGTCTGGGCTAGCACGACACGTACGAGTTCAGTCTCGCGTGTCCAGTTTTACCATCATGATCGTCAGGACACGGCGAACAATATAGACTCAACACGAGACACGCACGACACGAGAAAACAATGTTACATACGTGTCCGACTTGCTGGGGGTGGGTTCGAGCGTCCTGGCCGGTGGAGGAGGCGTCGGCGAGGCGGCGCTCCGCTGGCGCTGAGGTTGTCTCGTCGAGGCGAAGCAGCGGGTGGTGGTTGTAGGCGGTGGATGTCGACGGTGGGGCTGGACAGGGAGTTCGTCGGCGTTAGGGTTTCGGCGGACTTTATGTAGGGAAGATGGGGGTTCGTGGTGGTCGTGGGGAGAGTTTAGGGTTAGGGTCTGGTCGGGAGGAGAGAGGGGAGTTTTATAGGGGGTCAATGGCGGTTCTAGGTCGGTCGGGACAGCCGAAAATGGCGGGGGTAGGCTGCGCTGGCGGGTCGGGGCAGCGGAGTGGGTGAGGGAAGAGAGAGAGTGGTCGTGGGGCTGAGTAGGTTAGGTTAGCAGTTAGGTCCTCCAAGATTTAGAAATTACACAAAGGCTTTAACAGTTTAAACAATGCAAATAATAATTTGCATTCCACATTTAAAATATTTAAAGTAATTACAAATCTATATTAAAACAATTCTAAAATTTACAAAATGATATTAAAATATTTAAATAATTTACAAAGTGATATTTTTTATATATAAAACTTATTTAAAAACCATTTAAAAATTCTAAAAAATTCCTAAAAATCCTAATAATTATTTTAAGGCTATAATTGATATTAAAAATTAATTAACACTAATTTAACTAAAATTTGAAAAACAGGGGCTTACAGTCCTGCTCACCGCCTGCTCCCGACGCAGCTCCGCCGACCACGCCCTGCGGATGTTCGATGGAATGCCGCACAGGGACGTCGTCTCCTGGACCGCCGCCGTCTCGGACCTCGCCGCCCTCGGACGCCCCGCGACGGCCTTGCGCGTCTTCGCCACCGTGAGGCCCCACGCCGCCCCGAACGCCGCCACCGTGGTCTTTGCCGTGTCCGCCTCCGTCGGGCTCGGGTCCCTGGCGCTAGCCCGGTGCCTGCACGCCTACGTCGAGAAGGCCGAATTCGGAGGCCGCGTCTCCGTCCGAAAATTCCTGGCACTGGTCCGGTGCCTGCACGTCTACGTCGAGAAGGCCGAATTCGTGTCCGTGCCATTATGGCACGGGTTATTCACTAGTACACCTGATAAGAGATGATGACACTAATACGATATCTATTTTAACGGGTCTATATTGTTAGAAATTTAGAAGATGTGACAGTAATAAACAAAAATATAAAATAAATTACTGGAGTGGAACAACAACAGTGACAAGGTTCTAAACTGGGTGCCGACCTACTGACCGAGTGGACCGTGATAAAGAGAGTTGTATCAAGTCTAGAACATATATAGAATGGGATTCGCATGCAACGATTGGCCAAAATACACTGATTTACCACCAGTTGGCCAAAGGATATTTTTACACCTAATCGAATCCTTCCAACACGTCTAAGATGTTGGTGCCCGGTCACAAAGATGGACTCAAACTTACGATATATTACAACAAAGCCTTGTAGAGAAGATTACGAACCTACTTATGAAACTTAAAACTTGCAATCAATAATGAAAGCTAATAGAAACGTAAATATATTTTTCTCTTTGCGATCGTAGTTGCTACAACGAGATAGAACAAAATCAAGAACTTTAAGAAGAAGATAACCCCAAAAAAAAGAAAACTCCTTTTCTGGGATGATAAGATTACTATTGCTCAAAGCAAATTCATCGTATATACGGTCAACTTCCATGAACCATCAAGTTCAAAGAATGAACTTCTTGAGCGTGCTAAGTCACTTTCGGGAAGAACTTGGACTACTCGAACTTACTTAGAATGGACTTCTTGAACGCTCTAAGTCACTTTCGAGAAGAACTTTGACTACTCGAACTTACTTAGAATGAACTTTTTGAATGTTCTAAGTCACTTTCGAGAAGAACTTGGATTACTCGAACTTACTTACTGGTTTCCGCACAAATTCTGCACGCATGCAGATTTTCGTCGCTGGCATAATATCTCTTCCTTCCTCTCTATTACTAGAGCAAATAGGAAGCATATGCAGTCCCATAATACAAATCCGGAGTAGGTGAAATCAAATCTCTCCAAAAATGTCTAATAGTGCAGTCTGTGCTGCCAGCAGCACGCCTGCGCGCAGCACATGCAACCGCAGTGCGCCATCAAAGTGCCGGTTTGCATCTAAATCCGAGCCCAAATCCGAGTCGCTATGCCCATTCGGGACTTCGTTCAAAAAAAAAAATTCCAAAGAAAGAGGGGAAAAAAAAATGTTTTCATGATGCTAATCTTTGTCCTCTTGAAAATTCACTAGTCATTAGTGTTGGCTCACGAACCCCCCAACGTAATATATGCACCCGACACAAAACACAACAACAGCATGATACGCGTTTTCGGAATATCGGTGTTTCTTAGCTTCTTCCCCTCTCCCGCAGGATCCCCTCTGTTCGGTATTGCGACCGGTCATTGTTGCGCACCTACCGGCGGTGGGGCTCCCCACAATGTCTCGATCACCGAACCTTAGACTCTCATAGGGCGAGGCTGCTGGCCCATGGCCCATTGACACAATATTCAAACATTGGCACACTTCAGTGAATTATTACACTACATCCCTTTCCCTCTACCACTTCGTGCACTTACTATTTATAGGTCACCTTCTCCATTCATTCATCCACCAGCACCAGCACCAGCACCAGCAGTTAGAGCTTTTGTTCAATGGGAAGCATTGACACGCCCAAGAGCAGCAGCATATTCCTCCAGATCATCGAAAACCCCGACGGGTCGGTCAGGCGGCCCGTCGTCCCTCTCGTCCCCCCTACCGGCACCGGACCATCTCCGAAAGTCCTCGCGAAACGTCCCCCTCGATGCAGCCAATGGCACCTGGCTCCGCCTCTACCTCCCCAACCCTCCCCCGCCGGAGACCAAACTCCCGTGATCCTCTACTTCCACGGGGGCGGCTTCGTCGTCTTCAGCCCGGACTTCCTCCTATACCATTCCTTCTGCGAGCAGACGGCCGCCGCGCTCCCCGCCCTCGTCGTCTCCCTCCACTACCGCCTGGCCCCGGAGCACCGCCTCCCCGCCGCCTACGACGACGCGGTCGACGCGCTCCGCTGGCGCAGCTCCGCTGACCCTTGGATCGCCTCCCGCGGGACCTCTCGCGCTGCTTCCTCGCGGGGAGCAGCTCCGGAGGCAACATAGCGTACCACGCGGGCCTGCGCGCCTCGAGCCTCCGCCTCGGCCTCGAACCGCTGAAGCTCGCCGGGGTGGTCATGGTCCAGCCCTTCTTCGGAGGGGAGGAGAGAACCGGGTCGGAGGAGGGGTCGGAGGAGGACGCGGTGCTGCCGCTCCGCGCGAACGAGATGATGTGGAGGATGGCACTGCCGGCGGGGGCCGGCAGGGACCACGAGTACTGCAACCCGGCTGCGAAGCCGATGGGGAAGGGGACCGCGCTGCCGAGGTGCCTGGTGAGCGCGTGCAGGGGCGACCCGCTGTTCGACCGGCAGAGGGAGTTTGTGAGGATGCTGGAGAGGGCGGAAGGGGTGGAGGAGGTGGTGGCGAGCTTTGACGACGAGGGTTACCACTCAATGGAGCTCTTCGACGCCGATAGTGCCAAGAAGTTGCTTTCCGAGGTCCGAGGCTTTGTTTATGGCTCGAGCGTTTAGCGTTACGAATGGTTGTCATGTGTCCTAAATAATCAACTTTTTAACAATCATCCACAAAGATATTTATTATGTTTACATAATGTTGCATCTTACATTTTGTTAATGAATATGATTTGAATTTGAAATTTGAAAAAATTTGTAGCTACTCCAGCACTAGGTTGATTTGTACATTGAGGACAAGTTTTGGTTGCGGTTTCAATACGGAAAAATTATTCAGTGAGCCCTCATGTTACTTTTTCTGCTAACCACTTGATTGTTTGGAAATGAGTGCACATAAAACATTTCATTCTCATTCTCATGCAATCAAATGAATGACATGACAGTGTATGCGATTAAGGAATCAACAAGGCAAGGCATACCGATAAACCATATATCTAAAATAACTTGGATTTACCAACTTTTGTAAACATATTTGAAATGATATTTACTTGTGTGTGATATGTTTTGAGTCAACAAATAGATATCGTATCGGTTCATGAGATGAATCATACGATAAGGATTCGTGACAATCAAATATCAGTTATGATTCACGAGATGAACACACTAACCAAGATCCGTGGATACATTAGACCTATCATTAGATCTATCATAAATCTAGGTCGATTCTTATACCCTTAAAAAAAAAAAAAACTATGTCCGACCACGTGTTTCGTGGATATATTAGATCTATTATGAACTTAGGTTAATTTTTAGATCGTTCAAAGGAAACTATGCATTCATATATGCAAAGAGTTTGGAAACGATGAGTCTGTACATGGAGTACATTGGATGTTTGGTACATACACGAAAGAGTTTGTGTCGGATGTTGTATATTAAAAAAATTTAACACTCCTTCCATCCTGATGCGTGCTATTTCCTAACATAACCTGAAATTGTTTGTGAAGCATCTCCAAGTAATTAACTCAATATTTACCAATTCATTTTAAATCCCTAAAAAAATTGAGGTATACACAAATAATTATTGTCTTTTGTATAAACTTTTTTTTCTGGACATAATCTTTTGGAAATGGATTTATTTTCCACAGATCCAGGAAACCTCTACCCTCCAAAATGTAGTGAGTCCGGATCGAATTTGTGTTCTAGTCAGTGTGATTGGCTTAGATCATCATGGGTGGATCCCAATCATCATGATTAAATAATATTGATTAATTAACTAATATAAAAGTCAAGTCTTCTATGTAATGCACCAGAATCCTAACCAAATTAGATGACGACATAATTTGATGTGAAAACAAAATCACTAGTAAATGTATCTTATAGTAAATCAAAAATGTCATATTTTGCATATAGATTCTATGTTTACTAGTTTTTTTTTTCTTTGAATATAGATTATTGAATAATTGCAGTCCACGCAACAAATTCAACATTAAGAAAAATATACAACTGGCGTAGATAATCAATTGGTAAAGGTAATCCATAATTATTAATTAACATCAAATAATTATTACTTGGGAAAAACATTAGAAGGCGTGCATGATTAGGAAAAAAAAAAATCACATTACCAAGAACATATATGACAAAACATACACCCAAACGCCTGTAGTAACTAGAAACTTCAGAAAACTTTTTTGAGCCAATGCAAGTTACTTTGTACATTGCAAATGGTACCTATGGCCAAATCAGAATATCTGCTGTGTAACCATTATTTATGAAATTACAGTCTTTCTTTGTTCAGAGTACTTGTGAGAGCAGAGGTTTATTTGAGAAGAAGGCCTCCAGATTAGCTATCATCAACTGAGCCAGGTCATTTATAGACTCAGGAGTGTGAACTGCACTGTGAGGCGTGAGCACAACATTCTCCATGGTGTAAAGCTCTTTGGGCACCGCAGGCTCGTTTTCAAAAACATCGAGACCGGCACCTCCGAGCTTCCCTTCCATCAAATACCTAACCAACTCCTTCTCATCAATGAGATCCCCTCGCCCCACATTGATCACAATGCCATTCTTTCCCAAGGCATCCATGACTTCGTTGTTGATTAGATGATGTGTCTCTTCGTTGAGGGCGCAGCACAGAATGAGAACATCGCTCTCGGCAGCAAGGTCACGAACGTGTGAGAAGTACCGATATGCAACATCCGGCTTACTCGATCTCGAGTTGTAGGAGATGGCACATCCGAAAGCCTCGAGCCTCTTTGCAATTTCGGAGCCAATACTTCCTAGCCCAACAATCCCAACTCGTTTACCGCCCAGCTGCAGTTCATCAAGGATTAGTACAGGAAAAAAAAAAACGTGGGAATGACAATTAGATTTTACTGATCTATAAAACTTGGGTCAAGTACTTGATATGAGTTTTAAAGCTGCAGAAAGAATTATACCAAAGAAATGAGAACAGAAAATTAATCTTTATCAAGTACTTCATATAAGTACTAGGATGTGCTTAGCTGCAAAAGAATGAAGGCAAACATGAAGCAAAAAAGAAAACTAATTAGAGGTGCAATTTTTATATCTAAAGTTTGCTACATTATATTTTACGAAATTTATGATTTAGGAAAATAAGTTGAACTCTCAGTTTTTCTTCCCCTCTTGCTTCTTTTTGTTACAAAACAACGGATAGAGGTTTTTCCAAGATACTACACCTTCCTTTTATTGTCTTCAATATGAAGCAAACGTCTACAGCATTTTGTCAATAACAAGGTCCGGAAACTCGGTTTAGGTATCTGTTTAGTACCCTTCTTATGAGTCAGTTTCTGCATCATCACAACTTGAAAAATATATCCCCTATTCTTAAGGAATATGATTCACATGTTACGTGGGTAAATTGTTTACGTGGGTATTCTCAATTTCCAAAGATAAATTTTATAACCTAAACCAAACATAGCAATAGTTTTCCCACCCTAAATTAGTTCGGGGATAAAAAAAAAAAATCCCGACGCCTGCTTATTGTCTTCAATATGAAGCAAGTGTCTACAGCCTTTTGTCCATAACCAGGTCATGAAACTCGGTTTAGGTATCTGTTTCGTACCCTTCCTATGAGTTGGTTTCTGCATTATCAGAGTTTCAGCAGTCTGAATAGGAGTATCCAAGTTTCCATTTTCGGAAATTCACAACAACAACAAAAGTAATTATCAGATATTTAAAAAACTTATACACTAAGGAGTACCCTCCTATTCAGCTTTGGGCATTCTCGTTGCTATTCCTTCCTGCAATTAGCTATCAAACACCATGAAATGCTGCATACCCAGAGGCCAGTGTAACAATTAGCCCTGTTCATGGCCAGAAAAGGACATCCATCTCGGATTCAGTGTCCAATATCTAAACATCTATACTTGATATTTCGATAACCAAGGGTTATCATAAAATTTCAAGTGTCCTAGTTTGCCACTCACTCCTGGATGTTATGAACATGTTCAAAAGTCATCCATGTTGCATTATGAGCGACTAATGGCCACCCAAGTTGCTGATGGTCAATTGGTGTTCCGCTTTCACCACTATTATTATGTATAATGTAACATTTATGTGAAGTTGTACTTTGCTCAAATTCGGATTGGATATATTGGTATTTTAGACAAGGATGGCCTTTACCCTACTTTGTGTTGGATTGTATCTCGTTTTCGGTTAAGCCCTCAAAAGGGGGTAACAATGGAGTTTGTAATTTAGTCTCACATGAGATAGAAGGTGGAAGCATAAGGTGTCCATAATTGGGATTGGTTCAGGACTTACATAAAAAATATCTTTTTAAGCCAGACGGGTCCGGTCAAATATCTCACCTCATGGGTCAACTCTGGCTTGGGTCACACTGCATTTCCAACAAGTTGTATCAGAGTCCATGGTTATGGGGGCTGGTTTGGGCAGCTTCAATTGGTTCAAAAGATGGTGCTGAACATTCATGTGCATAATCGAATTATCACTTTCTTTTCAAGGTGGAGTTAAGAGCATCCTCCATAAGGTGTTCCAAGTGTCGAAAAATTTGCAGGTGGAAGACGGGTCTGACCTAATGTTGGAGGCAACTACACGAATTGGCTGCAATGGTGGGTCCGACATGTCCAAGATGGAGCAAGACGTTGTGGTTGGCACACAATGGTAGTATGGGATGAACGTCGGTTTGGCTCTGTAGTCGAACGGATCGAGATGATAACATGTTGGATCTCCTGGATGCTCAGCTGGCGGTAACGAGCAAGGCGCTCGGCTAGCGAGAACGATCACTACCAAAATAAGTCAAATCAGCGACGAATTTAGCGACTCCAAGAAAGAACGTCGCTAATTTTTGGGAGTTTAGCGATGTTTTACTAATACGTCGCTATTAGTCGCCAAAAGCGACTAATAGCGACGTCTAGCGACTACAGTTTATTAAATGAACCTGCGTCGCAAGTTCGTCGGTACACGTCGCTGATGTAGCGACTCGTAGCGACGACTTTTATGCGACGTCGCCGTATATTAAATTTCAACGACGTTTAGCGACGTCCTTTTCGGAAATCGCTAAATGTTTCATATAGGCTGCGAGGGTTTCCTTTTCGATCATTCACAAATCCCCCCCCAATTTTTCGTGCGCTCCTCCTCCACGGCGCTCCTCTGGCGATCTCCCTCCTCCGGCCTCCTCCTCCTCCTCCTCCTCTTCTCCTCAGGTAGCCCCCCCCCCATCTCTCTCTCTCTCTCTCTCTCTCTCTCTCACACACACACACGCAAAACCCCTCCCCTGTCCCCGTCGCCCCGGCTCCGACGCTTCCCAGTTCCTCCTCGTCTTCTAGCCTCTCTCTCTCGCTTCTAGTTCGTGTCCATGAGAACGTGGACTCGCCGCACGAGCAGCAGTTTGTACGTGTGTTTTGTGATTTTGTTGGTTTGGACACATCGTGTCCCATTGTGTGGACACGAGACTCACAGTGTGACATCTATATATGTACACGACTCTATATCAACTGTCAATTTGATGTTTTGCTGGGATTCGAATTCCAATTTAGGGTTCGAGCCCTATTTACTGAAACTGGAAGTTTTCTGGGCATTTTCAGGGTTTTGAAATGAAGAATAAATTGACTAATAATGTTAATTAATTGATATGTACATGTATACATGTCTGTGATAATGTTTAGATGAACTGGGATTCATGGGATGCATGTTTGGTTTGTATTTTAGGTTTCTTGTGAAATATCTGATACTCGATATATATATGTCTGATACTGAAACTGAGTTTAGGGATTTAAAATCCTATATTGACCTGTTGTACACATGATACCCCTTTACACTGTTGTACATTGAGGTTGTACATTGCTTGTATGTTGTTTGGTACATAGACATATATCCTATGCATAACTTATGATATACATATGTATACTGTGTATATTATGTATACTATGTATACTGTTAGGCCCCTCTTTAACAGTATACTATGTATACTGTTAACACATAACCCCCTGGACACCAATACTGTAAACTTGAGCTTGACTTGACTAGAATTAATCGAGCTCGAGCTCGAGCTTGATAAGTTTTTCATTTTGGAGTTTGAGCTTGGTATCGAAAATATGAGTTTGGTATCGGAAAATATGAGTTTAGTAGTAGATAATGTCTTAGTATTACATTTTGTGGGTTCATCTTATTGATTCTGTTACATCCTTCAGATACTAGATTCGATAAGAACATATACTACACCATATGTACAGAACATAGATGATTCACACTAATGTATACTAGAATGAATTTTGGGTTGTGTTCTGAGCCATCCGTTCTCACACTTGTCAAAAAATCGAATATAACCTTTTTATCTGCCATTCGACTGGCGAGACAAAATCTATGTACGACATTTGCTATAAAAAATTTGCATTAATCTACGGTACGACATCGTGATCAGGACATAGTCCATGCAGCCAATCGACTGGCGAGGCAGAAACTATGTAGCCGTAGATAAAGTTGACTGTCCTCCGACATCCATCCCTCGGCAATGATGATACGACAACCTATCACTACATCTTTTAGTAGTAGATAATGTCTTAGTATTACATTATGTGGGTTCATCTTGATTCTATTACATCCTTCAGATACTAGATTCGATAAGAACATATACTACACCATATGTACAGAACATAGATGATTCAAACTAAGGTATGCTAGAATGAATTTTGGGTTGCGTTCTGAGCCATTCGTCCCTACACTTGGCAATTAAGCATGTGAAATATATCGTTGAAGAACATAAAACTTGTGGTAGTACAATCGTCAATTTCGTGCGTCAGTTCATGTCGGTCTTCACTTTCTGCAGTAATTATCTTAAAATGGATATGAATTACTATCTGCGGAACCGTTTGTGGATGTACAATCGTCATCCTGATGAATTACTATCTGTGTCAATCTTTGCAGAATTATCTTAAAATGGATATGAATTACTATCTGCGAAACCGTTTGTGGATGTACAATCGTCATCCTGATGACATGTGCGGTGTGCAGGATGAATTTATACAGGATGTGCAACAGTTTCTGCAGTTTGCCAAGGCGTTCCCTCAGTACATGGACCGTACAAAAATTAAGTGTCCATGTGTGAGATGTCGCAACTTGAAATATCATTCGGAAGTGGATGTGACATATCATTTGTATTTGAGGGGTTTCATGCCAAATTATTATCAGTAGACCACACGGAGAACTTGTGCCTTTAGCATCCAAGCCGGAGCCTTATGTGGAGCCTTATGTAGATGTCCACGAGCATGCTGATTACGACCAAGGGTGGACGAACATGGTTTTCGATGTTGCGGGGCCTAGTTTCGATCTGAACAATCAATATGCAGCTGAGGAGGCACCGAATGCCGATGTTGCAAAGTTCATGGAGTTGCTGGAGAATACAAGGACTCCTTTATATCCTGGTTGTGATGACCATTCACCGTTGGAGGTGATTACAAGATTGTTGAGCATAAAATCAGATTTCAACATGTCTCAAGAATGCTACAACCGAATCATGGAGTTAATTAAAGATATATTGCCGGAGGGTGGCAAGTTACCTAAAGACTTCTACCGATCCAAGAGAATGGTGAGATCGTTCTGGATGGGATATGAAAAAATTGATGCATGTCGCAACGGATGCATGTTGTACTATAAGGACGACAAGGATGAAGACGCCTGCAGATTTTGTGGTGCCGATCGCTTCAAGGCAACTAGTACAACAAGGACTTCTGGTGCACGCAAGCCAACAGATTCGATGCACTATTTGCCTTTGATGCCGCAGTTGCAGAGGTTGTTTATGGCAAAGGAGACAGCTGATAATATGAGTTGGCACAAGCGGGAACAAATAGATGGAGTACTGGATCATCCATCCGACGGGGAAGCATGGAAGCACTTTGATCGAGTGTATCCCGATTTTGCTTCGGAGCCGTAATGTCAGATTGGGGCTTTCCTCCGACGGTTTTACCCATTTGGACTTTCGGGCTCACAATATTCTTGTTGGCATGTGATTGTTACTCCGTACAACTTGCCGCCTTGGATGTGTATGAAAACTCCTTATATGTTCCTAACTGTTATTATTCCAGGTCCGAAGAACCCGAAGAGAACATCGATGTGTACTTACAGCCCTTGGTAGATGAGATGAATTTTGTGGGAAGTAGGTGCAACCACATATGATGTTTCCAGAAAGCAGAACTTTCAGATGAGGGCCGCACTAATATGGACCATCAATGATTTCCCGGCCTATGGAATGTTATCGGGTTGGAGCACCCATGGTCGTCTCGCATGTCCGTATTGCATGGATCGCACTAAGGCTTTCCGTTTGAAACACGGAGAAAATCGTGCTTCTTCGATTGTCATCGACAGTTCCTGCTAAAGGATCATCCGTACCGGAGGAACAAGAATGCTTTTCGTGCTGGCGTGGTAGAGAAGTCCAGTCCACCGCCACGGTGGTCGCGGGACACGATATGGGAGCAAGTTAAAGAATTGTCAAGTGCTATTGAAGAGCCTACAACGGGGTACAAGTGTGATAGATTTGGCCGCGCTCACAACTGGACGAAGATAAGTATATTCTGGGACCTGCCATATTGGAGTGACCATCTGCTCAGACATAACCTGGATGTCATGCATATCGAGAAGAATGTATTTAATATAATAAATACTGTGATGGACGTAAAGGGGAAGACGAAAGACAATCCCAAGGCCAGTTGGACTTAGAAGAAATATGCAGACGTCCAGAGCATTTGATAAAGAAGGCAGTAGGAAGTATAAGCAGCCCAATGCCATTTTCTCACTGGACAGGAGGACAAAGGAAACTTTTTAGGTGGATCCAGGGCCTAAAATTTCCAGACGGGTACGTATCGAATTTGAGAAGATGTGTTGACCCGAAGGAGAACAAACTACAGGGTATGAAGAGCCACGACTGTCACGTTTTTATGGAGAGGTTAATCCCGATTGCATTTCGGAATTCTTACCTCAGGTCGTTTGGGATCCACTGACAAAGCTTAGCATATTCTTCAGAGATCTTTGTTCTACTAAGTTGCTCGTCGATCGGCTTGAAAAGCAGGAGAAGGACATTGCAGTAACATTGTGCAAGCTTGAGAGGGTGTTCCCTCCTGGATTCTTCGACTCTATGGAGCATTTGCCAATTCATCTTTCCTATGAGGCACGTGTTGGTGGTCCCGTCGGTTATCGGTAGATGTACCTGTTCGAGCGCCATCTAAACCACCTGAAGAGGAAGGTAAAAAAATAAAGCACAGGTCGAGGGTTCTTTGTGAAGCCTATGTCCTTTAGGAGATTACAAACTTTTGTTCAATGTACTTCAAGCCTCATATTGCTAAAATAGAACAAGAGCTCCTTGGAACAAAGATGGAGATATTGAATATATGATGCATTATTGAAAATCTTCAATGCTCTTGGAAAGTCTTCTAGAAAACTGAAAAAGAGGTATTTGAATGATGAGGAACTAAGGGCTGCCCAGTTATATATATTACTCAACTGCGAGGAGGATGAAGTAGAAAAGGAATGGTAAGTGAAAATCTTCAACGTTCAGTCATCTATTTGTTGATTACATTATTATAATTTAACGAGTGTATCCCGATATTTATTGGTTTTCAGCAAATTTAATGATGAGGTGAGGTCAAATAGACCATACATTGCAGATGAAGAGTAGAAGAGAATGAGACTTCATTTTCCGTCTTGGTTGAATGCATATGTACGTAAGAAGCTAGTTAGAATCTTCCTCCATTGTATTTGCACAAGAATAACTTAACATGATCTTAATTGTATCTTCTCGTGTTTAGGTCGATCGTCCGGACGTCACCCTTGAGAATGAATATATTAGAACTCTTGCCAAGGGACCAATTTATGCCGTCAAAATATGGCCAAGTTATTGCGTAAATGGGTTTAAGTTCAAGTCAACAAATGCTCCCATCAGAGATAGCTTCCTGGATCTTGATTCCACAAAAAACAGTTGCTTGTGTATCAAATCTACAAACTACAAAGATGTCACTCCAGACAATGATTTCTATGGCGTCTTACGGAGATTGTGGAATTGACGTACAACTATGGCACAGAGCCTGCCAAGATCGTGTTTGTTCAAAGTTGATTGGTTTCGATCCGATACAAGATCAAGGATGAAAAATTGACAGCATGGTCTTGTGGATATTAACTACCGTCGTCGATACCAAGGATACGAACCATTTATCCTAGCAAGTCAGCTCAACTCGTATATTTTACAACATATCCTAGACAGGGAACAAGGTACGACTGGTGGACAGTATGCAAGACTAAAGCCAGAAATACCTACGACGTCGACGAAGTGGCTTATCAGGAGGACGAGCTGCCTCTTGTACCAAATACAGTTGATGTCGACTCAGCAGAAGTTTCCCATTTCATATCTACTTGTGTAGAAGAGTACAAGTATCCGAAGGGGAAGACGAAGGAGATGCTAGTGAAGATGAGGAGGAAGAGGAAGAGGATGAGGAGGAGAAGGCAAACGAAGAATGAATTTTCAGAGGATGCTTGAGAAACTGTGATTTCAATGTATTCATATTTCTGTAATCTTAAATTATGACTATGATCATTTTCTATTAGTATTCAGATTTTTGTAAACTTAAATTATGAACTCCAATGTATGCAGATATCTCTAACTGTCATTGTATTTTTTTATATTTTTAATCATATGTTATTATCAGCATGGCAGGACGACGCGGAGGCATAGCAGGTCGACGCGGAGATAGGTCAGGACGAGCCGTGTCCTTAGGTGGGCAGAGAGCTCCGTTACCAGAGGATGGCTCCGGACCATCGTCTGACCCGAGCACTCCATTGTACCATACGGTCGCAGGTCCGAGTAGCAGTACACCTGGGACGAGCAGTTCCAGGCTTGCTGATACTCCTTCCCCTAGCCTTCCTACCGCTGACAGCAGCATGGCGGGTGGGAGCAGGTGAGGAGGTAGTCCCCTCCCGTCCGTGCGGATCCATACCAGAGCGACCCTCCATGCGCACCTCAGGACGAACGAGGATGGAGATTTGGCCGACGGTCCTACGAAGTAAGTTAAATGAATCTATATATATATATATATATATATATATATAATATAATATATATATATATATTTTTTTTTATGTATTATATTATGCATGTATATATATATATATATATATATATATATTATATATATATATATATATATATATATTTTATGTATGTATGTTATATATATATATATTTTATGCATGTATATATATATATACATACATACATACATAAAATATATTATATTATTAATATATATATATATATATATTATATATATATATATATTATGTATGTATGTATATAGATAAAAATATATATATATAATATATATATATCTATATATATATATATATATATACATACATACATACATACATACATACATACATACATAATTATATATTATATATATATATATATATATATATATATATATTATGTATGTATGTATGTATATATATATATATACATAATACATACATATATATATATATATATATATATTATATATATATATATATATATGAATATAGTTATCGTTGTATACAGATATCGTCCCTCGTCGGTACAGAGAGCGTTGGGCTCCTTTCTGAGGTCCAACTATGGGGTCCGTGGATCAACTACTCGGATGCCTCGGAAGAGAGGAAGGCATTCTGGTTTGCCCACTTCAAGGTAATTAAAGATAGTTAATTTAGTATGATTAATATAATTTTAAGCATTTTTTAGAACTTATTATTTTAATTTGTAATTCTTGTAGAGGACTTATTTTTATCCACCACACCGGGCTGAACAGATTAGAGGCAGTTTTTTGCCGTCGTCGCCAAGCTAATCCGTGATGCAATTGACGATCAGAAAGCTCGTCAGCGCTCCGGAAAGCCGATTGATGGTTGGATCACGCCTGACCATAGACCACGATGAGGGCTTGATTTGAGGAGCCCCGGTACAGAGAGCGGTCGGAGAAGCGAAGGCGGCTAGGACGAGGGCCTGAAAGAGGTGTGGTGGATCGATTCCTATGACGGAGCATTTCCGTCGTCTGGTATGTAATTTATTGCAATATATAAAATTTTATTGATAGTAGGAGTATATAATTTTCTATTTTACTAAAGAATAAATATAACAAACACGCAGGTACAGAGGGGTGGGGACGCAAACATGGTGACCGTCTTCCTGGCCACCCATCGGAAGGATGGAAGCTCATCGACGACCGGGCTACTCAGAACTATGTAAGTACTAATTTAGATTTCATTAATTTTTAACATAACTTGAAGAATAACAGATAACCATATAGTTAATAATAATTAAATACTTTAGACGTTTATTAGGCTAATTTAGGTAAGTACTGATTTATAGAGATGCACAATGATTCTAGGACGAGTTTGTTAGGCTACGTGAGCGTGCGAGTGCTAGTGCACCGGCGAGGGAGGGGTTGGTAATCGCAGCCCTCTCCGCCTCAGTCGAAGGACGAGCTCTGGAAGACCGTCGTTGGTGGTCTTCATAGAGGTACGTACTACGGTACGGGGTCCTACGGCGCATTTGTTGCGACGCAGGCATCCAGGGCTCCCTCTGCCAGTGCGCATTCACAGCCCTCACAGGCCGAGTCGTCCCGAGTTGATTCCACAAAAAACAGTTGCTTGTATCAAATCTACAAACTACAAAGATGTCACTCCAGACAATGATTTCTATGGCGTCTTACGGGAGATTGTGGAATTGACGTACAACTATGGCACAGAGCCTGCCAAGATCGTGTTGTTCAAAGTTGATTGGTTCGATCCGATACAAGATCAAGGATGAAAAATTGACAAGCTGGTCTTGTGGATATTAACTACCGTCGTCGATACCAAGGATACGAACCATTTATCCTAGCAGTCAAGCTCAACTCGTATTTTACAACATATCCTAGGGAACAACGAGGTACGACTGGTGGACAGTATGCAAGACTAAAGCCAGAAATACCTACGACGTCGACGAAGTGGCTTATCAGAGAGACGAGCTGCCTCTTGTACCAAATACAGTTGAGTCGACTCAGCAAGTTTCCCATTTCATATCTACTTGTGTAGAAGAGGTACAAGTATCCGAAGGGGAAGACGAAGAGATGCTAGTGAAGATGAGGAGGAGAGGAGAGATGAGGAGGAGAAGGCAAACGAAGAAGATGAATTTTCAGAGGATGCTTGAGAAACTGTGATTTCAATGTATTCATATTCTGTAATCTTAAATTATGAACTATGATCATTTCTATTAGTATTCAGATTTTTGTAACTTAAATTATGAACTCCAATGTATGCAGATATCTCTAAACTGTCATTGTATTTTTTTATATTTTTAATCATATGTTATTATCAGCATGCAGGACGACGCGGAGGCATAGCAGGTCGACGCGGAGATAGGTCAGGACGAGCCGTGTCCTTAGGTGGGCAGAGAGCTCCGTTACCAGAGGATGGCTCCGGACCATCGTCTGACCCGAGCACTCCATTGTACCATACGGTCGCAGGTCCGAGTAGCAGTACACCTGGGACGAGCAGTTCCAGGCTTGCTGATACTCCTTCCCCTAGCCTTCCTACCGCTGACAGCAGCATGGCGGGGGGAGCAGGTGGAGGAGGTAGTCCCTACTCCCGTCCGTGCGGATCCATACCAGAGCGACCCTCCATGCGCACCTCAGGACGACGAGGATGGAGATTTGGGCCGACGGTCCTACGAAGTAAGTTAAATGAATATATATAGATATATATATATATATATATATATATATTTTTTTTTTTTTTTTTATGTATGTAATTATGCATGTATATATATATATATATATATATATCTATATATATATATTTTATGTATGTATGTTATATATATATCTATTTTATGCATGATCTATATATAATACATACAACATACATATAAAATATATATATATATATATATATATATATATAATTATATAATATATATATATTATGTATGTATGTAATATATAAAATATATATATATATATATATATATATTATACATACATCATACATACACTATCATACATACATACATACATAATATATATATATATATCTATATATATATATGTATGTATGTATGTATGTATATATATATACATACATACATACATACATAATATATATATATATAGATATATATATATAATAATATATTATTTATGTATGTATGTATATATATCTATAACATACATACATACATACATAAATATATATATATATATATATATATATATATAATATATATATATGAATATAGTTATCGTTGTATACAGATATCGTCCCTCGTCGGTACAGAGGCGTTGGGCTCCTTTCTGGGTCCAACTATGGGGTCCGTGGATCAACTACTCGGATGCCTCGGAAGAGAGGAAGGCATTCTGGTTTGCCCACTTCAAGGTAATTAAAGATAGTTAATTTAGTATGATTAATATAATTTTAAGCATTTTTTAGAACTTATATTTTAATTTGTAATTCTTGTAGAGGACTTATTTTTATCCACCACACCGGGCTGAACAGATTGAGAGGCAGTTTTTTGCCGTCGTCGCCAAGCTAATCCGTGATGCAATTGACGATCAGAAAGCTCGTCAGCGCTCCGGAAAGCCGATTGATGGTTGGATCACGCCTGACCAGTAGACCACGATGAGGGCTTGATTTGAGGAGCCCCGGTACAGAGAGCGGTCGGAGAAGGCGAAGGCGGCTAGGACGAGGGCCTGAAAGAGGTGTGGTGGATCGATTCCTATGACGGAGCATTTCCGTCGTCTGGTATGTAATTTATTGCAAATATAAAATTTTATTGATAGTAGGATATATTTTCTATTTTACTAAGAATAAAATATAACAAACACGCAGGTACAGAGGGGGGGACGCAAACATGGTGACCGTCTTCCTGGCCACCCATCGGAAGGATGGGAAGCTCATCGACGACCGGGCTACTCAGAACTATGTAAGTACTAATTTAGATTTCATTAATTTTTAACATAACTTGAAGAATATACAGATAACCATATAGTTAATAATAATTAAATACTTTAGACGTTTATTAGGCTAATTTAGGTAAGTACTGATTTATAGAGATGCACAATGATTTCTAGGACGAGTTTGTTAGGCTACGTGAGCGTGCGAGTGCTAGTGCACCGGCAGAGGGAGGGGTTGGTACATCGCAGCCCTCTCCGCCTCAGTCGAAGGACAGCTCTGGAAGACCGTCGTTGGTGGTCTTCATAGAGGTACGTACTACGGTACGGGGTCCTACGGCGCATTTGTTGCGACGCAGGCATCCAGGGCTCCCTCTGCCATGCGCATTCACAGCCCTCACAGGCCGAGTCGTCCCGAGTCGAGGATACCATTGCCCGCCAGATTGCTGAGCTGCGCGACGATATGCTGAGGAGGATTTCTGAGCAGCCAGGGTCTCAGGCGAAGGGGACGCTGCGTCGGTCACCGCACGCTTTGACGAGCTCGAACGCACCGTGAGGGACGTACAGGGGACGCAAGAGTCCATTCACGGCACCGTTACTAGGATAGCGGCTTGCATGGAGCAATGCAGCGCCAGACTGCTAGCCCTAGAGGAGATGCGGACGCACCCATCTCCGCGGTTACACTGCCTCCTTCTCCGGTTACACTGCCTCCTTCTACAGCGGTTGCATTGCCTCCTCCTTCATCGTCGTCGGTGGTTCTTATACCGGAGCAGTATACTTACCTTCTTTCTAGGAGCGGTGATGCTCCTCCTGATCAGCCGTAGTCGACATATATATATATGTTGTGTGATGGCCCATTGTTGGGTCTTTTGTGTGTTTCTACATACATTGTTATTGTGTTTCATTATGTTTGACACTGTTGTTGAAATTTTTAATATCTGTGTTGAGTGATATGATTGTGTTTCATACGTGTTCGTGATTGTGTTTCATATTGTTTGATACTTTGTGTTCGTGATGCTCCTCCTGATCAGCCGGGTTGAGTAGTGTTCCACCGAAGGGATCGGCGAACCCAGAAAATGCTGCTGTAGGTGTTGATTGTGTTTCATATTGTTGCTGCAAATGCTGCTGTAGGTGCTGCTGCAAATGCTGTATTTTTTTTTAATTTTTTACCAAATTTAGCGACGTTCAGCGACGTCCAGCGACGAACATACCGTCGCTAAGTAAGTATCGGAACGTCGCATAAATATGATTCCTGTCGCTGATCGTCACTAAACGTCGCTAACTACGACGTCGCTAAAAACGTCGCTACGTGTCGGCAAATATAGCGACGTATAAACGTCGCAGAACGTCACCAATTTGCTGACATGCCAGGTCAGCATAGATGTATGTAACGTCGCTAAACGTCGCTAGCTGACGTCGGCAAACGCAGTCGTTGTACGTCGCTTGTAGTCGCTGAATTAGCGACGCAACTGCGTCGCTAACTGTCGTCGCAATAGCGACGTATTGCGACGTCCAGGTGTTTAGCGACTAGGTAAATCACGACTACGTCGAAACGTCGCTAAATACGTCGCCAATTGGATTTAGCGACGTATTTTCCCTATTTAGCGACGTCCTTGGCGTCGCTGATTTGACAGATTTTAGTAGTGGATCAAGGGTATTCGGCTAGCGGAAACGAGCAAAGGTAGCCGGGGTGCTTGATTGCTCGGTTAGCGGAATCGAACTAAGGTGGATATTGTTGGATTGTATCCGTTTACGGTTGAGCCCTAAAAATGGGGTGATAATAGAGTTGTAATTTAGTCCCACATAGGTTAGGAGTGGAATCATGAGATGTAGATAATTGGAAATGGTTAGGTCTTACATGGGAATTCCCTTTTAAGACATAGGGGCACAGTCACACATCGGTTAGGAGGGATCATTGAGGTGTAGATAATTGGAATCGATTCAGGTCTTACATGGAAATTCCCTTTTAAGGCATATGGGCACAGTCCACTATCGCATCTCATAGGCCAACTCCGGTTCAGGTCACACCGCATATCCAACACTTTCTACTGTCCACGAGAGGACGGAGTAGATGAGATTGTTGAAGATACAGAGTTGGAGCAGGATTAGACTCTTTGAGTGGTATAATAGTACTAGTGTTTCCTTTTGAGTAGTAATTGATCGGGTTTCTTTCTAAGATACTCTTTTATGGGATGTACTTTATTTAGATTTAGGAAGATCTTAAACTTGATGTGATATACTTTATGATTTAGACGTTATGTAATGGAATATTTTTTGCTTATCATATTGTTTGTCATAGTATTTTTTGTGATTGAGTTAGTTTATTTGTGATCTTTATATATATAATTGTTGATATTTGATTAGGAAGATCTTAGACTTGATGTGATATACTTTATGGATTTAGACGTTATGTAGATGGAATATTTCTTGCTTATCATTATCTGTTTGTCATAGTATTTTTGTAATTGAGTTAGTTTATTTGTGATCTTTATATATATAATTGATATTTGATGAGATATTTGATTCAGGTATAGACAACGTAATATCGTCGATACCGTGATGTCCAGTCGATACCGCGACGTAGAATGGAGTACTCATGTTCTCGTATATAATTATTCGAATCGGGACGTGATAATCATCCTAAAACTCACCTCAAGCTCAGCAGCATCTTCATCCCTACTGTGTGACCTCGTCCCGACGCCCCTCAACGAAAAATCCTAACCCCGCCTACCTCCAGCACCATCACCCCCTTCTCCACCCTCGAGTCTTAAACTTGATGTGATATACTTTATGGATTTAGAGTTATGTAATTGGAATATTTTTGCTTATATATCTGTTTGTCATAGTATTTTTGTGATTTAGTTTATTGTGATCTTTATATATATAATTGTTGATATTGATTAGGAAGATCTTAGACTTGATGTGATACTTTATGGATTTAGACGTTATGTAGATGGAATATTTCTTGCTTATCATTATCTGTTTGTCATAGTATTTTTTGTAATTGAGTTATTTTATTTGTGATCTTTATATATAATTGTTGATATTTGATGAGATATTTGATTCAGGTATAGAACGGATATCGTCGATACCGCGATGTCCAGTCGATACCGCGACATAGACTAGACGTACTCATGTTTCGTATATAATTATTCGGAAGCGGGACGTGATAATCTCATCCTAAAACTACTCAAGCTAGCATCATCTTCGTCCCTACTGTGTGACCTCGTCCTGACGCCCCTCAACGAAAATCCTAACCCCGCCTACCTCCCAGCACGATCACCCCTTCTCCACCCTCGAGTCATAAATCGATGAAACACACTCAACTTACCGCAAACTTGACAAATCATATTCCCGTAGTGTTGTCGTCGACCATCCTCGTGTCGAGAACCCAGATTTGCCTGCTGGCAGCCGAGTGGACGACGAGGTAGTTGAACGACCCGACGATGGCTCAGGTTCAAGGTTAGCGTTTTGCACCGAGGGGACTTCTTGTGAATTAGAGGGGGCCGGGGAAATGGGACTTGAGGCCGGGAAGCGGAGCATGGATCCGGTCGCACCGTAATTTGAGGCCGAGGTTGCGAGACGTAGTTCTAGTCGTCCCGAGATGTAATAGCCATTATTTTTTTTGTATCTATAGGTATCTTATTATATATATATTATATTTATATATATATATATATATATTATATATATATACCTTCCAAATTTAATTCCAAAACTTTTTTTTTTCCTTTCCAAAATCAAATTCCTTTTTGCACTTGCCCTTATGCAAATGTCAATTTTACATTTTTCATAAGTGGATTAAGTGTCAATCATGCATGGAGGAATTGCCAAATGGGATTCATGCCCCATGCAAATCCTTAGGGCAATCTAGTCATTTCATACCTCCACAATCTATTTATGACTTAGGAAAGAGAAGAGAGCTTCATTCTCTACATTTTGGACCCAGGTGAACTTCCGTCATTCTTCTTCTTCTTCATACTATTATTTCTTCTCCTTCTTCCATTTTTTCCATTCTTCTTCTTCCTTCTCCTTTTCCTTTCTTTTATTGCTACTGCTTCCATTTTTTTCCATTCTTCTTCTTCCTTCTCCTTTTCCTTTCTTTTATTGCTACTGCTGCTGCTAGCGCTGCTACTGCTGCACTGCGGCACTGCTGCTGCGGGTGCTGCTGCGGGCCGCGTCGGCACTGGCGCCGCCGGCCGTCGGCCGACCCCCCCCCCTCTTCATCTCTTATTCTTCTTCCTCTTCCTTTCTTCCAATTTCCTTCCCTCTTTCCTCTTCAATTTCTTTGATAAATATTTCTAGGTTTTGTAATTAACCCCAATTCTCAAATTTGTGCCCTAGGTTCTGAATTGGAACTTTAGGAAGAACTTTCCTCTAGGAAGCACACTCTAAGAGCAAGGCAAGTCCTCCTTTCCTTCTCCTTTGAAAATTGTTCAATTGTGATCTTCTAATTTTTGGGATAATATAGTTTAATTTTATATTCTGAAATTTATGAACCTTATGACAAGTTAAAAAAAAAATATATATATATATATATATATATAGTTTGGTTTATATTCTAGAATTGGGAAATTCTATAACAAATTCAACCATGAACTATGAGATATATAAATTATGTATCCTCTTGCTTGATATGATCCGTATGAATTAGAGTTAAACATGTATTATACTAGTTAATTCTGTCCAATTTTGAATTAGGTTCAAATAACAATTGCTTGCATGATAAACTAGTTTAAGGTAAATGCTTATAGGTACCTATACTTCAGGATAACCCTATACCTAGAATTTCTTTTAATGTCAAACCTTCCTTTGCACATTCAAGAAGTTAAAATGCGGTACATGGTTGCACGAGTTAAATTGACTAGTGGTAGGTGTAATTGTCGATTTTATTAGATAAATGTTCAATTCTGTCTGCATTACAAAAATATGCTAAATTGACATGTTTGACACCATTATTTAGTCAGAAATGGCCATTAGGGGTATATATATGTTAGAATGACCCTACGTTTACTTAACCTCAATTTTAAAGCTCCTTGGTACCTTTAGGAGGCTAAATGTGGATTATAGCAAATGCAAAATCAAATTTGAACTCTTAGATTAATTTTGGTCATTAGCACAAGTAAACAAATTACTTAGTTTATGATAACAATGAAAAATTTACATCTTGGTATCTTCGCATTACTAATAAATATATTTCTTGAGCTTGATTGCAATTTTAGGTAATGCACATTGCCATAATCGAAATAAAATTGCTTGCTTGCTTGCTAGTTTGCCTACAATGGTAAGAAAGTTATTTAAATCATATATATATGGATGTGTGTTTTCCGGTGTTGAGAGTTGCTCCACCGAAGGGGTCGGCGTACCCGATTATATATATTGTGTGTTACCGGTGTTGAGGGTTGCTCCACCGAAGGGGTCGGCGTGCCCATTTATTATTCTTTGTATTATGTGTTCTGGAATATTTTCGGGTCAGTAAATACAAAGGAGACTCTGCCGAAATTTTTAAGAATTTTCAGAGATAGTCTCTTTTCCGAGATTTCGGACTCTTTAGAAACTTTGACTTAAGTTCTAGATTCTTGGAAACCATCCATTTCCGATCTACAACATCGGGAGGATTCTTGGAAATCATTGTCCAATTAGATACCTTAAAATTTTGTCTTGGTTCCAACACTCTCTTGGACTACATTAGTTTCAGAAAGGTCAAACTGTTACTTGAATGTGACTTGACTTCTAGGACTCCCGTTGGGGGATAGTTTTCTCTGAAGTCTGAATGTCTAGAATAGGTTGCAAGGGGTTTGGAAGAGAAACCGTTGGATCACACCCGGCTGACTTCTTTGCAATATAATTTCATTTTTCATACTGATCAATCCCTGATACGGTGTTCGTGCGGCCGCGCGAATATCCGGGGTGAGGCTTAGCTCACTTTCTTGATCGCAATTGGACATCCAGGCCCTGAGTTTCAGCTCAGCTATCCATTTGCACATTATCCTGAGTTTTCAGCTCAGAATACTTGTTAATTCATTAGATATACAGGCCCTGAGTTCAGCTCAGCTCTCTAATGAATGTGTTCGATATTCTTGGAAAAGTCCAAATCATACGAACTTCTTGTTATAACACATGATGCGATGACTCGACCCAGATGATTCGGAAACCACTCATGATGTTATCTTGCTTGTAATCACATCAATATGTGATAGTACAGACGGCTGGAGAATCTAAGCACCAACCCGTTTTGTACGAGCCTGATCCCGGGCAAATGGGGTTATTGTTGAGATGCTAGGCGAGTGTGTGTGATCCAGAAAGTTTCTCTAAATTGCATTTAGGTCTAGAAAGATCTTGTCGTGTCCTTTGCGACATTAATCTAAGAATTACTGATATCACAAGGTATGAGTTTAATTGCTCTAGATACTATATCTTATTTTCACTTGTCTTATCATTACGTATTCATACTCCCTCCTTTGACTGAGGGCTTGCTCGTCGTATTGACGACCTAGTTTTGTTCACTAGGGATTGTTGTTGATCATGATGGAGATCTGGAGTACACCGAGAACCAACTCTATGAATGACGAGGAACTGATGGATTGTAGTTTTCATTTTGAGAACATTCTCAGTTATGTAAATTATGTGTTTCGAAGAATCAATGAATCGAATATGTATAATTTGTGTTTTGATGAATCTTGATCAAGTTGTAACTTTATGGACAAATGAATGCAATATAAAATTATGGAATTTCTGTGATTATGCCTTATATCTATGCCTATCCCGGACCTTACAGGCGACAATCGCAGGGTACAATTCGGTACTCATTGTACAGTTGTGTAGCCTGGGGAGAAGTATCACGTGCCTCGAGTCATCCTGGGAACCGGGGCGTGACACGTCTCTTTTGGTTGGTGGCCCACGCAGGTCCTGTCTTTAAGGATAGTGTATAGGTTAAGGAGATTGTATAGGTAGATATTAGATATTCTAAGGACTTACTTGAACTACCCTAGGACAGAAATATTTAAATTGAAGATTGAATTCCTAATTGAAGAATCGAGAATTTTGCAAAGGTTTGGGATATGAATCTTGATTAAACTTTATTTAAGCTTAATGATGCATTATTCATGTCATAGATTTCTAATTCGAGGATTTTTGGGTATAGGTCATGGCTCGATTTATGCCAAGCATTTATTGGGACGGGAGTGACCGAACCTTCTATGGATATGAGCAATTTGCCCGAAAAGCTTGGCTAGTGGTGGACGATGAGGAACTTCCAGTATTCGGAGTATACTTCCATCGCATGCGTCCCAAGATTCGGGACATTGAAGATGGAGCAGAAGTTTATTAAGAGAAGGAATTACGTCTTATATTCTTCCTTGCGAAGGACGGTCCATCTCCCTTTACTTATGGGTATGATGGGACCATAAGTGAGTGGGAAGAGATCAACCCCTACGATAAGATTCTAGAGATCACTTACCTGAAGCTGACGAGGGGTTAGACATAATAACTGGGAAATGGGTAGCTTTTTGTCTGCTGCACAACATTTTGACGGATCAGCAGATATATATATATATATATATGTATATGTAGAAAGATATGATGTGGAGGTGTAGAGGAGGAATTTTTTTTGTCTGTTGTATAACATTTTGGAATTACAACAGATGTATATAGTTTTGTATAAGGTCTAGAGTATAGGAATTGTAAGGACTTCCTTGTGAATCATATTGTAATCCTGTTTTGTGAAATGAATGAAATATGCTTCTTTTGGCTTTAACTATCTTAATTGCAATTGCCTTTTTATCTCCTTTAGTAATTAAGTTCTTTAAGATTCTCCTTTAAATTTTGCATTAAAAATTTTCCATCCTTAATATTTAGGAAATGTCTTCTTCACCAAATTCCGACACATTGCAAACGGAAACCACCGAGACGCGATCGACAGACGCTATAGAAAATTTTCAGAAAATTTTGGAAGCCAACACCCAACAAATCCAACTTTCTCAAGCTATGTCTGCAAAGCTACTGGAAAGATTGGATGTCGCAGCTGCTCCTAAGGCTGGGACTATTTCGGATTTCAGGACGATTAAGCCCCCAGAATTCAAGGGGACTGAAACTCCTATGAAAGCAGCACAATGGATTAGAACCACAAAAGGGTTGCTGAAAGGCACGAAGATCGTGCCAAATGACATAGTGTCTCTAGTAAGGATTCAACTAAAGGATGTTGCCGATATCTGGTGGAGCTCCTTACACCCGGAAGAATCTGACGAAATTGTATCCTGGGAAAGATTTAAGGAAGAATTTGAAGAGAGATTCTTTCCCCCAAGTGCCAAGTTGGAGCTGGAAAGGAGATTCCTACATTTGAAGCAGAATAAGACATCTGTCGATGAATACTCGGCGGAATTCACAAGACTAAGCCGGTATGCTTCGAGCATGGTGACTACGGAGAAGGCAAAGGTAGTCTGGTTCATGGAAGGACTGGACGATAAACTGAAGATGAAAGTTGCCCCCTACAGATGTCAGACTTACGCAGAAGTAGTCGAAGCTGCAAGAGACCAAGAAAGGATGCAAAATGATAAGAACAACTCGAAGGTTGCAGGACAAAAGCGGAGTCTGGAGACCGGCTCACCTCAAGGAAGGACTTCGGGACAAGGACAACAGAAGCGTGCTCAGCATGAGCAGAATAGAGTCACGCTAAGTTGTTCTTACTGCGGGAAGTCAGGGCATACGAAGAATAACTGCAGAAGACTTCAAGGGAAGTGCCTGAAATGTGGATCTTCCAACCACCGGTTGAACCAATGTCCCCAGAACAATAGAAGATCTGTAGTACAGAATAATGCACAGGGACCAAGAGCTGCAAACCAGGGATTTCAACAAAGGCATTTCTTTCAGAACAATGAGCCCAGGTTTAATGCTGCTGCAGCACCACAAGCGCAAGGTCATGCTCCTACAGGATATCAGCAGAGACCAGCATTGGCACCTCAAGCGCATCAATTCCATCAAGCTCAAAAGGCTAATCAGAACCACAACAACAAAAGGAAGAAGAATCATGGACAGGCCTTTATGATGGATAGCAATGAAGCAGGAATTGCGGGAGACGTGGTGACAGGTACTATACTCACTTCTTCTAGCCCTGCATCAGTATTGTTTGATTCTGGAGCTACTCATTCCGTCATATCTGCATCATTCATAACTGAGTATAATATTGAGACTCAACCTCTAGTTAGAAAATTGAAAATCCTTACGGGCAATGGTGTAGTAGAAGTAAGTCGAATTTGTCGAAACTGTCCAATCAAAATGGGAGGAGCAAGCTTCCGAACTAGACTATTAGTCTTTCCTATGGACAACTATGATATAGTATTTGAAATGGATTGGTTAATAGCAACCTCAGCAATCATTGATTGTGGACAAGGAAAAGTTCAGTTTTCTTTACCTAGTAGAAAGTTGCATGAATTTGTTACAGCTCAGAAGGAGTTTGACAAAGAGGAGTTAGAGAGGTTTGAACTTAGGAGTCTCCTGAACCAAGTAATAGAGGAATGGCCAAGGGTTGTAGATGAGTTTAAGGATGTATTTCCTGATGAATTACCCGAATTGCCACCGGATAGGGCAGTTGAATTTAGCATTGATCTAATTCCTGGAGCATCCCCAATTGCTAAGAAGATATATCCAATGAATAAGGAGAACTAGCAGAATTAAATAAACAAATCAAGGAATTGCTAGCTAAGGAGTTTATCAGACCTAGTGTTTCTCCGTGGGGAGCGTCTGTACTATTTGTAAAGAAAAAGGATGGGAGCCTGAGATTGGTGATAGATTATAGAGCACTGAATGAACTGACAATCAAGAACAAATATCCACTCCCTAGGATCGATGAATTATTCGACCAACTTGGAGGAGCAACTGTATTTTCCAAAATAGATCTCAGATCAGGCTATCATCAAGTGAAGATTAAGAAAGAAGACATACCAAAGACTGCTTTTAGAACTAGATATGGACATTATGAATTCCAAGTCATGCCTTTTGGATTGACAAATGCTCCGGCCATATTCATGGATTTGATGAATAGAATATTCTACCAATATTTGGATAAATTTGTGATCGTGTTCATTGATGACATATTGATCTACTCGAAGAACGAGGAGGAGCACGAAGAACATTTGAGGATAGTACTTGAGACTCTACGACAGGAGAAGCTGTATGGGAAGCTGAGTAAATGCGAGTTTTGGTTAAAAGAAATTTCTTTCTTGGGACACATAGTAAGTGGAGAAGGAATAACAGTAGATCCTAAGAAAATAGAAGCAGTCAAATCATGGCCTACTCCCAAGAATGTAGCTGAGGTTCGAAGTTTTGTTGGTTTAGCTGGATACTATAGAAGATTCGTGGAGAACTTTTCCAGAATAGTTGAACCGCTTACTCGATTAACTCGGAAGAATGAGAAATTTGTTTGGACTGATAAATGTCAAGCGGCATTTGAGGAATTAAAGGAAAGACTTGTCACAGCACCAGTACTAGCTTTACCCTCGGGATCAGGAGGTTATGAGATTTACAGTGATGCTTCAGGCAAAGATTTGGGCTGTGTACTGATGCAGCACGGAAGGGTTATCGCTTATGCTTCGCGACAGTTGAAGGTTCATGAAAGGAACTATCCAACACATGATATGGAATTAGCAGCTGTTGTGTTTGCACTGAAGCTGTGGAGGCATTACTTGTATGGTAAACAGATCAAGATTTACACAGATCATAAGAGCTTGAAATATGTGTTCACCCAAAAGGAGCTAAATATGAGGCAACGTAGATGGCTAGAGTTGCTTAAGGATTTTGATATGGAGTTGGAGTATCATCCATGCAAGGCAAACAAAGTGACAGATGCTCTGAGTAGGAGGCCTGAAGCTTTCTTTATGAACACACCCAAGGAGATATTGGATGATCTCAGAAAAATGGGGATTGAAGTGATATGTCCAGTAGCAGATGGAATCTGGAAAAGTTTACAAGTACAATCATCCTTAGTAGAGAGAATTAAGGAAGCACAGAAGAAGGATATGAAGTTGCAAAAACTGTGGAGTCAAACTGAAGCTGGGGTACAAACTGGATTGATGAAGCATTCTGATGGATCCTTGAGGTTCGGAAGTCGTTTGTGTGTACCATTTGGAGAACTTCGGACTGAACTAATGTCTGAAGCACATAGTTCTCAGTACTCCATTCATCCTGGGAGTACGAAGATGTACAAGGATCTGAGGCAAAAAATTTTGTGGCATGGAATGAAGCGGGAGATAGCTAAATTTGTCTCGAAATGTTTAGTGTGCCAACAAGTAAAAGCTGAACACCAACGGACTGCTGGACTATTACAACCACTACCAGTACCTGAATGGAAGTGGGAGCATATTACAATGGATTTTGTATCAGGATTCCTAAGAACACAAAAAGGTAACAATGTCATCTGGGTGATAGTGGATAGACTTACAAAGTCCGCGAGATTTCTACCATTCCGAGTTGGACAATCTACGGAGCATCTAGCGGATATGTACATGAGGGAAGTTGTTAGTCACTATGGGGTGCCGGTAAGTATCGTCTCAGACAGGGATACTCGGTTCACCTCCAAATTTTGGAGAAGCTTGCAAGACAGTCTTGGCAGTCGCCTGAAGTTTAGTTCAGCATATCACCCACAGACTGATGGGCAGTCAGAAAGGAGGATACAAATTTTGGAAGACATGTTGAGAGCGTGCTCTCTAGATTTCCAGGGATCATGGGATGACCATATACATCTGATAGAATTTTCATATAATAACAGTTATCAGGCCAGCATCAAGATGGCACCATTTGAAGCACTGTATGGAAGAAAGTGCAGGTCACCGATATGTTGGGGTGACGTCGGAGAACGACAACTTCTAGGACCAGAGTTGGTCACTCAGACAGTAGACATAGTCAAGGCAGTCCGAAGTCATCTTCAAGCAGCACAGGACAGGCACAAGATGTGGGCAGATAAGCATCGGAGAATCTTGAATTTCAAACCTGGTGATCATGTATTTCTGAAGATCTCACCAACTAAAGGAACTATCAGGTTTGGAACAAGAGGGAAGTTGAGCCCAAGGTATATAGGCCCATTCGACGTCCTGGATCGAGTCGGCGACGTGTCTTATCGATTGGTCTTGCCACCAACTCTCGAAGGAATTCACGTCTTCCATGTATCTCAACTGCGGAAGTATGTGCCAGATCCTAGTCACATACTGGATCATTCGAAAATTACAGTTGGCCCAACTCTCCGCATTGAACAGAAGCCAGTAGAGATCCTGGATCGGAGACAGAAGATTCTTAAGAACAAGACCATCTCTCTAGTTCGAGTATCTTGGAACAAGGACTCACCGGAAGAATCTACGTGGGAAAGGGAAGATGAAATGCGGCAACTGTACCCCTACCTCTTTGATGATTAAGGTACTTAGCAACCTATTCTTTTCTTCCTCTCTTATCTTTAAATTCCGGGAACGGAATTTAATTAAGGTGGGTAGAGTGTAATAGCCATTATTATTTTTTTATTGTTATCTATATATATATATATATATATATATATATATATATATATATATATATATATATATATATATATACCTTCCAAATTTAATTCCAAAACTTTTTTTTCTTTCCAAAATCAAATTCCTTTTTGCACTTGCCCTTATGCAAATGTCAATTTTACATTTTTCATAAGTGGATTAAGTGTCAACCATGCATGGAGGAATTGCCAAATGGCATTCATGCCCCATGACAAATCCTTAGGGGCAATCTAGTCATTTCATACCTCCACAATTCTATTTTATGACTTAGGAAAAAGAAGAGAGCTTCATTCTCTACATTTTGGACCCAGGTGAACTTCCGCTCATTCTTCTTCTTCTTCTTCTTCATATTATTATTCTTCTTCTCCTTCTTCCATTTTTTTTCTATTCTTCTTCTTCCTTCTCCTTTTCCTTTCTTTTATTGCTACTGCTGCTGCATTTGCTGCTGCTAGCGCTGCTAGCGCTGCTACTGCTGTACTGCGGCTGCGGCACTGCTGCTGCGGGTGCTGCTGCAGGTCGCGCCGGCGCTGGCGCCGCCGGCCGTCGGTCGCCGGCCGAGCCCCCCCTTCTTCATCTTCTTATTCTTCTTCCTCTTCCTTTCTTCCAATTTCCTTCCCTCTTTCCTCTTCAATTTCTTTGATAAATATTTCTAGGTTTTGTAATTAACCCCAATTCTCAAATTTGTGCCCTAGGTTGTGAATTGAAACTTTAGGAAGAACTTTCCTCTAGGAAGCACACTCTAAGAGCAAGGCAAGTCCTCCTTTCCTTCTCCTTTGAAAATTGTTCAATTGTGATCTTCTAATTTTTGGGATATAGTTTAATTTTATATTCTGAAATTTATGAACCTTATGACAAGTTATATATATATATATATATATATATATATATATATATATATATATATATATATATATATATATATAGTTTGGTTTATATTCTAGAATTGGAAAATTCTATAATAAATTCAACCATGAACTATGAGATATATAAATTATGTATCCTCTTGCTTGATATGTATCCGTATGAATTAGAGTTAAACATGTATTATACTAGTTAATTCTGTCCAATTTTGAATTAGGTTCAAATAACAATTGCTTGCATGATAAACTAGTTTAAGGTAAATGCTTATAGGTACCTATACTTTAGGATAACCCTATACCTAGAATTTCTTTTAATGTCAAACCTTCCTTTGCACATTAAAGAAGTTAAAATGCGGTACATGGTTGCACGAGTTAAATTGACTAGTGGTAGGTGTAATTGTCGATTTTATTAGATAAATGTTCAATTCTGTCCGCATTACAAAAATATGCTAAATTGACATGTTTGACACCATTATTTAGTCAGAAATGGCCATTAGGGGTATATATATGTTAGAATGACCCTATGTTTACTTAACCTCAATTTTAAAGCTCCTTGGTACCTTTAGAAGGCTAAATGTGGATTATAGCAAATGCAAAATCAAATTTGAACTCTTAGATTAATTTTGGTCATTAGCACAAGTAAACAAATTACTTAGTTTATGATAACAATGAGAAATTTACATCTTGGTATCTTCGCATTACTAACAAATATATTTCTTGAGCTTTGATTGCAATTTTAGGTAATGCACATTGCCATAATCGAAATAAAATTGCTTGCTTGCTTGATAGTTTGCCTACAATGGTAAGAAAGTTATTTAAATCATATATATATGGATGTGTGTTTTCCGGTATTGAGAGTTGCTCCACCGAAGGGGTCGGCGTACCCGATTATATATATTGCGTGTTGCCGGTGTTGAGGGTTGTTCCACCGAAGGGGTCGGCGTGCCCATTTATTATTCTTTGTATTTATGTGTTCTGGAATATTTTCGGGTCAGTAAATACAAAGGAGACTCTGCCGAAATTTTTAAGAATTTTCAGAGATAGTCTCTTTTCCGAGATTTCGGACTCTTTAGAAACTTTTGACTTAAGTTCTAGATTCTTGGAACCATCCATTTCCGATCTACAACATCGGGAGGATTCTTGGAAATCATTGTCCAAGGATTCTTGGAAATCATTGTCCAATTAGATACCTTGAAATTTTGTCTTGGTTCCAACACTCTCTTAGACTACATTAGTTTCAGAAAGGTCAAACTGTTACTTGAATGCGACTTGACTTCTAGGACTCCCGTTTGGGGGATAGTTTTCTCTGAAGTCTGAATGTCTAGAATAGGTTGCATGGAATTTGGGAGAGAAACCGTTGGATCACACCCGGCTGACTTCTTTGCAATATATTTTTCATTTTTCATACTGATCAGTCCCTGATACGGTGTTCGTGCGGCCGCACGAACATCCGGGGTGAGGCTTAGCTCACTTTCTTGATCGCAATTGGACATCTAGACCCTGAGTTTCAGCTCAGCTATCCATTTGCACATTACCCTGAGTTTTCAGCTCAGAATACTTGTTAATTCATTTGATATCCAGGCCCTGAGTTCAGCTCAGCTCTCTAATGAATGGGTTCGATATTCTTGGAAAAGTCCAAATCATACGAACTTCTTGTTATAACACATGATGCGATGACTCGACCCAGATGATTCGGAAACCACTCATGATGTTATCTTGCTTGTAATCACATCAATATGTGATAGTACAGACGGCTGGAGAATCTAAGCACCAACCCGTTTTGTACGAGCCTGATTCCGGGCAAATGGGGTTATTGTTGAGATGCTAGGCGAGTGTGTGTGATCCAGAAAGTTTCTCTAAATTGCATTTAGGTCTAGAAAGATCTTGTCGTGTCCTTTGCGACATTAATCTAAGAATTACTGATATCACAAGGTATGAGTTTAATTGCTCTAGATACTATAACTTATTTTCACTTGTCTTATCATTACGTATTCATACTCCATCCTTTGACTGAGGGCTTGCTCGTCGTATTGACGACCTAGTTTTGTTCACTAGGGATTGTAGATGATCAGGATAGAGATCTGGAGTACACCGAGAACCAACTCTATGAATGACGAGGAACTGATGGATTGTAGTTTTCATTTTGAGAACATTCTCAGTTATGTAAATTATGTGTTTCGAAGAATCAATGAATCGAATATGTATAATTTGTGTTTTGATGAATCTTGATCAAGTTGTAACTTTATGGACAAATGAATGCAATATAAAATTATGGAATTTCTGTGATTATGCCTTATATCTATGCCTATTCCGGACCTTACAGGCGACAATCGCAGGGTACAATTCGGTACTCATTGTACAGTTGCGTAGCCTGGGGAGAAGTATCACGTGCCTCGAGTCATCCTGGGAACCGGGGCGTGACACGAGATGAGGCCGAAGGGAGCGGAAGAGGACGGCGGACTTCTCAGGTTTTGAGGGGAAAAATAAAAGACTACCCGTTTTTATTTTAATTAGTGTTACCATCATTCCTTCATAATTCATTAATTATAATTGTAGTTACCTCCAAAATAATTGCCTAATTATTATAAATTGAAGGGTAATAATAATTAAAATAAAAAATGAAACTAGTGAAAATTAGCAATTATGGGATAAATACAAATAACTAAAAAAAATTGAGGGAATGAAAGTCAGTTATTTATAAGCAATCAACAATAATTTGGTCCCGAAACTATCATCTTGTTTTGACAAAAAAATGTAATTGTTGACTAAGTCTAAGCCGATGGTATCGATTTGAAACTTGTATAATATTAGGTTTTTTCTAAGGGCACCGCAAAAATTGCTTGGGGACAGCCCTTACTTGGGGGCAGCCCAAGCAGGTGAAAATTTTACTGGGGGGCACCCACAATTTACTTGGGGGCAGCCAAACATTAGGTTTTTTCTCTCTCCTCTCTCCTCCTCCTCCTCCTCCTTCCTCTAGCGGCGGCGCCACCACTACTACCAGCTGCCGCCTCCTTCCTCCTCCTCCGCCTCCTTCCTCGTCGTCGTCGTAGACCGCATTGGACATGGAGAGCGTGCGGGTGGGCATCTACTCGGCCGAGCTGTCGGTGGACCAGGCGTCGATGAACCCTCTCGGCGGCGGGACGCTGTTGACGAGCTCCGCAGCGCAAGGGCCAGGCGTCGACGAGCTCCGCAGCGCAAGGGCCTCCCTTCCCATCTGCTGCTGCTTCTTCTTCTTCTTCTCCGAGGACTGCCAACTTGTTGGCAGTCCTCACATATGTTAGGACTGCCAACATGCTGGCAGTCCTAAGACTGCCACTAAGTTGGCAGTCCCACTTGTTGGAGAAAATTGGGATGCCCCCAAGTAAAAAAATGGGTGGCAAACTTGTAAAAAAATTTTAACATTTTTGGGCTGTCCCCAAGTAAAAAAGTATGGTGCCCTTAGAAAAAACCTAATATTAGGTTGAACGAAGTAAAGAGTTGAAGGAATTTAGTTAAAAAAATAAGCCTAAATTTTGTGTGTGAGTTGAAAATTAGAACACGTGTCAACCATATGTGGTATGTTTAACCATATACTCTATCAATTAAATTATTACTATAAAAAAATAGGGAAAGAAAGCGGAACTGACCTTAGCCCCGAGAGGGAACTCCCCCTGCGCCGGCCACCCGCCGGCCCGTACGAACCGGTCCCCCTCCGAGACTTTCCGCAGCAGATCGATCGTCAGGCCGACCGCGTGGTCGGCGACGTCGACGGAGAACACTGTCCCAGCGCCGGCGACCATAACGTTCCTCCGGCGGCATTCGACAAGGTCGATGTGGTTGACGCCGGCGCTGGTGGTGGCGACGACTCCGAGGGAGGGGAGCTTTTCGAGGAGGTCCGCGTCGACGCGGGTGCCGGCGGAGACGAGCGCGGCGCGAACGGAGTCCGCGTGCGCGGAGAGGAAGACGGAAAGGGGGAGCGGGGATCGGTAGGGCTGGAGGAGGTGGAAGCGCTGCGATAGTTCGGAGTCGAAAAGAGTCGGCCGACGGAGGAGGAGGACGGTGGGGAGCTGCCGATCCGGATGTTCTGAAGCCATTAATGATGTTTTCTTCTTTCTGGGTTTGTTGCTGTTGGATATCGGTGGTGTGGAGCTTAAGCAATTGGACCCTTCTAGTAACATTTTTTTTTTCTGTTTTTTTGTTGGATGGTTTGAAGTCCTTGTCCTGATTCCACTTGCGTTAAATATATTTTTTGAAAGTGAGTGTATTAAAAAAAAAGGCTTAATTGCAATTTGCTACCCTCAACTATTCCGCTTTTTCAACTTGATACATAAACTTTTTTTTTTAACAAGTTGTTACCCAAAATAATTTTGGGACGAAAATACCCCTGCTCAAACCTTAAAATTACTCCCCTCCCCCAACCCCCCCTCCCCCACTCCGGCTACCCCCTCCCTCCCGCTCCGCCTCCCCTCCGGCCACCCCCCTCTCCCGCGCGCGGCCTCTCCAAAATATATTTTCCAAAATGTCCGCCCGTCCGCGCCCGCCGCTGCTGCTTCGGCCGCCGCTGCTGCTGCGCGCCGTCCCGTCGGCCAGCGAGCAAGCCTCCCGTCGTCACTACTGCTGCGCGCCACCCCGCTCGGGGAGAGGGGGGGGGGGGGTGGGGGGAACGCCGGAGAGGGAGGTGGGGGATGGAGGGGGCAGGGGTATTTTTGGATTTTAGGGTGAAAAGTTGAAAATATTCAATAGTTGATGGTATTAAGTTAACTATTTTAAAAGTTTAGAATATCAAGTTGCAAAACATGAATAGTTGAAGGTATCAAGTTAAAATTTAGCCTTTTTCAAAAATAAACAACAGAGGGGACCAACCACATCTACCTTTTCTGCCGACAGGAAATGTGCCTGTCGATTTGGTCCCCCCTCGCAGGTCCTACCAAACAACGCGGCAGGGAGAAAACTTTGATACAGCCGGCTGTATCAAAGTTTTGATACAGCCGGATGTATGACAGGTGGGCCCTCCCTATTTTTTCGTAAACCGTGTAACCAAATATATATAGGGGGGCCCACCTGTCATACACCGGCTGTATCAACACTTTGATACAGCCGGCTGTATCAAAGTTTAACTCAACGCGGCAGTGCTCTTCCTTCAAAAATGAATAGGAAAAGAAAGCGGAACAGACCTTAGCCCCGAGAGGGAACACCCCCTGCGCCGGCCACACGCCGGTCCGAACGAACCGATCCCCCTCCGAGACTTTCCGCAGCAGATCGATCGTCAGGCCGACCGCGTGGTCGGCGACGTCGGCAGAGTACACTGTCCCAGCATTGGTGACCATGACGTTCCTCCGGCGGCACTCGACAAGGTCGATGTGGTTGACGCCGGCGCTGGGGGTGGCGACGACGCCGAGGGAGGGGAGCTTGTCGAGGAAGTCCGCGTCGACGCGGGTGCCGGGGGAGACGAGCGCGGCGCGAACGGAGCCCGCGTGCGCAGAGAGGGGGAGCGGGGATCGGTAGGGTTGGAGGAGGTGGAAGCGTTGCGATAGTTCGGACTCGAAAAGAATCGGCCGACGGAGGAGGAGGAGGACAGTGGGGAGCTGCTCATCCGGATATTGTTCTGAAGCCATTGTTGCTTCCTTTCTCTTTTTCTTTTTTTTGCTGTTTGATGTTGGTGGTGTGGTTGTTGAGCTATTGGAGACTTTTAGTAACACTTTCTTTTTAGGGTTTGTTTGAAGTATCTGTCATGAGACTCATGATGGCTTTAACTTTGTAAAATTTGAGGTCGTTGAGATTCCTGCTCCTGATTATTAGGAGGAGAGGTTTCCCCGTCACTTTCAATCACTTTCTGCACAAATTTAAACGTGTCGTTATTTGTGTTTGTATATGTACAAAATAGATGATGATGACACAGTAGTAAACTAAATTTCCGTTCGAAATGGAATAGAGTTTGAATCGGCTTGGTTTCCAGCCTGTTGTTAGTTGTTACCTTTGCCAACAAATTTTTTTGCCTAATTATATGGACACATCTAAATATGATCATGGCTAGCCTATTTTAAACTTTAGTTTATTTACAAGTTTGCTATTGAAAAAAGTGATCATGGCTATCTCACTCTTTGGTATAAAAGTCAATTTTTCTAATTTTGTTCTTCTTCCTCAACCCATCCAAGAAGAAGAACAACAACAAGAAGAGCAAGAAAAAGAAGAAGAGGAAGAATAAGAACAAAAACAACAAAAATGAGAATTCTGATGGATTTTAAACCCTAATTTTCTTTCTCAACTCATTCTCACTATCTCCAAGTATAATGGGGGTTTAAACCCTAATTTTCTTCCCATTTCGAATTTCGATTTTCAATCGTCGGAGAAGAAGAAAATGAGAAGAAAACATCCAAAAATTGAACCCTAATTTTTTTCTCATTTCCAATTTTGATGGCACCCAAAGGCTCCTCATAATGCACAAATCCTAATATTGGTGGAAACTATAATATTGATGTTCAACTAATGTAAACAAGGACTGCCCAATTTTTTGGCAGTCCTATAAACTGAATGACTGCCAGAAGACTGTGCAGTCCTAAGTCACAGCATGTGAAACAAAGGACTGTCCATTTTTCTGACAGTCCTTACTGTATGTTGGACTGCCAGAAGAATGGGCAGTCCAACTCACAACATGTGTAACTTTGGACTGTCCAACTATCTGGCAGTCCAGTCTGTATGTTGGACTGCCAGAAGAATGGGCAGTCCAAAGTTACACATGCTGTGAGTTGGACTGCCCATTCTTCTGGCAGTCCATTCAGTTTGTAGTACTGCCAGAAAATTGAGCAGTCCTTATCGACGCGGAGTTTTCTCGTTCGTTCATACTTGGGTTTAATTTAAATGAGTAATTTTCCACTCCGTATGTAGTTTAATTCATTCAAATGGGCTACAAAGAATTGAAATAAACAATGTAATTGATGCTTGAATTTTTCAAATTATTTTTTAGAGTTTTGGAAATAAATTGAGAAAGAATTTGTGTGCTTGAATTAATTTCTTTAAAAGAGGAGGATGATAGAGGAGAAGTGGAAGATGTTGGAAATTTAGGAGTTGTGGATGAGAAGAGGAAGATGTTGGGGATTGAGGAGAGGTGGAGGAAAAGAGGAAGAAGAAGAAGAAGAGAGGGGTGAGGGTTTTGGAAGAGAGAGAAGGAATTTTGCAAATGAAGGGGAAAAAATGGGTTTGGGAGGGGTGGGAGGAAATTTGGGAGCCATGATAAAAAAATTGGACTAGCCTTGTGAAAAACAAAAAACAATTGGACTAGCCTTGTGAAAAACAAAAAAAATTGGGCTAGCCACAATCCGGGCTAGCCATGATAAGTTTTGGATGTGCCCATATAATTAGCCATTTTTTTGATAACAATGGCTCATGGTGTAAGTTGGGCCGGGCTGGGCTGACCCGGACCCGGTTTTGATCTGGTTTGATCTGGCCTGGGCCGGGTCGGGCTCAGCCCGGATTGGGGGGGGGGGGAGGGGAGGTCCGGACCAACCCGGTTCGCTGAACTCCGAATCTAGTCCAAACCCATGGTCTAATTTTTATCTGGCCAGGCTGAACCGGTCTGGGTCGGACCGGTTCACGGTTGGACTGAACGGCCCGCTTTGGTTTAAGAAAACCAAACCTTTTTATATATATTTTCCAAAAAAAATTAAAAACTAAAAAAATTTGAATTTTTTTAAAAAAGTTATCTAAAAAATTTCTAAAAGAAAATTTTAAATTAGTATAATTTAAAAATGTATAATTTAAAAAACTAAATTAGTATAATAAGACTAAAAAATGTAATAAAAAAATTAGATAATATAAATTAGTACAATTTAAATTAGTATAATCTAAAAATATTTTTAATAATGTTTAGAAAATTTCTGTAAAAAACATGTACATGTATAATAAAATTTAGAAAACGAATTTGTACAATTAATTTGCTAAAAGAAACATGAATTGTAAAAAAAACATGTACAAGTATATTATTATTAATGTTTAGTATATTGCTATAAAAATATTAACTAAAAATTTTAGAAAATAAAAGTTAACAATTTTTTATTAATGTCAAGATTTGCATAATTTGAAAATTAATGACTAATACAAGATTACGAGTACATAAACTGCAATTAATGACTCATACAAGATTACTAAATATCCATACAGGATTTTAAATGTCTGCGTAGCTTCCTTGAACCTTTGCGATGGTCCAATTTAAATTATTTTCTACAATGCAAACATTTAACAAGAACTTTATTGGAGTATCTTCTTTCGATTTCGTCACTTGTGCGCTCATTACAAACTCCACTAAAATGATGCCAAATTTTTTATTCTGATTCAAACTCTGTTGCGGTACGTGTTGAGCTTGCGGTGCAGGTGCAGGTTGCTGATCTTGCGGTTGCTGATCTTGTGGTTGTTATGGTAGTTGATCATTATCCATGTATAAAATAGCCTCTTCACACTGGGTTGCTTGTAAATATTGTAAGCGAAAAAAATTGTTTGTGTGATTAATTTTAAAGATTTATGAACTATTAATAGATTTTTTAGGTGGAAAATGACATATTTTATGCCTAAAATATAGTTGTTATAAGAGTATTTTTGGTCATTTTTAGCAAAATGACCAAAAATCCTTAAACGGTCAAAAAAATCATAAAAATGAGGATAAAACGGTCTTTTGGTCCTCCCAGCGGTAAAAAAAAAATCAAAAAATCAGGTGAATCAAGCTTGAACCGAACCGGTCCAGGTCGGCTAGGTCCGGTTCAGCGAGTTTGACCGGCTCCGACCCGCAGTCAATCTGGGCCGGGCCGGGCCGGGCTTGCGGGTCCGGAGCTGGAACCTAGCCTGGACCCGCTAGGTTAGAGGGTCGGGCCGGTCCGAGTTGTTGACTGGGCTCGGGCCGGCCCATAACAGTTTTGACTTCAACATTTTGACATTTAAAACAACAATAATGCTATGTGGATATATTTTTTAGAAAATTTGAGTGGCACCCCACTTTTTTTACGCTTATTTAAGGTGCACCCCACAACTTTACATGAATGTATGACACCCCCCACTTTGGACGGTTTCTGTCTAAAACGAACGGTCAAATTTTTTTTTGACGAAAATGCCATTGTCTCCTTCTGTGTGTCCCCCCTCCCCGTCACACGTGGCTGCCCCCCCCCCCCACCGTGCTCGGCCCCCCTCCACGGCATCGCCGCACTCCCCCCCCCCGACCTCGCCGCACCCCTCCGGCCATCACCACCACCACCATCACCAACATCATCACCATCATCATCATCACCACCACCATCAACCATCATCACTGCCCCCCCTCCCGCTCCGCCCTCCCCCCCTTCCGCTCCGCCCCCTAGCAGCAACGCGCGGCAGCGGCGGCAGCAGCAGCAGCGCGGCGGCGGTGGGGGGCTAGGGGGCGGAGCTGGAGGGGGGGCGGAGCGGGAGGGAGGGCGGTGATGATGGTGGATGCACTACAAAAAAAGTGACCTTTTGGGACAACAAAAAAACGTCATAATAAATAGGTTTTCCGTCCCAACTACTATTTGGGACAGTCTTTAGGACGGCAATGGGTGGTCTCATTAGGGTGGCGTGGCAAAAAGTTAAATGACGGATATTTGCCGTCCCAAATACTTATAAAGGACTGTTAAACTCCCGTCCCAAAAGGTTTCAAAATTACAAATTCTGCAGGACAGTTTATAAATCTGTCCCAAAAAATACGTCCCAAAAACTTAATCCTCTTTCTATTTGTATATGAAATATACAATTAAATTTTATATAGAACAAAAATCACACAGAACTATTTAATCACAAATGCATTATGGTAGCTGCAACATTAAGACAAGAAATTTTTATAAAACATTTAAAAGTCATATCCAACTGTTTACAAAATGAAACAAAAGTTTACATCACGTCGAATCTTTCCCCATGACATAAAATTCATATCCCATTGTTTACAAAATGAACTTGCCAGGCATCTCCAATGGTTGACACGAGGCGACTCGTCTAGAAGAAGCAAGAGACCAGCATTGTTCTTTGATAGACCAAACGAATACCTGACATACACATCCAAAACAGTAGTAACCAACCATCAGGTTTTAAACATACCAAAAGCTTATAAAAAGCTTAGGAACAAGATATATTCACATACTTGCTTCTTGATGCTTTCTTTCTCCAAAAAATGAAGGACATCACCCACTGTACAAAATAATTTTCATTAAAAGGAGGAATGGAAGATTACAAAAGATTTTATAAAGCATAGAGAAACATAAAACATGTTGCAGGCACAAATGAACTCTTTAATATTAATTAACAATGCACCAATCTTTCACGTCAAAAAATAACTGAAGGATGATTTAGGTCAATATTATTCGCACATACCAAACACTTGAGACGATGCCTAATAATTTTTGTTGCCATAATGACAACCAAACCCCTGCCTGGATTCAAATGACTGAAAAATAGAACATAGCAGAAGTCACTAAGCATTCGCGAAGGCATATATTTGACCATATTTGTATGGCAGGAGGACACGAATACATGTATCTGGCTCAAGTTAAAGGAGAAATATATACCCATGAGCTGATTTCATCAACCTCTTTCCTGAGAGCTTCTTCATCTTTGTTGGCGAGCTCCATCTTCTGCTGCCATGAGAGAACCACGTCGGATGCTTTCTTCTTATTCTTCTTCGGTTTTTTCCCAGACATTAGATAAAGAACAAGGCGCAAAGTTTAGTTAAGTACAGAAAATTCAACAGTTCACAAGAAAAATGGATGCATGAGAGGAACAATGGAGTCTCAGAGTTATATAAGGCAAGTCAAACAGTAACAGTTAACCAAGATGTGTATGAGGATGGGCGTTATAGTAGAACAAGAAACCAGGAAAAAGTCGCGTGAAGGGGATAAATCTCATTGAATCAGTTCTTGACTGTGTGACGAAACATGTGAGTTCCCTGCAATGCTTTGGCTTCAGTTTGGTCGATCCAAGTACCGAAAATAGGCAACACCAGAGGCTTATTTTATTGAACTCTATGAGGTCGAATCTCCCGTTGTTCCTCAGTAGCGCAGTGGTAGAGCGGTCGGCTGTTAACTGATTGGTCGTAGGTTTATGATCTTCAGAGGTGTAGCCACATCAATTTCTATGAAATGCATATGTCTTATTGCAGACTGCTGCATCACCCCTCAAATAGTTTGAATACAGAATGATGGATGTATTTCCAAAATGACGGAAGTATTCCAAAAAAAAAGATATGTGGAACAACCTGGAACAGATCCATCTAGACTACGACGACCTAGACTACGACCACCATTTGAAAATACATACATGTGGAATACATCCATATATCATAGTGGAACAACCTAAAAAATATGCCAAAGTTTAGTTTTGTGTAAACATAGAATAGAGGATCTAATAGCTAAGTCCCTAATCAAACTTCAAAGTTCTGTCCTGTATCCTTTCAAAATATAAAATAAACGTACCAATCAAACACAAAATATTTGACTCAGACTGCTCAAAATGTTACAAGTTATAGTTTCAGTTAGTAAAGAAAATGACAAGCCATCTTCTCATAGCAAGTTGAACACCAAATAGTTACAACAGAGGTCATATTTTAAATTATCAAAACAGAGGAACTTATCATAAACAATTATGAACCGTGTGCATTACATGAAATCTATCAACATATGATAGAGTAATACATTAGATAGACACTCAGAAGAATGAAACATCTTCTCATTGGTACATTAAGTACCTTTGAAGTCTGACATGCGAATATCATAGTTTCATATCTCATCATCGCGTTATAAATCAATGCAAGCACATTGTTCTGTATAAAAGAGGAAATCCTCTGAACGTTACAGATAAAATAAACTAGGAACAGAGACAAATTACACCATAACTTATAGCAGTTCATTACAGGAAAATAAATAAAAAAACTTAAGTTGTGTTTGATTGAGCTTTTTTTCCACGGAAAATATTTTTATCACAAATTTTCCACCAATTGTAGTGTTTGATAGCGTATATTTTCCTTTGAATTTTTTTTAAAATCTATCATTTTCCATATTTTCCAAGGTTCACAGTGTCGATATCGGAATCGGTATCGGACTATTCCTATGAGTATCAGTATCAGACTTTAAACCTTCATATGAAGTTTCATGAACCTTCAGGCTGTAATTAGTTTGTATTCAAACCAGTTTGTAATTTCTTTGCATGATTAATGACTTTTGATGATCAAGAAGGCAAGACTTTTGAGAGAAAGAGAAATATCTGTGTATCCAAATAACAACATAACTAGTCCTATAATCACTTCCATGTTGCTTACATCATTTATATACCCTCGAAACATTGTCGGATCAGAGGTTGGTAGGTGTATTAGTCAGAATATTGTCAGAAACACGGACCAATTGGATCTCATCATCTCCAAACATCCAAGACAAATAATACAAACATAAAATTAGGCATTTAAAATCCCTAATTAAAGTTCCGAGTATTAACTTTATATTAAGGAGAGTTCCATAATTTAACCTTGAAAAGGTTAATGTTCAATTTGTAAATTATAAGTGACAGTAACAGCTTTAAAAGTGCACACATCATCGTTTAGAAACACATATATTCAGTTAATTATTAACAGACGTTGATTAAACAGAATAATATACTATGCAGTATACACAAACAATAACTTGATGGTGAGGATCTACTTTATTGATTCTACAGTACGTGGAGGCAATAAGCAAACCATCAAATTCCCTACCAACCTGACAAGAAGGAAGAGTTTAAGATAAAAGGGGAACATCAAATAATTTGTTGTATAGAACTCTATAAATTTCTAGATAGTTCTTGGATTTCCAAGGCAGAGAATATAAGCCAAGATGCCAAACTAATGCAACATGAGGGGTTGATAATTTTCACTTTCTAGACTACAAGGAAAAGTACCTCTAAACATTTTGACATGTAGTTTGCATTCAAGATGGCTATCTTTGAAGCATCAGTGAGCCTCCTTATGTGCACTCATCAAGCCAACTTGGCCTTCTGGAATGTGAAACAACAACATTAGGCAAACATTTTGAAATGCACAAGTCAGAAACAATTTTGCATTTAGTTTTGGAAAAGGTAATGATAATTGACAGAAGATAGGCACTCTTATGTTTAAAGCCCAAGTTACTTTAGGGCTGTTTATACTGTGTACATGCAGCCTCTATGAATTGCAAGTTAATGGAAACAGTGCATAGTGAAACAAAATATTCATCTAGCTATTTCTTTCAGAACCTCAACTCCTTAAATAGGAAGATGGTAGTTTACCAACAAAGAATGTACCATCGAGATTTAATTGATAGTTTGACAAAGACATATGTGTTTCACTATAGTCCACCCACTTAGAATTCCATCTATAATCCCATTACAGCTTCAGGACTACTTATCAAGCATGAAGTCAAATTTTGCTTTTTAATTATTATTGGACCCTACTGTTTGTTCAAAGAATCTTTCCTTCAGTACTGACTTGTTTCCTATTATTAAAGATCCAAAAACTTGTTTCTTATGGTGTATAAAAGTTCCATGATAGAAACAGAATAACTAATTTCCTAGTAGAAAAATACACAAATAGGATAGTCTTTGTATAAAGATAAGTACATTCTCATGAACTACATCAAAATCCTTTCCCTTCAATAGAGGAACGAACTCCTGCAAATCATATTCACCAAACCTAGAATAAAGCATAAGAGAGTGCAAGTAAGTTGCATAGCTAATAAGCAGAAACTGACGTTACGTAGGCATAAGAGGACAATAAAAGGGATCGGCCTATCGTCCTTTTACTCAAAAGATAAAAGGAAGGTTGATCCATTATAGCATAACAGCAATACGGAACAAATAATTTGATTCATAAATATCTATTTGCATAGGTCAAACAACAGAGTTGGGTGTATGACTGCTAAACACATTCACTATATCTATTGGATCAAAGAAAGCTCTGAACATGTTAAAATTCAAACTATGATTGCTTCAAGCTCTAGATATCTTTAATGCTATAATAGAAAGACTTGAGCATCCAAGAAAACCATGAGAGTGCAAGCACTAAAAACATAATCTAATTTGATGAGATGTATTACTAGATATACACATGAAAAAAAGAGATCGAATGTGTAGTAACTCCCATTGTACTGAGAGGTGGTTTCATCTATTAAACAATCTATTATGTAAGGAAATAAATCTATTATTGTATGCTATTATAAGATGGGTTTTAACTTTTCACTTGATCTACCATTATTGCAAGGACTTGCCTGATACTCATTCAAGTTCTAGATATTTATTTGCTTCAATCAACCCAAGTCCAATTTTGCTCTACCGAGTATGCATGTGGTGGTTGAATACTAATAATATCCATCCAAGTCAGTTATAGTTGGATGAACGGGTGAAGCACATTGTATATTCGATATCTTTTGGTGATGTAAACGATTGGCAAGCGTGAAAATGAAAATGAACGGGTAGACCAAATCTTATATCTATTTCATGAAGGCTTTGCTAATTTCCATAATATGTACTTATCAAAATTAGTTACCTAAAAGCCCACAACTTCCAAATCAAGTAACAATCTAAAATCATTATTTTTATATGTGACCTTGTATGATAAGCCCTTTTGAATTTGACTGAGTTAGTCAAGTCAAACATATGTATATGCAAAATATAGCACAATACTTCTACACCAGATAATGCAGGTTCACATAAATACTGCATCTCATTGTTCGCCAATCTTATAACTTCCCATTTAGGTTACCGGCAAGTGGCAATGAAGATTTGGCAACTAGATAAACTCATCACCAAATTTTGGTTACTTACAATCAAATATTTTTTTTCATTCCAACATGAGTAGACAAAAGTAAGTTTGTAATTGTATATTCATCTATAAAACATGAAAATGTAGCCTCCCAGAATGCCAGTCATCAACATATCATATTTCCTCCATTCCTTCAAAACTTGGTCTCACTAAAAAAATGGAAGCAGCGAAGCTAAAAAGTAAAGAAAGAATCTTTATACCTCCAGAATGCCAGTAATCAAAATAACAAATTTCCTCCAAAACTGGATCTCACTAAAAACGGAAGCGATCAAGCTAAAAAGTAAAGAAAAAGCTACATACCTGAGGGAAGTACATGTTGTTGTGACCAGTTTCCTTAAATTTTACATTCAAATAATCCTACAATAAATATCAAGCATAAGAAAAATACATAATGAAGATTTGGCAACTAGATAAACTCATCACCAAAATCTGGTTTCTTGCAATCAATTTATTTTTCCATCCAACATGAGTAGAAAAAAGTAAGTTTGAAATCGTATATTCAACTATTAAGAACAAGAAAATGTAGCTCCCAGTCATCAACATATCACGTGTCCTCCAAAACTGGATTCACTAAAAAAACAGAAGCAATACAGCTAAAAACTAAAGAAAGAAGCAACATTACTGAGGGAAGTAGATGTTGTTGTGACTAGTTTCCTTAACATTCAAGTACTCCTCCAATAAATATCAAGCATAAGCAAAATACATAAGATTTACATCAATATTCTTGCCCTCTGTTTCAACAAGCCCGTCTTCCTACTTAAGCTATACTCCTCTACTACGAAGCAAGGATGATCCAAAATTTGTGTTGCGTCTATGTTGAATCGTGTCGAGCACCTATTAGACATGACATAGACACCCCAAAATACACTTTGACATGCCAAAGTCAGTATTGTGTGTGAGTCGCAATGTTCACATTGTGATGTGTTCAGGTAATGTCCAGTTAACGTAGATCCTCTGATATTAGTTACCATCATGATTAAACGTTCCAATAATTTTAAGGTCATATTATCATTGTGCAACATAGGACACCAAATAGGATTGTTCTTAGGTTAAAAAAATACACAAATAACATAAGGTAAAGTATTTTGGTGCTGCAACTGAGGAAAATTCTCATCCAAGTGGCCCCAAAACTAGCTTCCTTTTTTATATTAGCCATTTGATCAATTTGTTTTTTTTTTTCAAATCTTTCCCTCACAAATTAAGCAAAAAATCAAACATTTACAGAACTTGACACTAGAAAAAGGGAAAAACGAAGAGTACTTGTATAGCTTCCCAAATAGCGTAGCCATAGGGACGGATGACCATGGTGCCCTTGACGAGGTCGTAGTCGACAAGCTCGGCGTTGCCGTAGGCGGCGGATTCGGAACCAGTGCCGTAGGCGGAGGCGGAGATTCTTTGGCGAGGCTGTGGACCGCTAATCTTCGGCGGGCGGAGCAACCGAATATGGCGACAAAGAGGCTGAGGACGGAAGGACAGAGGAGGAAAGAGAGAGAGAGAGATTTACCTTCACCAACTCTAGGGAAGAGAGGTGCTCGAAGGAGAGCTAGGGCTTCACCAGCTATGAGGAGAGAGAGCGCTCGGGTTTTCCATCGGGAGAACTTGGATGAAAAAGGAGGGAAATGAAATATTTTCCCCCCATAACACATTTCTAACACATTCATCTCACGTGAAAGACACACGTTACATATATATTTTATTACATTCAATTTTTATTTATTTTACCAACAATTTTAAAGTGTTACAAAATAAATATTCTGTGTTATTTATATTAAATTTAAGTTTTTTCTATTTATACTAACGATTTTTTGTATTGCTAACAGTTTTTTACTGTTGGTAATTAGTAACGGCAAAAAACTATTTACAATCGCAAAAAAAGAGTGTTGGAAAATCCCACTTTTGGTGTAGTGTACAACCAACCAATAATTAAATAATAAATTAACTATAATATTTGTATTATAATTTATGCCAAGTAAAATACTAAACTAAAAATCCAAATATTGACTTATAATTCAATAGTTAATCCTAAATTCAAATTTTGACCAAAAAATTACCCGGGTGTTTTTTCATTTCCCGCCAAACCATTTGGGACAGGCTGAAATTCTATTTGGGACGGACAGAAAGTTCAGTCCATAATAAGTAAATATTATCAGGGTCGAAAAACAATGCGTCCTAAATGATGTTACTTTGTGTCCCAAATAATATTATTTAGGACTCATAAAAATTGTGTATCAAATAATGTCGTCCCAAAAGGTCACTTTTTTTGTAGTGATGGTGGCGGTGATGATGATGATGGTGATGATGTTGGTGATGGTGGTGGTGGTGATGGCCGGGGGGGCGATGCGGCGAGGTCGGGGAGGGGGGAGTACGGCGACGCCGTGGAGGGGGGCCGAGCACGGCGGAGGGGGGAGGCGAATAGTTGACGCGGGGAAGAAAAGAACGGATAGGGGGGTATTTTCGTCAAAAAAAAATTGGTCAACGGGGTTGACCGTTCGTTTTAGACGGAAACCGTCCAAATTGGGGGGTGTCATACATTCATGTAAACTTGTGGGATGCACTTTAAATAAGCGTAAAAAAAGTAGGGTGCCACTCAAATTTTCTCTATATTTTCTTGACACACTCTATAGCCACACTGATGTGGCAGTGTATATTGGATGTCAATTATTGTCTTTCTTTTTACAATAATGCTAAGTCTACTACCAAATGCTTACAACCCAATTACAACCACCCACCCATTTGCTGACACATGGCCCACATGTCAGCAATGGGTAAAGGTTGTAAGTGGGTTGTAAGCATTTGGTTGTAATTGTAGCATTACTCTTCTTTTTAAGGTTTTCCTTGGCATCCAAAATGCACTGCCACATCATTGTGGCTATGAAATGTGTCAAGAAAAGTGTGTTTACATATCATTACTCTTAGATTAATAGATTAATTAACCAATGATTCAATATAGAAAAAATTACTATAAATCTAATGTCTGCTCTTATAAAGAGGCTTAAAAATGTTCAAAATGAGCCATTCAAACCGTATGTATATTATCGTGTAAATAAAATTAATAAATAGATAAATTTTAACGAATTGTTTAACTACATAATATTATCTAACTATAATCAAACACTTCTAAATCATGTTGTTTAGGTGGGAGAATATTTGGCTGGGTGGTGGTTCAATTCCACAGGACAACATTATTTAAAACAAATTCTAATTTAGATTATTATATGAAAAAAAGGGTATGAATACTAACATCCCGGTCTCATTTCAAGTAGTGATTATAGAATAAAAAATGTTATTCATCACCCAAATTTTTTATGATACCATCACTAATGATGTGGCATTAAGGTTGTTACGATGAATTTAGTGTTAGAAAATTTTGATCACAAATGAAAGATTTCATGATAGATTCAAAAATAAAATTAGAATATTACAAATAAAAATTTTAAATTATATAAAAATATAAAATTCTTACATGACTTATGTTTCCATGATTATTAAAACTTTCTTCTAGGACTGTCAATTTTTTTGGATTGTCAGGATTGCGAAAATTTCTGACAATCCTATCCACTTTCAGGACTGCCATAAATTTGGACAGTCCTAAAATGGACTTGCTGGACTTAGGACTGTCCAAATTTATGGCAGTCCTATCCACTATCAGGACTGCAAAAAATTTGGACAGTCCATCATCGTCCCGATCGCGACTGTAGACGAATTTTTGAAGTTCGTAACCCTAAAATGGGTTCAAAAATATGTCTAAAATGAATAGTAAATCAAATTTTAGTTACTAGAAGATAAAATTTAGGCATGAATGGATTGAGAGAGATTTGGAAGAGAAAATGTTTAGGATTTTGGAATGGAGAATGGAAGAAGAAATAAATGCATAAAACAAAAATTTAACTTATATATCTATAGTTGGGCTAGCCCCGAGTAATTATTCAACTGACAAACTTGTAAATAAACCAAAATCAAATTTGGGCTAGTCCTGAGTAAGTTTTGAAGTGTCATTATAAATTACATAGTCCAAATGTGTGTTTGGTTTATTTACAAGTTTATCACTTGAAAAAAATACTCAGGACTAGCCCACATGGTTGTATATAAGTCTTTTTTTTTCCTCTTGTCGTCTTCCTCACATCTTTTTCTCCAAACCCTAAAAGGTTTGTCCAAAGCCTAAAAAGTTTGGAACTTTTACTTTGAAGTTGAATTTGCACATATCAAACTTCATGATAACGAATTATTAAGTTTGAAAGTTTATAATAACAAATTATATAAATGTGACTGTTTAAGGTGTCAAATCCCTAGTTACCTTTATAAATCTATTTTAGAGATAAATAAATTATCTATTCGATTTAAAAATAAATAAATTATCTACTCAATTTAAAAAATTTGAAATTTAAAATGTGCACCGGAGTGAATTTTGATATCTGTCACGACCCGCACCCTTATGAGGGGCACGAGCGCGTGGGTACGTCCAGCCTACGCCGCAGTATCGGCGGTAGAACGCTGTATATAACGTCTGTAAATACTACGACTAACAATATAAAGGTACATGTACAGTATATACACTCCAAATGGAGGTGATATAGCAATACAGTCTCAATCACAAGATAAAACTAAGGTAGATAGCACAGAAGGAAAACATATGATAGATGAAATAGGAAATAAGTCCAGTGTCCAACACAAGCCCAGATATATACACAACATCACAGGGTCACAAAAATATAACATAGAAAGCTACAGTCTGATAGTACTAGCTGGATCGCAGTCCAGGCAAACTCAACTAAGCTACACTACTCTGGGAGTGCAAAGTCTAGTGGCTTTACCATCAGGCCACGGTCCTGGACTACTCCCTCTAACTCGAGCCCATAATAGGTCGAGCAGTCTGTCTCTGAATCATCTGTAATATATCAACGGTATCCTGTCAGGAAAATGAGCAAGTACAAGCACTAACAGCAGTTCCAATGTGAATTGACAAATTCTATAAGAGACGGTATAATGAATTACAAGACAAGATATAGGAAGACTTGGGAACCATTCGGAAGCTGATTTATAACCCTTAAACCAAACAAGGACCGGGGTTGTAACCCTTCTCCCGAGCAGAACTTAGTCTCCATTCAAGGTACAACATAAAGACATGTAGAACATGTGAGTAACTGAATATCATAGCTGTCACCCCCATTTCCTGTATTTCGTATTTGTACTCGTAATTTGATTTTGGAACGTATTTTATTTTCTCGACTTGTGGATTCGGGTTCTCGTAAATGGGTTTTGGACCATGACTTGGTTTTATTTTGTGGAGTTGGTTTGGTTTGGTTTGGTTCATCATGAGTGGTACACCTTAGCCTATTCTCCCCTCCATTCCATCACAACCACCCTCATTAAAACCTACCAACCTTTTCTCTCTCCTCCATAACTCCATTAATTTCTTTCAACTTCTTCTTCTTCCTTCTTCCACACAACCCAACCCATAGGCAAGTATACCTTGCCATCAAATAAGCACCACTTTTTATTTGTCCATTAACTAGATTAGGCCATGGAGAACAACTTTAGAACTTGACATTTTGTGATTTGGAACTTTCATTCTTCTAGATCTAGGTTTTAACCATTTTCGAAAATCCTTGGTTTTGATCTATTAAACTTTGATTTTTGCTTGTTTTGATGCTTCCATGTGGAAGAGAATTTGATTTTACTCAAGTTAGAACTTTGAAAATCTAGATTTGGTTTTGATTTGGCAAAGTTATGAAGAATTGAAGTTCTTGGTGTTCTTGGACCTGCTCTCGGCCAGGAAGAACATCCCTCTGCCTTGCGCTCTTTAGCGCATGGCCGGTTGTGCACCCCCCCGGCCTGTGCTCCTTAGCGCAGGGCCGATTGTGCATGACCTCAGCCAGTGCTTTGCGCTACGCTGGATTGTGCTGGCGCAAGCCATCCATGCGCAAGCCAGCCATGCGCAAGCCGACGTCTGCGCAATCCACCCTTGCGCAATCTATCCCTGCGCACTCCACTCATGCGCAATCTGACCCTGCGCCATCCATTCCTGCGCAACCTGATCCCGCGCAATCCATCTGCTGTGCCATCCATCTCTGGCGCAGTTGGTACCCTCCGCAGCTCACCCTGCGCAATTGGCCCCTGCGCACCTGACTCTTGCGCAATCCAACCCCATGACCCCTTGCGCAATATGTCCAATTATGGAGATTTGGTTTTATTTTTCCTTAATGCTTGGCTCTTCTATAGCCCTGTATTTTGATATTTTATTAGATATTTTGCGCCCATTTTATATCCTTACGCCTTTTGTTATGAACTTGATTTTACTTAATATGTTTGGAATGACTATTGTATACGGCATGGTATGGCAAGGAACTAGCATGACATGACAGTGACCCGTAGTGGTATACTCCTGACATGACCAACCTGACATGACAGTGACCCGTAGTGGCACACTCCTGACAGTACCCTGACATGAATTATCTTGATAACTTGATAGTGGCCCGTGGCGGCGCACTCCTGACTTGACTTGTAACTTGTAACTTGACTCGTATAATCAACTTGACACCGTGGGTGCTCCTGCTTGCTTGCTTGTGCAATCCACTTGTCTTGTCTTGCATCATGTCTAGGACGTGACTTCCTGGGTACCACGGCCAGGGACTCGCGCTGAATTGGATTAGGCTAATTATTAGATCAAACTAGAACATGGAGAATTCCCAGTCACAGGCAATCTCGTTATCTGGGCGCTTTAATGGACTTGTAGCTTGCCGACGAGTAGAGCACATTTCCAGCACACTGACATGTGTTGCACCCTCTAAGTCACCTAAGGGTACATTTGTCTCCCGGGCAATGTACCCACCTATAACTCTCAACCCGCGGAAGGATAACTGGATGGTCTGCAGGGCTTGGGACTGGAAATTCTCACTTGCATCTTGTTAGTAATTAGGTTTGTGATAACCCTAGTTAGTTAAAGTAGTAAGCCGTAGTATTTGTTTGGCCGATTGCGAATGGATGGTGTCCAGCCTTGTCTAGCCCTGTACCTGGAACTCTTGGTCATGATTGTTTTACTTATCTCTAACGATAAAGGGGTAGAGACAGTGAGCTATTCAGGCGAAGGGGTACAATCCCGGTCCTTGTTTGGTTTAAGGATTGTAACCTGGCTCCCGGAATGGTTCCACGTCCCTAGTCGTTTATCGCTCTGTGTACTTTTATTACTTGTACTTTCCTTTTATTCTTTATGTTCTGATATGCTGGCTTTTGTTCTTATTTGTGGCCTCCTTGTGGCACTTGCTCTTTCTGGGGTTTGACCCAGCTGGTTTTGTGTGGCCAGATTTTGGAGCAGCTCCCGAGGATCTACCAAGCTTCCAGCCCAATGGTGACAACTAGACGGAACCCGGGCCAAGAGTGGGTTTTTCTTTTTTTGTTTCATCCACTTATATGTAAATTTATTCTTTTGAGGCGTTTAGCCGACGAGCACCTGTTAGCTCGATGCACATTTACTTACTGTCTGCCTACGGGCTGTAAGCATGATTAACAAATCCTAGGGTTGATCATGTATGACTGAACTCTTGCTAGTCCCATCATTTTGTACGACTAGCTTCATGATCATCCAATATGTAATATTTGGGACGCCTTATATATATATATTTGATGCTCTAATATCTTGTAACTCTGTTAATTGCTTGAGATTGAGACAATAGGCTTGACCTTAAGAGACTGCTGGCTTGTAGTAAACCCTCATATCTAGACAGCCATGACCGTATAGTTGAGATGTATTCTATTTCAATATACGTAGCTGGCTATGTCTGCCTCCGCTCTCCAGTATTCTGGTTCTGGGGCGTGACAATAGCATGGTGAGAAAGTACTGAATGTAGAACAGAGCAGGATATAAGATAAGATAAAGTAAATATAAAATGTGCCTTAAATTATTAGAGCGTTATGTGATCGGCTTGGGAAATATTACAGGGCAGACTATCCACTTGGCCCGACAATCACAAAAAAATCTGGGAAGGGTCATGCCGGCCAACCTGGATAGCAAGTACAAGAAAAATAGGATCTCGCTACACCCTACGTGAGGGAAGAGTGGCGCGAGCACAAGAATATAGTGACAGGGTGGTTTTGATCACATAGCCCCTAATAATTCTCCATCCCCGAATAGTATAATAGATCTGGACATGACACGTCATGGCACGTGATTCCATAAGAGGGTAGCAAGTCCCCTTAGAAATCAGTGTCTATACAAGTACAGGGAACAAGACAGAAAATGTACCAATATACCCAAAAAATCTAGGAACAACATCTCATGTCATGATTGTAGGAACCCTAAAGGGGGGTGAATAGGGTCAAGCTAACTAATCAAGCACTTAGCACAAGCTAATAGACAATTTAAAAATATAAGTGCAAGAGAAGAAGCAATAACAATACCGACACACGATATATCCTGGTATCCTCCCAAGAGGCACTCCAGTCCCGAAACTCTCTCCGGCTTTAATCCACTATTTGAGCAAATAGTTGTCACGCCCCAGAACCAGAATACTGGAGAGCGGGGGCAGACATAGCCAGCTACGTATAATGAAATGGAATCCACGTCACTATACGGTCACGGCTGTCTAGATATATGAGGGTTTAACTATAATCCAACAGTCTCCTATGGTCATGAACAAGCCTATTGTCTCAATCACAAGCAAGTAGTAACAGTTACAAGATGTCAGAGCACCAAATATACAATAGTAAGGCGTCCCATACATTACATATTGGATGATCATGAAGCTAGTCGTACCAAATGTCAGGACTAGCAAGAGTTTTAGTCAATACATGATCAACCCTAGGATTTGTCAATCATGTTACAGCCCGTAGGCAGACAGTAAATAAAGGTGCAATACGAGCTAACACGTGCTCGCCGGCTAAACGCCTCAAAAGAATAATTTTACAAATAGAGTGGGAGGACAAAAGAAACCCACTCGTTGCCCTGGTTACGCCTGGTGGTCACCATCGGGCTGGAAGACAGGTGGATCCTCTGTTGCTGCTCCGATATCTGGCCACACAAAACCAGCTGGGTCAGACCCCAGAAAGAGCAAGTGCCACAAAGGAGGCTTCACTTAGGAACTAAAACCAGCATATCACAATTAAGTAGTAAAGGTAATCAAAAGATAGTGATAATAGCTAAGATAACAATAATATATTGAACACGAAGAAACCATTCAAGTAGCCAGACTGCAACCCTTAAACCAAACAAGGACCGGGGTTGCAATCCTTCGCCTGAATAGAAACCCGCCTCAATTACTATTGATAAGGTAACAAGACAATAAACGAAGAGAGGACACAGAACTGCTCCGGAAGCCAGGTTACAACCCTTAAACCAAACAAGGACCGGGGTTGTAATCCTTCGCCTGAACAGAACTGGACCCCTGATCTTTATTGTTAAGGCCAGTATAAATAATCATGGTATTGAAGTAAAGGTAAAACATGACGAGCATGACAGGGGGTTGCAATAAGACAATAAACGAAGAGAGGACACAGAACTGCTCCGGGAGCCAGGTTACAACCCTTAAACCAAACAAGGACCGGGGTTGTAACCCTTCGCCTGAACAGAACTGGACCCCTGATCTTTATTGTTAAGGCGGGCACAATAAGCAGGACGATATATGATAAGATAGCCATGGAACTATTCAGATAGCCAAGTTACAACCCTTAAACCAAACAAGGACCGGGGTTGTAACCCTTCATCTGAACAGAACTTGGTATCCCATCATTTATCGATACAAGAATCATGTCCTGATATAATCTTGTACAGGATCATGATAAGACTAAGCTGGAATAAACTTCATCCAATCAATCACGGCCAATCAAGAGTACGGCTTGATACTTTTAACTAACTAGGGTTATCACAGGCCTAGTTACTAGCAAGATGCAATGAGATTATCCCAACAGCCACAAGCCCTGCAGACCATCCAGTTATCCGGGTCGAATGTCCGTTATGAAGAATGCAACACGTGACTGTGTGCTGAAAATGTGCCCTACTCGTCGGTAGGCTACAAGTCCACTTAATGCGCCCAGATAACGGGATTGCCTGTAGCTGGGAATCTCTTCATGACTACTGAATTATTCTAGTTAATTAGCCTTAGTCAATTTCAGTAGGTACCCCTGACCGTGGTACTCAGGGATCCCCATCCTAGACATGATGCAATTCAGTACTGGTTTATTTGTACAAACGCAATCGCCCACGGTGTCCAGACCCTTCATACTTGTCATATCAGTTTACTTGTCAAGAGTGCGCCACCGCGGGCCACTATCGTGTTCTATTCTTACATTATCATGAATGAGAAAGATTGTATAAAATAACTAATAACATATTCTTGAAGCCAAGAAAAAGATCTACAACTTTCATGTTTTGAGTTTTTTAAGATTCTAGCTACAAAACAACTTAAACAGGCAAAAACAGTAAATTCCTGCACGAATCGGCGCATGGGATTCCTGCACGAATCGGCGCATGAGATTCCTGCACGAATCGGCGCATGAGATTCCTGCACGAATCGGCGCATGGGATTCCTGCACGAATCGGCGCATGAGATTCCTGCACGAATCGGCGCATGAGATTCCTGCACGAATCGGCGCATGGGATTCCTGCACGAATCGGCGCATGGGATTCCTGCACCAATCGGCGCATGGGATTCCTGCACAAATCGGCGCATGAGATTCCTGCACGAATCGGCGCATGGGATTCCTGCACCAATCGGCGCATGGAATTCCTGCACAAATTGGCGCATGGGATTCCTGCACAAATCGGCGCATGAGATTCCTGCACGAATCGGCACATGAGAAACTCACGTTGCGTCTTCAATACATGCGCGTAAGAAACCTACGCGCATGACACGCTCGGAGTTAAGGAATGCGTTGCCGGAACTTCACGGCGCATGGCCTCCCGGCGCATGGCCTCCCGGGCGCATGAGGTTCCCGGCGCATGGGATTCATCGTCCCCAAACAGCAAGTTCAGCCATGAAAGTTCCGAAAACTTGTAATGGCCATAACTTACTCATCCGGAGTCGAAATCAAGCAAAACAAAAGCCAAAACTGAATGAAATTGAATTCTCTACAACATAGAACCATTAGTTTTCAAAAATAACCAAGTTTTAGAGATCAAAACCAAGAAAACTAAACAAGAAGAAACTTAAAACTTAGATCTACAAAAATATAACCATCAAAACCGAAAACTTCCAGTTCTAAAGAGGCTTAGAATCTAGTAAGGAAGAGAATGGAACAATAAAACATGAGATCCATCATGAAGCAAGTTTGCACTTGCCTAAGCTCTCTCTCTCTCTCTCTCCTTCCTGGTAGGTGTAGAAGTAAATGTGGAGAAGAAGAAGAATAATGAAGAGAGAGAATAAAGGAATGGGTTAATAAAGGAGGGTGGTGGTGGTAGGTAGGGGTTCTCCCTTTGGTTCATGATGAACCAAGGCAACCCAAGCCTAGCCGAACCAACCCAAAACAAACCGAGCCAAGCCAAGAGATATGCAATACAAAATAAAATACGCACACGTATTCCAAGATACGTAATACGAACTACAGGCATTACAACTCTACCCTCCTTAAAAGAATTCCGTCCTCGAAATTTAATCAAGAGGCTAGAATTGCAAGGACAAGCTATAATAATCGTAAGCTATAACAAGCAGTCTATCATGCAGTCATTTATTCAAGCAAGGACTTGAAAGCATAAGGCATAAGGAAGACATTATACCTTACGAGTCAAACAGGTCGGGATATCGCGATCGGATATCATCCTCACGCTCCCACGTCGACTCACCCAAAGAGTGATGACCCCAAGCAACTCGGACTAACTTGATAGTCTTGTTCTTGAGTGTCTTCTCTCTTCGGTCCAATATAGACACGGGCCTCTCCTCATACGAAAGGTTGGTACCAACAACCAATTCCGAATGATCCAGGATGTGGCTCGGGTCCGGGATATACCGTCGCAGTTGGGATACATGGAATACGTCATGCACCTCACGTAGCGACGGTGGAAGAGCGAGACGATAGGATACATCTCCTACTCGCTCCAGAATGTCGAATGGCCCTATATACCTAGGACTAAGCTTTCCTCGTACGCCGAAATGAATGACGCCACGGTTAGGCGAAATCCTCAGGAATACATGGTCGCCGACCGAGAATTCAAGGGATCGCCGATGGGAATCGGCCCAATGACGCTGGCGATCTTGGGCAACTCGAAGATGATCTCTGACTCTCCTGACCACTTCAACGGTCTGAGCAATCATTTCTGGACCGAGCATCTGCCTCTCTCCGACATCATCCCATGCTAGCGGGGATCGGCACTTCCTGCCATACAATGCCTCGAACGGAGCCATCTGGATACTGGCTTGGAAACTGTTGTTGTACGAGAACTCCACTAGGTGCAGGTGATCTTCCCACGAACCACCGAAGTCGAGTGTACAAGATCTTAATATATCCTCGAGAGTCTGGATCGTGCGTTCTGACTGGCCATCAGTCTGCGGATGATAAGCGGAGCTGAACTGGAGGCGAGTTCCCAAACTCTCTTGCAGGCTACGCCAAAAGTGTGACGTAAACCTGGAATCTCTGTCCGAGGTGATACTGACTGGTACACCGTGCAATCTGACAATCTGCCGGAGATACATCTCCGCTAGCTGAGCCGTCGACTGACCAACTCTGAACGGAAGAAAGTGAGCCACCTTCGTGAGCCTGTCTATGACAACCCAAATAGCGTCTCTGCCAGCCGGGGATCTAGGCAATCCAATCACAAAATCCATGGTTATGTGCTCCCATTTCCACTCTGGAATCGGCAACGGTTGAAGTAGTCCAGCTGGTCTCTGATGTTCAGCCTTAACTTGTTGGCAGACTAAACAACGAGAGACAAACCGGGCTATCTCCCTCTTCATGCCATTCCACCAAAAGTGCTGGCGGATATCACGGTACATCTTCGTGCCACCAGGATGAATGGAATACTGCGAACTGTGGGACTCTGCCAGGATCTCCTGTCTGATATCTCCACTGGGTACACAAAGACGCTTACCATGTCGAAGTGTACCGTCTTCATGGATACATAACTCTGGTCTTCGTCCTGCCTCACACTCTGCTCTGAGTCGCTGAAGCTTGGAATCTGCTGACTGCGCCATCCGGATCCTCTCGACTATAGTGGACTGGACTTGCATGCTGGCCATCAATGCCACACTGGAAGGGAGGACAATTTCTATACCCATCTTCTGAAGATCGGCCAATAGCTCTGGTTGCGCTGTCAGGAAATAAACTCCGGCTCTCCTGCTCAATGCATCTGCAACAACGTTGGCCTTTCCTGGGTGAAACTGCAAGTTGACATCATAATCCACAAGCAGCTCTAGCCATCTCCTCTGACGCATGTTAAGATCCTTCTGAGTGAAAACATACTTCAGGCTCTTGTGGTCGGTGAAAATCTCTACCCTATCTCCATATAGGTAATGTCTCCACAACTTAAGTGCAAACACTACTGCTGCCAGCTCCAAGTCATGGGTTGGGTAATTCCTCTCATGATCACGAAGTTGTCGTGACGCATAAGCTATTACCTTCCCATGCTGCATCAGAACACATCCTAAACCTCTGCCCGAAGCATCACAATATACTGAGAATCCTTCTGTTCCATCTGGAAGCGTGAGAATAGGAGCCGTCATCAAGCCTCGCTTCAACCTCTCAAAAGAATCCTGGCATTCTGCTGTCCACGCAAACTGTACATCCTTGCGGGTCAACTGGGTCAATGGCGCTGAAATTCGAGCAAAGTCTGAAACAAATCGCCGGTAGTAACCGGCCAATCCAAGAAAACTACGGACTTCTGCCACTGTGCTAGGTACCGGCCATGTTTCAATGGCCACGATCTTCTGGGGATCCACTTCAACTCCTCCTCGGGTGATGATATGACCCAAGTATGAAATACGATCGAGCCAGAACTCGCATTTACTAAACTTGGCATACAACTGGTGCTCTCTGAGAATCTGGAGGACCATTCTGAGATGATGCTCATGCTCCGCCTCACTCTTGCTGTAGACCAGGATGTCGTCTAGGAATACAATCACGAACTGATCCAAATAAGGCATAAAGATGCGATTCATGAGGTCCATGAATACAGCCGGCGCATTGGTTGCTCCAAATGGCATCACAAGGAACTCCCAATGCCCATATCTAGATCTGAAAGCTGTCTTCGGGATGTCCTGCTCTCTGACTCTGATCTGATGGTATCCTGACCGCAAGTCAATCTTCGAAAATACTGATGCCCCTTTGAGTTGATCAAACAAGTCATCTATCCTCGGGAGAGGGTATCTGTTCTTGATTGTCACCGAGTTCAAGGTACGATAATCAACACACAATCTGGACGTACCATCCTTCTTTTTCACAAGAAGCATCGGGGCTCCCCAAGGCGATCCACTAGCACGAATGAATCCCTTGGTTCTGAGTTCTTCAATCATCTTATACAATATCTCTAGCTCTGACGGCGCCATCCTGTAGACTCTCTCTGACACTGGGGCTGTTCCGGGAATCAAGTCGATGGTAAACTCGATCTCTCGCTCTGGCGGCATCCCTGGAAGCTCTTCTGGGAAAACATCTGGAAACTCTTCGACTATCCGAGGCAACTGCACTGCTGCTACTGCCATCCGCAATACTGGAGGAGAAGGTTCAACTTTGTCTCGGGAGAAGAAAAACTCCGGCTCGCCTGGAATGCTAAAAATAACCCTGCCAATGTGACAGTCTATCCTAGCATACTGGTCCCTCAACCAATCCATCCCTAAGACCACATCATAATCGGCCATCGGGAACTCTATCAACCTAGCGGGGAATTCTCTACCGCTAACTACGATCCGACACGAGAAAAATACTCTATCTACCCCCACAAGTCCGTTACCAGTAAGTATATTGAGCCTTACTGATAATGACTCGGGCTCCAGTCCTACCCGTGTCGCAAATCGTACAGACATAAATGAATGCGAGACACCAGAATCAAATAATACTGAAGCTGGAAAGGTGTTGACGAGAATAGTACCTGCCACCACCTCACCTGGAGCAATTCCTTCTTCTCCCATGGTCAAAGCCAGCACTTGACCATGTCCTCTGGGTGCGGGTCCCCTTTGCTGAAAATTCCTTTGCCTGCTCTGGATCAGGGCTTGGGCTTGGGCATACTGCTGCGGCCTCTGCTGGTGGAACGCCTGGGCCTGCGTCGGCAATGGCCTCGGAAACGGGTACTGCAGCTGCTGCTGCTGCTGGACTGGTGCTGGTCCTCTAACTGAAGGACTAGAGAAGGCGGGTGAACTCCTCCTGTTCGGGCAGTTCCCAACCCTGTGGTCCGGGGCACCACAAACCAAGCACAAACCTTGTGCTCTGCGACACTCTGACACCACATGCCCTAGCTTCCCGCAGTGTGAACATCCCACTGCGGAAGACTGCTTCTGCTTCTGCTGCTGAGGGTGCGTCGGGGTGGAATGCTGAACCGACGTCACTGAGGCCGCCCGCCTCGGAGCTCCAATGGTCAAAGCCCTGGCGGCCGGGGTTGGTGCTGATGACTGATTCATCTGGTCGTGAGATCGCTTCCGACCTTCGGTCCTATCCACGATCCTCTGGGATGTATACTCATGCCTCCGGGCTGCTCTCAACACTGCATCAAAAGTCTGATGCTCAAACTGCTCCACCGCCAATAAAATCTCCAGATGAAGCCCCTGCTGGAACCGCTGGGCTCTATCGAACTCGGTCGCCACCAAGGTAGGAGCAAACCGACTAAGTCTCGAAAACTCGGCCGCATATCCATCGACCGTCCTGCCCATCTGCTTCAGATTGGTGAACCTCGTCTGTAGATCATACCGAGCTACAGCATCAAAATACTTGGTCTGGAATCTCTCCCTGAATATTGCCCATGAAATAGGGGCTACTAATCCATCGGCCTGTGCTGCCCACCAGCTGCGGGCAAGATCTAGTAACTGCAGGCGCACTACGGCCACCTTCTCATTCTCTGGAGTCCTGGCTGCTTCTAGAATCACCTCTGTGTCCTGAAGCCATGCATCTGCAGCGATCGCATCTTCACTGTCGTCGAAGAAGGGAGGGTTCAAGCGCTTGAAGCTGTTGGCCGCGCTATTACCCTGATGACCTCCTCTGGTCAAAGCGTCTGCCACCGCCTGGTGCAAGGCATCTCCTCGACGATCCTGGGAAGCTAATAAGGATCTGATGAGACCCACCAAAGTGCCATCATCAGGCTCTGCAGGCGGGACGGGCTGAACTGGTGGTTCTCCTTCGGTAGGCATAACTCTGGAGGCTACTCCTGAATGCTGGGCTTGATCTCCAGGTTGTTGCTGGTCCACGGGAGGTGCTCCGCCTTGCTGATCGGCAGGTCCAGGAACAATGTCGCTGAAGAAGACGACATAGGGAACAATAAGGAAGGACCAGGATAGATCAACGATACAAGCATGTGATCAGGTCATGATTACAGGGATTCAGAAGATACGAGCAGAGATCAAGGGCGAATACTGATTGAGACATCTATTCGGTAAACCCTCACATATCTTGATTTACAAGACCTGTATGGGCCACCACTAAAACCATGTCACGCCCCAGAACCAGAATACTGGAGAGCGGGGGCAGACATAGCCAGATACGTATAATGAAATGGAATCCACGTCACTATACGGTCACGGCTGTCTAGATATATGAGGGTTTAACTATAATCCAACAGTCTCCTATGGTCATGAACAAGCCTATTGTCTCAATCACAAGCAAGTAGTAACAGTTACAAGATGTCAGAGCACCAAATATACAATAGTAAGGCGTCCCATACATTACATATTGGATGATCATGAAGCTAGTCGTACAAAATGTCAGGACTAGCAAGAGTTTTAGTCAATACATGATCAACCCTAGGATTTGTCAATCATGTTACAGCCCGTAGGCAGACAGTAAATAAAGGTGCAATACGAGCTAACACGTGCTCGCCGGCTAAACGCCTCAAAAGAATAATTTTACAAATAGAGTGGGAGGACAAAAGAAACCCACTCGTTGCCCTGGTTACGCCTGGTGGTCACCATCGGGCTGGAAGACAGGTGGATCCTCTGTTGCTGCTCCGATATCTGGCCACACAAAACCAGCTGGGTCAGACCCCAGAAAGAGCAAGTGCCACAAAGGAGGCTTCACTTAGGAACTAAAACCAGCATATCACAATTAAGTAGTAAAGGTAATCAAAAGATAGTGATAATAGCTAAGATAACAATAATATATTGAACACGAAGAAACCATTCAAGTAGCCAGACTGCAACCCTTAAACCAAACAAGGACCGGGGTTGCAATCCTTCGCCTGAATAGAAACCCGCCTCAATTACTATTGATAAGGTAACAAGACAATAAACGAAGAGAGGACACAGAACTGCTCCGGAAGCCAGGTTACAACCCTTAAACCAAACAAGGACCGGGGTTGTAACCCTTCGCCTGAACAGAACTGGACCCCTGATCTTTATTGTTAAGGCCAGTATAAATAATCATGGTATTGAAGTAAAGGTAAAACATGACGAGCATGACAGGGGGTTGCAATAAGACAATAAACGAAGAGAGGACACAGAACTGCTCCGGGAGCCAGGTTACAACCCTTAAACCAAATAAGGACCGGGGTTGTAACCCTTCGCCTGAACAGAACTGGACCCCTGATCTTTATTATTAAGGCGGGCACAATAAGCAGGACGATATATGATAAGATAGCCATGGAACTATTCAGATAGCCAAGTTACAAACCTTAAACCAAACAAGGACCGGGGTTGTAACCCTTCATCTGAACAGAACTTGGTATCCCATCATTTATCGATACAAGAATCATGTCCTGATACAATCTTGTACAGGATCAGGATAAGACTAAGCTGGAATAAACTTCATCCAATCAATCACGGCCAATCAAGAGTACGGCTTGATACTTTTAACTAACTAGGGTTATCACAGGCCTAGTTACTAGCAAGATGCAATGAGATTATCCCAACAGCCACAAGCCCTGCAGACCATCCAGTTATCCGGGTCGAATGTCCGTTATGAAGAATGCAACACGTGACTGTGTGCTGGAAATGTGTCCTACTCGTCGGTAGGCTACAAGTCCACTTAATGCGCCCAGATAACGGGATTGCCTGTAGCTGGGAATCTCTTCATGACTACTGAATTATTCTAGTTAATTAGCCTTAGTCAATTTCAGTAGGTACCCCTGACCGTGGTACTCAGGGATCCCCATCCTAGACATGATGCAATTCAGTACTGGTTTATTTGTACAAACGCAATCGCCCACGGTGTCCAGACCCTTCATACTTGTCATATCAGTTTACTTGTCAAGAGTGCGCCACCGCGGGCCACTATCGTGTTCTATTCTTACATTATCATGAATGAGAAAGATTGTATAAAATAACTAATAACATATTCTTGAAGCCAAGAAAAAGATCTACAACTTTCATGTTTTGAGTTTTTCAAGATTCTAGCTACAAAACAACTTAAACAGGCAAAAACAGTAAATTCCTGCACGAATCGGCGCATGGGATTCCTGCACGAATCGGCGCATGAGATTCCTGCACGAATCGGCGCATGAGATTTCTGCACGAATCGGCGCATGGGATTCCTGCACGAATCGGCGCATGAGATTCCTGCACGAATCGGCGCATGGGATTCCTGCACCAATCGGCGCATGGGATTCCTGCACAAATCGGCGCATGAGATTCCTGCACGAATCGGCGCATGGGATTCCTGCACCAATCGGCGCATGGAATTCCTGCACAAATTGGCGCATGGGATTCCTGCACAAATCGGCGCATGAGATTCCTGCACGAATCGGCGCATGAGAAACTCACGTTGCGTCTTCAATACATGCGCGTAAGAAACCTACGCGCATGACACGCTCGGAGTTAAGGAATGCGTTGCCGAAACTTCACGGCGCATGGCCTCCCGGCGCATGGCCTCCCGGGCACATGAGGTTCCCGGCGCATGGGATTCATCGTCCCCAAACAGCAAGTTCAGCCATGAAAGTTCCGAAAACTTGTAATGGCCATAACTTACTCATCCGGAGTCGAAATCAAGCGAAACAAAAGCCAAAACTGAATGAAATTGAATTCTCTACAACATAGAACCATTAGTTTTCAAAAATAACCAAGTTTTAGAGATCAAAACCAAGAAAACTAAACAAGAAGGAACTTAAAACTTAGATCTACAAAAATATAACCATCAAAACCGAAAACTTCCAGTTCTAAAGAGGCTTAGAATCTAGTAAGGAAGAGAATGGAACAATAAAACATGAGATCCATCATGAAGCAAGTTTGCACTTGCCTAAGCTCTCTCTCTCTCTCTCTCCTTCCTGGTAGGTGTAGAAGTAAATGTGGAGAAGAAGAAGAATAATGAAGAGAGAGAATGAAGGAATGGGTTAATAAAGGAGGGTGGTGGTGGTAGGTAGGGGTTCTCCCTTTGGTTCATGATGAACCAAGGCAACCCAAGCCTAGCCGAACCAACCCAAAATAAACCGAGCCAAGCCAAGAGATATGCAATACAAAATAAAATACGCACACGTATTCCAAGATACGTAATACGAACTACAGGCATTACAATAGTTACACACGAGTTTGGATCCGAAGAACTCGCCAACTTCTTACACGAGAGCTTTAATCCGAAGGCCTCTCCGACTTCAACCGAGAGTTTGGATACGAAGACTCTCCAACTTCAACCGAGAGTTTGGATACGAAGATTCTCCAACTTCAACCTTTCATAATAGGTTTTGATCTCCTTATACAATAAGATGAAGATCTTACTTTTCAACTCAATAACTCTAACACAATTTATGGATGACAAATGAAAGCTTTGTAGAGTTGTTTGTGGATAGGCTTTGGTAGTTTAGAAATTTTTAGGCTCAAAGCATCAACCTTGAATGAAGGGGTTTAAGGCTATTTATAACCAAAGCATTGAAAAGAGCTCAAAGGCAACTTTTCATACAGCGACCGGTATACCGTCGGTATGCCGGTCTGGAATTACAACGGCTAGAAATATAGCCGTGGGATCATTGAATGCTCGAAATCCGACCGTTGAAATTTCAACGTTACTGAACCGGTATACCATCGGTATGGACCGGTATATCGTCGGTATGCCGATTTTGTAGACAGAAAATTTTCTGTGAACAAAATCGGTATACCGTCGGTATAGACCGATATACCGTCGGTATGCCGATTTTCATCCGAAAATGATCCTGGGCTAATTTCTACCCTAGCTTTCGATTTTGCCATCTATTTTTTGTGTTTACAATTATTCCTAAGACTCATTACAGACTCCATATATACTGTAGCAGGTGCAGGCTTCTTCAGAGTCTTGAAATGATGATGGCATGGCTTGGCTTCTTCCTTTGATAGGTGCTAGCTTTTTTTCTTGGCGACAGCTGTCCAAAGATATCCAGTTTGCGAAAACTGAATACCTTTCGGGGGCTTCGCCCCCGAACCCCCGACGAGGGGCGTTACCCCCTCGACCCCCGTCCGCTGACAGGGCAGCGAAACCCCCGAGTGCGTGGCTCCGGAGATGTCGTCGGGTGGTTCAGAGAAATCTTGTGGAATCCGTCGTCTTTGGCCCACCATAATTTTTTCATTACATATGTCCACATTGATCTTGCTTATTGCTTTTCTGCATGTACATGTTAGACGAACAAAGTATATACATAGTAGCAAGAATGATAAGTTTAATGCACATTAGGACAATGCTGAGTTTAAGTATAAGTGCTAAGGTGATAGCATAAATGTTAGTGATATCATAATGATTAAAATTAATTGAATAACCAAAATAAAAAACATAGTTTTGATTTTGGCAACCCGATTAAATTTAAGATAGATAAGCTCGTATCACTAATATGTAAACCAATAGGCACATATAACCAAAGGTATAAGTATAAGTAGAAATGCTATAGCGATAATATGAATATTAGTGATAATGAAATTCTAAACTTAACATATTAACCATATTCAAAAACATGATACAATCATTGGGCCAACAATGATCCAACGTATACTAGTCCGTGAATTATCGTGACTGAAAATCTAGTAAGACACTACAACTGAATCGAATATAGCAGATATCAAGACAATGAAAACTATCAGTGAATGTACTCGCCTGCTGTCCTGAGCTGTAGGGTATATCAATGCTCAGAGTGGTAATCAGAGACCTAAAGATGAGATATTGCATGTTAATTTAGGTTTAACAAAGTTATGAATAATTTCTAATGCATGATATGAAATCTAGGTCAAACTAGGTCTCACTGAGTCACACTAAGTCATGTCAAGTCAATCTAGGTCAAACTAAGTCATGTCAAGTCAATCTAAGTCAAAATAAGTCAACTCTAGGTCATCCTAGTCATAACAAGTCAAAACAAGTCAAACGGGGTCAAGAGTTGACTTACAGTTGACTTTTAGTCAACTGGTCAACCCTGATCAACTCGGGTCAACTCTAGGTCAACACTAGATCAAACTGGTCAAGTGTTGACCAACAGTTGACTTTTGGTCAACTGGTCAACTCTAGTTTGGATTTGGTTCATTTTAGACAAAGGGTTGACTCATTGTTGACTTTTGGGTAAAAAGTCAACTCTGGGTCAACCGAGCCAAAATTGGTTCAAGTATGACATTTGTAGGGTGTACCTATCAAGTCACCTAAGTTTCAAGTCAAACCGACTACCCGTATCCCGTATCTTGAAATTACCCGATTACCCTTTATATATTTACCCTTTACCACTTTAACATTAACGCCAAGTGGCTTTCCCTTGGGAGTTTCACTCCCGACTTCCTAGGGTAGTAGGATACTAGCCTATACAATCATTACCTACCAAGTTCTCTAGGTAAGGTGGACATCCAGTCCATCTTACGGTCCATGTTACTCAAATACCCATTATCTTGAGTATCGTAGGATACTCAATGGTATTCGCGGGATACCCTCCTCCTAATCCCAAACGAAACCCCGACTTTAACTTAGGAGCCTACCCACAAACTCTATTTTATATTAGCTAAGTCCTATTCAAGTTTGGACGCGTTCCGACTCACATATCTCAATATCTTCCTTCACTTGCCTTCACACAACCACTCACTCACTCACTCACTCAAAACTCACTTTTCAACTCTCACACACTCTCACATAGGACTAACTTGGGGGTTAGTTTAGTGGGTTATATGGGTGTATATATAGAGTATATATATGTATATATATAGGTATATATATATATAGGTATATACCTGTATATATATAGGTATATGTATAGGTATATATATAGGGGGGGTTATGGGGGTCAAATGGGGCTATGGGGGGGGGGGGGGGGGGTGCTACTGCTGCCTTAACTGCTGTTTACCTTGCTGCTGCTGCTGCTTTGCATGCTGTTTTGGGGAGGGGGGGGGGGGGCAGCAGCTCCAAATCCCCCCCCATGGCTGCTGTTGCTCTTCCTTCCTCTCTATTCTCCCTCTCTAATTCCTCTTCTCTAATCTCCCTCTCTAATTCCTCTTCTATAATCTCTTAAATCTCTCTATTCTTCCTCTCTAAATTCTTCTCTAGCTAATTCTCTCTCTCTCTCTCTCTCTCTCCTCTCTCTCTCTCTCTCTCTATATATATATATATATATATATATATATATATAGACACACACACTATAAATAACACTCCATAACACTAACACAAAATGAAGTTAGAAGTGTCTAACCCACTTAGAGGCAAAATCTATATTCTTGGGGTGTCCAAATTGGGAAAAAATACTAGGACACAACCATAAACCAAAACTATTCCTAGGACACACCAAATGAACTCAAACTTGACACAAATAGGGACAGAAACACGGGGATCAATCCTACTTGGTCCAAACTAATTTATATGATGAAAAAATGGAATAGAGGATAGGTTGTACCTATCGGGAGATGGATCCCAATGCAAAAATCCTCCGACACGGCTCCGACACAAAATGAATTGTTTATGACACAACTCTTCACTTCTTGTTCCCAAAAGCTTGTAGAAGCTCCACTTGGGGTAGAGGGAGAGTTGGATGGAAAAAGATTTGGAAAAAAAAAAATCTTATTTGGAGATGATTTCTAAGGATTCCTATTCTTTCTTTTGGGAAGAAGACTTGGAGAAGAAAGAGATGGAAGAAATTTGAAGTGGGAAGAAGAAATGGGGGAAGGGATGGCCGGCCCTATAAAGGAGGTTTGGGGCCCTTGGCTAATTACAAGTTTGCCCCTCCTTTAATCCATATGAAAGTTTAATTCCTATTAGGACTTTGGGGGTTAGTTTAGACTAAACAAAAATCATAATTAGGCCTAAACACTCATGTGGGATTAGTCTAAACTCCTACACCTAAATGATAAGTTTGGTGGACCATGGCTAATTAATGTGTTAAGCACAACTTAAGTCAAAATTCTCCGGAGTCCCGAATTAAGTCGGAATGCGATAAAATTCGAACCCGACTCCTATAATCATTAAATATTAACATTAATGAAATAAAAATTCCAAAATATTCAAAAATGAAAAAATTGCCATTTTATCCCTATCTTGGAAAAGTGAGGGTGACAATATCTCCATATAAACAAAATAAATAAATTTGCGTAAATAAATAAATAAAATTACCATTTTATTTAAATGGTAAAAAACTTGCTAATAGTAATCGCCATATGACACCGATCCAAACGTTCCGTAAATAATAAATTATTTATTTACCATTTAAAAACTTGATAAACAATTTTTTATTTTTATTTTACGAAAAACTTTTTGGCTCGCTGGAGTGACCGAGCGCGAACGTGTTATCCCCCACACTAGTCCCCCGGCACCACACCGGCCGACCCGTCCTCCCTCTAACGAACGTACGACACATGATCACGAGCTAGAACTGCAGTCCAAACCTACCGCCGTAGCATGCTCTTTATTTTATCAAAAACTACCATTTTGTATCTCCATCTTCCAATACACCGATCCAAACGTTCCGACAATTACAACCAACGGCTGGGTTCACTCATTCCAACAGAACCCCCCTTAAAAATAGAACAAAATTCGCGTAAATATAAACACCAAGGACCAAAATAAATAAAATAAACTCAACAACCAAGAAAGAGTGAGGGTTTTGTTTATTCTTCTTCTTCCTCTCTCCATTTCCATCAATCAATCGATCGATCAAGTCCACCAATGGCGTCGGAAGAGGGACACGGACACGACTACTCGCCGCCGGAGCCACAGCCACTCCCGGCGTACAGGACGAAGCACGTCCAGTTCCTCGGCCGGTCGACGCCGATCATCCTCCAGAACGACAACGGACCTTGCCCTCTCCTTGCAGTTTGTAAGTATTTTCTGTCGATTTCGCCCCAAATTTGCGATTAGAGCCTAATCGGTCGATTTCGTAATCGCCAGGCAACGTCCTGCTGTTGCGCAACAGCCTCGACCTCGGCCCGGACTCGCCGGAGGTCCCCCTCAACCGGATCCTCTCGGCCGTCGCCGAGAAGCTGATCGATTCCAACAGCCACATCCAGGTCAGGCCCCAGTCTCTAGAAAGTATCTAATCCGATCGAAAAATGGTGGAATTTGCGTTGTTTTGATTGAGTTGTTTGTGGTGTAGTTCAAGGACGACGAGTACGCTGTCAACCAGCAGCAGAACATCGGGGACGCCATCGATCTGCTACCGCGGCTCGCCACGGGGATCGACGTCAACGTGCAGTTCCGGAAGTGTGCCTCCTCCATTGCCGTGTTTCTGAAATTTGGTTTTCCTTGGTTGGGGATTTGTTCTGAATTTGTGCGCGTTTGTTGAATTGGGTGTAGGGTTAATGACTTTGAGTTCACGAGGGAGTGTGCGATATTCGATCTTCTCGATATCGGACTCTATCATGGCTGGCTGGTGGACCCTCAGGTAAAACCCTGCTAATTTTTGGTATGTGGTGTTTTATTGGTACCAATTCAAATTAAGTTGTTACTAGAAGACAATGTAGACGGTTGAACACAACCAGTGCAAATTTATTTGATCATCTATTGCTTTTGTGCTGTTAGTTAGGACGATTTTGTTTGCATGCAGCATTTCTTTGGTCAATGTGGTCAAATGTTGTACATTAAATCGTGAAACTTTCTTTATCATGCGGTTTTATTTTGTAGTAGACTTGTAGTGAAGTTATGAATACTGCAGCACTGTGTGATTATTGCCGAACCTGTTTCTTTTATAGAGTTCCAAGTGGGTATAAATTCGGAGTGTTTCGTGGTAGTAATGAAGTTTTAGAATGATCCTCTGGTAATTGTCCTATGCTGTTACCAAACAATATTGATGGTTAAGTAGGATCACTCAAGAGGAATACTCTTTTTTTTTTTTTTTGCTTTTGTTCCTCTTAACTTCTAGAATACGGGTATCTTCCCTTTTACTCCTTTATCTCTCTAAATGCAAGACTTCAATGGAAATACTTTGGACACACATTGAAACAACATGGAGAAGCAAGCCAGAGAGGAAAACACTTTATATTGTTAATTAAAATAAAAAATGCCACCACATGCCTGACTTATTTAGGAGATGCTAATTTGCTTGCTATACAAGTAATTCCATACTTGATTTGTTGTAATGCCGATTGCACTTTCCTAAAGCAATTTGGAATTTGTCTTGGTCATAAATAGAATGGCTGTCTTGAACGCAATCATTGATATGCCTTTTATATCTCCCATAATTGATCATTACATTTTCTTTTGTATAATTTACATGACTAAACGATTTGATAGCTTTGATTCTTTCACATGGAAAGAGGTTAAATCGTGTAACTTATTTTATGTATCATACTATCATGTCATTTACAGCAAACCGATTTAGAGTTAGTGGGGTCAAGAGATAGGATTCCTATAGATAGGCGACAAAGAAATACAGTTTCGTCAAATTGATCTGGATAAAAAATGTATGCTACCAGTTATGGATAAGAAAAGGGCCATGATAAGCCATTCACTCTTTCATGCATCTTCTCTTCCTGTATCATGTTCATCGTGAGCGAAAAGAGTAACGAAAGGGCGTACATTCCACTTCTTCCATCATGACTTCATTGTCTCTAAGTGGCAAAGTGGCTTCACTTGTCAATTATGTAGTGGGTTGAGCATTCGGGTTATTCGGTTCCAACCGAATCGAAGTAGCCAAAATCGAATAAACCGAAATACCAAAAATCAAAACAGAAACCGAACCAAAATTAACCATAATCGAACCAAATGGAACCAATATATTCGTTTTGTGTGGTTGGGCCATTTTTATTGTTTAATGGGCCAGTCACAAAGTTGGCCTTGTGGTTGAATTATATGAAAAATTACAAATTTATACATAGAATTGTATTTCAAAGTTTGACCCAAAGTTGGGCTTGTGGTTAAATTACCAAAGTTGGGCTTAAAAATATATACAAAAAAATATATGCACATAATCGATTTGGGTTATAGGTTATTTCATAAAATATACATAGAATTGAAAGTATTTACATAATTTCATAAGTTTTATTCAATTTTTGTTTTTGCACCGAAACCGAAACCCAAAACCAAAACCGAATAAGGAATAGTATTTCCAAAACCAAATCGAAAAAAGTTTTCAAACCGAACTGAATTCCTTATTTTGTTTGGTTTGGTTCTCGGTCCAAAACCGAATAATGCTCACCCCTACAATTATGGGTGATGATATTGGTTGACACGTAAGGAAGTCTTTGGAATAACAGTAAACTTGTCCTGGTCATGAAACCTCTGCTTGCTCATATTCTAGGGTGGTTCCTTGACAGAGATTACATGAACTAGTGTTTTTGTGTTTTCTTGTTAATTACTTTTGTCATTGTGGTCAAGAGTAGCACATTGGAGGAAGAGAGAACCAACTGCAGCATAGCAAACTAACTTTTTGATAGTTGATTGCTCATCATCTGATAATTGAATAATGTGTCTAGTTTATTAGGTTAACAAAGGAAATAAAGCTGATAAGATGGATTTATACTCTCTTACGAGTTATCTGTTTTCCGTTGCTTTCATGTTAATTTCCTTGCCGATTTTGATAACTTCACCCTATTAAATTTTGATACGTGACAGACTGTTATTTGTAGATAGTCATAACGACTGGGATTTTGATAACTTCACCCTATTAAATTTTGATACGTGACAGACTGTTATTTGTAGATAGTCATAACGACTGGTTGGCTGACCTAGTTGTTCCCCACTTATGTATGTTGCATGGTGTCACGTCCCGACTCGCCCAATCGGTCATCATCGTCTTGACTCGAGATGAATCGATCCCACGAGTCGGGACGTGATGCCGTACATGTCTTTAATGGACTTGTACAAGGCAAGAACGTGCACTTGAAATTTCCTTTGAGACGACGTATTGAAATAAAACAGTGCAGAGAGTTGAAGACATAGAATAGGAAGAAATTTAGCTTTTCATTTATAAAACTTGCAAAGTATGTGCAAGGTCATTTTTACATTACATATGCCGTTGCGGCTACATCTTGAAAACACAAAAGAAAACTCTCGACAAGCTTGCCATGAAATAATCCTTGGCGTTCCATACATTCATGCCCTTTTATACATTTGAACAAAAAACCTTCGATCTGAATTGGGCTTCAAAATACTTCAAAATAGGAGAGCTTCGAGCCGCCTCCCGTTCTTCAGCTTCAGTTTAGTCTCGAGCTCCCGCAACGCGCTCGTCACCTGGGGAGTTGGGGGTTAGCACACTTGCTAGTGGATGGGACGAACCCACTCGTCTAAACCGACACTGCTTATTAAGGATTCTAGCATACGAAGTGACCTTTCTATTTAGAACTAAATGATATGCAGTTCATATCGAAGGCACATTTTAAACAGTAAACAACATAACCAATTTTAACTTATCTTACCACGGCCGTGCTACTTTCCTGCACAAAAATATACATAATACTTATCACATGTACAAGACAATAGGTGAGCATGCAATCTATCTTATATGCGGTCATTGGTGATATCGACACCATGAAGGACGATTACGTAGCATTGCGACGCGCCCTACCAGTCCAGGTTGCGAGCCTAACCGAGGTCTCGCAATGCCTCGCTCCGAAGCACGATTCCATAATTTCCTCCTAGGTCGATTAGGTCCCAGCGCCCCGGGTACCGTCTCGAGGAAAGCTCACCTTGTGCACAAGTTGTCCATGACTATGCGAATGTATGAACATTTTAATATGTATGAAGTAAATTGCATAGCATAGACATTATTAAACCACATAATCATTTCTACTCGTGCAAAGTTCTTTTTTCAGAAGCCGTACGTTCTGATTTAGCATCCCGTAGGTACCAAATTCTCCGAGGCGTAGTATACCGCAGCCGAAGTCTCTTCATCATGTTTTTGCAGAACATGAAATAAATTCTCTCTTTCCTAGAACTTTATCTTTTCTCTACTTAGTGTGAAACTTATGAATTCGGAGTTAACTTCTCTAAGTTGTTATATTATTCCAAGTTCTTGATCTTAGTGGCAAAGCATACATCCAGTTAGCATCGTCGATTTGAACGTTGAAATTTAAGCATTTTGTTGGCAGGAAGGAGTAGAAAAGAAGGGGCCGAAGAACCACCCACCTAGAGCGATTGTGCCGAGAGTAGGAGAACGCTTCGCAACGGTCAAGCGTCAGTTACACGAACTCCTGCAACGGCACGAGCATCGAATTAGAATCCTTCATTCAATCCTTCCTTCGAAATTCCCAAAGAAGCATTCAGAAATCGACGCGAAAGCACACTTATCAAACCTACGCAATAATTCATTCAGAAAGCCAAGAAAACCAACAAAACCAACAGCAGACTGGTTGCGTCGCTCTCTTTAGAGTTCATTCGCCAAGACACAGCCTACTGCATCTAGGACTTATTTCAGCAGTAGCCGATCCATTAGTTGGCACGGTACTCATATCATTCGTCCAAATCGATTTTATTGATGCCATGGTTTTCGTATGCCAAACTCGTCGCTGAGTCAGACTAGCCATCTATGTTCCCGACTATGTCTGACTTGGCACGAGCCTATTACATAGTGCTTAGCCCCAACGGGAGCAGGGCACTACATAATATACCACTAAGAAAAAGTTTCGTCCCGAAACTTAAGAACAAGGGTCTGACCTTCGTCGGTGAAAAGTGAAGGGTACTTCTCCTTTATTTTCGTCTCTAGTTCCCACGTCGACTCCTCTACTGAATGGTTGCGTCAGAGTACGCGAACTAAAGACATCGATCGGCTCCGCAGGATCTTTTCTTTACGGTCCAAAATTTGTACGGGCTCCTCCGAGTATGATAGATCGGCGCGCAGCTCCAACTGATCGAAACTAACCACATGACTTGGGTCATGCACGTACTTCCGAAGTTGGGAGACATGGAAGACGTCGTGCACTTCAGCCAGGGCAGGAGGTAGCGCAATCCGGTAAGCAACTGTCACTCTTTCGAGAATCTCGAAGGGCCCTACGAATCTCGGACTCAGTTTGCCCTTTACCCCGAATCGCATGACGCCCCGCATCGGCGTCACCTTCAAAAACACGTGGTCCCCAACCAAGAACTCTAACGGTCGTCGACGAGTGTCTGCATAACTCTTCTGTCGACTCTGAGCAATACGGAGCCTATCTCGAATCATGCGGACCTTCTCAACGGCTTGTTCGACTAGTTCTGGCCCGAGCACCTGTCGCTTTTCGACTTCATCCCAGCAAATCGGAGATCAGCACTTCCTCCCGTAAAGTGCCTCGTAGGGAGCCATCTGGATGCTCGATTCATAACTGTTGTTGTACGCAAACTCCGCGAGCGGCAAGTGCGTGTCCCAACTAGTCTTTAAATCTATTGCACACAGACGTAACATATCTTCCAGGATCTGATTCACCCTTTTTGTTTGGACATCGGTTTAGGGGTGGTACGCGGAGCTAAGGTTCAGCTTAGTGCCCATCGTCGCTTGCAGACTCGTCCAGAAACGTGACAAGAATCGTCCATCTCTGTCCGAAATGATTGTGACAGGTACCCCGTGTAGTCGGACAATCTCATTGATATAGATCTGAGCTAACCGATCGACGCTCCATGATGCTTTGATAGCGATGAAATGAGCGGATTTGGTCAATCGATCGACAATGACCCAAATCGCATCATTTTTCCGCGACGTCTTCGAAAGGCCCATGATAAAATCCATAGAGATATCGTTCCACTTCCATACTGGAATGTCGAGGTTCTGTAGCTCCCCACATGGTCTTTGATGCTCGGCCTTCATCTGTTGACAGGCCATGCACTGTGACACAAAAGTTGTCACGTCTTTCTTCATGTCGTGCCACCAAAAGGTCGTGCGCAAGTCCTTGTACATTTTGGTACTCCCGGGATGCAACGAGTATTTCGCATAGTGGGCCTCCGTCAGAATCTCTTTTCTATGTTAGGCATGGTCCGGCACGCATATTCTCCCTTTCATCCGCGTCATTCCGCCCTCGTCCACCACAAAGTCGGCCGCCTTTTCTGTCGAAATCAGCTCGCACATCTTCAGGAATGGGTCGTCCTCCTGTGCGGTTTTTATCTTGTTGTGCAAGCTCGATTCAAGGTGCAATTGGGCCAATCGTGCTCCACGGTAGCGAATTCGGAGTTCGATACCCATTTTGACAAAGTCTCGCTGTATGTCACGGTTGGTAGACATGCATTCTGCAAACATTCTACTCGGAGCATCCGCTACGACGTTTCCCTTACCCGGCGTGTACTCGATAATCAGATCATAGTCTTTGATGAGTTCGAGCCAACGCCGCTGCCGTAAGTTTAAGTCCCGTCGGGTAAAGATGTATTTGAGGCTTTTATAATCTGTATAGATGCTGCAAGCCACACCATAAAGATAGTGCCGCCATAGCTTCAATGCGAACACAATCGCCGCTAGCTCAAGATCATGCGTAGGGTAATTCTTCTCGTGTTGCTTCAATTGTCTCGATGCAAACGAAATCACCTTATCCCTTTGCATAAGCACACATCCCAAACCAGTTCGCGATGCATCGCTAAATATTTGAAACCCTTCTGGTCCGTCCGGAAGTGCAAGGATTGGAGCTGAGACGAGCCGTTTCTTTAACTCTTGAAAGCTAGATTCACAGGTGTCGTTCTACTCGAATGCGACTCCCTTCTGGGTGAGGCGAGTCAGAGGCGACGCAATCTTGGCAAAGTCTTTCACAAATCTTCGGTAGTAGCCTGCCAAGTCAAGAAAACTTCGGATGTCGCCTGCCGAGGTAGGCCGCTTCCATTCAATTATCGCTTCAATTTTCTTTGGGTCCACCATGACGCCTTTAGCTGAAATAACGTGCCCAAGGAACGTCACATTGCTCATCCAGAACTCGCATTTACTTAATTTGGCATAAAGTTGGTGTTCACACAGAGTCTGTAGTACCGTCTTCAGGTGCTCCACGTGCTCGTCCTTGCTTTTCGAATATATGAGGATGTCATCGATGAATACGACGACAAATTTGTCTATGAACGGTCGGAACACCCGGTTCATCAGATCCATGAAAGCGGCAGGAGCATTTGTCAAGCCGAAGGGCATGACTAGAAATTCGTAGTGATCATATCGAGTTCGGAAGGCGGACTTCGGCACGTCCTCGGACTTGATCTTCAATTGATGGTAGCCTGAGCGAAGATCAATCTTGGAAAATACCGTCGTCCCTTGCAACTGGTCAAACAAATCGTCTATCCTTAGCAACGGGTACTTGTTTCGTACCGTGGCTTTGTTAAGTTTCCTATAGTCGATGCACAGCCGCATCGATCCATCATTCTTCCTTACAAACAACACTGGAGCACCCCACGGAGAGACACTAGGACGAATATATCCGCGATCTAGCAACTCTTGTAGTTGTGCTTTCAGTTCCTTCAGCTCCGCCGGCGCCATTCGATAGGGTGCTTTGGATATCGGTCGGGTGTCCGGAAAGGTGTCGATGCTGAATTCTATCTCTCGATCCGGCGGCATCCCTGGCAACTCGTCTGGGAACACGTCAGGAAATTCTGCCACGACTTCAGTCCGTGCCGTGCTTGCAATTTCCGTTCTCGTGTCTCGAACTGATGCTAGGTACCCGCTGCAACCAGAATGCAACATGCGCCTTGCCGAAATCGCCGATATCATCATCGTCGTCTTTGACGCTGCTTCGCACGAATAGGAGAACTCGGTTTCGCCTGGAAGGTGGAACACAACTCTCTTCTCCGCGCACTCGATCGTTGCGTGGCATGCACCCAACCAATCCATGTCGAGGATTATATCGCACTCCTTGATGTCAAGGACGATAACTTCCAAGGATATATTTTTTCTCCGATGCAGATGTAACCATCCCTACAAATTTTAGTGGCAGGCATATCTACTCCCGATGGAGTGCTAACGCTAAGATTCATATCTAAAAATTGCATGGGTAATTTATTCTCTTCTACAAAGTCGGCATATTTGAAACTATGCGTAGCACCCGAATCGAACAGTACTCTAGCAGGCATATTTTTATAGAGTAATATAACTGTCACAACAGTGTCGGACGCGAACGCTTCGTCCCGAGTCAGTGCATAGACTCGACCTTGCGCCCCTTGGCAATTTTGTGGGTTCACGGGCACTGTGTTTGCGCCATGGGCGGGAGGCGCCCTGTTCTGATTCTGGACGTTCCTTGGTGGATATTGGTTCGCCCTCCCTATTCGACAATCTACTGCCTTGTGACCTAGTTGGCCACACTTGAAGCATCCCCCTTCGCAATCGACCGCCAAATGTCCCATCTTGCCGCAGCGATGGCACCGTACGCCGGGGTGAGGCCCCCGATACTCGAATGTGTTCTGGCGCTTTGGCACACCAGATCCTCCCGCGTCGTGAGGACGCTTGTTGAAGTTGTTACGGACGCCTGACCCGGTCCTTTGCGAAGCTCGACCAAAGATCCGCTCGCTATCAAGGGCGACATTATATTATTCCCTGTAAGTCTGGCATCTTTGGTTCATGACGTCCCGACGCAAATCGTCTTTCAGGCCTTGTTGGAAGCGCTCACACCACGCCTCCTTGTTCGGCAGAAAGGCCTCGACAAACTTCGCAAGCTTTGCGAACTTCGCATCGTAATCTTCAACTGACATGTTTCCTTGCTTCAAGGACATGAATTCCTCTTCCTTCTGTCGACGAACGGCACGAGGAATGTATTGCTCGAGGAAGGCCAGTTTGAACGTCTCCCACGAGATCTTGGCGTTGGGGTTGGCCTCGTGGAGCTCTTGTTTCTTCGCCTCCGACCAGTCGTAGGCCCTCAAGTTTAGCTGCAAGGCTGCACACCCGACTCTCTTGGACCCCTTGATGTTGAGGAGATTGAACAGACCCTCAATCTTTACTAGCCACCCCATGACTTCGTCAGGCTCTGCTCGACCGTTAAATTCAGGCGGGTTCATCTTCTTGAATTTGGGCCTCCATCTGCTTTTGTTGTGCACTGATTTGGGCCTCCATCTTCTTGAATTCCGGGTCAGGGCCTCCATCTGCTTTTGTTGGGCACTGATTTGGGCCTGGATATTTTCTTGCAGTTGTCGTTGCTGCATCTCCGCGTGGCGCTGTTGGACTTCCATAAGGCGCAATAATCGCTCCATGGCGGATTCGCTAGGCGTCGCGTCTTTGGTGCTATTCGTGCTAATCAACGTGGCGTTGACAGCGGGGACACCCGTTCTCTTCGGCATTCCTACAAAATTGAGCAAACCCGTTAGTATTCTCAAAATATCTACGGGCTTATATGTATGGAACGATTATTTCATGTCGCATATGTCGAAAAGTATAGTTTTTTAAAAAAATTGCAACAGCATCTAAAAGAAAGTATTTTTGAAAGGTCCAAGGTGTGAACCGTGCTCTGATACCAACTTGTCACGCCCCGACTCGCCCAATCGGTCATCATCGTCTTGACTCGAGATGAATCGATCCCACGAGTCGGGACGTGATGCCGTACATGTCTTTATTGAACTTGTACAAGGCAAGAACGTGCACTTGAAATTTCCTTTGAGACGACGCGTTGAAATTAAACAATGCAGAGAGTTGAAGACATAGAATAGGAAGAAATTTAGCTTTTCATTCATAAAACTTGCAAAGTATGTGCAAGATCATTTTTACATTACATATGCCGTTGCGGCTACATCTTGAAAACACAAAAGAGAACTCTCGACAAGCTTGCTATGAAATAATCCTTGGCGTTCCATACATTCATGTCCCTTTATACATTTGAACAAAAATCCTTCGATTTGAATTGGGCTTCAAAATACTTCAAAATAGGAGAGCTTCGAGCCGCCTCCCGATCTTCAGCTTCAGTCTAGTCTCGAGCTCCCGCAGCGCGCTCGTCACCTGGGGAGTTGGGGGTTAGGACACTTGCTAGTGGATGGGACGAACCCACTCGTCTAAACCGACACTGCTTATTAAGGATTCTAGCATACGAAGTGATCTTTCTATTTAGAACTAAATGATTTGCAGTTCATATCGAAGGCACATTTTAAACAGTAAACAACATAACCAATTTCAACTTATCTTACCACGGCCGTGCTACTTTCCTGCACAAAAATATACATAATACTTACCACCTGCACAAGACAATAGGTGAGCATGCAATCTATCTTATATGCGGTCATTGGTGATATCGACACCATGAAGGACGATTACGTAGCATTGCGACGCGCCCTACCAGTCCAGGTTGCGAGCCTAACCGGAGGTCTCGCAATGCCTCGCTCCGAAGCACGATTCCATAATCTCCTCCTAGGCCGATTCGGTCCCAGCGTCCCGGGTACCGTCTCGAGGAAAGCTCACCTTGTGCACAAGTCGTCCATGACCATGCGAATGTATGAACAGTTTAATATGTATGAAGTAAATTGCATAGCGTAGACATTATTAAACCACATAATCATTTCTACTCGTGCAAGAGTTCTTTTCCCCGAAGCCGTACGTTCTGATTTAGCATCCCGTAGGCACCAAATTCTCCGAGGCGTAGTATACCGCAGCCGAAGTCTCTTCATTATGTTTTTGTAGAACATGAAATAAATTCTCTTTCCTAGAACTTTATCTTTTCTCTACTTAGTGTGAAACTTATGAATTCGGAGTTAACTTCTCTAAGTTGTTATATTATCCCAAGTTCTTGATCTTAGTGGCAAAGCATGCATCCAGTTAGCATCGTCGATTTGAACATTGAACTTTAAGAATTTTGTTGGCGGGAAGGAGTAGAAAAGAAGGGGCTGAAGAACCACCCACCTAGAGCGATTGCGCCGAGAGTAGGAGAACGCTTCGCAACGGTCAAGCGTCAGTTACACGAACTCCTGCAACGGCACGAGCATCGAATTAGAATCCTTCCTTCAATCCTTCCTTCGAAATTCCCAAAGACGCATTCAGAAATCGACGCGAAAGCACACTTATCAAATCCACGCATCAATTCATTCAGAAAGCCAAGAAAACCAACAAAACCAACAGCAGACTGGTTGCTTCGCTCTCTTTAGAGTTCATTCGCCAAGACAGCCTACTGCATTTAGGACTTATTTCAGCAGTAGCCGATCCATTAGTTGGAACAGTACTCATAACATTCGTCCAAATCGATTTTATTGATGGTTTTCGTATACCAAACTCGTTGCTGAGTCAGACTAGCCATCTATGTTCCCGACCATGTCTGACTTGCCACGAGTCTATTACATAGTGCTTCGTCCCAACGGGAGCGGGACACTACACATGGAGACAAATATGACACTGCAATGTGACAAAGTAACTATTTTATGACTATCTATCATTTTATATGATACAACATGACACTCCAAGACAATTCTTGTCATACATGACCACATTGATACACAACCAGTTCTTTCACTGTCCTAGTGTATGTTGCACTTTGGAGTGCCCGTGCCGTGTACCATATGGGGGCGTTTGGTTCAAGTTTTGGAAGCTTGGGAATGCGTTTTAAATTTCTTACCCATGTTTGGTATGTCTAGGATTGGGAATTAGGGGTGAATACGAGAGGCTTCATATTCCCATTCTCATTGACGTGGGAAAGTTATTCTCATGCCCCCCGGGGAATTGTTTTGCTTTCCTAGGAATGTTATTTGGATATTTTGTTTGGATGATAATACCCTTTCTATTACTTTCAAAATTTCAACTTCTATCACAAACATGTGAATTTAGGTAATAGTAGCATCATGAAATTAATGAAAGGGTATTTATGGAAAACTAAACAAATTAAGATTCATATTCCTGTGTGAACCAAACATGGGAATGAAAAAATTAAATTTTTTGGACTACATATTCTCAACCTAACCAAACATGGGTATGGAAATGTTGAATTCCTTTCCCATGGAAAAGGAATAGAAAATGGATTCCTAGGAATACAAAAACTTCATCCAAACGAGCCTTATATGTTGACACATAATTCGTACATGGAATAGATTTTGGAATGTTCGTGCTTCCGAACCACTTATGAGGTATCAATTGGACACCATTATGCATGACAAGCAAACTTCTTGGAGAATAAATTTAACACTCATAACATTTCAACTATCTTTTTTTTATCGTGAAATGGACCAGCTGAGAGAAAAGGAAAAAATAACAGGTGATGCATTGTGTTATGACCCCTCAAGCATCAATTTTCTTTTCCGGGTAATCATTTTAATTTCTTTTTATGTTAATCTCTTCATTTTTCTTTTCCTGAAATATCTGAATTTGGGTTGGAGTTCTGCTATTAGATTATGAAAATATGGTAGAAGTGAGTGACGGCTTATGCTTACGGATTGAATTGTTTTGTAGGGTCCTTAGTGAGTTTGTCAGTTTCTTCTCTCTCTCTTACGTATGTCCACAGCTTTTTGTCATGCAGCTCTCTTTTTGATTATATCTGTGTTCTGTTACCTGGACACTTCAAAGTCTTAATCTCCTGTGACAAGAATTGTCACACGTGAAAAACTTAATCGGAATCAGTATCAGACCCTTCCTATGATTATCAGGGTTGGCGTTATCGGCGGTTTCAGATTTTTGTTATTGGAAATCAAATAATTATTAATAAAATATTAAAAAATTTGTAATTTTTTATACATTTAAGTATAATTTTAAGTATTTTCTATGTTGTTTCTTGGTAGTTTTGAAATTGAATGAAATAATACTCACCTTACTGATTGGTTTAAGCTGCGATAAATAAGTTTATATGTTTTTACACCTTTATTGATTGGTCTTTTTCATCAGTATCGGTCAGTATTGGTACTGGTCGGTATCGGATCGGGACATGCCAAACCGTATCGGTATCGGCCAATTCTACAAGCTATGGTCACAAGATCATGATAGTATCACAATTCCAATGTAACATTGACATAGTAACATAAAGGATATAAAATCTACATTGTTTCAAGCAAATGAGAATGAATCGATTTTGAAAAACTCGGATTGTACTTTATACTTTTATCTATTTCCGTAGATCAAGGATCAAAAGCTAAAACAATAGGCGAATGGAACTTTACATTCTCTTTTTTGTTTTTGAAGGTGTTTGCCAGGATAGATCCACTATTTACATAGGTGGAGTGGAACGAAAGATCCACCTTGACGACCGGGTCGGACGGGGCTTGCCTTAAGCCTGAAGACGCTCAATATAAAATCTACATTGTCCAAAGCAAATATATGTATTATCTTAACAAGGAAACATTGATTAAGACAATAATTGTCATCGTTTGTATATATCCCCCAAAATTTGCATGAATGTCTGTATGATATAGCCATGTCGGGGCATCGTAGAGCAGGGGAGAAGCACAAGCAACCAAGCACCGTATAGCGTATACACATTTAGAAAAAAAGGGGCATACAATATTTACAGCTTCTTATGCCTTGTCTGCACAGGCTCACTTTACGATGTAGAATATTTGACAATGGAACTCGGTACGCCTGTAAATATGTAATTAAGCATTGCTGTTATGTTAGTTTTGAAATTGCCACTCACTTTTGCCTGCTTTTGGTTATTTCCCTGATTGCCATTATATCCATGACTTATGACGATGTCTGATTATTATCATAGTTGTCAAAGGTGATAGTGCACCTAGGCACCAAGTTCCTTCGGGGCCTAGGTGCAAAGCGCAAAAGCAAGTTGTGCACCTAAGCAAAGCTAGGCGCATATGTAAGAAGAATATCAAAGACCCTCAACCTTGGAATTGATCACTTAGTTTGCATCAAAACAAGGAAGCTTCTGTGGCACTTGAACCCTAGATGGAGAGGGTCGATGATCCTATTGGATCCTAGTATATGGTCACACCTTTGCACAATAAAAGCAAGGCACACCCTGGTTGAAGCGACGCACAACCTCCCTTAGCACTGAGCTTCTTGCCTGGCATGCTTTCGATAACTATGATTATTATCTGTTTAGCTTGGTTTAACTGTTAACTATGTTTTCGTAATCCATGTATATGGCCTTCTTCATGTTGCCTATACATATGATTATTATGATCATGATTTTTTTTCCAAAAAAGTCATTAGTCATTACTAGGTGTATGGCATGTTGTTTTGCATCTACAGAAGCTCCAATGCCAACAATTGTCAACTTCAATGATATAAACTTGCTTTGTTTTCTAGGACACTGATATGGCAGCAGCAATTGGGTCGAAGTCTTACAATACACTTGTTGGGGAGTATGTTTCCTTTGTCACAAGGGGGCAGGAAGGAGAGGATAAGGGTACTGTAGAAGAAGATTCTGTTGATTTCGCTGCTGCAACAACTGCTGCTTTAGGAGTTCCTTCTCCATGCCTTTCAAGAGGGGTTTCTTTTGATGATTGCCCAACTCCTGTCCCTTCCGGGCAAGGAAGCAGGAGAGGTGACAAAGAAGAAGAAGAGGAGCTGATGAGAGCCTTAAATCTGTCAAAAACTGAAATTTCAACTCCAGTGAATGTGGCTACATTACCTGATACTAACTCAGCTCCCATTTTAGAAGGAAGCACACATATCGAAAGTTATGGATCTGGAAATCACAATGATTCTTTTGTTGCACACAATGAGGATGAATCACAAAAATTGATGCAGGCAGACTTTATTTTACCACAAAAATGCAGTGCATCCAGTGATGTCAAGGATGATGGATTACATATACAATTTCCCACAAGAGAGACTGACACTTCATGTAGCAATACTAACACTGTAAATAAAATGAACCAGTTAGTACCTGAAGGATCTGACGAATTTATAGCATCTGGTGATCTGGTGGAGAATGCAAAAGTTGATATCTTGACACCGCAACCGGCTCCGTCTTTGCAGTCTACTAATGGTGATCTTTCGGATGGAAGCTATGCTTGCGAAGGCCTAACTTGTCATATGAATAATCAATCTGTCTCACAGACATATACGGATATCTTGACACCGGAACCGGATCCATCTTTGCAGTCTACTAATGGAGATCTTTCTGATGGAGGCTATGCTTGCGAAGGCCTAACTTGTCATAGGAATAATCAATCCGTCTCACAGACATATACGGAAGATTTTGTTACATCTGAAATTGTGCAGAGCCGAGCTGATAACCTGGCAGATTGTGACTCAACAGTTTCTTCTGATCCAGTGTCACAGTCTACAGATTTGCATTCATCAAATGGGAGAAAAGAACTTACAGATGTTTCTGAGGTGGGATCTTCAAGCCTTATTGACAGTGAGCCCATCTATGAAGGAGAGGAACACATACATGATTTTGTTCATTCAAAATTTGAGGTTCGAGAGCCAGTATACGAAGGTGAGATAGTTCTTGCTGAACAGTCTGGCAAGATGGAGGACACGGCTACATTAAATTCCATGAAAACTCAAAAAGAATGTAAGTGTTACCTGGTCTTAGTACTTATAAAAGCTTAACTTGTTTCCCTCTTCCTTTATGTGCTTCTGCTATTGTAAAATCGTAACAAACCATTTCATCACTCCGTATGTTGTCCAGACCATCTTATAAAGAACTTCCTGGAAAATAGTGCGAGCCAATTGACCATATATGGGTAAACTATAGTTACTTTCTTATTGACTAATGGCGGTTTGAAGAAGTACTATATGCTTGTTAACTGTCTTTCTTGCTTAACAGCCTATTTTGTCTGCAAGAAGGTCTGAAAGAAAGAGAACTTTGTGTATTTTTCAGAAATAACCATTTTAGCACAATGTTTAAGGTATGGCAAGTACTTCCTTTTCTTAGACTCATTGTTAATTTGCCATTGACCATTTAGCATGAGAACAACAAAGATAAAAATGAATTTCAAGCGGTTCTATACATAAGTAGAGTGTAGCTTTCTGTCAAAACTCTTGGGCTTGTGTCCTTCTTGGCCATCACTGACAATTCTTTTTAGAGTTAATGAAATTTAGGGGCTTGCTCCTTGGATACATGAACCCAGTGTGGGAAATTAGTATGGTAGCCTCTTAACTCACCAACCAGCCTTCTTGGTCTAATGCATAAAGTTGTACAATCTTTTTCTAGCACTATCTTATATTAGAGTTATACCCTTTAACCGACCTCATTTTAATTGGGAGGGATGATATTGACAATGTGTTAAGCAGAATGATTTGCAAGTTATCCTCTTTTTGCTTTTGTAGTTCAAAGGCGAACTCTATATATTGGCTACTGATCAGGGATATATAGACCAGCCTGATTTGGTTTGGGAAAAGTTAAATGAGGTAACATTTTCTACACCATTTATGCTTTTTTGACAAGTTCTTCTCCTTAATAAGATCAGGTCAAAATTTCTCTCTTTAACATTGTTATGTATTATCTTATTTTACTATTGAGTTTTAAAAGAGGGATTTTTTTTTCCTTAATCTGATTTCTTCAAATTCTACAAGGTGAATGGAGATACAGTGTTCATGACCGGCAACTTCGAGGAATTCAAGATTGATAATCAAGTCAGTGATTCATGGAATGAGCAAAGTGCAATGACTAATACTGCTGTACGTATCTTGATAATAGTATATTCTGATGGAAAATTCTTTCAGATTCTGCAACCAAATTGCAATTTTTAACAGGTTTCCTCACTACAGGATTATCCTGCAGAAATGGAAGGTTCAGAGCCAACAAGTTCATCTTTTGAGTATGTTTTCATACAACCCTGTTACTTATGAATCTTATATAGGTTAAGGTTGTCCATATTGATGTTGACAAGTGGAGTATGATTAGGTCGATGGTTTAACTGACTATGCGAGTTTAAAATGATGCTTCAATTTACCGAGTTCCCACTACATTACTTAATGGTTTGAAGCTCATTTCAGAATCTGAGGACATCAGTATGTTCTCAAAATAAGTCCAATTGTGAAGTTCAATTATCTAATCTTAAATGGATTTTGCACATTAAAACAAAATGCATCAAGATCGAGTTTGCATGTTGCGATTTACTAATTCGTTTCTTCAAGACCTTGATATGCTAAATCTTTACTAAAATTGTTTTTTGTGTCTTATTATGGGTTTGAGTCTCAATATTCGGTATAGATGCCTTATGTTGCCATATATTCCTCATTCTAGACATACTCGGTCAAGATATATTGAAGTAAAAATTACGCCAGTATCCGGTATCTACTAATTCAACTCCCTCAACATCCCCTCCTCCAACCCCAACCCCAATCCTCTTTCTTCCCCTTGTCTTAACTCCTTACCATAAGCTTACTCTCCACTACATGTCTCGAAATTCACATGTCATCTAACTTACAGATCGAGTCCTCATCAGCATTTTGAGGTACATCATCTTTCTTTCAATTTTTCAATGTTTGATGGTAGTCGATTTTCTCTCCATTTGTGATGACAAGGTCAGGTTGCTCTTCTGGTCAAATGAAAAATGACCCATGAAGACTGTGCTTCCCTAAATCACATATCAGACAACGACCCCTGCTAATCCTCTTGCACCATTACCGGTCATCAGTAACGAGATGGCAACTCGGTCTTCTGGTCTAATGGAAAATGAATTATTAATTTTCCCTAATCACACAGTTGACCGCATCCCTGCTAATATGCCCTCAGCACCATAACCAATTGTCAATAATGTTTTCCTTGTCCGAATCATGGTAGTTCATTTTTCAGCAGTGTTCTATATTTCCAAATGAATTTCTAAGATGTTAGGGATAACAAAATTAACATGTACGTCTTGAATCTCTTTTATCACCTTTGTGAAATTGCAGGTCCTGTAGCATCAGTGCTTTGTGATTTTGCCATTAACATATGAATATTCTACCTAATTATTTGCATAATGCTTCTGTGATCTCAGTTTTTTAACATGTATATGCAATCTGTATTTCTTTTCTGTTCATATTGTATATAGTTTTAACTGTTTGTTTGTAGTGCAAGTACATCCTCAGCTGCTTTCTTTTTTCTAGAAGGAAATAAACATTAGTTGTTGGAGTTTCCTTTGTCTTTTGATAAACCCCTCTTATCATTTTCTTGCAGTTCTGATCATCAACTGGCAATCAAACTTCAAGAAAATGAATATAGACATCAGTCACATCGCGGAGAGCAACAAACTTCACAACTACCTTCAGCAGTCAGCGGTGGTTCAAGGCTTATTACAGGTCCTCAGGTATGTGCTTGGTTCCTTAAATATGTACTATTGTTTAGCATGATCTTCTAGAACTTCCCTTCTGTGTTGCACTTGTGTATTACTTAGTATGTTCTTTGAACTTGGTATGTACTTGGTATATTCTTTGAACTTGGTATGTTCTTTGAATACTAATATGTACTTAGTATGTTCGTTGAACTTGGTATGTGCTGTATGTTCTTGGAACTCTAATGGACGAGACTCGCCACCACTGGCTCTTCTCACTATAGGAGACGTGATATTATGTTCTTTTTATAGAAATCATTTATTATCTTATTATCAATTCGGGGTATTTTTCTCAATTCGTTCACTGTTCTAGGCTGGATCTTGTGACTTGGATCATTTATCTTAAAAATGATAACATCCAGGGTAATACATGCGATAGCAAGAAATTTACGTATGCGGGTAGTACGCTTTACCCCTTCTTTTTTTCTTTTTTTATCTTGACGCAAACTCAGGTTAATCAATGTAGAAACTGATTATTTGTTATCGTTAGCACTTTTTTTTGTTTTAACCATGTAATTTGTAGAAGATGATTTGGAGTAATTGTATAGTGCTATTTCATATAACCCACTAATGGCTTTATGTCTAAAGAAAAAAAAAATAGGCAACATGCTCCAAAACTGAAGTACACTGAACTGTTTAATCAAATTCCCTTTTAGATTATACGTAAAATGTCATATGAAGATGATTTTTAATGCAATCATCGATCTCATCTGCATTTCTTGTTGAAGTCTGAATTTTAACGTCTATTACATTTTTACTTCATGTGCTCAATGAACTCATCTGCAATTCGTCTATATTTTGCACCATATTTATATTCTCATTTTCAGAGATTAATACTACTTTTTAATTTATCACGCTGCCTTTTTGTCAATGGCAGGTGTCGAGGAGTTCTCATGCCCCACAAAGGAGTGAATCGAAGTCGAAAGACAAGTGCAGGATAATGTGAAGTGAAAATCACCAAAATACTGTAGATGTTTTTGTATGTCTGTTGTTGGCCCCAACTTGTATCACATACTGCATGTTTTGGTGTAAATAAATAACTGTTGCTTATAATGCAATATCTGCAATAACATCAGTTGTTTATATGTTGCATTTTCCAATAAACTTTGGACTAGCAAAACCTTGGACCCATCTAATGCACCGCCCTCCATTACTAATATTGCACGCAAGCACTCAAGAGATTTGGTGTAAATAAATAATTGTTGTTTATAATGCAATATCTGCAATAAATCATGTTGTCTACATGTTGCACTTTACAAGAAACTTTGGACTTGCAAACCCTCGGACCCTTTCATAGCTAATATTCCACAACAAAACACTCGAGGGAACTGCTGGAATCACAAGCAGTCGACAAAAAAATGTTAATACTGTAATCATTGACAACTGACAGCTCACTAAATGCTTTTCATTCAACATGGGCTTCAAAAAACACAATCAGCAGAGGGTTCCTCCACAAAGATGTCATGAAATCATCTCTGCTAATTGCCCCATCCTCGTCGGTATCAAATAAATGAAATAGATGTTGCAGCTGCAGGCAAAGGATAAAAAAAATGAGACCACAAAAAGACTTGAACTTTTGCAGTTCCTATAGGTGCCATGAGCTCGAACTAAAAACTACTACTTACAGTTTCATCACTTATGCTTGGTGCGCTTGCACGGATGATATCGCCATGCTGCATCACGTCGACAAATGGTTATTTCAGTCATCTAAAAGCTTGTTTGCAGCAGTAGAGAACGTGGTGCTGAAGGGTTACCTGGCTCCGAGATATATGATGTATTGTGCCATTATCAGTACATTTATTAAAAGCCGATTCACAGGCCCTCAGAAATGATGGTTGTTTCCTGACATTTACTAATCCATACAAGAACTGTACAGGAAAAGAAAATTCTATATTAGGCACCTTATGTCAATATTAGGTATCAAGTATGCCATGAAAATATTTCCATGGGCCAGTATAATCGGTTTGCTATATCACTTGATACCACTTCTACTTGAATTTGATATTCACACATGTATGTACGATCTTCGTGAGGAATAGAACACCAATTCTTCAAAATAATATCTATTTCTTGAGATAAAGGATGGGATCAAGTAGCTCCAGCCAAAATATACTAGGTAAAGGTAGAAAAAAAAAACATTTATCGTACTGCTTTGGGTGTTGAACTCACTATTTCGTGTGTTGTTCGATGCCCAACTATGAAATATGTTGCACGTTTCAATAGTGGACATGCACAGAACATTTATGGTACTGCTTTGGGAAAATTACTGTGGAAGCAATGGAAACGCCTAAGAAAACCATTGTTCTTTGGAGGACTTCTTTTTTGCATTTCTGTAAAGTACAATTAATTTTTTTTTTTGAACAAATTCACCATGTTAAACCAATTCAGCGTGAAATGTCTAGTCCATAAATAGTCTTCAAAGGTAATATTGATCTTTTCTCTCCGGTGATCATTCCTCGAAGGTAACGCTGATATTGGATAACAACATAAAACAAAGGTGATGACTAATCTTTGACATATATAGAACCCTATGTATATGCTTGAATATAACATGGATACACTATGATCATGGTTTTTGGTAAGTGTGGTGGAGTTAATTATAGCACAAGGTAAACAATCAAGGAGAATTGCGTCCATGTAACTCTCTATAACTTGGATGATAATAGTGCACATACCTGACGAAAAGTAATGGAACCCTTCTTTTCCACGTCCAAATAGCAAAATACCTATAAGGAGTGCACATTTTCGTTGATGAGAAAGCAGTATTCACAAAGTGGTAAATACTGGAACAATCAAACGCACTAGTTACAATAGCCATATCCAAGCTCGGCACCATACACTCAAACCCAACGCCAAATCCATGCCGGACGTAACATAGGCACGATAAAAAATGCATTGGGATTTAGGGCAAGCCAAAATTTGTTATGTTCCCTTGTAGCTATGTCCATATAATGTTGTTTGTGTCCATCGAGCATTGTACCAAAGCATACCTTAAGACATTTGGATTTGGCAACTGTAAGAGAGTTCTCCCTGACTACAGCAACCAAGTAGAAGCATAGATGGAAAACATTCAAGCATATGTATAAGATAAATAATTAATAAATCCATGCCGGACGTAACATAAGCACGCTACAAAATGCATTGGGATTTAGGGCAAGCCAAAATTTGTTATGTTCCCTTGTAGCTATATCCATATAATGTTGTCTGTGTCCATCAAGCATTGTACCAAAGCATAACTTAAGACATTTGGATTTGGCAAGTGTAAGAGAGTTCTCTCTGACTACATCAACCAAGTAGAAGCATAGATGGAAAACATTCAAGCATATGTATAAGATAAATAATTAATGGTGTATAAACATGTAAACTGACTTTAATTACAACCAGATTCCAAAAAAAACATGTCATAAATTCCAGAAAATTTGGAACATAAAATGAACCTCAAACGCCATTATCTCAAGAGCTGTTAAAACAAAAAGGAGAGAAAAGAAAAGATCAGATTATGTTAGATGCCGATTATATTTGATCCTCACAATGTCACAACTGAAGACCTGAGATATGGGATGCATCCCAAGGTAACTCCCATCTTAATTGATCAAACAAACCACCACAACATAATCCTTCTACATTTAAATCATTAATAGAGAACACTGAGCATTAAATTAATCACTTTCACATACCAGTTAAAAAATATTTAAAACTGGCAAAAAGTTGGGTACTAGAAATGAAGGGATTTACATCCTCTCCCCTTAAATGAAATTTAGCAGTCTAAATTTCCGTAGCTTATGCACTTATCAAAATTCATCCTTCCTCATCAAGTCAAACAAAATCCAACTTGTTAGCCCTTACTGAGCAATTTGGTTGCAATTACGGAGTAGCTGCTGTCTACGTCTTATTTTAACTGAAGAATGTGGATTACAACATTAATTAAATGACGAATCAGGTAAGTTTCCATTAGAGTGAGTTTATTCTGATTTTTTTTTTGTTAGGATAATCTAAAGATCAAAAAGGAGATAAATTAGGTGTTTATCATTTTTAGGGACATTTGTCTCAAGACTCCTGATGAGTTCTCCATCCAGTGATCCAGGGATCCAGAGTTCTAGAAATAATACTCATGTCCTTATGACTACCTAATGCACCTGGTATTTCACCCAAGTTATGACTCAGGTGTTACGTCGATCTATAAGAAGTTTAATTGTAGTACAGTTGATGACAACCTGAGTTATGAGTTATGACTAAAGTTTTACATCATCCTCATTTAGACCACACCAAAAAAGAAGAAAGATCACCTTGAGGTTTTTTGTCGTGAGAAACTCTCTAAAAATGAGAAGTTACTCAACAACCTTTTGCTGTACCTCCACAAAAGGGGCATGGGCAAAAAAGGATTTCTGAAATGGAATGTACATACAGAAGCTCAAAGTGATTTAGGAGCAATGTTGTTTTCTGTCTTCATCAAAAGATTCTCTTGTGAATAACAAGAAAAGTTCTCCTGTTGAATCCATCTCTATAGAATAAATTTCATACAAAGAAATTAGTGTTTATTATCAAGCACAAGAAGCAATAATGAGTTCTTCCATTAGTGATTGCAACTTAAAACAGTACATCATCAAGACATGGATCTGAATCATGTAGTGGTCAAGGTTTTCAAGCGTAAGAATAAATTAACTTATGAAGGGTCCAAATAGCATAATGGTAACTGAGCTAACCTTCTCAGAGAGAGGAGTCACGCCCAAGCCGTAACCAATCAAAAAGTCAAGACTCTTCACACGTCCACTGCACAATGAATTTATAATCAACATTCTTTCATAAAGTTTCAAACTTGTAATTTCATCAAAATAGTAACAGATCCACGAACATCAAATAACTAGTACACTATCCTGAGTTCATGAACTTGTATGGTAGGTGAACGATAAAAGACGAGTTATCCTTAAAGAAATTGATGATACAACTGGTAAGTGGAGTTGACTATTATATTGCCACCACAACAAGGGTAGTCTTGCCTTCTAATACTAATAAATGATCTGGCTAAACAAAAGTCCCATCTTAACCCAGCAATAAGATGGAAATATCTTAAACAGGGTTTTTATATAGTTCAATGTGCACATTTCTACATAAACTAATTGATGAAACTTGTAAGCTCCCCCCTCTCTCTCTCTCTCTCTCTCTCTCTCTCTCTCTCTCTCTCTATATATATATATATATATATATATATATACACTAGTCTACATGTACGTGCTTTGCACGTATTTTAGTTAGAATATCATAAGGTTAGTTGTTGTCTTTCCGTCTTTTCCAGGTGACTATTCATGTGTGTGCCCATTTTTTTTTTTTACAATGCCAAAAAATTCAAAGTACAATTTTTTTTAAAATTTTCTAATGTGAATAATAATATTTGGAAAATGATAAGGAAAGAAAAATTTATTGTCATTGGAACATGAAGAGTTGTATGAAAAAAGAAAACTTCATAGCATGTAAACTTTATTGCTTTGATTCTTAAACATAAATGACATGCAAGTTGACATAATAACATCATGTTGATAAAATACTCAAGGGTATTTTAGGAATTCAAAAGTTTCACTACCAAGTTTTTCTATTATATAGTAGAATATATATATATATATATATATATATATATATATTCAATTGCAGGCTTGAAATGTATCCCTAGTTTAAAAGTTTTTAGAAAGCCTGTGGGTAGGCCCTACCTTTTCTCCTTAAAAACGAGTTGATTTTCCTTTTTAGGAGAGTTACATTTATCTAGCTAGTTCTCCCACATTCTTAGAGAGTTACGATAAGGTCTGTAAGAGAATCTTATACAACTCCCTTACAGGGTCAAATATGTCCAAAATAATCTCTGTACCTTCAAAGCTATATCTAATTCTAGATTAAATTGATCTTCAATCTTTTGATTGATTTAACTTTTAATAGTCATCATCATCCAAGCTTTCTACCATCAGAATGGATGATCTATGGAAACATAAGAGTGCTCCATAAAAGATTTGACGAAGCTTTTATAACCAGCTGCCAACCTGAGTCCTACGTCATTTGAGCTACCTTTTAATACAATAACGACAACAAAAAAGCCTTTATCCCAAATTTTTGGGGATCTGATTTTAATCAGAAGCATAAATCATTTATGCGACTAACACTTCAGTAAAATAAATTTGACATGGTGAGCAGCTACGCAATATTCTACACCTACACCCGGGGTTGATACACAAAAACTATCGTTAGATGTCAAACTAGATGAAGGAACAATTTGCTTCCACGCACCCAAACTATCATTAGATGTCAAACTTGGTGAAATAACACTTTCACTTCTGTCATATGTTTTATTGTGCAATATTAGTATTTCTACACATGCTGCAAGATAAATGTCGTAATAGAAGAATGGATCATTCTTCAGTGAGTATAAATTAGAAAACAGAAGCTGAAAGTACACTGAATTTGTAGTGCATTAAGTAATATATAACTAAAAGACATGTCATTGTTATAACATAATACGAAGAGTGAAATAAATATTTGAAAGCCAATGGTAATGTCCTCGAACACATTCATCTCTGAATGTGAATATCAAATTTGAAATCACGAGACTAAGGGTGACTGAAATTACTTTGAATCTGGGTTCATATTAAAAAACTGATCCAAAAGCTCCATAGCTTCTGAGTTGGTCATGCTGGACGACTGGGAAAAAGAGAAAGACGAAGTGTCAAAGTCCACAAGTTGATAAAACAACAATAATAGGAATAATAATGATGGAACAATTATTGTTGTTATTATTATTTTTATTCTTGTTGTGTTGCTATTCTTATAAACAATAGTAATAACATATAAAACAGTAAAACGAGGCAACAAATCCTAAATTAGAATTTCAATTGGATTCCTGCAATGTATCTTGTTGCAACCAATTCAGCTCCGCGACTTCAACAACTAGCTGATTACTGCCAATCATGGTTTGAAATGCGTATAGACAAAAAATTCATTTGGATTTTTCTTACCTGTTCGTCAAACAGACAAGAATGTAAGATTTTTTAACATATTGTTAGATATACAATATAGAATATCCACATTTAGCAAAATTTGGGCTCTACTGCTTGTTTTAACATTTAATCATGATCGATTGTTTAAATTTAATATTTTTCACCAGTCACTTCATAGTGTTGATGCACAACCAAAATGTTTCAAATTATATGCTTTTCTATTATGGGCGCTATCTAACAGAGTTAATTTCAACTCTGAATCCTCCAATATAGGTGTAATTATTTCAGGGCCATCTAAGAAGATTTCAAATTAACCCCAACCAACTCTCCTCTGAAAACAATTTAACATCACCTCTCTTCTTTCTTTTACCTGTGTTCCAGATTTAGAGACCAATCCATTATACCATAAAGAAACAACATGAAAAGGTAGTTATTCAGTTTTAAGCACTCACAATTTCAGCTGATGCCATTTCTACCAGGTCAATGGAGCAACCATCCTGCAAACAATAATGTAAGGATATGCTAACGAACAAAAACAACATGATTACACGCATATAATGAAATATATAAATTCATGAATGTTCGCTGAAAGTAAACCAAGTTCCAGCCAGACAAGCAAGATACTTGTAAGTGGCTAGAACCATTAGTGATCATTACTAATACATTACATCAAAAGTAACAAGAACAGTGTGAGAATATACTGCAATATTAAATTATAGCTTCGCAGTAATCAGTCCTGAAAAGTTGGACAATTAATATTCAAAAGAAGTTAAACATGGCGATCAAATTCGATCATTGCCACTTACAGGACATAAATAACTGCTGCCTATCTGGACTGGCCATGATGAGCAGATATTGGGGTGGATGGAATTGGTTTAAATTGAGACACTGAATTAAAACTGAGGCATTGAATCAGGTAGTGAAAACACTTTGCAGACAGATTAAGCTAAGTGGTTTCCAATTCTCAGTAAGAGGATAATTCTATCATGCATTAGTGAAATATGCAGAGATTATTATGTCTAAATCATTAATAAAATTGCAGTATTGAAATATGCAGACACTAATGTCTAGCCAAAAGCATAAATATAATTCCTAAAGGATACACATCATCTCAATGAAAATATACACATGTATTGCTTTAATACTCCCAAGACAAAAAAACAGTATTTTCTTCGTGGAGAACTAGCAAAAGGAAGACCCGAGCCAGTGTTATACTGACAGGTATCAGAACTATTCGGCAAACAAATGAGTACATCTGATAACATACAGACAGCTCTCATTTTAACCACTAATTTGCAAAATTTATCATTGTTTAAGTTCACCACCAATAACACAATTCAACCATTAATTAGTATGGACAATTACCAATCAGTAACACTAATTAATGAAATTAATGGGGCTTTAGAATGAAAATATGAAAATAGACACATACAATTAATAGAAATTTTACAGGAAAACCAAGGGATTTATACCTTAAGTTCAGATGCTCTTGTGAGGAGCATTAGATCGCCATAAGAATGAGGTGTTTGTACAACATTAAGGGCTCTTGCCATAGCATAACAAGTCTGCAAAGTCAAAAAAGATGTCACATATGCTTAGTTACTCATTCCTTCAGCTTGTCACACACATATATGTATGCTGAACTGAGTAACTAGTTGTCTACTTCACAATAACATATGAAAGTTCTGAGCTACTCTGCTCCATGATTACAAAAATATAAAAAGATGTCACAATACCTATCAGAAAGTCGATTGTAAGAATACAACCCCTACTATTTTAAATGCACTACAGGATGAACTTAAAAATTCTATGGCGATTGGTTTTTTCATTTTACACTAGCCTTCTTTATCCTTGGGTGTCATAAAGCAGTTCTCAAGATGAAGAGGCCTGGATCTCTACAGATGCTCCAATGCCATGTAGAGAGACAAGTATCGAGCCATATCGTGTCGTGTCCTGTGCACACGACACAGCAAGTAGCAGGGCATGCGCACGGCTCGCGTGCGAGCGTGTCCATGCCCTGTTACGACTCGGACACGACACGAGGACAGCTCAGAACAATATGAAATCACATATCATATATAGATCTAAGGATTCAATCAAAAAGTTTTGGAAAAACAGGAAGAAATTCTCTTTGTGACATTTCATCAAACACCCTGCTACAAGGACTGATACGTGTCCGATACGGACACGAAATCGACACAAAATCACACAAGATCAACTCCATTTAAAATGATGATATTGGAATACCATGAAAATATGTAACCTCAACCTTCATCGTAACTCTAAATTTTTTCTGTAGTGGCTGGGAATTTAACATATACCACGTTGAGAGTAGGAATAAACTAACTGGTTTCAGAGCCACCTAGGTTCAAATTTTCTTTGGCACACTATTTTAAGTGGATTTAAGAAATTACTCTGCTGCCAAAATCCATCTCTCAGCCATAAAATGGGCATTGGAATAATATAAATATATAACCCTCAAACCTCATAATAACTTAAGACTTTGGATGTAGTGGCAGAGACTTTAACAACTGGCTGAAGAATGAGAAGAGGAAGTTAGGGTTTTCTTGTTGAATTAAGAATTACATCTCACCTTATACAGGTGAACAAAACATAACCGAAAAGAAAATAATAAAAAATTGGGAACAACTTGATCCTAACCTGTCACCTTAGTTGACCGACTCTGCTTCCGGCCAGGTTCCAGATATATGGATCAACAGACCGATCGACTGCCAGACGATGAAAGTAACATTGTTTTGCTGCAGAGAGATCTCTTCTCCTGTATTTAGTCTTCTTCAGTTGTTTCGTCTTTCATCCTAATATATATTATTGGTGGTCTTTCCTTTCTCTACACACATGCCACTTACAGAATATTATTGTCAATTGGTAAAATGTTGAATAGATTCATGAGTCGTACTTTTTTGCTCCAACTTTTCTGCACAATGACAATCTTACTCATATTCAGATTGCATGCAACTTGTGTTTCATGAACGGACAAAACACAGAGGTTGAGTGTCGCTATGTTCGTCAGCAGTATCTACTTGGGATACTGTCACTGACATAGGTTACATCCAAGTTGCAGACTTCTCCACAAAGGCCCATAGGTTTAGAGACATTCCTTCATTCTTGGAAAACTCTCATTGATTGATCCACCTTGACTTTGTGTATGGGGTGGGGTGGGTGGTTGCTACTGTAGATATAGTCAACATCGGTTAGATGTCCCTCTTTCGACTGTACTTATATATACCCCCGGCGAAGAGCCTAATAGTAATTATACCGCCTAATAGATTAATTTATACTAAATTCATTCCATAATACTGTCTCAAACACCAAAACTGCCAGATTTTCCTAGTTTAAAAAAAAAGGTTGAATGATAAAGATGCAAGGTCATGTTAGCTTGATAATCTTCAAGTTAAATGGAAGTTAATATGACATGTATTGGGCTACATCATTAACATTTAGTACAGATCATAGTGATGAAATAGTTCCACACTTATAATGAACATAAACACTCACCCTTTCAGCAAAATGAACAACGCTTTCTTGTTTGCTCTCGAGTGGGAAAATGATGGGAAGGTACTCAACCTGTGAGAAATAAAGATCCTCAATAACAGTAGTCCTGAAAGTATTGAATCAATATATATATATATATATATATATATATATATATATATATATATATATATATATATAATTTTATTTTAAAGAAGGTAATTGTGGCGAATGCTCCCACCGGGAATCGATCTCCTGAACACTCGGGCCACATGCATCTCTCTTAACCACTAGGCTAGAGGTCATTTGCATATATATATATATATATATATATATATATATATATATATGTGTGTGTGTGTGTGTGTGTGTGTGTGTGTGTGTGTGTGTGAAATAGGCTAGAGGTCATTTGCATATATATATATATATATATATATATATATATATATATATATATATATATATATATATGTGCAGATGACCTCTAGCCTAGTGGTTAAGAGAGATGCATGCGGCCCGAGTGGTCAGGAGTTCGAATCCCAGTGGGAGCGATTCCAGAAAACAATTTACCTGGTTCCAAAAATATATATATATATATATATGTGTGTGTGTGTGTGTGTGTGTGTGGCAAATGACCTCTAGTATAGTGGTTAAGAGAGATGCATGCGGCCCGAGTGGTCAGGAGTTCGAATCCCAGTGGGAGCGATTCCAGAAATTATTTACCTAGTTCCAAATATATATATATATATATATATATATATATATATATATATATATATGTGTGTGTGTGTGTGTGTGTGTGTGTGAAATCGGAAGCAACAATTTGCTAGCAAAGGCAGACTGCACATTCTATATAGGCAAGAAATTTTGAATCAACTCAGAAATAAGCATAATTGCACATGTAAAGCACTTCTCTCTTGAAGGGATAAGCAGGCCTCTGGTATATATAAAAGTCCTTAAGTGTTGTCACTGAATAAAGGTCTAGATCAGGTCCTAAACCAGATCTGTCTTAGAACTATATAATTACTATAATTATTTACTATATAACAAATTAACCGGTAGTCCGGTAGATACAGGAAAGGAACCCATACATACAATTCTGTAAAGCAAATGCACTTGAAATATATAAATTAGAGGCCATGCAGTTACAGAACATGTACTGTACAAGGTATAGATTATAGTTAACGTACCTCCATGAAATTGTGAAACTGAGTGAACATTCTGAACATGAGCTTTGCCAAGGAAATATGTCCCCTGAAGATAATATCAAATATGTTTTAAACCAAAACATCCAAAGAAGAAAGTACCAAGTACAAGTCTTACCATGACTGATCAAAATGTATGTGTGGGTAGCGAACAACCACAGGTTGGACTGGAAAGCCAGGAATAAATGCACCAAGTTGAAAAGAAAGTAAGGCCCTCCCATTTGTTGTGGTACCCTCAGGAAACAATAGAACACGAGGATAGTCATTGCACGAGGCTTTCCTCTGAATTGAGATCCTTAAAAGCATGATTCTGTATCAAATAGCTAACATAGAGAAATTTGCTTTTCCTATCATTGTTCTTTTACCATTTCAAAGTAAGTGCTTATGCTTCATTGCGTTACACGTGAGAACGAAATATTTCTTTTAACGGCTGATTATACAGAAGTTAATGTATATCCATGAAAGAAGCAATAAAGAATCCACAAATCAACAAGCAAAATGGCTTCTAAAGCACATGTGAGTTTATCCAAAACAAACTACATGAAGTGCTAATAGTCACATAAAAGCATGCCATATTATTGTTTTTTTAACCTTACTATAGGTTACTTTATAATTCAAGGAGTTAACAAGACTATTTACAAGGAATATTCATGTAAGAGGATTCAAAGACATGTATGTCATATATTACACCATTGATCAAGAAAAGAATCCACAGAATGTGTCATTTAGACTATAAAGTGATTTGTCTTCAGACTCAAATAACTGGGACAACGAACTTTCTCCTGCACCCAAAACTAATACTGGAAGTGATATGCATTGGGCGACTGGATATTCACAAGGCTACTGCAGAGGTAGTATTTAAGCAAGGCTATTACTTTCAACTAATGAGGATGCTTGGATGTGTCTTAATGTTAAGTGATGAACATCATGAATTTGTATAAAAAAAAATTTCTTCATGAATTTGTATAATGAAACAAACTATTGAAGGGAAGATGTATAAAAATTGGGTGAGCTCTCCAGTAAAGACTAACATGTCACGTCAAGATTATAGTTTTCATCATGTCATGGTAAATATTCTTATCACTTATCAGATGGTTGGTCATCTTTTCAAATTGTTAACATAGGCAATTAACTTAATCAGGATGCTCTGAAGTGTTAGGTTGAGTTATAAGATCATAGTGATCATCATGTGAAAAGCAAATTGTTGAGACGTATGATAACAGTTATCTGGAAAGAAAAAAAACTGCGGATATTGGAAGAATACTAGGCAATGGTTTCTCAGCAGCTTCATGGAATTTCAGTTGTGATGGACATATTGCCAGGCAGATCTACTACAGTACAGGATTCAACTTTAGAGGAACCCTTACATAACTCGTAAGGCATTTTCTATTGGAGCAAATACCTAGTAGTTGCGAATGATTCTCCTGCTTCCTGCCTTATAATTGCTTCCCATCTCCCTTTCCCCAACACAAGATACATACACAAAACCACCCACATGATCACATTACTAAACATGCAAGCATGAACATTTGTGTAGTGACTGGTTGTGTGCACAAAAAAGAGAAAGGATTATGGTAGGATGTAAGCCCTAAGCCACAGCTTCTAGAAAAATGGTGCAACTAAAAATGCATATCCTTTGTAATTAATAGCAACAACAAGGCCTTTGTCCCAATTTTTTGCAGTGAGGTACATTTGTAGTTTGCAATGCAACAAATGTATGGCTTTACAAAGAAGATAGATCCGTTGGATAACTTTCAATACATACAATATGAACAAATGAAAGAAAGAAACTAAATGTCAAGGTAAGATGAACATATATGTAATCCATGATGATCTAAAAGACTTTTTACCTTTATTTCATTAACGGCATGCTTCCTGGATTGTGGGGAGAACCTATCTACGTAAATAACCTACATCAAAAGGGTGTATCTCAGTCAAGCTACACAAAATAATGCTACCAAAGCAAACTGTGTAAATTTGGAGCAGCATATTAAAAGTAGTAGTCAGTCAGTCAGTCACATGTTTACCAAAAGAACAATCCTCTACCTGCATTGCTCTAATTATAGTTCCAACGAACGGCATGCTATCGTGTGATTCAGCAGCAACAATGGTTGGAAATAGTTCATAGAAAAAGAATATGGGTTCCACATAAGACATGTGGTTGGAAACAACTATAGGAGCAATCTCCCGTGAAGCAGGCCTTCCAATTCGCTTTATCCAATGATAGCTGAAGCAAAATAACAACCAAAGAAAAAAATGATGAGTTTAATAAAATAGGTTGACTAAATTGAAGTTTATCTAATATTAGAAACTCAGTCATTCCGATGAGTTGTTATTTCAGCAAAAAATGATGTGGTAACAAGAAAATTTTACCATAAGCAGAGATATAGTGACCCAAATTTCTGGCTAAAGAATGCCGAAGTTGTGGGGTTATACAGGTGAACAAAGTAAATAGAAAAAGAAGCAATTTTAATGTCTTATAAATCCTTCCTTTTAGTGGATAAATAGAAAGATGTTTTTTCTTTCTAGATGGATGGAGTTTGGAGAAACTATTGTCTAGACCTCCTCAATAAATTGGAGCTCCATAAAGCGATATACAAGAACTTGTTACCCCAGCTCAACCCACATGGAGGCACAAAGATCAAGAAAATGGCGTGGATCAAACATAAATTATAGCTGAAATGCCACAGATCAAGTCTTATGAAAATGTTTTCGTCGCAAATCATGGTTCTACGATCACGAAGCTACCCAACTTTGCGAGGAGAACATATAGCAGGTGATGATCTACATGAGTCATCACATATAGCAGATGTAACATGTATCTCTCAATCATGACTCCTAGAATCTTTCTAGCTCTGATATCAAAGCAGTCAAGTATCGGCTGCTAGGAGAGATTCAAACATGTCAATAATTGGCTGCTTTTGGTACCAAAACTAAAAAGATTCCAGGAGGTATGAATATGATTGAGTTATATGTTACATTTGGGACGTGACTTGAAGCCAACTTGTGAGCATAACAACTCTGTATCTAAAGCATAATTTGCGGTATCGGCCGATTAACGATCCGATACAGCCAATGCCAATACGGTTTGGCATGTCCCGATCCAAAACCAACCGATACCGACATTGGGAATTTCTTTTCCAGTCAATTCGGTAAAAGAAAATTGAACGAAAAGATCAATCAACAAGGTTGTAAAAGCATGTAAAAGAAGAAAAAAAATCTATCGAATATAAACCAATCGACAAGGGTGAGTACTATTTTATTTAATTTCAAAATTACTAAGAAACAACACAGAAAATACTTAAAATTAAGCCTAAATATATAAAATAAAATAAAAATCTATAACTTAATAATTATTTTCTTTCCGATACCAAAAAAATCCGATACTCCGATCCGAAACCGTCGATATTGTCGATACCGCGGATCCCGATACTCACAAGAAGGGTCCGATACCGATTCCAACCTTGATCTAAAGTTACGGTATTATTTTCAGTTATTTTAGGACTAGAAAAAGGAATTGAAGTTTGAACCTTTTCATGCTTTTAGATTGCAATAGTTAGTAAAACAATCTTCTTTACTGGTATGTTTCTCCCCCACCCCTTTAAGTAGCTCATGTTTCTGTAAGTTTTTGTGTCAATTTTATTATCTAGTTCCACCTAGCAATCATGATCTTGAATTTGTGGATAATATTTAAAGTAGAAGTGTACAAGTATCTAGAAGTTCTTTACATTATTAGGATTTAAATTTCCTCATCTAGCTGCTTTCTGGAATAAGAAAGCATCCAGACTCCATTCCTTGAGCAAGAAAGTAAAGGTTTGGGATGTAAAATCCTTTGAAGTTTCATGTGCAGTTCGGAAACTATGTTTTGTTTTACAGGAAGTGATAGGCAAAGATGCAGAGGTGGGAAGAGAGAGATAATGATGCAAACCCAACTTTCTTCCTTGGTCACAGTTTAGTATCAGCAGTGGCATTCATAAAGAAGGCCGTTAATTCAGTTACTGGGCAGCGAACCTGACTATTTCCTTGTCAGTATGCATAGTCAGCCAAGTCGTCCAGTCAGCATTGCCAATTAGACTGATACTTAGTGAGTATCAGTGATTATGATACTCAAATATAACCGACTGAGTATTGAGCTGTATAAATAGGGAGAAAAGGGTGTAGATTGGGGATCTGGATTTGATTTCTTGTCATTTTGAATTTAGTTTTCTTCTTGTAACTTCTTCTTCATCACGAAACTTCCTCAGTCAATAAAATTCCAGCTCAATTCCCCAAATTATTCTGTCATTTCCCTTAGAATTAGTGATTACTATGTCAATTCACAGAAGCACTCTACTCTGCCGGGACTGATGGGACGAGGTCCTATCATATAAGATCCTTCTTTCATCACTAATGTCAAATTTCCGCGCCTATCCCCATCCCTCCCCACCCCCCACCCCCCCCTCCACCCCACCACCACCACCACAGGAACCAAGCACAACTTTAAGAACTACATTAAGAAGAATAAAAATAAATTTTGCTCTTTCTTCCCTCGTTTGTCTTGTTTGATGAAGAAGGTCATGCAATCTGCCTACTCTCCACCATTTCCTTCTTCTTATCATTACCAAGATTATGCATGCATGGACGCGCCTGCGCACACAATTCTTCTTTTCTTTCCACTGAAAACTAGCATTGAAATTATTTCAAAGCCAAACAATGACTAAAAAGTAAAAAGGATTAAAATTATAAAAGATATATTCTTTCTTTACTATTATTCTCATTTAAACATGACTTGTGTTTTAATTCAAATAAACCAAGCCTAACATCCACCATATGTTCTTTTTAACATTACCAAAGATCTCTAATCACCAACCCTCCTTTTCTACAGTTTTATCTTTTACTCCTACCAAAAATTAACACTAAAATTTAAAAAAGTGCTTTTACTATATTGTTTTCAATTATGTTTAAAAATAAACCAAACTCTTACTCCTCGTCCAAACAAAAATAACGCAAAAGCTTCAAATTTGTCATGAAATTTTTTATAAAATCCTAATCTTCAATGCAAAAAAAAAACCCTTATAATCATCTAAATTTTAAAAAATGGTTTATTTTACTCTTTTTCCATTTAAATATAAATCAATTCGAACATACCCCCACGAGAAGAGTATACACCTAGAGCAGGCCCGCGTGACCCACATCATCCTCGACCTCCACTTCGGCATCGGGCTCTCCCGGTCCTTCCACCTCTCCATCGCCAGCTTCGTCGCGACGAACCCCACCGCCAGCGCCAGCCCGAACAGCACCAGCCTCGCCAGCGCCAGCGGCGCGCAGACCAGGACCTTCGCCCACTCGTAGAACCCCTCCACCGACGGGGTCTCGTTGCGGAACGGGTCCACGGGGCTCGGCCGGGGGATCAAGAGCCCGCCGGCGCCGACGAACTCGAACGGGTTCGAGTCGACCGCCGGCGATGGCTCCGGGAGGGTCCCGTTGGGCTCGATGGTGATGGAGAGAAGGGGGGCGCGGAGGGCTGGGTCCGCCATTGACGCGTTCGACGAATTGTCGGGAGTTCGGCCAGAGAGGAGAGGAAAGTCAGGGGGAGGGAGCGTTTTTTTATTTTGGAAAGGAAAGGTGGTGGTGAGAATATTATTTATTATCTTTATAAGACGTTTACGAGATTTTTGCGGATTGGTCCTTGTTTTTGTGTCTATTTATAAACATACGGATCTTTGTCCCGAAATTAGTGGGAATGGAGGGACGGCTGATAATGTTAGTCTTATCATTATGGTCAAATACTTTGAACCCGTATATCCTATTTATATATATATATATATATACCATTTTGGTATTTCTATGGTCTTCGAAACTCTGTCCAATTTTGAGAAACGAATCCTAGGGCCGGCCTTGACCTAAGGGCCTTGACCTAAGAAACAATATTATATATATATATATATATATATATATATATATATATATATATATATATATATATATATATATAAATTTTGAAACAATGGATAATTGTGGTGAACTCGTCTCTACTGGGATCGAATTCCAACCACTTAGGCCGCATGCATCTCTCTTAACCACTAGGCTAGAGGTCATTTGCAATATATATATATATATATATATATATATATATATAGAGAGAGAGAGAGAGGGGGGGGGGAGAGGCTTCAACAGTTCAAAAGTGAGCCGTCTAAGTCGTGTTAATATTATCAATCATTTAAATAAATTTTAAAAATAATAATAAATAACTACCTAAATACTATACTAATTTTTAAAAAAATAAACTAAGTATTTAACTATCTAATATGATATATTTATAACTAAATAATCTAAGTCAAGTAGTTAAGAGATGAGGTATTTTTTTTGTTGCTTGAGTTCAAATCCTAGGTTTGATAAAAAAAAATTATAATAAATTAATTTTTTTAACTTTTTTTTTGTACGTGCACATTACTAGTATATATAATGCGGCTTAGAAATCGTTCAAAAGTAAGCCGTCTAAGCCATATATATACCATCATACATTTAAATAAATTAATAAATAATAACTAAACAACTACCTTATAAACACTATTAATTATTAAAAAATAAGTATTCAACTATCTAACATAATTCATTTATAACTAAATAATTCTAACTCAAGTAGTTAAAGTGGGAGATATTTTTCTTTCTTGCTTGAGTTTAATTCTATGAATGATATTTTTATAATAAATTGTATATTTACTTTTTTTAGTTTTTTTTTCGCATATATATATATATATATATATATATATATATATATATATATATATATATATATATATATATATATATATATATATATATGTTTTGATGATAAATAAATAAGTTTATACATACAAATTTTAAATAGATATTTTACATACAAATGTTATGTAGAAATTAAATAAATAATTTTATACATACAAATTTTAAATATTTATTATATAAATAACAAATAGATAATAACAATATATATAGTCGTACTATTCTACGAGTTGTTTCATATTATGCTCTAAAAAATTATTAAAGAACAATTAATATAGGATCCGCGATGTTGTTGTCCAAATTTTTTTTTTTTTCTAGATTTCAGAGAATAGAAGTATAGTACTATATTCTGCTGGATCAATCATAGACTAATATGACTATATTTGTGTATGTCTACTTTTAGGGGTTTTTTTTTTTTTTTTTTTTTTTTTTTTTTTTATGTTAAGTCTCACATTGTAAGTGTACTAAACTACTCCAGGAGTTTCTCCAATCTCTATGAAAATTATGCTAATCATGATAGTAATTCCATTTTGTTGCCTATATATATCTACTTCGAGGTTAGGCACTCTCAATTACTGTAGACTCAGTTTGGCAAGGCACATAATTATTTAATAATATAGGGGTGAGAATTATAAAAAAAAAAATTTTATATAGATGTTGTTTTCAACTTATGGTGGTTGAATGAGTAACGAAATATAAAAAATTGGACGCATTGTTTACTATAGTTGTTATATTTGTATATATATTTTCTTTGGTTACACTCTACGCTTGAGTGAGCTGGAAATGGTATCTACGCGGTTTAAACGTGTGGAAGCAAACCTAAGAAAGTGTGGGCCTCCATTTATTTTGTGAAGAGCCTCGTTTGAAGCAACCCTATTTTTTTTAGTACAACCATTATTTTGTCGTTGCATATATAACTTATTTTTTTGTTTTGTAGGAAAAAGGAAAAAAAAAATCACCAAAATCAGTGCGGAATTATTTTTTAGGGGTAATTGCATGGAATTTATTACAAAATTAAAAATAGATTACCATGTGACCATCAAATTTAATAGAACATTAATATGTAAATTCATGATAAAAAAAATTTATGTTTCATGCTGTTCTAAACTCAAAACCTTTCAAATAAAGAACGGAAGCCTTTGTCTACCAAGTACAAAGCCAGTTCCAGGGAAGACAGATTAGGCAGTCGTCTGGGACCTCCTCTCCTGAGAATATGCTTGACAATTGTTGTGGTAGCGGTTATGAGAGATTCGATTTTGGATGATTTTAAGTAGCGATTTTAAACTGATATCTAACAAATGCTTGATAATTTATCAACGAACGGGCCTAAAAAAAAAAAAATAATAAAATTGCTTATATGTCCATATATAAATAAAATTTCTTTCAAATAAAGATTATATCATTGTCCTCTCGAACAATAGCTTATACACTCATATAATTTACAAGCATACAATAATTTGACCAGTAGTAAATCATAAATGTTGAGAGAAAAATATTTACTACCCCATCTAATGGACCACAAGATTTTTTAAAAAAATACATTTTGGAGGAAGTAGCTATTAGATGGGAGCTTGAGAGAAACAAATATAAGAAAGAATAAATATGGTAGTGTATTAATAGTTGTAGTTATATCTATTATACAAAACACAAAAGTTTTTGAATCCTAGGGCTGACTGTGCCAAGATAAAGAGTGGTTGAGATTTAATCTTGGTGAATCAACGGTTGTGGAGTTTTATGGGGAATCCAAAGAGTGGGGTTTGCACTCATAATGATTGTGGATGAGCATTATTGAGAGTGGGATTTTATGGGGAATGAGCATTATTGAGAGTGGAGTTTTATGGAGAATCCAAAGAGTGAGGTTTGCACTCATAATGGTTGTGGATGAGCATTATTGAGAGTGGAATTTTATGGAGAATCCAAAGAAAATTCACATTCAGCAGTGGTTGGAATTTAATATTTTGATGGGGGCCTCATAATTATTATTGTTCGTTTAAAATTGGGGGTCCAAGATTTTGAGGGGGAAAACCTTAAATGAACCATGCCCTATGGGCACGGGTTATGACTAGTTTTTCTATAAATATATAAATGGAAGAAAAAAAAATCTCAAATTATTTCGATTTGGACTATTTATAAAGACACCTAAAATTATATTGTTCTGATTTTGGAATATTTTTTTAGCCGGCCAAAATCAACGACTTAAAATAATTAGCAAGCAAGATTTTTGTAAACACTTTATAAATGACCGATTCAAAAAACTTTCAAAAATAGATGAAATATCAAATAGACCCTAAGGGACCTCAATTTTCGAATGTTTAATTATTAGAAAATAAAAACTCATGTCCTATTAAGACTACACGTCTATGAAAGGACCATTATTAATTAAATATCCTTTTGCTTTTCATAAAACTTCTCGGGGCATCCGATTAAACAAAGTTGACAGCTAAAGGTAGCAACTTTTCACAAATTGTTTACACAGCAACTTGTGATAATATTTCTTGTTGCCAAACCCCAAACTCTTGCTCTCCAATTTCCATACATTAAAAACTAAGCTAATTCTGCACACAATGAAAAATGATAAACCATGCTATCTTTATTAATATAGTACGGTTTGAAAACTGTTCAAAACTAAAGTTTTTTTAAGCTGTATGAATATCTTCCAATAACTAGCATAAAATAATGCAGAAAAATGCAAAATAAATTTTAACTACTACGTATCTCCCTAAGTAGTTAAGAAAATAAAAATTCTAAAATATACATAAACATATAATAAATTATAAAATATATTCAATATTTAAATTATATAAATTAAGTACATAATATAACCTAACTAAATACATATTCAAAATTCTAAAAACATATATAAATTTTTTAATTAAAATATATTCAAACTATTTAAAATGTTTTAATATAAATTAAATTATGGTTTACTTTTTAACAATATTGTAGCTTTTTTTTGCCTTGCACAAAACGTGACTAATTTCACATAATTGGCCAAAATTTATTAGCTACGAAAAAAATATTGCTAAAAGGCAAAAATTCAGGTTGCCTAAATAGAAAGAAAAATAATATACTTTAAAAAGGTCTACTTAAATTAAAAAATTATTATGCTTTATTGCTTTCCTGGACTTTTCAGGTTGGGGAAGAAATAAAATTAGTAGGTGAAGTTGGGTGTTTGTACAAAATGCATCATATCATTCTACTTCCTTGTTGGGATCCGGACCAAGAACATGCTGCAGGGATCTGGATCTGCAACCATTTTGTTGTAGCATTGGACGAAAGCATGTGCACAGTCTCCATCCAAAATAATTATAATAAGTATTACTGGATGGATTAAAATTTCATAATTATCAGTGGTAAGGGACATAATTTGAGACTACCTTATCATTTCCTCGTCTTCCTTGGTATGGGCCGGGCTGCACCGGACCGGACCGAAAATTTGTGATTGTGTTGCATCCCAAGTCGGTCCACTCGGACGATTCCAACCCCCCATAGATCTAAGACCATCTCCAATAGTGATTTCTAAAATCGAGTTCTTATCCTACTTTGGCATTATACTTTAAGAAAATTTTTATTCTAGTTGGAAAAGATTTTATATAGAAATTGCACATATACAAAAAAAAAATGCTCTACAATGGTTCTCTATTTCTATTGATTAAATATAATCATAAAGGATTATGACAAATATTGTTGAGATATTCATGGATATCTTACTGTCATGTTTAAACCCTAAATTGACATGCAAGTAAAATTTAGGAATTTTTTGACTTTCATCCCACTTATTAATATGAATTTGTACTTACATCCTACTTTTTTAATTTATTTGACTTACATCGCACTTTTTGTCACGAAAAATATTTTTCGTGACAAAACGAATACTTTTCGTGACAAAATAAATACTTTTCGTGACAAAAAGTGGAATGTAAGTCTAAAAAAATTAAAAAATGGGATGTAAGTACAAATTTATATTAACAAGTGGGATGGAAGTCAAAAAATCTTTAAAATTTATAGTTCTCTAGGTAAGCCTTTGATCAATTTCAAAAGGTATGTCGTTGTTGAAATTTTTACCCACCTCGAATCTTATTCCGACTTGAGTGTCATAGTGACGCCCTAAAAGTTATTATTACCCATAAGAAGACGAATAATGTCAAGAAGTCCTCTCATACTAGGATAATAAGATCATTGATTCGGTCTATGAAGTTTTTCGAGTTTACGAAAATCTTGATGGTAAGGAAACATCAACATGCATGAATCATCATTATGAGAGATGTTTCTTCTAACTTTTTTACAATATTAGCTAGCAACAGACCATATTCAACTAACCTAAATAATATGCACCACCATTTTGGGTCCTTTTTTTCAAGTTGTCCTCCAGTGAAGATCGTGTTCACAAAGGAAAATTTGTTTAGGCCTTTTCTTTTTCCAATACAGCAAAATCTATAGTTAAGATGAGAATTGAGGGTTAATTTTTTTTTTTAGAGAATTCAACTTTCCTTGTTATTTTCATTGTTGTAGCACAGCGAAAATAAATCCAAAAAATTCAGAGAAAATTCACAACCACAGGGTGATTTAATTCCACTATGAAGAAGAAAATGAATTACAATAGCTCTCAACACTTCTCTCCTTACACTCAAGAACTCTGTATCACAAAGATAAAAAAAAAAAATCTATCAAAATTTTTTTATGTTGAACTTATTCAACAACTTTAGCTCTCTTTTGTTGAACTTATTCAACAACTTGAGCACAATGAGATTTTTCAAGGAGAACCTATAGACCCCTTTATATAGCATAAAAAACCAATCCGGCTAAAAAATATAATCCTAATCCTATATAGGATTACCACATATATGGTCAAATCTAATCTTGTATAGGATTACCATATATATGGTCAAAAAAATTTAGGGACCTATTTTTGGATAATTTTCTTCATTCATCAACCAAAAATATGGATCCACGAAATGCTCTAGAAGATTAAATATATCAGTTTGACTGGTAATCCTTTTCAACGTAACCTCATGGCTGCTTATTCTTAGGCTTTGAAACTCTAAGTTGGTATCTTTCCAAATTGAGGCGTGGAAAATAGGATAAGGTCTCGTTTGGTTCGCGGAATGGAAGGGAACAATTCCTTGTCATTTTTTTTTTCCTTTGAAAAACTTTAATTTCTATTGATTTTTTTTTTTCGATGTTTGACAATGCCAAAAAATTTGGAAAGAAAAATGAATACTTCAATATTGGAAAGTGAATCCTTGTTTAGATGGATGGAATCACTTTTTTTCTCTAATTTTCTTTCTATTGAGAATTACTTTCCTTTCCTCCTCAATTCCTTGGACACCCAAACATAGAAAAGTAATCACTTTCCTTTCTCAACCGAGAGATTCCGTAAACCAAACAAGACCAAGTGTTGAATGTTTGCTCTGCTTCAACTAACCAAATGAATTTGCCGAACGGAATAGGAACAAAATCTGGCTCTGAAGCTCTAAGTTGGTATCTTTCCTAATTGAGGCGTGCAAAATAGGGTAAGTGCACGGAAGAGTTGAACGGATGTTCTGCTTCAACTAACCAAAGAATTCGCCAAATGGACCAGGAACAAAATCGGTTGGGAACGCGGTTTCTTTTAAATCGGCGTTGAACTATGAGGTGGGATATCGGTTTGGGCCCATATGTTTTAAAAAAGAATTTTTATGCATGATCCGAACAAAATTCAATTATCTACAACTCATGACTCCACTTCCTAGCGGATGTGGGACTAACTTATCAACTCCATTGTCATTCCCTTTTAAGAGATCAACCGGAAACAAGATACAAATCAACAATCTGCATACAATATAACAATCTCCACCTTAGCTTGTTTCCGCTGACCGAGCAACCAAGCATATCCCGACTACCTTTGCTCGCTTCCGCTAGCCGAGCACCATGCTCGTTACTGTCAGCCGAGCACCCAAAAGATCCAACATATTGTCATCTCGATAAGTTCTACCAGAGAACCAAACCAACGCGTTCATCCACACTATCATTGTTTGCAAACCACAACGTCTTTCGTATGCGAATTTTTTGACACCCAGACCACCTTATAGAGGATGTTTCTAACTCCACCTTGAGAAGAGAAGAATTTCTTAACACCCAGACCATCTTGTGGAGGATGCTTCTAACTCCACCTCGAGAAGAGAATAATTTCTTGACACTCAGACCATCTTATGGAGGATGCTCCTAAATTCTACTTTGAGAAGATAGTCCGTATAATCCGATATAGGCATGAATGTTTAGCACAGTCTGTCTCGAACCAATTAGAGCCACCTAAACCAGTCATGTACCCTAAGAGCTAGCCACCCAAACCAGTCCCGTAACCTTGGACCCTGACTTGATGGGAACGCGGTGTGACCCGAAACAGAGTTGGTCCATGAAGTACGATATTGAATTTGACGCATATGTCTTAAAAAATTCTCATATAAGGCCTGAATAAATTCTAATTATCTACACCTCATGATCTTGATCCCACTTACTATCAGATGTGAAACTAAATTGTAAATTCATTATTATCCCTTTTCGAGGGCTCCGAAACGAAATACGATCCAAGAAAATCATATCTGCGTGTGCTTGATGTTCGTCACAGGAAGAGAGAAGAATAACGAATTTGATTCCAATACGTTTGTACCACTAGAGAAGGACTACAACTACTACGTCCATTTTCTCAGGAATACTACGTACACGTTGCTCTAATATTAATTTGTGACTTGTTCAAGCAAACTGAGGGATTAATTAAAGAATGACCGGGGAGTTCTCTGTGGCCACCTTACTCTTGGGTCTGTCCGACCGACTGGCGGCTTTCGTCGACGTGAAGACCGTGCGGCCACGGTACGAGGCTGCTGGGAGCGAAGCAGCAGTCGCACTCCGCCTTGCAACGCTGCGGCCACGCCCACTCTACACCTCGAGAGGAGGAGTTCTCTTCTGACGACGGATGATCGCGTGCCACGACTGCCCGGCCGGTGTCGGATGTTGTTGCCTCCCTGAGTGGGCCCCAGCACTCGACGCGGTTGAACTCCGGGAGGTTGGACTGGAAGTAGACCCACACCAGAGCCTCCTCCAGTTCCGGGTAGTTGTTGAATAGATTCCCATCTCCATGTACAAATGCCTTCAACACCTAGAAGAAGAAAGAATAAGGGAGAAAGTAAATGATAGAGGAATACTAGTACGGAAATGATATTTGAGAAATTTTGAGTGGCATCTCACTTTTTTTAGCCTTATTTAAGGTTCACCCCACAACTTTACACTATTGTAATTCACCCCTCACTTTTGACGGTTTCCGTCCAAAATGGACGGTCAACTGGGTTGACCCAAATTTTTTTGACAAAAATACCCTCCGACCAATTGTCTTCTTCCCCGTGTCTCTCGCCGCTGCTCCTTCCGACGTCGCCGCCGCTCCCCACCCCCCTCCCCGACCTCGCCGCTGCCACCCCCTCCCCGATCTCGCCGCTGCCACCTCCCCTTTCCGATCTAGCCGCGGCTCCGCCCCCTCCCCGACCTAGCTGATGCCCCCCTCCCCGACTCGATCTCCGACCCCGCGAACCGCAACAGCAACAACATTCGCCGGGGGGGAGGGGGCAGGCGAGGTCGGCGAGGGGGGGTGGCGAGAGACGGGACGCGGAGCTAGGGCGTGGCGGAGCTAGGGCGGTGATGGAGAGGGAGGGCGGAGCTAGGGCGTGGCAGAGCGGGGGTGCGGCGGAGGGGCATTCGTCGGGGGGGAGGGGGCAGGCGAGGTCGGCGAGGGGGGTGGTGAGAGACGGGGGCGCGGAGTTAGGGCGTGGCGGAGCTAGGGCGGTGATGGAGAGGGAGGGGGCAGAGCTAGGGCGTGGCAGAGCGGGGGCGCGGCGAAGCGGGGGTGCGGCGGAGGGGGTGCTGGTGATGGAGAGGGAGGGGTCGGAGCTAGGGCGCGGCGAAGCTGGGGTGCGGCGGAGGGGTGCTGGTGATGGAGAGGGAGGGGGCGGAGCTAGGGCACGGTGGAGCGGCGGTGCGGCGGCGGTGGTGATGGTGGTGTTGGTGAAGATGATGGTGGTGGAGGTGGTGGTGGTGAGGTCGGGGGGGGAGGGGGCATGCGAGGTCGGCGAGGGGGTGGCGAGAGAAGGGGAAGAAGACAACTGATCGGGGGGGTATTTTTGTCAAAATATTTGGGTCAACCCAGTTGACCGTCCATCTTGGACGGAAACCGTCAAATGTGGGGGATAAATTACAATAGTGTAAAGTTGTGGGGTGCACCTTAAATAAGGCTAAAAAAAGTGGGGTGCCACTCAAAATTTCTCATGATATTTTGTCGGCAGGTACTGCCAATTGGGCCGTTGCCACATGGCAGCAGTCCATTGGCCCTCCTGCTAGTACCGGACTACATTTCTTAAAAATTCGGACCAGGAGGTCAATTAAAAGTCGACACGTAGCCGGACCAAAAAAATGGGTCAAAACTGCGGACAACATAGCAGAGTCCAGCACAATATGTGTTAGTGCCGGGGCACAATTTTTCGATAGAAAACTGAGAATTCGTAACAATTGTAAAAACAATCGTTATTACGTAACACTTCACAGAAAGTGCACAGATTTCTACCAACGCGAACACTTCACCGAAGGTGCGCTAATAGAATTCTGATAAACGAAGAAGGTGACAGACGAAAGATGGAAAAACTCCTGCTGGGGTGAATGATCACCGTTGCTCAAAGCTTTATTCGTCCCACACGAATAGCTTCCAGGAACCAGCAAGTTCGTCGGAGAACTTGGAACACTCTTGCTCTTCTGACTCCTCGGATGAACACGAACTCCCGTGCAAAACTCAACGCTGGTACAATACCTCTCTTCTCTCTCACAGCTTCTCTCACAGCTTCTAAACACTTGTAAACTTTCTGTAGCTTTCTGTCTACTACTTGTGTATTTGTCCTTTTTTGTGAGAGAGAAGGAGGAGACCTTATATAGGCCCCTGCAACAACTGTCCGATTAGCACAATGTTAGGGACGTGGTAATAACCATCCCGAACATGGAGCAACCGCTCAGAACATGCAAAGACACGTTCTGCCGCAAGTTGCGCCACTCGCGTAACCAGCGTGATTTGCACACTTTACGCACACTACGCACACTGCGTACGCTGCGCACACTGCTAAGTGCAAAGTGCGCCAACAAAACGTCACATTACGCCTCATGAGCCTGAGTCCGAGTCGCTAAGCCCCTATTCTTACCTCTTAGTAAAATCAGCCACATGGTTTCCACCTTTGGGTCACCACCCATGTGCACATCTCAACAATACATAGAAGCCTATATATGTTGAGATACCACATGTTGCATTTCCGATGTGGGACTAAAACTTTCCTAAGCATGTAGAGAACATCTCTACATGTCAAGAATACAAATGCCCCAACAATATGGACGTCAGTTGCCCTATGGAAGTAGTAGCACAAGTCCTCATAATTTTAAAGATCTAGATCCACTTGCATTATACCAAATCTTTGTGATCTGTCCGCTGGGTAGCATATTGTTAGGTCTACGTCTGGCATATCATTTAGGACCTGAGATCTTTGATTGGTGGTGTGGTGTTGTCCAATATATATGAGGTTGCTATAGCTAACATGCAGAGTTGGAATGGTTACATTCTGGGAATTGAATCGAATCAAAACTGTGACAACGTACGTGATCAGTGAAGAACTGGTCAATTAAATGATCTCTTACCACCGGGAGCTCCTTGGAGAAGATGTAGTAGCGAAGGTAGGCGATGAGGTCGAGCAGGAAGTGGCCGCCGCTGACGTGGCAGTGAACATGGAGCGACATGCATCTTCCCCTGCACTTTCTTCCACTCCGCCACCACTTCGTCCCTCTGCAGCCTATGGTACCATCCCTGCAAATATATATATATATATATATATATATATATATATATTTTTTATATATATATATATATATATATATATATAGGAAATCCAAAGACAACATCACCAACTAGTATCTCATCTCAACTCTAACCTTTCAAATTCTAAAATAACAAAGTTTTTATTCCAAATTTATTGCGTTCCCTAATTAATTGACTCCATGTTAGTTTAAACTACTACTACTAACTAATATAATATTGCTCCTAACCTGAGCTCTGTTGATGGTGTTGGACACGGCGAGCGTGAGCTTGGACGTTATGTCGCTGTGGGTGAGAGTGTACGTCCTGGGCAGCGTCCCCGGGTGCTTCTCCCCGTCGACGCCGAGGAACACCACCTTCAACTTCGACGCCTCGAATGTGGCCGGTCCAAATAGCCTTGCCACCTAATTAAACCAAAAGAGCAACACAATTATACATATATACTTCACTGCCAAAAGAACCCACGGAACATTAGCATGCATGAAGTTTTTAACTATATGTAGTACCGGACCAATAGAGCGGTTGCTTCTGCTTCTTCTAGGCCTCCTACTACTGATGAGCAAGAACGATGATGATAAAGAAGAAGAAGAAGAAGAAGAAGAAGGATGCTGCAGCTGCTTTAAATGTGGCGGCAGCAGGGAGAGAGCAGCTGAACCCATGGGTTGATAGGAAGTGCGTGTTGAAAGTATTGGCATATAATAATGGGAAAAGAACTCTAGATCTACTGTGCAGACCTAGTAATCAAATTCTTAGGCATAGTTACGTGGTGAGGAGAGGCTTTTAAGCAACGGCTTCACAGTCATTGTCTTCGGTGTCGGCCAGGTTTGGGGCTAGCCATGAGGGTTGGCACGAGTACGGGCCCCAGGAGTAAAACTTTGATACCGAAGGGGGTATCAAAGTTTTGATACCCTCTATGTATGACAAGTGGGACCCCCTCAATATTTATGTATATATATATGTTTACACATTTTACGAAGAGGAAGGGAGCCCACATGTCATACATAGGGGGTATCAAAATTTTGATACCCCCTTCGGTATCAAAGTTTTCTCCGGCCCCAGGAATGTCTGTCAAGAGGAAAGATATAAACGTTGTGTTGCTTGAATGAGTGATGATATAAACGTTGTGTTGCTTGAATGAGTGAGCGTCAGAGGCTCATGATGCACATGTACGATCAATCAGGGAGTATCTTACGCACAAGATACACATGTAGTTAGATAAATTGGCAGACAAGATGACCTGACTAAATCTTAGAGCGCCTGGAAAAAAAAAATTGTTACCGCATAAGAATAATAAGTTCTTATTAGAAAAATCTTTCACTATCGCAAATATCAAATAAATTGTAAAGTTGAGTCTAATTCCAGCCAATAATTTTACCTTCACATCATCAATTATAAATAAAGATATTTATAAAGAAACAAAAGAAGGAAGAGGTTTTCTTGCAAAACAATATCATACGGTTATACTGTTAGAGCAAAGGAATAAGAGAAGATTTTGACAGCGATTGTACCAAATTATTTTTTAATTTAACTAACTTACTTGTCTTTTGGTACCTATAACAAAAAAAAAACACGAATAAAATGATTAGAATGAATCTGTTAGACTTTTGTTCATAATTGGACTTATATGCATCAATTAATATAAAAAATTGGTAACCTCTAAACGTCTGGACATTAGACATCCGTCTCATGGACCTTATATCACGTCCGAGTCTTGCAAGCCCTTAAATATTTAAATTAGAAGAGCATCGTTTCTCTTTCTTTTTTAGCCTATTTATAGAATAAACTAGTAAAAGCACATGCACATGAAATAAAATTATTCTTTCTAATCTTATCAAAATATTATTTAAATATTTAAATTTAAATTTAAAGTAAGATTCATATATATTTATATCTTAATTAAGATTTATAGAAATTTAATTATAATTTATTATGGATATATGCGAATAATAAAAGAGAGTATATTCGGTTATACTGGAGAAAATAAAAAAGTGGATATTAGGTTATGCTGAAGAAAATAAAAGAAAGTTTAAAATGATAAAAAAAAATATTATTTTTATATTAAATAGTTGATGATATTCCAAGCTACTATTAATTTTATATTATTATAACTTTACCACGAGATATTTCAATCATTAATTTGCCCTCAATAGTTGGGCCTGAGATTTATTAGGCCCGTTGTCTCATGGGCTACTTGTAGGATCTACATGTCAACTGTTGTACACCATTTGGTTTGGTGGTTTTTAGTTACTTTTGGATATGACCGCATCATAAGGGTTTTCATATATGACTAATGTTTATTCGAACTAATACAGTGGGAGATTGACAAATACAAACGAAAATACAACCGAACTCGACTGGCTCTTGTGGTTACCAAAGAGAAGTATAAGATTCTGCTAGGTGGTAGAAGATCAGTGAATCGAACCATAGGGACGTATTATTCCTTCCATTTATTTGTGGGAAACAGTGGGTCCAACAAGTATGTAATACAGCGTGCACTAAATACCGATCTAAAAAAAAAACACTAGAGGAACGCATCAGTTCCTAATTTTTCAAACTCATCAATGACAAATCCTTAGATTACATACATCTTCTATTTTGATTTTTTTTAAGGAATTAAAGGTGTGTTTGATTACAATGTGAAAAATATGTGAAAAATGAATTAATTCCACGAAATTATTTTACTAGGAAAAAATTTGCATGGAAAAAATTCAACGGAATTAATTTGGGTGTTTGATTGTCGTTATTTTCGATAGAAAATAATTATTTTCCATAGAAATTGATATTTTCTTATGGGTTGTGTCAGTTTTATTTTCCACAATTTTGAAAGAAAAAATAAAAAATGATAGTTTTTTGAAAAATAATTATATGAAAAATATATGCTATCAAACACTACATTTTGTAAAAAAATTGATGGAAAAATTTTCCATAAAAAAAGAAACTCAATCAAACACAACCTACAGAAAAATACAATGACCCAAGTAGAAAAATTGTATATATATATATCATAGTCGAATTCTGTAGTCGAGCTGGAAAAATATTATGAGCGTCCTATAACAATTGAATACACTTTGAGGGGGGTGAGTGACGTGTGCACTTACTATGTTAAGTTCAATGTATGATCAATTGATCATTATATTGGAATATTAACGATAAGAAATTTCAAGCATAATTAATATGTAATGTAATATAAGCTGGACTACTAGGACATGAAGGCCGGGCATATTTTCTTGGCTAACTTGTGCTAAATGCCATTTTGAACCAAAGCCGATAAGTCTAAGCGCAATTGGACGGGCTCAAATACTTGGTTGCTAGAAATGCTAATTAGTTCTATTTTTATTTGTAAAAAAAGTTTGGTTCGAGTTCCTAAACTTTTTTGTACAAATAAAAAATTGAAAATTGCTGAGAAACCCAATTTCGGAGTGGGCTTTTATGAAATGCCTGTTGGAGTGGGTGGGGTTCCCAACCTATGTGGAGAAGACCCCGGAGTGCGACGAGCGCCGTCCGATGTCGGAGAAGCTCGGGAAGTAGGCGACGGAGTTGCTGCTGCTGCTGCTGGAGCTGCTGGAAGCAGGGGATCCGAGTTCGGGCCGAACTCGGTCCCATGGCGAGTTCGGACCGAACTCGGTCTGGCCGTTCCAGGGTTTGGCCAGTAGGTGCTGGTTGCCCCACACAGAGTTCTGGCCGAACTCTGTGTCGTCGGGGGCTGAAGCGGATTTCTGGATGAGTTTTCATCATTGGATCTAATCCAACGGTCCAGGTTGGTTGCGGGATTAGGGAGTTATATTGAGATTTCTCAACCCTAATTCAGAAGTGCAACATTATCGCAAGTAACACAAGTTTGAGAGAGAAGGAGGCAAGAGTGCCATTACAACTTCGGAGAAGAAGACGGAGGATTGAAGGTCGCTGTTCGAAGGAGATCGTGTTCGGGTAATCTCTACTCGTCGTTCTCGCTCTTCGTAGCCTTGTAATCATTGTTCTTATCTCTGAGTGTTGTGGGGATCCGATTTGGATCGGGAGGAGTTTGTAGAGGATGTAATTCTTCTATTCCATTAGTGGAGGCTTCTCAGGGTTGGACTCCGATCGTCCCGTGGTTTTTCCCGCAAGGGTTTCCACGTCAAAAATTCTCTGTGTCTGCGTGATTGTTTTTGTGTGGCTATTTTTGGGTTCGTGCGTTGTATTGCTCGGTCCTCTCGCAGGTACTCTCCGGTTTGGGGAAAGGTTTCCGCGTTTCTTTCCCAACAGAGTGGTATCAGAGCTTTGGGTTCAAAGGGTGTCAGGAGTTGACAGAGGAACCAGAGAGGAGAGATGGACGCGAAGCCGGTGCGCATGGTGAACCTTAATGGCACAAACTATCATTATTGGCGGAGCAAGATAAAGGATTTGCTATTTGTCAAGAAGCTGCATCTACCTGTGTTTGCAACCGAGAGGCCCAGTGATAAATCCGAGGAGGACTGGAAGTTCGAGCACATACAGGTGTGTGGGTACATACGGCAGTTTGTTGATGAGAACGTGTACAACCACGTTGCCAATATTGAGCACGCGAAGACGTTGTGGGATAAGCTGGAATCCTTGTATGCGAAGAAGACCGGGGTAAACAAGTTGTTCCTGATCCGAACGATGATGGGTCTGCGGTACAAGGATGGGGCGTCTATTACGGATCACTTGAGTGATTTCCAGGGCGTGGTTGACCAGCTATCTTCTATGGGAGTCAAGTTCGACGACGAAGTTCAGGGACTGTGGCTGCTGTGTACATTGCCAGACTCGTGGAAGACCGTACGAGTATCTATGATCGCTTCTGCTCCAGAGGGCGTGGTCAGTCTGGAGTTTGCCAAGAGCGGGGTGTTGAATGAAGAGATGCGGAGACGTTCTCAGGGCACTTCATCCACATCCCACCACTCAGAGGCACTTGTTTCAGAGAGCCGCGGAAGGGGCAAAAGCAGGGGTCCAGGTGGTGGCAGAGACAAGAGCAGGGGGAAGTCCAAGGGTCGTTACGAGGACTCAGAGTGTTACCATTGCGGTAAGAAGGGCCATATCAAGCGGAATTGTTTCGCTTGGAAGAGAGAGAAGAAGGGCGACAAGGGGAAGAAAGAAGAGAACACTACAGCGGCGGCCTCGGTGCATGGAGGCGATGTGATCATCGTAGGTGATGAGGTCATTACTAACCTCGCCTGCGACGACAATTCTTGGCTGGTGGACTCAGGGGCTTCAGCACATGTATCTCACAATAGGGCACTGTTTGCCACTTACACGACAAGCGACTGCGGCGTGTTGAAGATGGGCAATGGAGATGTGTCGAAGGCGGTTGCCGTTGGAGATGTGCATTTGAGAACGAAGACGGGTGCGGTTCTTGTTCTCAAGGATGTTCGTCATGTTCCTGATATCCGTTTCAACCTAGTGTCGGTTGGAAGGTTGGATGACGAGGGATTCTTCAGTCTCTTCGGGAACAGTCAGTGGAAGCTTTCCAGAGGTTCGTTGGTGATTGCCAGAGGAAGCAAGAAGTCCGGTCTCTACTATATGGAGGGGAGCGCAGAGGGGACACAGGAGGTGAACGCAGTCAGTGATGCGTCTACCGAGTTGTGGCACAGGCGGCTCGGCCATATCAGCGAGAAGGGGATGAGCTACTTGGTGAGCAGAAAAGTGATTCCGGGGCTCAAGTCTACAAAGTTGGAGAAATGCACGCACTGTTTAGCTGGAAAGCAAAATAGGGTGTCTTTCCAGAGTCACCCAAGTTCGAGGAAGCCGGCGTTGCTCGAGTTAATTCACTCGGATGTCTGCGGTCCTATGAAGGTAAAATCTCTTGGTAGTGCTTCTTACTTTGTGACTTTTATTGATGACTGTTCCAGGAAGGTTTGGGTCTATGCCTTAAAGACCAAGGATCAGGTGCTGCCTACTTTCAAGGAGTTTCAGGCCTCTGTTGAAAGGGAGACGGGCAAGAAGTTGTTGTGTGTTCGGTCCGACAATGGCGGCGAATACATCGGTCCCTTTGATGCGTATTGCAGAGAGCAAGGGATACGACACCAAAAGACTCCGCCAAAGACACCTCAGCTCAATGGTGTAGCGGAGCGCATGAACAGGACACTGATGGAGAGGGTGCGGTGTTTGCTGTCAGAAGCAAACTTGCCGGGCAGTTATTGGGGTGAGGCTCTTCTCACAGCTGTTTATATTATTAATTTGTCTCCTAGTGCTCCTTTGCAGGGTGATGTACCTGACAAAGTATGGTACGGCAAAGAGCCGTCATACAGTCACCTGCGGGCGTTTGGTTGTAAAGCCTTCGTGCATGTACCGAAGGACGAGAGGACCAAACTTGAGCCGAAGACGAGGCGATGCGTCTTTGTCGGCTACGGTCGGGATGAGTTTGGCTATAGACTCTACGACCCAGTGGAAGGAAAGCTCTACAGAAGCAGGGACGTGGTGTTCGTCGAGGATCAGACCATGACCAACACTCAGGATTCCGAGACGCCTTCTGAGGCTGAGGAATTGCCTGAGTTAGAGTCATTTTGCTTCGAGCAGTTTCCAGAGGACATCGCAGAGGATCCAGTTATGGGGGAGCCGGTACATGGAGTTGCTCCCAACCTTGATCATCAGCCTGCTGATGGTGGTCAGGGTGTCCCTCAGGAGGATGAGCATGCCGGAGAGGTAGTTCCTGAAGGGGCGAAGGCTGTCGGTATACAGCCAGCACCAGTGGCTCCACTGAGAAGGAGTGACAGAGATCGTCGACCATCTACGAGATACTCACCGGATGAGTATGTGCTATTGACTGACGGGGGGAGCCCGAAAGTTTCGCAGAGGCTATGGAAGACGAACACAGGCAGGAGTGGATGGTGGCTATGCAGGAGGAGATGAGTTCCTTGCACACCAATTCCACTTATGATCTGGTTCGGTTGCCAAAGGGCAAGAAGGCTTTGAAGAATCGATGGGTGTTCAGAGTGAAGCAGACGGATGATGCTACTCGCCCTCGATACAAAGCGAGGCTGGTAGTCAAGGGCTACGGTCAGCGGAAAGGCGTGGATTATGATGAGATCTTTTCGTCTGTCGTCAAGCATTCGTCTATCCGGGTGGTGCTAGCATTAGCAGCCAGTTTCGACTTGGAGGTCGAGCAGATGGACGTGAAGACGGCATTCCTCCACGGTGATCTTGAGGAAGAGTTGTACATGGAGCAGCCAGAGGGATTCTGCGAAAAGGGCAAGTCACATTTGGTCTGCCGGTTGAGGAAGAGCTTGTATGGTCTGAAGCAGGCTCCGAGGCAGTGGTACAGGAAGTTCGAGTCGTTTATGGGGGAGCATGGTTATGCACGGACGACGTCGGATCATTGTGCATTTGTGAGATATTTTGCCGATGATGATTTTATCATCTTATTGCTCTATGTTGATGATATGCTATTAGTGGGTCGGAATGCCACTAGGATAGCGGAGTTGAAGCGCCAACTGGGCGCGGCCTTCTCTATGAAGGATTTGGGCACGGCGAAAACTATTCTTGGGATGGAGATCAGCCGAGAGAGAGAGTCCAAGCTGCTACACTTGTCCCAAAAGAAGTACATTCACCGGGTACTTCAGCGTTTCGGGATGGACGGGTCGAAGAAAGTGAGTTCCCCCCTCGCGGCTCACTTTAAGCTCACTGAGGAACAATGTCCATCTACCGAGGACGAAAAGGAAGATATGGAGCGGGTTCCTTATGCTTCAGCTGTGGGAAGCCTGATGTATGCTATGGTGTGTACGAGGCCAGATATTGCTCATACAGTTGGTACGGTTAGCAGGTATCTTTCAAATCCTGGAAGGGTACATTGGAGTGCGGTCAAGTGGATTCTACGATATCTTCAGGGCACTGCTGGTTGGAGACTTTCCTTTGGTGGTGACGAGCCGAAGCTGGTTGGGTATACCGACGCTGATATGGCTGGAGATGTAGACACGAGGCGATCGACTTCGGGCTACGTGATGATGTTTGCGGGAGGAGCAGTATCGTGGCAGTCGCGGTTGCAGAAGTGTGTTGCCTTGTCGACGACAGAGGCGGAATACATTGCGGCGACGGAGGCTTGCAAGGAGCTGTTGTGGATGAAGAAGCTGTTGCAGGAAATGGGACTGAAGCAAGAGCAGTATACTTTGCTTTGCGACAGTCAGAGTGCTATCCACCTTGTAAAGAATCAGACGTTTCATAGCCGGTCCAAGCACATCGAGACTCGGTATCATTGGATACGCGATGTGGTTGAGAAGAAGGACGCGGAGCTTGAGAAGTTGCATACAGACGACAACGGAGCTGATATGTTCACGAAGATTCTACCAAGGGGGAAGTTTGAGTACTGCAGGCAGGTCGTCGGGATGACGACATCCTCCCCATAGTTGTGAAGGGGGAGATTTGTTGGAGTGGGTGGGGTTCCCAACCTATGTGGAGAAGACCCCGGAGTGCGACGAGCGCCGTCCGATGTCGGAGAAGCTCGGGAAGTAGGCGACGGAGTTGATGCTGCTGCTGCTGGAGCTGCTGGAAGCAGGGGATCCGAGTTCGGGCCGAACTCGGTCCCATGGCGAGTTCGGGCCGAACTCGGTCTGGCCGTTCCAGGGTTTGGCCAGTAGGTGCTGGTTGCCCCACACAGAGTTCTGGCCGAACTCTGTGTCGTCGGGGACTGAAGCGAATTTCTGGATGAGTTTTCATCATTGGATCTAATCCAACGGTCCAGGTTGGTTGCGGGATTAGGGAGTTATATTGAGATTTCTCAACCCTAATTCAGAAGTGCAACATTATCGCAAGTAACACAAGTTTGAGAGAGAAGGAGGCAAGAGTGCCATTACAACTTCGGAGAAGAAGACGGAGGATTAAAGGTCGCTGTTCGAAGGAGATCGTGTTCGGGTAATCTCTACTCGTCGTTCTCGCTCTTCGTAGCCTTGTAATCATTGTTCTTATCTCTGAGTGTTGTGGGGATCCGATTTGGATCGGGAGGAGTTTGTAGAGGGTGTAATTCTTCTATTCCATTAGTGGAGGCTTCTCAGGGTTGGACTCCGATCGTCCCGTGGTTTTTCCCGTAAGGGTTTCCACGTCAAAAATTCTCTGTGTCTGCGTGATTGTTTTTGTGTGGCTATTTTTGGGTTCGTGCGTTGTATTGCTCGGTCCTCTCGCAGGTACTCTCCGGTTTGGGGAAAGGTTTCTGCGTTTCTTTCCCAACAATGCCCACCCGCTGGATAAGTTTTATGAAATACCCAGAATTAAGTATTTTCACGTTAAATATTCCAAGATTCCCTTTTAGACGCCACCCGCTAGAAACTGCTATTTTTATAATACCGAAACTATCCCTCCGCGCGAATTGGTCATCTATATGTATTTGAATTCAAAAAACTCAGATCTGGATTGCGATTTTCGTCTTTTTCTTCTTTACGGGAAATCTGAATTCCATTGCTCTCATATTCAGCAGAGATCGCAAAGATCGTTCGTAGTTCGGTGTGTTTTTCTTCAGTCGAACTCAGATCATCGCTCGTCATCATCATCACCATCATCATCATCTTCATCGTGGAGACATTTGAACTCAGATCTTCAATTGTGGAGAGAAGATCTTTCTTCTTCTTTTCCATAAGAATTATCATCGCTTTGAAAGAAGAACGAAACTCTTTATTCCTGAAAAAACTAAATTACACGTTTTAACACTGGAAATGACCATTCTCCGTTTCCGTCTTAATTAGGACCGAGAATGTCATTCTCCGTCTTAATTAGGACGGAGAATGGCATTCTCCGTTTTATTTAAGACGGAAAATGGCATTCTCCGTCCTAATTAACACGGAGAATGGCATTCTCCGTATTTCTAACACGGAGAATGGTCATTCTCCTGCGTTTTAACACTAGAATGACCATTCTCCGTGATAAATTACACGGAGAATGGCATTCTCCGTCCTAATTAAGACGGAGAATGGTCATTCTTCGTTTAATTTAGCACGGAGAATGGCCATTCTCCGTCTTAATTAGGACGGAGAATGCCATTCTCCGTTTTATTTAACACGGAGAATGACATTCTCCGTTTCATTTAACACGGAGAATGGTATTCTCCGTGTTTCTAACACGGAGAATGGTCATTCTCCTGCGTTTTAACACTGGAATGACCATTCTCCGTGTAAATTAAGACGGAGAATGTCATTCTCCGTCCTAATTAAGACGGAGAATGGTCATTCTCCGTGTAAATTAAGACGGAGAATGCCATTCTCCTGCATTTTATGGTTAGCTGAAACTTTGGAGGGCCATAACTTTTGACTGGGAGGTCGAAACGAGGTCCCGTTTGTTGCAAAATGAGCGTATCGTCGAGAAAACTGAAAGTAACAGCTTCATCGTTAGACGGTCTTCCGAAATTTTAGATTCGCAAAAAAATGATGTTTGGACCTCCGTTTTAGCACTTTTGTCGTTCGTCCCGGTCTTTCCGAAATTTTTCGACGAGTTTTTGAAGATTTTTGAGGATAAAACCTAGATTCGAAAGTGAGCAGCGTATGGAAGAAGATGGAGTATTGAAACGTTTTTTTAAGAGCAGTTTTGTGGGTGTTTCCAATAAATTAAAAGGAAGGGCAAAAGGGTCATTTGGAACCCGCTTTGGATAAGTTTCTCTAATTCTGGGCACGCGATGAAAGTTTTTTTAGCGGTGGGTTTTACATAAATCTTTTTTAGTTTTTGGGCATTTCATAAATCTTCCCAATAAAAAATAGGACTAATTAGCATTAACTCCTGTTTATATCAGTCCTAGTTTAAATTCTAATATATCCAATTGAAAAGTTTAAACACTATTTATTTATTTTTTACTAGTCAAGCATAAGAGAGAGAGAGAGTCTCTAGAGGGTATAATAAAGAAATAAAAATTCAAGGTCCAAATTTTTTTTAACTCTAAGTTTATATAAAATCTATAGTCTAAACTCTAATTAATCCTAATTATTCTCATCACTTTTGGAAAGAAATTTGAACCGACTGTTTACGAAGTGTTAAAAAAAATTTCTTGATAATTATTTTAAGGGCTTAATTGCAACTTGATACCCTCAACTATTCCTGTTTTTCAATTTCATACCCTAAATTTTTTTACTCGACAAATTGATACCATTAACTGTTTAATATTTTCAATTTGATACCCAAAATTTTAAAAAAGATAAAATTATCCCTCACATTCACTTTCCAACCGAATCAAACCCTCTCCCCCGTCCCCCCTGCCGGCTCACCACTCCCCGCCCCCACCCCACCCCCACCACGCCCCCTCCAGCCACCCTCGACCATCCCCCCCCCCCCCCGCTGCACCGCCGCTGTCCCCGCTCCACCCCCCTTGCTGCACCGCCGTCGTCCCCCGCTCCCCCTCCCTCGGCTGCACCACCGCCCTCCCTCTCTCCGGGCACGCGTGGTGGCTGGAAGGGGAGGGGGGACGGGTGGCCGGAGGGGGGCGGGGGGTGGCGGAAGGGGGCGAGCGGGGGGTCGGGAGGGGGTGCGTGGGCGGGTGGCCGGAGAGGGGCGACGAGCGGGTGGGGGGTGGGGGAGTGAGGTGTAGTTTTAAGTTTAGGTTAGGGGTATTTTTGTCCAAATTTTTTTTTAGGGTATCAAGTTGTTTCCAAAATTTTTTTAGGGTATCAAGTTGAAAAACTGGAATAGATGAGGGTATCAAGTTGTAATTAAGCCTTATTTTAAGTCAATGGTTTTTATCGGCTAAAAAATCCTCCAAAACCAGTGCAACGTATTTTTGTCGTCTTTATACACTTAAATCAGAGTGTTTTGAGGGTTTCTATATTTGTCTTCATTTATATTCTTATAAAAAACATAACTACAACTACTAATAGTCTACCATATTTCTTCTTTCTCATTTTTTTATCTTCAGCTCCCATCTAACGGTTACTTCCTCCATTTTTTTTTAATTTTAATATCTGTTAGATGTGGTAGTAAATGCTTTGCTCTCAACATTTATGATTTATTATTTGTCAAACCATTTTATGCTTGCAAGTTATATGGATGTATAAGCTATTGTTTGGGAGAGCAATGTTATAATCTTTATTCAGGAAATTTTTTGTTTATATATGAACATACAAGTAATTTTACTGTTTAAAAAGAATTTTCAGAACTGTTTGTTAATGAATTACCAAGTATATGTTAAATTTTCAGAACTATTTGTTAATGAATACTACTAGATTTGCACTTTGCACCTAGGCTTTCTTCCAAGTCTTTATGGCCGATATAATCGATATCGACACCGATAATGAATGCTACAATAGTGATTGATACTGATGTTGGAGTATTTTTTTGAGAAATTTTAATTTATCCTTCACTTATTTTATCATAATTCAAGATGAATCACAGGAAATTACCGTAATGCATTAAACACTCCAACTTTTAATGAAAAATCGTTAATGGCTAACAGTCAACTCCTTTGACCTACATAATATTTTTTTTGTTTTTGAGTTACATTGTTACATCCCACTAATTTTAACATAATTTAATTTGTACCATACTTATTTGAGGGTATTTTAATTATAATTTAAGGTGAACTCTACTTGGGTTTAGAGGTGGGAGAATTCAAGATGCATCCACCCCAACTCTCTCTCTCTCTCTCTCTTTTAGTGAGTTGGTTAAAAAAATTTAATTAGTAAGAATGAGTTGGGGGGGGTGGAATCCGAAAAAAGCGGGTGGCAAAGTGCAAACCCAGGAATGAAAGCGGCGAGAGAACCCATGCCCATAGAAACCTACAAAAGAGCAACCAGCACCCATTCAATCCTTTCCTTTGTTGCCATTCTCCGTTTGTCACCACTGGAGTAGAAACGCTTCCCTCTCCCTCCTCCTCCTACTGACACGTCCTCACTCTCCTTCGCACCACCACTATGAATAATAACAACACCAGCAGTACTAGTACCATCACTTCTTCCTCTGCTGCTTCTGCTCCTGCTCTCGAAGGATTACTGAGTAGTAGACCATGGATGGACCTCGCGATCCCCGCAACTGGAGGGCCCGCTTCACCCCAGCCTTCCGCCGCAGCGTCGCCGACAACATGTACGGGCTTTCAACCGTTTGTCGTTTCGATTTTTTTTTTCCTTCCTTTTTTTGGCAATTTGATTTGTTTGTTTTTTCCGGATGTTCGATTAGTTTGGGGACAATGCCGATGCTGAATGTTAATTCTCTCTCTCTCTCTCTCGTGTCCTGTAATGTATGTTACTAAAATTTTGTTCAAATTTCAAACCTAATGTTGGTTATTAGGTCCTGGTGACATGTGGTAGGTATCTATATTTAGTATTCTTCTTGTTGTGTTGGGTTTACGTTCTACTCTCGGATCGAGCATCTAGTTAACACTTGAAAGCACAGACATTCCGTAAATTGGTGCCGTTTCTATGCCCTGTCGTGTCGGATGCTGTATTTGAAACGGTGCAGACACTCCAAGATATGCTTTGCCCCATGTCCGTATCACGTTGTGTCGTATTCGTGTCGTAGTTTGCAGTATTGGCCGATACGGATACGATACGGCCACTACCGGTAATGATTGAACGAAAAAGAGCAATCAACAAGGGTGTAAAAGCATATAGATAAAGGAAACTTATTTATCGCAACAACGGTGACTTATTATTTCATTCATTTCAAAACTAATAAGAAACAACACAGAAAATACTTAAAATTATGCCTAAATGTATGTAATATTTTTTCTTCTTCTAAATTTCTAATAATATATTAATAATTATTTACTTTAAGATACCAAAAAAATTCGATATACTCTGATCCGAAACCGCCGACACTCATAGGAAGTGTCCGATACCGACTACGAACCTTGATTCATGGCCTTGCAACATAGTTAAGATTGGTCTAGAACAAGGGGGTTTTGTTTTTAGTCACTCGAGCAAAGTCCGATATCATGCCTCAAGGATCAACCCATCTATGGTACTCACAACACTCCCAACGATTCGTAACTTGAAACCAGGTCCCTCCTGGCAACCCTTATTAGAGTTGTAAAGCTACTCCCGATTTTTTAACCCTAAATGGATGTATGAGACCCTCTTAGTTCTTCATGACTTAGGAAAATGTAGTAGGAATTGCAATTTTTCTAGTACGATATCGGAGACACTCAAGTTCTCGACGTAGAGGTACCATTCATTTTATGCTAATTATGTATAAACTATGACGTTCTTTGAAAATGCCAAGGCCTCAACTCGTGGTGAAAATGATGCACTGAGTCTAAGGCGAAAGCACTTAGACTCTTTTTCACCCCATAATATTGCCTTTAAAGTCAACAAAGATGTCGAAAGAGAAGAGACTTGTGCCAATGGGGAAGGAAAAGGTAAATAAGTTGGAAAAGCGATACATCATATCTACAGCCCCCTTAGGTATGTAGAAACTAGGTACACATACACAATCCAACAATACAAGTATGACTCAGAAGCCATACTTGCAAAGTATATTGATTTACATCCGTTTAACAAATCGGAAAAACTAAGCATAGTTTGATGTTGAGAATGTCCGTGTTTAAATCCAAATTATTGAGACTATCCTGAAGTATCTGAATATGCAAAAAGTTGGAAGAAGTTCATCCACAAACAGTTTTGTAACACCAGGCTCTTTCACATAAATAGGAAGTAAATTTGAGATAATTTTCTTTTGTTTAGCAAGAAGGAAAATAACGTTATACTTGTTTTCCTTTTGTTTATTTGTTTTCCTTTTGTTTAGTATGGTAAAGAGGAAGAGATAGATAAGACTCTTTTACATTTAGTAAGAAGTAAGAAAAAAAGGTTAGACTTGTTCAATAAAATTTAGATTCCTTTTTAGCTACTTCCACCTAATATGCACAATTATATGCTAACTGGAATTGTTATGTCCTTTTTAAAAAAATATAGATTAAAGGTCTAAAATGTTGGCTGATATATGTTATAGGATAGAAGTGAGCCAAATTGCAACATAAAATCAGTATTGGGCTAACTTTGGAAAGTTTTGCTCATTTTTGGGTCCATTGAGGCCATATTTCTTATAAAAGCTACAGACATGGATTTTTTTCCTTTTCCAAAATTGACAAAACTTCTGAAAGTTTTTAAAATTGGCTGAAAATGATTGAAACTTCTGAAAAATAAGGCTAAAATTGCCTGAAACTTTCTAAAAGGATACTGAAACCGAGAGAAACATGTACTTGATTTGCTTTTGTGTTGATTTTTCAAAAGCTTTACGCTCATATATATATGATAAGTTGCATATGCAATTATCATGACACAGTTTCATAGGCAAGGACCTAACCTATATGTAAGTAATTTACATAATTATGTTAATTAAACTTGTATTTCTTATACTTTTATGAAATTGTGTATAATTTAGTTGTCTAAATTGCCGAAATGATAATGCCATACCTTTTAACTCTTTGGTTTAATGTCCCATATACTTTAAAGAAATATCCTGTAGAAAACCATATCATCTTAACTCTTGGTCTAGACTCTTGTCTAGTCTAGGAGAGCTTGGAAGGTTCTCCTTGGATGCATGAGCCTAAACTGCATGGCTGAAAACATAGCTCTACCTATCCACGAAGTGGCCTTCTAGGTTTTATGACAAGCCCCCTCTCTCTTTCTCATAGTTACCTTGATTTGGAATTTGTCACTGGTGGCAGGTTGACATTCAGTCATAAAACTTTGTCAATTTTGTTTTTTTGAGCTTTCCCATGCTCTTTAGCCGACCTCATTTGATGAGAGAAAACTTGGATGACAACGGCATTGGTTATAAAATTTTGGAAAACGCCGACCAAAAATGGCAAAACCACCAATACATTTACCCATAGAGACAGTCCGATATTGATACGGATACAATGTTTCAAACCTTGAATATTGGAACATCCTTATTCATATCATGTCTGATTTGAGAAAACAAATACAAAAAAGAAAAGCGTACCCAATATTAGCCAAATGGTTACTTTCTTACTAAGAATGTTGATAGGCTAACATGTAAATATTGTAAACTTATACTAGGAGAGAGCCTAACCACTCAACATAGGTTGATTTTCTTAGATATTAGTATAAAAAAATGGAAGAAAAATGTTAGGGTGGAGAAAAGGCCAAAAACTAAATGGCAAAACTTGAAAGGAGATAACTTAATAAATTTTTAAGGATAAAATAATAAGGGATGATAGGACATAGAAGCATATGTTATGTGGTACAATATGATAAGTTGTATTAAGAAACTTGCAAGAGATATTGTAGGAGTGTCAAATGACAATGGTTTGGACTTTGAAAGAAAGTTGGTGGTGGAATGAGAAAGTTCAAAAGCTTATCAAGGCAAAAAAAAGTTGCCAATAAATATTAGCAAAAGAGAAGAAAACTTTGAGAGATATAAAGTAGCAAAAAAGAAAACTAAGAAATGAGTTAGTGAAGTTATATATAAGACTTATGATTATTTATATAGGAGACAAGAAATTAAGGAGGATATTTATAGGCTTGCTAAGAGTAGGGAAAGGAGGAGCAGAGACTTGGGTAATATAAATGTATTAAGAACGACGACCACAATGTACTAGTAAGAGAAAATGATATGCAAGAGAGGTGGAAGATTTATATTACATGCTATTTAATGAGAGCAATCTAGAAAAAGCTTAGTTTTGATTCAGAGTTAGCTCATAATGAGTGATATTGCTATTATTGTAAACTTAGAATTTTTTACGTTAAGGATGCATTAAAAAAATAAAATAAATAAAATAACATAAAAAAATAAAAAAGTGGGAGGACAATGATATTTCTATTGACGTTTGTAAAGTTTATGGGAGAAATGATTGATATCTTACTGAATTATTTAACAATTCTACGGACTATTAAGATGCCAGATGAGTGGAGAAGTAATATTGTAGTACACATATATAAGAACAAGGGAGATATACAAAGTTGTAATAACGATCGAAAAATTAAGCTTATGAGTCATACCATAAAACTATGAGAGAGAGTATTAAGCAATGATAAGAAAAAAGAGTAGAATTTCGGAGAATCAATTTGGTTTTATGCTAGAATGATCTAATATGGAAGCTATTTACTATTGAAATATTTAGATAGAGAAAGATTTGCATATGATTTTTATTGACTTAGAAAAAACTTATGACCAAGTTCTAGGGAGATAATATGGTGGACTTTGAAGAAGAAACAAGTTTCTAGTAGTTATATTGAGATTGTTAAGACTATGTATGATAGAATACAATGACGTGTGAACTATTAGAGGAGATAGTAACATGTTTCCTATTACCATTGGCTTACATCAAGGATCAACATTGAGTCATTACCTTTTTGCAGTAGTTATGGATGGAATTACTAGGTAGATCCAGGAGGAGGCTTCATGGTGCATGATGTTTGTTGATAATACTTTGTTGGTTGATGAGAGTAGAGAAGTGTTAGATGCTAAAATAGAAGTGTAGAGAGTGACTTTGGGATCTAAGTGATTTATGATTAGTAGAACGAAAATACAGTATATGAAATCTAGTTTTCACCAAAGTCGAGGATAAATAAGATGAGAGTCAATATAGATAGAAAAGAGATACCGAATAGTGATATTTTTCAATATTTAGGGTTAATAATTTATCAAGATAAAGAGATTGAAAATGATGTCATGCATAGAATTAAAATATAATGGTTGAATGTGTTGTGCGCAAGCGAAAGTGACATAGAACAACAATAGCCTTAACAATGACAAGTAAAAAACTAGGCACAGATAAAGTAAAAAAAAAAGAACTAATAACACACGAGAACACACAAAATGTAACATGGTTTGGTCAAGATAAACCTACTCCACATGACAAGGTAAGAAATAACTTTATTGAATCAACAAGAAAATCTTGCAACGATTACACATACAATACTGTAACGCAAAATTCTCTCCTTATGAGATCCCCAACAATCTCTCTACTGCTCCTCTTGAAGATTCCTTTAATGGCTTCTTAGCAAACCTTAAGATAACCCTTTTGCTCAAAGCCTACCAAATGACCTCAAGCCGCCTTCCAACTGGCCTTCCAACCGGCCCAAGGGATGGAGGAGATCCTTACATAGGACCCCTAACCTTTTCCAAAGTCGGGAGATATCCGGACCATAAAAACAAGCCTTTAGATATGAACCAGTTACCGTATGCAGTAGCTTTGACCCAACAACATACCGACATTATGTCGCCGGTATGCTGGATAAGCATACTAGTTCCCAAATTTTACCGGATGGTTTCTGATATTTCTAGCAGGATACTGAATGACTGTTTGCAACCCTGATAAGCCGCTTCAACTCCTTCGAGACTTCTCCGATTCTGCAGACGGTGCCAGTCGCACGCCGTAGTTGAACGCAAACTGTATCCAAAAAAATAGAGTGCTTCCGGAATAGTGTGATCGCAATATATCTTTAACGTTGAAAGAAAAATACATAAAACTACTATAAGACAAACCATGATTTATGGATCATAATGTTAGGCAATTAAGAACATGTCCAAAAAGTTAGTGTAGCTAAAATGAGAATGCTAAGATAGACGAGTCGCAATATATTAAGGATATGATAACAAATGAGTATATCCGTAAAAAGTTAGAGGTGACGCCAACTGAGGACAAGATGAAAAAAAAAACCAACTTATGTGATTTTGACATGTGCAATGCATACTCATAGATGCCCCCTTAAGGAGGAGCAATAATATAGTAGTTAATGAAGTCGCTACAACTAGAGGTAGGCCTAGACTAACATGGTTTGAAGTGTTAGAAAAGGATATGGATATTGTTAGCATTAATTACATATGACATGACCCTTAACATAGTTGAATGGAAAATGATTCAAACAGCTGCCCCCAAAAATTTGGGGTAAATACTTTTTTGTTTATTATAAGGTTGTCAATTTCTAGAATTTGGAGAAGGGAGCAATCGGTCACATGGAGCGAAGGAAAGATTTGTGCTAAAAGGACGAGGGATCAAGTATTATGATTAGTGGAAAGCTTCGCGCAATAACAATTAGGGTTCTATATTGAGCATGCATCACTCAAGCACAATACAGTTGAGAATAAATCTCTCTCAAGTTGGAGACACAATCTCAAACTTTTCATTAATTCATCTAATGCCTTACCCATGTATTTATACAATTGGTTATAGGGTTTGCTTGATAATGAAATTAAGAATCTTAATTTTCTTTAGTTTCTAAAATCCAAAGAAACTAATTTTCGTTTAAATATTTGCTAGAAAATAGGACACTACAACTTGAGTATAACATCATAAACTTTTAAAGTGGAGGGTTAAAAGGTGATAGATTTTGGAAAGGAAATAATAGTATATATCAAATCATTGTTGTTTTCCATGACTTTCAACCTAATTGGTTGAGAAGTAGAAAGGAGAGATTTTTGCAATTAGAGTGCTAGAATGTGCTAGTTTCCAACCTAATTTCTAATATCCAAACATGCAAACATTGCTAAAATGCTTTAAATTACCCGCATAGATGGCAATGTATAAGTAATCCGTCGCTACTAGAAATGGTAAAGCGGCAATTCTTGTGACGACAACTGTCCTACTTTAATGAGAATTAGTGATGGATACAGTAACGAGAATGTCATTGCTAACAAAATGATTGTCCCTAAGACCGTCGTGAACCCGTCACTAATTTTAGAATTAGGCTTGCCAACCCATCGTTAAGTTTAGAATTATGGCGGGAGGGTATATGTTAGCGAATAAATTAGCAATGGATATACTCCGTCGGTGAATTGTGATCCATCTCTACCGTGAGCCATGCTCTAATTCTTATCCCTTTCTCTCCCTTTGCACATTTTGTCCCCCATTGCTCTATCCAATCTGGCAAACCTTCCTCGTAGTCAACACCCTTGTCGCCTCTCTTTCTCTGACCCCTTTCTCTCGATCGCCTCCACAAGAGCCCCTCCGAATCTCACCTTACCACTCGTCACTACCTTGTTGATCACGCTTCCTAGAGCATTGACACTCTAAAAAGGCAGGCCTTCTAGGACACATATCGGACACGTATTAGACAACCAGGTGTTGGACATGTATCAGACACACTAAAATAGGTTTCGTATCTGACCTTGCCCTTACCATGTCTTGTTGTATCCGTGTTTGTGCAACAAAGGTCATGCTCTACCAACCCCAACCCCCTATTCTCGATCAAACAACTTCTCAAATTGCGTACAGTAGACATGGATTCCAAAAATTTCCTAGTCTTTGTTCCAACTTTCCATTTGCTGAACAACCTTTAAAGTTTAAAAAAAAAACCCAACACTAAGAGAATAATAACTCTTTACTAGTTTTTACATATATGTCAAAAAAGAAAAGCTTTACTTACCGGAACATACAAATTTGGGAAAGTCACTGACTCACTAGGCATTACTACTAAATTAAAACTCAAGTGACCAAAATTGTAAATGACGGTCATCTAGGACGCTTAGGCCCCTCCTTGACCCCTTGGATACAAATTTGTGTTACCTTGGACGTAGGCTAACTGTGTTGGTGGCTTTACCCATTTCTATCATCAGCTGCCTATGCAGGCCTTGCATTAACCACTTAGACCAATGAAGAGCAACCTAGTCTTCGCTTCACGTCTTAGCTCGTCTTGGCCCTTCGTAGGCCTGTCTAAGCCTCGCAGTGATGATTGGTTCAATTGTTAACTTGCCTACTCTTTAAAATAAGTTGATGGTTGGTGAATAATGATTGGTTCATTTGTTTGTTGCATACTTTTCTATTTTTGTGTTTTTACTACTAATTATTTAATACAACCCTTAATTACTTGATTTCTAGTTGTTTTGTGTTTCTCTAGAACATTCTAGGTTTATCATGGTTTTAGACTCACCTTTTAGTTTTCAACAGTATATATATATATATATATATATATATATATATATATGTTGTGAAAAGCGCGCTTAAGCGAAAACTGGAATTTGGGCGCCTCGCTTAGGGAAATCTTGCCCCACAAAAGCGATCGTCGCTTAAGCAGCGCTTAATAGCGCCTCGCCTAGTATTACGCGCTGGAAAAAGCGCTTTGGTTAAAAAAAAATCCGAAAAAACCGACCCTGAAAAAAAAAGGAACTTTGGAGACTTTAGCTTTTATGTTTGATGGTATTTTGATGACTACGTAGTATGTATGCATATATACGTAGTATATATATATATATATATATATATATATATATATATATATATGTTGTGAAAAGCGCGCTTAAGCGAAAACTGGAATTTGGGCGCCTCGCTTAGGGAAATCTTGCCCCACAAAAGCGATCGTCGCTTAAGCAGCGCTTAATAGCGCCTCGCCTAGTATTACGCGCTGGAAAAAGCGCTTTGGTTAAAAAAAAATCCGAAAAAAACCGACCCTGAAAAAAAAAGGAACTTTGGAGACTTTAGCTTTTATGTTTGATGGTATTTTGATGACTACGTAGTATGTATGCATTGTGTGGCTTGTTGACTATTTTGACCATGGTATTTTGATGACTTCGCATTTTGATTCTAGTATTTATATTGTTACTTTGTTTGATTGATAATTAGTATTGTTATTCATGCATATACCAGTAGTATTGTATGAAAAATTATTGAAATTTATGTGTATATAGAGTATTTTACGTATAGGAGGCTCCATGGGTAAAAATGGATGAAGTGCTAACTAAGCATCGCTTAAGCGAGGCGCCAGCTTCGTCGCCTCGCCTCACGCTTAATATAACATATATATATATATATATATATATATATATATATATATATATATATATATAAGCCTAGTACTGCATGCCCTAGGCACCCTCTAGCCACCTAGCAGGGGCTTCTGTGTTCACAAAGCTGGAAACAACTTAACTAAACTGGAGTCAAAAACTAATTTATAACTCTATCCAGCTTAAGAAGCTTGGCTTGCTTTTTTGCTACTGAAAATATTAAAAGGTGTTTGTATATTATATATAACTAGAGCTAGTTCCTGTAATTTAGGATCAAGATATCAGACGAGCCTAGTTGGAATCTTAGAAACATGGACATGTTTGACTGCTCGACTTTCAACCTCTGTGGGTCCGGCCTGAGCTTAAACAAGTTTAGAGGACTTTACTTTCAATCAGTAGACACCTGTTTGTGGTTTGGTGGTCTATGAAGTGTCAAATATGTTCTTAAATCTTAAACTACTTTGCCATGTGTCTGAAGGAGGAAGGTTGTTTAATCAAGCTAACATTCCTTAGAAATGGCTGTGCAGCAGTTTCCTTAAATAGCATACTATGTATTTACTTTAGGTTTACTGCCTAGACAAATAAACTGCCGCTTTAGCTTGGTTATACAATATTTTTATGGCTCTTATTAATGATCGATGGTTTGCTCCTGAAATGAACTTTTTACGATGTTGTCTCTTCAGGCATGCATTACCTATTTATATGAAATAATTATCCTGCTCCTTTTATGGAATCACAATTTTGGGATGAAAAAACATATTGATGGTCCTATTCACATATACGGACAACGTAGTTGACAATATCAATTAGATTTCTAAAAGCCATTACTCATGAGCACTCATCAGGGATGAATGAGATGGCTATATCACTTCTTATCTAAGTAGACATGATAAATTCATGCCAATCCCAACACCAACAGGGATGCCTTTTTAGGGATTTAATTTGATAATTGAGCAGTCAATGGTGAAGTAGACTTCATGGAATTAGTTGGATGCTTAAGAGGCCTGAAACCTTAATTAGTGAAAAGAAGGAATTGGTGACGTTTAAGCTGCAACTCTCTTCTTGTGCAAATTACAAGATGATTACCTTTTCTTTGTAAGGGAGGTCGACATGGAGCCACTCATTTATTAGCTGAAAATCTTATTATGGTTGAAGTTAGTAGGCACATTACCAAAGAAACTTCATTGCCTATGGTTTTTGCCTGTGATATGATTTGTGCTTTCAGGATGACAAAACATCAACTCAAACTAGAAACCTTAAAAGACTGTGAGTCTAAAAATTAGTAAGATGAAAGTAAAAAACGGTGCACACACAACACACACACGCGCACGCGCGCGCGCACGGGCAAGGTGAGAATGGATGCATCATGCTATGACATGAATGGTGTACAATCCTGGAACATCTGTTGTTTTCTCATTTAATCTAGCAATGATGAGAAAGGGTTTAAAATGCCATATTAGTCATGGTATCACAACTTCAATTATTTACAGTTTTGGGTTGGAGTACCGAAATGACAGGTTTCGGCACTTCAGGAGATAAATTTAAAAATCGGATTCCACAAATTATTTATGGAAAATCCTATAAATCGCGATTTTCCTGAAATTGTAATTTGATGATTGCATAAGTTTTCAGGAAAATCGCGATTTATAGGATTGAAAGTCGTTTTGAAGCCTGGAAATGATTTGTTTTTTGCTAGTTTTGGTAAATTTAGGATACCCATACACATGACCTTGCTTTTGGAAGTTGAGCCAGTTCTGGATCAATCTCAAAAGTTCCGGCCAGATTCAGAAAATGTTTGACAATTTGATATGTTTAAGGTAGTTTCAGGCCACAACAAACCTGTACCTGCCTGAATTTTTTCGACATTATTCTGATAGAAGGTACCTTCGATACGAAAATTTATCGTTCTCTTTCATTTGATTGGGCGTGTAACTCAGATTTGCATGCCCGATACATAGAGGTATTGGCCGATCTTGTATTCCTTGCAGAAAATGACACATGCCATGCATCATGCAAAAACATACTGGGTTAGATGCATAAATTTCAATCTTGGATTGCTGGAACCAATAAGAAAATATTATTGTGCCAGGATCCAGTTTCTGTATACATACACTCACTTTTTTCCAACTAACTGATAAGTTTTATTAAAATATGACAATAAAATCTTCATCCCTAGTGCAAGTTCAAGATGAGTGTGGAAGGAATGTGGGACATAAAACTCAGTTACTTGCAACCTGTACCAGGACTAGGGTTAGGCAAGAGTGTAAATAGATTAATATATCTTATATATAATAGGAAACTTCTAGGCTTCACCGTAGAACTTTCATGTTCCAAAAGTGCCCTTCTCCAACCCTATATATATATCAAAACATGCTTAAATTTACTAGGGGTAAAATCAGTATTCTAAATGGCGGCCGCCTAGGCGGTAGACGGTCTCTCTCCGCATTGCTTTTCGGTAGGCGGTGGAGTAGGCGGCCAACGGAGGTTGGCAGCATACGCATAGGTGAGGTAGCGTAGGCGGGCGCCTGGGTGGAGCAATACCTAACAAGATATTTTGGCCAGAAAGGTTTTGTAAACATTATGGGCATATGGTTCACTTTTACAAAAGTAAAACTTTATAATCTTCGTTCTACAACTTAGTTATGCATGAAACACCCTTAAAATATGCATATTATGCAAAAATCAGTGGTAAAATAGAAAAAAAAATATTCAAATGTATCGACCGCCTAGGCACCCGGTAGGCGGACTCTCTCCGCCGTGCACCTGCTTACCGCCGTTTAGAACCTTGGATAAAATATGTAAATTACACGTCTCCCCCCTAATAATTTACACACTTCCAACTATAATCAATATTCACCATCACCATCACAAAAGTAAATTTACTTCAAAATATCTTATACTGTCAAAATCGGTTTGTCATTCAAATATACATTTAAAAAGTGAAAAAAAAAAAAACACAGACAAAAGACACGTGGAACGCGTGCACGACTTCTAGTGTTCTATAAAAGGATAAATATGGTTTTGGTTATAACTGAGAAAATTGGTCATAAATAGAACTGATTGAACAAAGGGTTCAACCGTTCAAGCTACTGACCGTTGATATAAAGGCTTCGTTGTTATTGTTGTTGCAAATGCCGCACTGTCCTATTGTTCTTGTTGAGTCCATTAGCTAGTTTGGTGATTCTACATACACATATTCTAAACAAAATAGTGAAACTGTTCTGAAGACACAATATCTTGAGATTTAAAATGACTCATCTTGCAATGTTTTTCCCCTGATATACATGAATAACCTTTCACATTTTTATCAATATATCAGCATTGCAATATTTCTTTCCTTTGTATCCTTTTTCCTTGTTTTCTTACCAATTTTCTTTCTCTACCAGTTGAATATCCTTCTACCCTTCTGATTTGTACTTCCGATCTTTTTGATGTAGGTGAATCTGAAGTGTGTACAACAAGATATTGTTCGTATCATACTTGCACAATAAACTAGATTAGTGATAGTCTCTTGATAGTAGGTTCTTATTTTCTTGAGAAAAAGTTTCTATTAAAAGATAATGTCTAACTGGTAGCTTCTTAAGCCAGTAGTGATGGTCTAACTTTTAACTAGATGCTCTTACTTTGCTACAGTATCAGTTCTAAATGTTATGTTGCCAACCATCTGCACTGTTTTAAATGCGTAACTATTAACTGAAATTTTCTCTCTTGCTTAGGTATGGAATTATAATGGGGCTCATACCAGGGGTTAATCAAAATGATGCCAGAAACCTGGCAGCAACATTTGAAGCTAAGGTTTTCGAGACTGCTAGAACTCTGGTATCCTGCCCTCATATACAACCTATCATATTATAATTTCTAGAAATTAATCTCTCACTTCTATGTTACTTAAATGTGTGTTCAGTGTTGTGTCTTCTGTATAATCTTTCCTGTGACATCAGCAGGGCCAATAGCTAGTCTTTCAGAATTGGGTTGCCAGAACCATTTCACCTAAATGGCAGATTGAAGCATACACGGTTGGTGGGTTTTGTTTACGGCTGGTGTTACTTATTTTGGTTTGGACTTAATCGAACCAAGTACCGAGTGCAACTATTCCTAACAAATTGAGTTCCATAGATGAAAAATGACCACTTTGGTCAGTCAACGTTTTTACCATATCTATTCTGGTAGACTTGTTAGCAACAAGTACTAAAATGATCTCACTGGGTTTTGGATGTAAATGAACTTTAACTGTTTTCTGCAGTAAAAGCAACTAATTTAGACAAAATTAATTCTTAGTTGAATTAACATAGGACCAGATAATGATCAACACAAATTAAGAGGATTTTCTGTGTGAATACCGGAACCAAGTCCATAATCAAACTATGAGTTCACAGATCAAGAATTTGAAAACAGTGAACTTTGTTCAACATGGTTACATGAAATTTGGAATTTTGTTATATATATCTAACTGTAATGAAAACATTCTGAATTCCTCACAAAATTCATGTTAGAGGCCTTTTTACGTAATTAGACTCTAATCAATACATTATTTAACTTGTAAGAGACGAGCCTATTAAGTAGGTTTAAGCTATTGCACTATTTTTATGAGATCTCCACAAGTTTGAGCAATGTAGCTTTTCACTGTTTGAACATGAGAAACAGATACATTATGCTTAAACAAATATTAATATTTGTTGGGTGCTCATCTATTTTGTTCCTGTAAACAATATTCTTCTCATAGTGGTTGGCGGCTTGACATGTACGGAGAGTATAAGCCATTGCTTTTCGATTTCACAGTTTTTTTTTACCTAGAGTGTTTTGTTTGCCTATCCAAAAATTGCTGGTTTCCCTGTAAGATAGAAATTGCCAATTGATGTTATGTGAATAAGCTTTTAAGAATGATTTTTCTCTGAGAGTTCCTGATTTGATCATCTATTTACCTGAATCTTCATGCCTTTCGTCCCATCAACATGGAATGCTCTAATTCTATTTTTGGATATCTTAAAAGAGACAATGGAATATAACCATTGTCAGTAGTTTCAGGAACTTGCATGAGACTGAGAGACTACATTATGATACATCTGAAATTGCTCCCAAGTCAAATGATCAAAGAATTGACATCACATCTGATCATGTTTTTTTGTAGTTAGATTTGGCTTCATTTTGCATAAAAAAAGTTGGTCACTTTATTGGGTTTTTTTCCCATTATGCATTTGAGCTTCTGTATGTCTATTTAGTAGTTATTAAAATTATGTTAAAATTATGAGATCACAAGCCACAAGGTTGCCAATTGTAGTCTTGTGCTACAAAGTTTGATGTTTTTACGTAGTTTGAGACTTCTAGATAAACATTCTTATCGAGGTCTTGTTATGGTAGCTTACAAAATGAAAGATTCATTCATGTAAGAATTGGAGTGTATATTGGCATGAAAGGTATCACATCTGCTGAATATTCAATTATCTAAGGGTTGGACTCTACATTGGCATGAAAAATATCAGGTCTACTTCACCTGGTTCGATCAACATTGGACTAACTTATGATTTTACATCCCCACTTAATCAAAGGGTTATGACTCTACAAAGGCTCTTATAGTTCCCAAGCAAGTGTCATGTCTTACCTATAAATTGCTTCAAGATATGGTTTTATTAGTGGTCTTCAAAATACAGTTACACCTCTAGAAATTAATAGCCTTGGGACCAAGGAAAATATATTAATTTAGCGAATATTAAATAATTGATAAATTAATAATTTATTAATTTATCGGTTAATTAATAACTTATTAATTTATCAAGGTATTCCTTATTTTCTTAAATATTGTACATTTTACTTATAATCTCGTTTTACGAACGAACAAGTCTATGTACTTGTTTAACCAAGTAAAATTCATAAATCTACTTATTTTTCCCAAAAATAGATTGTACATTGTTTAATGAAGTACGTTATTCCATTTTATGAACATTTAACCAAGCAAAAACTCTACATAATTTTTCGTTTTACAAACTAACAATTTTCTATGTATTTGTACATATACAAATTATTAATTTATATTATTACGTCGGACCTATATGAATTTTTTATAATGTGTTGTACTTACAAATTTAATGAATTATTAATTTAGCACATTATCCCCAAGTTGGGACTGGTCAAAAATATTATTTAACCGAGGTTATTAATTTATCGGGTATTAAATTATCGAGTTTCTACTGTAACTTATGTTTTTATTACACATATTTTGTTTCTATTACGCAACAGTTGTACTCTTACATTAAAATCTTCTACCCTATTAAGGCTTGCAAAAGACTCCCAATGGGTAAGACCAATCCTCTCCATGCATGTTTCTTATTCCTGGTCCTTATCCTGTATGGAATATTTTAAGGGGTGGGCTGGGCTTACAGCTCGGTAGTAGGAAACTGGCCTGCTGCCTGTTAAGGATAGGAGGAATTGTCTTGAATGCAGTATGTGAGATGGATTCACTAATGCAGACATTTAATATGGTCTCTCTTTTATTATATTCATTCAAACATTTAAATGGCCTCCGTCTCCTTTGGAGATTTCCCTAGTTTGGTTAGCGTCTTATATGGCTCCTTTCGTGGACCAAGTTCCCAAGAGTTTGTTAATGAGATTCAGGATAGCCACCATTGTCAACCTCAGTATGCCACACTTAAGTGTTCTCTGAATGTTTCAGGGTGCAATGTCCTTAACTCCCTGTAGTGCGTTACGTGTCATATCAATAACACTATATAACTTTAGGACACTTCATCCTCACTCCCTTACTAAACATCCATTGCAGTGTAACAATTGGACACAATATCTTCAACTGCCCATGATGTGCCATACAGGTGTGCCGTACCAGTATCGTACTAAAACTGTAGGACACTACATAGGGGTTCCACTCGGGTCAGGTTCAGGTCTCGTTAATGCTCAACCACGCTTTATGTTTACCCCGTTTAGACTAGATCCTACCCTGTAAACATCAGGTCAGGTCCTCCTGACCTGATCCGCCTAGCCTGTTATTTGTTGGGCTGGGATTGTTAGAATATTAGAAACGAGATTTAGGAAATCCAATAAGGGGTTGAGTTTTCCATTAGGTTCAAGGCCAATATATAGTATGTTGTACATGTCATAAAAAGAAATATACAACTTGAGGGTGAAGGAAACCATATAAGGAAAATCACATAAAAGGAAGAGGTCAAATAAGGTCACGTAAGGAAGGTAATATTAAGAAGAATGCAATATTCAAACACCCCCTCAAACTCTCAGTGGATCTACCTATGAGAAGTCAACAATTTGTATCTGGGATTTCAAAAATATCTTTGCTCATGGATGCCAAAATATTTTATCACTTAGTGAGATCATTACTGTTGGCCAAACCCTACCTCTTGCACATAAAGAAAATTCTTGATAGAGAGTGGGAGGGAGGGAGGGAAGAAGGGGTGGGGGTGGGGGGGGTGGGGGGTGGGGGGTGGGTTAAGGGGATATTGAGGATTGAACTTGAGACCTCCTGCTTAAAACCGTATGCACTTACCACTTAGACTATAACTTAGTTGTGAATTTGGTATAAAACATTAAATCTGTATTACCATACATATATCTATATACTAAAAAAAATCTATATACTAAGAAACCTGAAATTCAAGGATGGTGGCCACCCTTGGTCCTATTGTGGGTCTGCCCCTGCATCAACTTGACAAGACTAAGATTTGTACACAATGTCCACATTTCTAAATTAGTTAAATATAATCATATAGTATAAGTAATTAAAAATATTTTATTGGAGCACTTAAAGGAGGAAGAAGAATCATGCCTTCCTTTCTCATTTGAGAAACGAATAATATCTTGCCATAATTTTCTTTAGCTCTAGAAAGAATAGTGGACATAGTCCAAACTCTCTCCTTTTTTGATAAATAGTTCAATCTTTTTCATTACTATAAAAATAGTGTACATATTAAACACATCTATGCAAGCCCCGGTTGTATCTGTCCCCCAAACCCCCAAAATTGGAAATATACACTAGACTATATATTTACTCCCATAACCCAAACTTTTTAGCCAGAAATTCAAAAAATAACAATAGAAGACGCATCAGGAAAAGATTGAAAAATGGAAAACATCTATTCCATATTTTAATAATGAGAAATAACTTTATGAAGTCAGTTAAACTAGGGACAGAAGTTCAAAATCTTTATTCCCTATAGTAAGTTACTAAATACCACCAGGGAACTTGATACTGCATGCTTGTTCAATATTTTTATTTTTTATTTAGGCTTATGTTTGTAGAAACTTTCTTTAAGACTTACATTATTTAGGCTTGTTTTGGGATTGCTAATGCTTTTCAAAAAGTTGCAGCAGAAGCAGCTTTTGACAGTAGCCTCCCAACTGCTTTCAAAAGCTTCCCCCAAATTCAATCGACTTTCCAGAGGTCTTTTAATTAGCAGTTGTTACCAAACATTTTTTGGAATTGTTTGTCGAAAAAATAAACAGAAACAGCCATGATAAGCAACGCCATACCCAGCCTTGGTGTAGCTTATCGAAGGACCACACTTGTGCCTTTAGTTTCTCAGAACAGCTTGTTATTCTAGTGACAGGGCAAATGCCTGATGGTTGAGTATTTTGTGTAAGGTCCCAGGTTTATAATGACTGGGGAAAGGGTTGTGATAGATGTGAATAGTAAAAAAGAAAATAATGAAATTCTACACTAACCTAAATAAGTAGACAAAGTTATGAAAACGGTTCTAGTCATTCTCAGTTTCTTTTCCCTTTGGAAGCTACATCTTATATATAATATTGATAGTTCGCATATGTTTCATGTGTTTGAATTATGAGCATCTTTCTGTGTATTATGTATTATAAAATGTACCACTGCAGATTATCGCCCCATACTTAAAATGCCTCTGTGAAAATTTAACACAGGGAATATTGTTAGATTACCTACCCCACGTTTTGGGGAGCATCCTTACCGTTTGCCGCCTCTGTTTTTCTTCAATGCATGATCACTTATGAAACTCTTCCCCATGTATAACATCTTTTTCCATAGCTCAGAGCATTTGACGATTGACACACGTAGGTCACTGTTCATGTCCTGTTGCCTTCACTAATTTATTCTTTAGTTATTTGTCATTTGCATCTTTTCTGACATCTGATGCAAAAGCTTCAATTTGACCCATATATCCAGCGTGATTACCAACAAAAACTCGATGACAGAGTGTTCATAATCCGAAGGTTGCAACTACCAGGTATCTCCTGATATTTTTTAGTTATTTCTCCCCTTAACATACTCTAACATAACTAATTGACAGTACCCATCACTAATTACATCCTCTATGGTGTGCCAGCTGGACCTCCACCAAGAGCCCCTTCCACACCCCCGCGTTCTCCTGGCCGCCGTTGTCCTTTTGATAACGAATCAGAAGAGGAAGAATCAGAAGAGGAAGAAGAGTAAAGGGTTAGGCTCACATCTTTCTTCCAGATAGAAGTTTAGAGTATATATGCCACTGAAAAAGATATTTGTATGCTAGTTATCCCGTCTTGCCTCATGTCGTTGTTCTAAAAGTTTGACGGGTTCGTGATCTTGTTGCATGCAGATGCAAGGATTTCGGGTGGTTTGTCTTCGTTTGGAGTCGTGTAGAGAGGCTCATGCACTTCTTGGAGTGACAGATTCCTCGCTACTATTAGAAATTCTATATTAAAAACTGAACAGACTCGTAAGACTGCTCCTTCTTAAAGTAGGATGGTTTGTTGAATATGATACATATCTGCTAAAGTGTGATGTTTTCTTGAACATAATACATATCCGTATGGTCTGCATTATATATGTGTTTAATGTGTTTTTTCTTAGATAGAGTTTTGTGCTAGAGATCTTGTTGTCAAGACACCGACAATATCTAACTGCGAGTGATGATTATCATTCGACCATACCTGATGCAGGAGGATGCCTGTTGACCTACGACATTGACCGGCTGATCGGCTGGTTGCCCAAAATTGGTGGAACCGCGATGAGTTTTTCTTCTTCTTTCTTTCACATTTCCTTGTTTTTTTTTATTTTATCTAGCTTTCCTATAAATGCAGTTGGTTTCCTAGTTGGTTTGTTTGCTTTTTCGGTTGCTATGATGTTGATTTACTTGATTCCTATGGACGCCTATAGTAGGTGGATTATTTTGGATGAATTCATATGGTTCTTCAGTCTTAGCACAAACTGTTCGTACAGTTTGTGCTTATGTTCGTACAGTTTGTGCTTAAGACTGAAGAACCGTGGAATGGGGATTCTTTTGGCCAAGTCCATCGCCCCTGCCATGCCAGAACATCGTCTTCACCATGAGATTTGTATGTTCTTCACTTGTTCAACCTACTGGATGAAGTAGGACGGGCTTTGGTAAGAAAGAGATTTACCAGTTAGTGCAGAAATCATTTGCTCTTTTCTTTCCTTTTAAAATTTGTAATTTCCATCAAATTTTATTTCCTGGTGTTCGAAGGCAAAGGAAATTGAAAGGGAAAATAAATTCCTTACAGTGGAAAATTGAATCCTTGGGATGAGTGGAGGAATCATTTTCCTCCTTCTCCTTTCCTTTGGAAATTATTTTCCTTTTCTACTAGTTTCCTTTGGTATCCAAACTCAGAAAAAAGAATGACTTTCCTTTCCCAATGTTTTGATTCCGCGAACCAAATGGTGGTCATCAAACACTTTGGCCTCGTATGGTTCGCTGAAAGAAAAGGAAATCAATTCCTTGTTCTTTCCCTTTCCTTGAAAAATTGCAATTTTTATCCATTTTCCTATGAATTTCCTATAGTGGGAATGTGAATTTCTTATAGTGGCAAAGTGAATTCTTGGTTGGATGGGGAACCATTTCTCCCCTTTTTCCTCTCCTATGGAAATCATTTTCCTCGTACAACCATTTCTCCCCTTTTTCCTCTCCTATGGAAATCATTTTCCTTTCCTCGTACTTTTTTTTTTGACATCCAAATATAGGAAGGAATGACTTTCCTTTTCCAACCTCATGATTCCGCCAACCAAACGAGGCCAATGTGTATTCACATAATAGCCCAAATATATGCACGACAATGAAGTCTGTTCTTTAAAACAGAACAATTCTATACTTAAATAGCGTCTGAAATTCATCTTGATAGAATCCGTAGATCATATGTAAGTTGACTGTTCTCTGTAATCAGTGACAACAATAATCTTATGTTACAAGCAAACAAAATTTGTCCCTGCTGCACCTTTGCCCCTCAATTCATTACAACACGAAACGGATGGCAGTATCATAAAACAGACATCTAACTGCAAAGAAGGATTATAGAATCCAATCTTTTGCTGCCATAACCCCATAATTGTATGAAATAGAGAACAATGGAGACTGAGAAGCCTTGACCATGAAGCTTGATGACCAGTGGGAATGGGTTTCAGCAGCCTTCGTTAGCTAGGTAGACCATGCAAAATGAAGCCTGGGAATGAGAAATCAATGGAGATAAAACCCTTGAACATCTGCAGTATCTGTGTTCACTAAAAGCCTTCATCACTTCCGAAGATCAAAACAGTGTGTTCCCTACCGCTCAAGAAACCAATGCCTAGAAATAATGGAGAGAATCAGTAAATTATAAATTGACAATTTATATGACTAGTAAATTTCCTACTGCTCAAAATGTAAGAGCCAGCTGTGACCTGAATCACCTGTCCCCTGGCTTGGATAAGAGCCATTATTGAACAACCAGCATCAAATGTTCAAAACAGCAGTCCTTCCCATGGATAGATGAATGGGTGTTGTTTGAAAGCGTACCAAAAAATTGTTGTCTATATGATGTAACACAGTCCATACAGTGAAGATCTGAATGTGCACGGTCTCCCAACCTGCTTTACGGCTGCACAAAAACACAATACAAACATGAAAAAACAAAAACAAAACACGAAGCCTACTTCCCTAGTCTACTTCCCTAGTCTTTGGATTCAGCTATGAGCAGGGGCGGAGCCAGGATTTAAATTCTGGGGAGGCCGTGCTACTACATATAGAAATCTTTAAAATTATTCTGTTAATTAAAATCTAATAGCAAAAAAATAGTAAAATAAAAACAAAAATGAGCAAAAAAGAAAAATCAATATTTTCAAAATGTTATAAAAGAGGAAGGAAAAACGTGTACATAAAAAGTCTTCAAAGTATTCAACATATGTAAAATATTAACATTTAGCAAAGGTGGGTTTCGAACTCCCAATCTCTCATTTAGAAACACATAGTACTACCACTAGAACTAGCTTACTACTTGTGTATAACAAGGGCAAACTGCTATATATATTTACAAATTACATAACCTTTCTATATAGTAACGAATATTTTTTTAAAAAATTGCGGGGGCCATGGCCCCCCTTGAACCCTCTATAAATCTGCCCCTGGCTATGAGCGTACATTGACCCATATGATAATCCCCTTGGACATAAAAAAAAGGGCATCTACCACGAGCCTCCTAAGTACAGGATTTTAAGTATATATATATATATATATATATATATATATATATATATAAAGGGCAAAATAAAAAAATAAAATATATATATATATATATATATATATAAAGGGCATCTCACAAAAACTTTAACATGGTATCAAGACAACCCAGATTCAATTGCCTTTAGCATGCATTTTAAGTATATATATATATATATATATATATATATATATATATATAGCTATGTGAATCTAGCTCTCCGCCGAAAAATGGATTCAACTTGTAGGGATTATGTTAGAATGTTTATACAACCCTCAACCCACTCATTAAGACTCTTAAAGTTTTGGTGCAGTCACATGATCTAAAAGTTTTTTATTCTTATAATTATTTAAAGAAACCAAGTCAGTCGGGGTAGTAAAATATGATTTCTTTGGTGTAAGTAAGTTTATAAGAGTGAAAAATATTTTTTTCTTCTAAAGAGTTGATTGACCCTGTTGTTTGTTGGTTTATTTCAAGTTTAGAGAATCTAGTTTATGACTACAGAGATATTTAGAGATTTGTAATTGTTCGCCATCAATTCATCATCGTCTAACCCTTCTCCCATCACAATGGTTTGGATATTAGTTTGTCACCAATTCAGCAATAAAATTTAGTTTGCAATTTTTATAGTTCGGGAAATTGTTTTTGTCTATCCTTGCAATCCTCATTGGGTTGCATTCAAGTGGTACTTGAGTCCTCCCTCAGCTGATTCTACTCTACCACCTTGAAGTCGATCAAAGCCTTCATACATCCATTCACTGTCGACCAATTCTGACTCATCCTTATTCCTCGACAAAATCCAGGCTTCAACCAACCCCTTCACCAAACAACCACGGAAATCGAGATCGAGCTCTACCAACCCATCCAAACTTACTGATAGTGAGGCCTGGCAACTGACTCCCTAATTGCCAGTTCAGAAGACGGGGATTGTTGCAGTAACAGTAGCTGCCTTGTACCACCAGCCCAGCCACCCTAAGGGCTAAGACACTAACAGTGGGATGACCCAATGCCAGCAACCTGATATCTGCACTCCACTGGACCAGTGGCGACTACCAACCTCCTGCCAACTGATGATCTCCTTCCTGACGAACAATTGGCCAGCCATTGCTGGATCAGACATCCACTTCCCAGTGGTCGGCTATCTCAGGATTTTTCAGCTACCAGTCAACTGTCCTACTATCACTCGCCACCAGCCAAACACACTCTTGATCCACTCTGATCACTACTAGCAGCTTTTCCTCATTTCTGTCAAACTTCTCCACATTCTTCGTTCAGTCCTTAACATACCTCCCAAATGACTTTCACACAAGTTTCCTGTTAAGAAAGATCGCGCTCTAACACATAAACCAACCAAAGAAGATCTCCCAAGCCCTTCCCCTATTCTTTACCACCATGGCCCCGTGCTCAGTGATGAGGTGCAAGGGTTTTTACTGGGATTCCCATGTTCAAAGGAGGTATCAATCCTGATGCTGTGCAACTCACATCAAGCACTTTTCACTTGGCACTTAATGAGCTGTGGGAGTGAGTTGTATAAGGTATAATATGAAGGAGCAGAGATGTTAGTAACTAAGTTGCCAATAAGATTCGTCTCCTATCTCGATTTTCTTGACCCTAAACTATACACAACTAGTCTAGCAGTTACTAGGTTGTCAAATTGAGATATGTATGGTGACCGATTCACTTGGTTATTATCGTGCATCTAAAGCAAGGTTCGCCCCATCAGTATGAGAACTGGTATTGGACCTTTCCTATGAGTAACAGGATCGACGGTATCGACAGTATCGGTGGTTTCAGATCGGAGTATCGGATTTTTTGGTATCGAAAAACAAATAATTATTAACATTTTAGAAAATATATTTCATACATTTAGACATAATTTTAAGTATTTTCAGTGTTGTTTCTTAGTAGTTTTGAAATTGAATGAAATAGTAGTCACATTTGCCAATTGGTTTACATTGGATAGATAAGTTTTTTTTTTAAGGCTAAATTACAACTTGATACTCTCAACTATCCAAAATGTTCAACTTGATATCCTCAACTTTGATAGGTACTAACTTAATACCCTCAACTATATAATAATTTTTATATTAATACCCAAAATTTTAAAAAAGACAACTATACCTCCCTTCCTAACCCACAACACCACCTCCCTCCTCCTTCTCCAGCAGCAACCCCCTCTGGCCGCCCTACCCCTCCGCGACCCCACCCCCCCTCCTGCCCCCGCGCCCCACCGCCCCGTGAGGCTGCCCCCGACCCCGTCGCCCCATGCGGCTGCCCCCGACCCCGTGCCCCCGCCTCCGGCTGCTCCCCCGCTCGCGACCCTACCACCCCGCATAGCTCCGAGTCGGCCCACACCGAGCCCCAGCCCCCACGCCCACCTCTTGTCCCGCGCGGCCACCAGCTGCTGCAGCTGCCCCCTCCGGCGACCTGCTACCCCGCGCGGCTCTGAGACGGCCCACAACGCGGGGTGGAGGGGAGGCCGTAGGTGCGAGCGGGAAAGGGGAAGGTTGCTGGCGGGAGGGGCAATTTTGTCAAATAATATTTTAGGGTATCAAGTTAGCACCTATGAAAGTTGAGGGTATTAAGTTGAAAAAAAATAAAATAATTGAGGGTATCAAGTTGTAATTTAGTCTTTTTTTATTTTACATGATTTTACAACCTTACTATGCTTTTAACCCTTACTGATTGGTTTTTTCCGTTCAATTTTCTTTGCCGAAACGACTGGAAAAGAGACCCTCACAATGTCGGTATCAGTCAGTATCAGATATCGGTCAGTATCTGATCGGGACATGCCAAACCGTAACGGCATCGGCCGATACTAAAGATACATTATTTGATATTAAGGTAGCATGTGGTACACGGATTGGAATGTTACAGGGAATTTCATAGTCCTAGTAATAAAATTCCATGGAATCAAATTCATGATAAAATTGTATTATCATACTTGGTAGATATATAATATTTAGTGCTTCTCTTTATAACAAAAACTGTTGTTACAGTAAATTTAGTAAAGTTGGTTATGTTGGTAGACGTACAGTTGGAAGACTAGATATCGAATCCTATCTTCAACATTTTTTATTAGCAAAAATTAGTTCTTACTCAGACCCAAACACCTGATCTGAAGTTCTGAACCCGTACTGGAACTAGACCCAATACCATCCTTACCAGAACCAGACCTCAACCTGTACTTGCAGACCTGAAACCGACCCGACTCAGTTGGACCTGACTCAGTTGGATCCTTGGTGTGTCGTATCCGTGTCCGTGCAGCATAATCAATAAAAGATGTGACATAATATACATATATTAATTGGCATACTTCACTAACACTACGAAAAACATGGTGATTGATATTACAGATGTAAATAAATAAATAAATATATATATACAACATATAGTAACGTCAAATATTTACCTTTTAAGATCCATCTTCAAGCTGATTGCTATTCCTTTCTTGGCTCTGATGGATTTTATCTTTGTTAGGACGCTTATCCAGTAACTTTCAGCGCAAAGGACTTGCACATCCATCTAACTGAACTTCCACAGCCAAACAATTCATGTCAATTTATTTATCCGAACTTCCTAGTGCCAATATAAAACCCTCCATGAGAAGTAACTGTTCGATTGTGCCAAGAGAAATGAGAGATGGAAAATAAAGCATCAGTCACATATGAACCGCAGCCTTCTTGCTACCAGTGCGATTCATTTGCTTAAGTACGAAGTCTGCCTCTTTCAGTTTCCCGACTGTCCGAAGAGCTACTGTAAGATCATCCATACTAGACGAAGCACACACGTTTCCCTTCTCGGTCATTTCATAGAAAAGCACAAATGCCTCCGATGCTCTCCCAGATAAACAAAGCTCACTGACAACACTGTCGTAAACCCCGGCACCCAAGTCCTCATTCCTCTCCAAACTGAACAACAAGAGCTCTCGCGCCTCCAAGAACTTCTTGTGCTGGCAAAGAACTCCAATCACACGTTCCATGTTCACACGATAGCCCTTGTCATAGAGCAAAGCAGCAACCTCAAAAGCCCTAGAGAGCATACCTTTCTTGAAAAGACCAATCACAACATCAGTTGAAAGGTCAATACTTTGACGGATCTTCCTCTCCACCATCACTGCAACCAAATCGCCGGCTTCTTCGGCGAAGCCGTCCTTCAGAAGGCTGGCGAGCACCGAGTGGAAAGTACGCGTGCTAGGCCGATGCCCACATCCTAGCATCCTGTCCAGAGCCTTCCAAGCATAACCCACATCCTGTTTTTTCAAGAATCCGTGAATCAAAACCTCAAAGGTTTCGGGATCCAGCTTGAGGTCCCTCCTCGCCATCGACTTCAGCATCTTATACCCTTCTCTGAACTCGTCCTCTCTACAATACCCCATGATGACGGTCCTAAACGCAACGATATCCACCGTCGACCTCCTCTCCAGCAACTCCTTCAACAGCCTCCCGGCCTTCTCCGCCTTCCCGTTCCAGCACAAGTAGTCGAAAATCGGGTTGTAGGCGGCTACGAGAGGAACGCTCACCCCTCTCCTCCTCAGCACTCCCCTCTCGAGCAACTCGTCCACCATCTCCTCCGCCCTACCAAAGTCCCCGCTCCCGCAGAACCCTCTTATAAGGGTGCTGTAGCTCGCCGAATCGGTCTTCACCCGCAGCTCCAGCATCCTCCCGAACACCTTCACCGCGTCGCCCACGCTCCCGGCCTTGCAGTGCGCCGCCATGATCGTGTTGAACGTGCAGGTGTCCGGCCGGAACCCCGCGCCGTCCTTCTCCAGCACCTCCCTCACCAGGTCCATCCTCCCCGCCTCGCAGAGCCCCTTGACGATCGTGTTGTAGGTGATCTTGTTCGGCTCGACCCCCGCCCGGACCATCTCGTCGAACAGGGCCACCGCGTCGGCCGGCCGCGAAGCGCTGCAGTACCCGCGGATGAGGGTGGTGTAGGAGACGACGTTGGGGGCGGCGGGGGCCTTGTCCTTCATGGCGCGGAAGAAGTTGGCGGCGGCGTGGAGGTCGGCGTGGCGGCAGAGGGCGTCGAGGAGGGTGTTGTAGGTGAGGAGGTCGGGGGAGGGGACGGAGCGGAAGAGGCGGAGGGCGTCGGGGAGGAGGGAGTTGCGGGCGAGGCCGCGGATGAGGGTGTTGTAGGTGCAGGTGTCGGGAGGGGTGCGGGGGGTGCGGCGCATTTCGTCGAAGAGGCGGAGGGCGGAGCGGGTGCGGCCGCGGGAGAGGAGGAGGGAGAGGAGGGAGTTGTAGGAGTGGACGGAAGGGGGGAGGGGCATGCGGCGGAAGAGGGAGAGGGCGGGGCGGAGGGAGGAGGAGGAGCGGGCGAGGGAGCGGAGGAGGGAGTTGAAGGGGGCGGAGGCGGAGGAGGGGGAGGGGAGGAGGGGAGGGGGGAGGGAGCGGAGGAAGGAGTCGGCGGTGCGCAAGGAGGAGGAGGAGGAGGGAGGGCCGCAGCGGAGGAGGAGGAGGGATAGAGTTTTGGAGGAGGCGGCTGGGGAGAGGAGGTTGGGGTAGTGCTGGAGGGTTAGGTTGAAGAGGGGGAGGGAGAGGGATGGGGGTCTCAGGAGGGAGAGGGTGAGGAGGAAGGTGGGTGGGGTCAGGTAGGAGAGGAGGGGGAGGAGGGACCTGCACACCTCAGGGGGGAACAACAACAACGACGACGACGAGGAGGATCTAGTAGGGGTGGAGTAGTGCTTGTTGTTGTTGATAAGCGTGGCAATGGAGTGGGGGATGGAGGAGGAGGAGGAGGAGGAGGATGGGTCATCGGGAGTAACAGCAGTAGTTGCGCTAGCAGTGGTGGACATGGTAATGTATGAAGGAATGAAAGAATGAGCAAAACATGAATACATGCTATCATCCCTAATTATACAGAAAATTGGGTATATAACATCATTTTCTTTTTCTTTTTCTTTTTTTTGAAATTGCGCTGAGAGGGTATAATTTAAAATTTTGTAATTTGAGACCGAAAACGCCCTTCACAACGAATATTTGACCTTCTTATGAGTATTTTTTTTTTTTTTTTGCATATATATTTATTAACATATTTAATTCCCTTTAGTGGTTGGCTAATTAAGAATGTGAAGAATACGTCTTTCATTGCGTATTTTTATCGGTCAATTTTTTTTATCACAAGACAATCTAATGGAATATTTTATATGTGAAATTTTAGCGACGAAAATTTGGTGAGAAAATTGGACTTTCAGTGTCAAATTGGGCTTTAGCGACGAAAGTTTAGTGACGAAATTAGACTTTTAGTGAAGAGTTGGAAATGACGAATTTGTGTTCTTAAATAAAAAATTATTATGCACAAAATATAGACTTCAGAAGGGTGCTTTTGCACTTATTACGCATTTTCGTTGAACGTTTTAGGTCTCAAATTACAATTTGTGCAAAAAAAAAAAGAAATATCAATAAACTTGGATACTAAATATGCAAAAAAAATTGCTAATTATAAGACATCTGATACTATCATTGTTGTTCTGTTCAGATGGTCTATGAGTGGATCAAGTTGTAAAGTAGGCCGGACCAGAACAGTCCGGACCTAGATTTGACCGTATTTGATTGGGTCTAAGCCGAGTTGGGCCTTTGAATGCTCCAGTCCAAACTTCAAAATATTATCTCAAATCCAACTAGGCCCAAATCCAGGTAGCATCGGCCCGAGCTAAGGTCCGAGTTGACCCACGTGTCATTCCATTAACAAAGAAAAACGTATATATTATCTATATGAATGATAAGGATTCCGTTATTAAGCATTTTCGAAAGTCTCCGAAATAGCACTCATATTGAATATGGTCTTCTTCTTTTATCTAACAAATTAAACTATCCAATTTTTTGCGAGAGTTTGAACTAATATGTACGGTCAAAAAAGACATCTAATAGTTGTAATTTCGGAAGTTGGGATTTGTTCAACCTATTAAGGTTCGATTTCTACTGAGCTTAGTTGTTCAATTTCTTTAAACCCACCGGACTCGTTTAGGCGAGTGGGCCAAGCTCGAATCTAGGAGAGCAAACCCAGCTCAACACAAGAAACTTGTGGGTCGAAGACGAGCCAGTCCTAGGATTTGACCGGGATGGCCCATGTCTGTGTTGCGGGTTGCCTGGCCCATATAACATCTCTACGAATGGGTCGCGTGTCGTGATGGACGATAAGGTTTGAGAGGATGCAGATTCACGTCTACGAACCTCATGCACGAGAGAAAAAGAGTCCACCAGCACTACATATTTCAGTAATAACAAAATCGTAGACCCGTAGCAACCATCCGTAATTGTCAACAAATATCAATTCAGAAGTTCCACAAAATTAAAAAAAACTACATTCACCACCACAAATATTTTTGAGTTAATTTTACCTTTCGAGAATTTGAACTCGTACAACAATATTACTATTTTGATATGGCAGCTGCTCGATGATCCACTTGTTTCATTCTTGTAAGTCAATGCTAAAGCAAATTGTCGTCAACTTCTTGTTAAATAGGCATTTGTCTTGCTAAAATTGTACATGTGGAATTGTTGACACCGATTAGGCAACATCGACCATTTTGGTCTATAAGAATTAGTTACTTGATTCAATTTGTCAATACCAGTTAAAGGACTTGCTCTCCCCCTTCCCTTCCCATCATGTATTGTACAAGGATGATTGTTTAAGAGAAAAATTAGGCTGTTGAAGGTTGTGTTATGCAAATATTTCAACATGTTAATTTTCTTAATGCCAATTGGCATTGAGAAAATTGTATGTTTAAATGGTTGCGGTGTCACCTTCAGTGTTGACCAATACTGTGAACTATTAGGCCACGTTTGGTCCACGAAATTGGAATCTTGGGAAAGAAAAAGTGATTTTTTTTATTCTTTGTTTGGATGTCAAAGGAAATGACGAGGAAAGGAATTTGATTTCCAAGAGAAGAGAAAATAGAAGGGGAAGTGCTTCCTCCCACCAACCCAAGGATTTATTTTCTCCAATGATTCACTTTTCCTCCCAATTTTCTTGATTTTTCCAAACACCGAAAAGAAAATTGATTGGAATTGCAATTTTTCATAAGAAAGAAAATATCAAAGAATCAATTTCCTTTCCTTTCCTTTCCTTTCCGTGAACCAAACGAAGCCTTAGATCTATGAGTGCTAAATCAAAAGGACCTTGAGTCCCTTTAACCACACACTTTCAGTGCGACGACCAACGGTCTCTATGGATGTCCCTTTCCCACACTTGGCAATGATGATGCAATGATCCAACTGTCCATATGGATGTCCCTTCCCCACACTTAACAATGATGATGTGACAACCCAACGGTCCATACGGATGTCCCTCCCCTACAATTGGCAATGATGATGCGACGACCCATAACTCTTTTATAGTGTGCAATTAAATGTCTTAGTTTTACATTATCGTGGTACTTCTAGTTCTTTTCAACAACACTACACACAGTTGATAAGAACTTATGACACTATATATGAGCAAAAATTAGCTAGATAATCCTAGGTAGCATATGCAAAATAGGAATGAAGTCTGGTTGCTATTCTAACCCATCCATTGTAAGGATAAATAAAGTGTTTGAGGTTTAATGATGAAAAAATACAATGAGAAGTATGAGAAAGATAATGCGGGGGTTGTGTTACTACTTTAACCACTCTTTTATAGTCGGCCTTCGCGGCATGCTTTTAGGCGCTCGAGTGCAATATTACGGAGCTGACGGAGACGACGACTACTTTGTTGTAGTCGACGAGTAGTTTGACAGAGAGGACTACTAGGATGGTTACATGCTTCGATGCCATCAATGCAAGATTATTTGTAAATCGAGAAGTATCGCCCTCCACCGCTAGTAAAGATGCCACAGGAGTACGTTGCACAGATTGTCGCTGAGGTTCTCAGGAGTACTCGTGATCCTCCTCCCTATTAGAATCCCTAATTTGGGTTTGTATTGGACCATGTATCGACCCTAGTTGGGTCTTTGATTCCATGTATCTCTTTCTTTGTATCAAATAGTATCAAAACTTATTGTTGTACATATTTGAATTCTCTAGATTTGTTTTAGTGATTCTTTGTATGTGTATGAGATTTTGTGTATTAGTGTATAGGATTATGTATATCAGTGAATCATAATTTTTTTCTGCAATCTTTTTTTAGTTAGCGATGTATCAACGATGGTATAGCGACTCTCATGATGCAAAAATTTGTTGTTATCTGGTACCCTTACGTCATTGAACGTCGCTACTTAGTATCAGAACGTCACTATCTAGTAATGTAGCGACATCTAGCGACGTAACTAACTGGGAAAAAAATATCATCGTGTTACGTCGTAGACGTTGCTGATTTGGTTGCACTACTAAAATATGCTCTACTAGGGACGTTGTTTAGCGACGGAATAAAATTCCGTCGCTAACTATATAATATAGCGACTCCTTTCTAATGACGTCGCAAAACGTCGCTGAATAGCGACGTTCAGCGACAGTAGATACAGTATGTCGCGGAATAGCAACGTTCAGCGACGTATTATTAAAATATGTCGCGTATAATAAAATGCTTGCGACGGTTAGCGACGTCTACTGTTAACGTCGCTAACTTTTTTACTTAGGGCACAAGACTCATTTTTCCCCCTCACTCAAAAACTCAAAAACTCATTTTTTTTCCCCTCCCCCCCCCCCCCCGGTGACTCCCTCCCCCCCCCCCCCGTCGAGCTCCTCCTCCCCCAATCCGAGCTACTCCTCCTCTCCGGTAAACCCTAACCTAATTCCTCCTCCTCCTTCTCTCCCCCCTCCACACACACAGAGACACACACACACACGGAGGGTGACACACCAAGTATTTGTGGAAATGCCAATAGGTCATTTAGAATCCTAATTTCAGTTTTGTGCATAATGAGGGTAGGTTAGTCATGGTTAAGGTATCCCAATTGGTTTTCATATGGATTCCTATATATATATCTATGTATTTTTGACCCACAAGTCATGTATATATGTAAATATATATAAATTGGTATATATTTATGTATGTGGACTATTTTAGATAAAAGTTTATAAATATATAGTGTGTGCGGTTGTGTCTTGTGTGAGAGTGAGAGAGGGGGAAGCATGGCAAGTTATTGGCTATCCATTTGGCCTTTGGCAGGGGCGGATCCAGAAATTGAAGCTGGGATGGGCTACAATGAATTAGGGTGGGCTAGAAGTGGACTAGCCCATAGAAAAAATCAAAAATAAAAAAATTATAAGGAAAAAAAAGAATGAAATTTTTTTTTGGGGTGGGCTCCAGCCCACCCCACCTCCCCTTTGGATCCGCCCCTGGCCTTTGGTTTGTGTGTTTGTGGCTTGGATTGGTGGTTGGTTGTTTGTGGTTATGTGTGTTTGTTTGAAGAAAGGGATTAGATGTTTTAATAGTGTTTTTGTGCTTGTGATAAGATGTGAGAGTGTGTGAGTGTATGATTATGTTTTTTTAGTGTGTGTTTGAGGAAGGGGAGGTTAGATGTGGTAGTGTGGTAGTATGGTAGTGTGAGTGTGAGTGAAGAGGGATATTAAGATAAGTGTTAGAGTGTGTGTGTGTGTGTGTGTGTGTGTGTGTGTGTGTTTGAGAGTGAGAAAAGTGAGAGGAATTTAGATGTGGTAGTGAGTGTTGTGTGTGTGTTAGAGAGGGTATGATAGAGTAACAAGAGGGGGGGACAAGTGACTGCAAAGGCAGCAGCAGCAGCAGCTTGTGCTGCAGGGTAGTAGCAGCAGTAGCTGCAATGCCAGCAGCAGCTGCTAACAGCAGTAGCAAGAGCAGTGAGGGCAACAGCTGCAAATTGTTTCTAGAAGCTAGTGTCTCTTATTATGTTGGGGGGTGTGGTTTTGTTTTAGGATGAGTATGTTAGTGTCTACACATAAGTTAGTATCCTAAGTTAGATGCTTAAGATAGTATCCTAGGCACTAATTTAATATCTTGTTTAGGATGTTAGTATCCTAGAGTTAGATAGGTGAGTTAATATCTTAGGATACTAGAAGTTAGTATCCTAGATAGGTTAGTTAGTGTCTTGGATAGGTTAGTTAGTATCCTATTTATCCTAGATAAGTTAGTATCCTAAGTTAGATATCTTAGGGTAGTTAGATTATGCTAGTATCTTGAGGGTATCAAGATAATAGGATATTAGGATATGGGCTAGAAGTTAGTACCCTAAGTTAGTATCTTGGCTAGAATTTGGTATCCTAGGATAGTTAGATCCTAGTATCTTAAGAGTGTCCTAGATTAGTCTATGGTAATAGGATACCCTATAGGGTATATCTCTATGTAAATATTAGAGTATCTTAGGAGTGTTGGTATATTGTTAGAACGATAGAGTTAGTATCCTAAGGTATCTAAGGTATTAGCAAAGTAATGAGAATTACCTATAGCCTAAAGATAAGGTATTAGCTAAGGTAATGGGTATGATGTTAAGGCAGGTGGATAAATACTAGCCTAAGGTATATGGTAATATCTATTAGCCTAAGGTATTGAGTTATCTACTAGCCTAAGGGTAGGATATTACTAGGATATGGTATTATCTAGTATCTAAGGTAAAGTGGATGTTAAGGTATTAGTTACCTATACTAAGGTATTGAGATTCCAACTTAAGGTATTGGTATTGGAATACCAATAGCGATAAGGTAAAGGGTACCTTGGTAGGTAATGACTAGAAATAGGATATTTGACTTAGATTTGACCTTGTTTGACCAAGGTTGACTATTTTGACTGAAAGTCAAAGTAGAGACAACATCTGACCTAGATTGGACTAAGAGTTGACAAAGTCAACTATAGGTCAACCCTTGACCTTGTTTGACTTTGTTTGACTTAGCTTGACCTGGTTTGACTTTGTTTGACTTAGTACAATCTAGTTTGACCTAGATTGCATATCATGCACTAGAAATCATGCCTAACATTGTTATTAGTAACTGTCCGCTACTAATGTGTGTCCCATAATAAGACATAATATACGAATTTGTGCCTATTAGATAATGTGTGTCCATCTTTGCAGAATTATTTCCAAATTGATATGAATTACTACTTGCGGAATCGTTCATGGATGTACAATAGTCGTCCTGATGATATGTGTGGTGTGCAGGATGAATACATAGCGGAAGTAGAACAGTTCCTGCAGTTTGCTAAGGCGTTCCCTCAGTACATGGACGACACCAAAATTAAGTGCCCGTGTGTGAAATGTCATAACGTGAAATATTATCCAGAAGTGGAAGTGATATATCATTTGTACTCGAAGGGTTTCACGCCTAATTACTATCAGTGGACCGCACACGGAGAACTTGTGTCTTTAGCATCAGAGCCGGAGCCTTATGTTGAGCCGTATATGCATGCGGGACCTAATTTTGTTTCAGATAATCATGCATACGACGACGGGTGCGTGAACATAGTTTTCGACGCTACGGGGCCTAGTTTTGTTCATGATGCAGCTGAGGAGGCACCAAATGTCGATACTGCAAAGTTCATGGAGTTGCTGGAGAATGCAAGGACTCCATTGTATCATGGTTGTGAGGATCATTCACCGTTGCAGGTGATTACAAGACTGTTGAGCATTAAGTCAGATTTTAACATGTCGCAAGAATGCTACAACCGAGTATTGGAGTTGATTATAGAGATCTTGCCGACGGATGCTAAGTTACCTAAAGACTTCTATCGGTCTAAGAGGATGGTGAGATCGCTCTGGATGGGATACAAGAAAATCGATTCTTGTCGCAATGGGTGCATGCTGTACTACAAAGACGACAAGGACGCAGATGTGTGCAGATTTTGTGGTGCTGATCGCTATAAGACAAGTAGTACAGGAAGGTATACCGGTACAAAAAGACCGACTGATTCAATGTACTACTTGCCTTTAACGTCACGGTTGCAAAAATTATTTATGGTGAAAGAGACGGCCGAAAATATGAGTTGGCACATGCGAGAACAGATTGAAGGAGTGTTGGATCACCCATCCGATGGAGAAGCGTGGAAGCATTTTGATCGAGTGTATCCTGATTTTGCTTCAGATCCGCGTAATGTCAGGTTGGGGCTATCTTCTGATGGTTTTACTCCTTTTGGTCTTTCGGGATCCCAGTATTCGTGCTGGCCTGTGATTGTCACTCCGTATAACCTACCGCCTTAGATGTGCATGAAGACTCAGTACATGTTTCTAACCGTTATAATTTCTGGTCCGAACAATCCCAAGAGGAACATTGATGTGTACTTACAATCTTTGATAGATGAGTTGAATCAGTTATGGAAAGTAGGCGCTAACACGTACGATGTTTCCAGGAAGCTGAATTTTCAGATGAAGGCAACCCTTATGTGGACCATCAACGACTTTTCGGCCTATAGAATGTTATCTGGATTGAGCATTCATGGCCGTCTCTCATGTCCGTATTGCATGGACCGTACTAAGGCTTTCCGTTTGAAACACGGAGGAAAACCGTGCTTCTTTGATTGTCATCGGTAATTTCTGCCAAAAGATCATCCGTTCAGAAGGAACATGAATGCATTCCGTGCCGGCGTTGTAGAGAAGGGTGATCCACCGCCAAGGTGGTACGGAGCCACGATATAGGAGGAGGTTAGAGATTTTCCAAGTGCTATCGAAGATGCTACAATTGGGTACAAGTGCGATGGATTTGGTAGAGATCATAACTGGACAAAGAGGAGCATATTCTGGGATCTGCCATACTGGAGTACCAATCTGATCAGACATAATCTTGATGTCATGCATATTGAGAAGAATGTATTTGATAACATAATAATACTGTGATGGACGTAAAGGAAAAAACGAAAGACAATCTCAAGGCCAGGTTGGACTTAGAAGAAATATCAAACGCCCTGCGTTGCATTTGATAGAGCGGAATGGAAAACAGTTCCTGCCGAAGTCAATTTTCTCGCTGGACAAGGAGGATAAAGTGAGACTTTGTCGGTGGATTCAGGGCCTAAAATTTTCAGACGGATATGTGTCAAATCTGAGAAGATGTGTCGATCCGAAGGAAAACAAATTGACGGGTATGAAGAGCCACGACTGTCACGTATTCATGGAGAGGTTAATTCCGATTGTATTTCGAGAATTCTTACCGCAGGCAGTTTGGGATCCATTGACGGAGCTTAGCATATTCTTCAGGGATCTTTGTTCTAAGAAATTGCTCGTTGATCGTCTAGAAAAGCAAGAGAAGGACATTACGGTAACATTGTGCAAGCTAGAGAGGGTGTTTCCTCCTGGATTCTTCGACTCTATGGAGCATTTGTCGATTCATCTATCCTATGAGGCACGTGTTGGTGGACCCGTCGAATATCGATGGATGTACCCGTTCGAGCGACATTTGAATCACCTAAAAAGAAAGGTGAAAAATAAGGCACGGGTCGAGGGTTCTATTTGTGAAGCCTATGTTCTCGAGGAGGTTACAAACTTTTGTTCGATGTATTTCAAGCCTCATGTTGCAACTAATAGAACGAGAGCTTCCAGAAACAACGACGAAGATCATGAATGTAATGATACAATACTGAAGGGTATTCAATGCTCCAGGAAAGCCATCGGGTAAAATGAAGAAGAGATATCTGAACGATGATGAGCTAAGGGCTGCTCAGGTGTATGTATTACTCAACTGCGACGAGGAGGAAGTAAAGAAACTGAAGGGGTAAGTAATTAATACGTCTATATTATTTTAATAGTGTTGATTATTATACTATTATATTAATTGAACGATGTTGTTTTCAGCATATTTAATGATGATGTGAGGTCAGGTAGGCCACACATAACAAAAGAAGAACTAGAATAAGAAATGAGGCATTATTTTCCATCATGGTTGAGTGCATATGTAAGACTTGAGAACTCTGTAATTACCTTTTTGTATATGCACTTGATTGAGAATGAGCTTAATTTCTTTTTTCGTGGTATTTAAGTCGATCGTCCATACGCAAGACTTGAGAATGAGTCTATTAGAACGCTAGCCAAGGGACCAATTTATGCTGCAAAAATATGGCCAAGCTACTGTGTTAATGGGTTTAGGTTCAAGTCAACAACTTGTCCGATCAGAGATAACTTTGTGGATCTCGACTCCACCAAAAATAGCTGTTTGTGTATCAGATATCTTCGAACTACAAAGATGTTGATACGGACAACGATTTCTATGGCGTGCTACGAGAGATCGTAGAGCTGACATATAGTTATGGAATAGAGCCTGCTAAGATTGTGTTATTCAGGTGTGATTGGTTCGATCCGATTGAAGGTCAAGGTTGGAAAGTAGACAAGCACGGTCTTGTGGATATAAACTATCGGCGTCGATATCAAGCCTACGAACCATTTGTCCTATCAAGTCAGGTTTAGCTCGTGTACTTCACAAGTTATCCTAAACGGGGAACAACAAGGTCGGACTGGTGGACAGTATGCAAGACCAAAGCTAGAAATACCTTTGAGGTTGACGATATAGCTTATCAAGAGGATGAACTACCTTTTGTAACAAATATTATAGAAGTGGATACGACGGAAGTTTCTCATTACACATCTAATTGTGTAGAAGAAGTAGAATTATCTGAAGAGGAAGATGCAGATGAAAGTGAAGATGTAGAGGAGGAAGAAGAAGAAGAAGAAGAAGAAGAAGAGCTAAACGAACTAGATGAATTTTCAGAAGAGGATTAAATCTGTACGTTTGTTTTATCATCATATTTGACACTTTAGTGACACTTTTATCATATAAATCTGTGACACTTTAGTGACACTTTTATCTGTGACTATGATATTTTAAAAAAATCTGTGATGTCTATCATATAAATATGTATTTTTGTTTTATTGTCATATGTTATTATCAGGTATGACTAGACCATCTGGACGACGCGGAGGATTTTATATTAGGCAGTCCCGTCTGCCTCGGGCCGGGGATGGAGATTCCGTACCCTCATCCTCATCTCCGAGTACGCCATTGTACCATTGTGTTCCCGGTCCATTACCGGGACAGGGCAGTTCCAGCAGGTTGGCAACTCCTCCATCGTCGTCCAGCGTTCCTGATCCCGCATCCAGCATTCCTGATCCCGCGTCCAGCATTCCTCCTACTGACGGCTCCATGGGGGAAGCCGACGCCGAGCATATGGAGGACGGCGATCAGACTGATCCTGCCCAGGCAGGAGGTGAGAGCGACCCTCCATGCGCTCCCCCGGGCGAGACACGTATGAAGATTTGGACGGACGGACCTACGAAGTAAGTTAATTAGTTAATATATATTTTCTCAAATGATTATATGTACATATATATTCATGAGAATTATTATTGTATAGATATCGGCCTCCTGCAGTACAGAGACATCTGGGGGTATTTCTGAGGCAGAACTATGGTGGGCCTTGGATTAACTACTCAGATGCTCCCGCAGATAGGAAGGCCTTTTGGTTCGCCCACTTCAAGGTAAAAAAATTTATTTATTTTTAATTTTTAATAATCATTTGTGTATATTATACAACTTTTCTATTTTACTTCTTGTAAAGGACCTATTTCTATCTACCACACCGGGCGGCGAAGATCGAGGGCCAAATTTCTGCCGTCGCGGGCAAGCTCATCCGTGATACGATCCACGACCAGAAGTCTCGTGATCGCTTCGAAAAGCCGATCCACGGTTGGATCACGTCAGAGCAGTGGACTGCGATGAAGGCTAGATTCGGCGAGGCCAGGTACCAGGAGCGGTCTGACAAGGCCAAGGTGACGCGTTCGAGAGCCGATAAATAGTGTGGTGGCTCCATTCCGATGACGGAGCATTTTCGTCGTTTGGTACGTTTCCTATGACGGACATCATTTTATATATAGTTGGATAGAATGTTTAATACTAATAATAGATAATATATTTTAACAGGTAAAAAATGGTGATGACCCCAACATGGTGACCATCTTTCTGGCCACCCATCGGAGGGCTGGGGAGTTCATTGACGAGAGGGCAACGCAGGCATATGTACGTTCTATTCTTTATATTAATTTACTATAATTTAGAAAAGAGGAAAGTAGATATCAATATAGACTTTAGCAAACACTTATACGTTAGCAAACATTGTTCTAGGCCGAATTTGTTCGGCTACAAGAGGAGGCGGCTGCTGCTGCTAGTGCGCCAGCAGAGGGAGGGGCTGGTACTTCCTCTCAGCCGCCTACAGCTCCATCGCCGGACGAGCTCTGGATGACCGCCGTTGGCGGTCTTCAGAAGGGTACGTACTACGGTACGGGATCCTACGACGCCTATTTGGCTTCAGAGTCATCCCGGGCCCCCTCTGTCAGTGCGCAGTCTCCAGCTTCGTTGGCGTCATCACGAGCACAGGATGTGTGCAGACAGCTCTACGAGCTGCGTCGCGAGTTGCAGCAACAGATTTCTGAGGCAGCTGGGGCAGAGCGACGATCCGACGATCCGATGATCACCGGACGATTTGATGCGGTCGAGCGCAGTATACAGGAACTGATGAGTCTGCAGTAGGCTACAGCTGCCAGCTTGCACACGCTCACCGAGTCTACGCAGCGCACAGAGCGTAGACAGGTCGAGCTGGAGGGATCGCAGAGGACCGTGGCTGTCTCACTCACCCAGCTGCATACTTCTCTTGAGGAGAGTACTCAGAGGATGGTGAGTACCCTTGCTGCGCATGGTGACCGACTGCGAGAGCTGGAGTAGATACGTCCTTCCGGTCCATCGACGGCTCCGACTCCAGACGTTGCACTGCCTCCTACTTCCCCTACGGTCCATCTCACAACTGTATTTGAAAGCTGAAACAGACATTGTTAACATTCTCAGAATAGTCAAATTAGCTAGGATTGACTCTCCATAAGTCCAATTCTGGACACATGGGCAAAACGGTCATTTCGGGCCAAAATGATGTCCGCCGTTGGACCTGCTGTGTACCAAAAAACATGCCAGAGTCAATGCTCTCTAAAGTCGTCAAACTACATATCTACGGATTCTTTTTAATGATACGAACCCAACCGTATGTCCAAATTTGGATTTCGGCGGGCCGTGCACAAAATCGCCCGTTGAGTCGGATCGTAGGGTCCGCAAAACGGCAATCCGATCAACTGTCTCAGAATCGGACCAAATTTGACATACAAGACCAGAAAAAATGATACGGTCCTGTTGGCACAAGTTTTGTCTCGATATGACGAACATGCACAAAGTAATTAGAAAATTTGTAAAGAGATCGATACGGTAAATTTTGACGGATATACATCAAATTCGTCACGTGCACGCGATCAATTTAAATTTCGTCAAAGCCCACACATCCGCAAAGTCGATACGTACCTTTAGATACTTTCGATTCGCGACCACGTCGCCATGTTTGGCGGGACGCATGTCGGATCGGTGGTTTTCTAAAGTTTTCTAAACTATTTGAGACAGGTTTTTATTGATTTTGAACAACAGCTATCTCTCTACTCAATTGATGAAATTTCAAACTACCAATTAAATTTTACTGTCCTATAGGTTGTCTAAAAGTATCTTCAAATATATTTCTAAAATTCTTAATAGATTGATCAGGAATCGCCTTCAAACATGAGTATATGTAATCCCAATTCTGTCAATACGACAGTGGGTTTTATGTCGACATCGTATCAATCTATCGAGCAATATAGGACATCTATCCGTGAAGCAATTAAAGGAGTTTAAAGGCGTGCACGTTGGGGTCATACCTGGGAAATCGGATCGAGAAAAAGTTAAGCGAGTAGATCGCGAGCCTGCTACGAAGTCAGCCCCACAGATGGTGGTTGCTGCTGCTGCCGACTGCTCTGTCGCAGCACGGCCGGTCCTGGCGGTGCTCTGGCCGGCCGCCGGCGCTGTGCAGGCATGCACGGCAGCGCCTGGGTGTCGGGGTGCGCCAGGGTTCGGGAGGGAGGTGTGGCTAGAGTTGGTGTTAGGGTTTTTAGGAGTTTCAAACTCTCGATCTCTCTATATACTATGCTCGGTTTGGCACAGAGTCGGCTGAGTCCCTCTTGGGCTCAGCTGGGCTTTTCCCCTTTTTATTATTTATTTCTTTTTATGTCTATTTACTTATACTTATATCTATATACATATATGCCTATATGTGTGTGTGTGTGTGTGTATATATATATATACACACACACACACACTAATTACTTGATAAAAATTCTAAAATCTTAATTTCACTTTCCAACGTAGGATATATATACAAAATATAATATAAATAATACCTATTTGACGATGAAGAAAATAACCATTTAATAATAACTAATTATTTAATACAACAACAATATTATTAATAATACTAGTAATCCCGATAACAACTAAAAATAACCCAATAGCAAGTGTAGTAAGGTTTGGTGAACCTAGTACGCACACTCTTTCTTGGCTCCCGAAAATCATACAAATATTGTAAACGCTATTAAAATAATAATAATAATACTTATAATATATATATATAACAAATATTAGAAATTAATTGCCAATTCCTAAAGATATTGCATCTACCTAGAATATGTGTACATGGCCGTATTGGGTTTCACTACATGCCTACATGGGCTTGGATTTGGTTCGGCCCAGTTCGGACTAACTTTGTTCAACCGGGTCTCTACAAGTCAATAAATCTTAATAATAAATAATTAACTTATTTATAGTGGTCATGTCACAACTTAGCATGGTTTTCCTAGTTAGGACACACTTATGGCTTGGCCTTCCCTATTATGGCTAAAATGCTAGTCAAGGCACACCACTGCACTATCCGTGCCACGATTTCTAGTCATCTTATACTCAAAAACTCAACAATGATTTAAAGCATTCTACTGTAATAACTATTCTAAAGGTTTTAAAAATCCAAAAGTTCACCATTTTAATTCAATAAACAAATAAAAAAATATTCTCAAGATTTTCGGGAAGAGGGGTTACAATTATTAATCGCTTTGGTTGGTTATTTAACGAATCAAGTCTAGAAATTCTAGAGTATTCTTGATTTTAACTAACTCTATTTTTTCTAACAATTTTATTGATGCATTCCCAGGATCAACCACCATGCCTGGGTGCATCTGGGTGCATCAGTTAGTTACCATAAAGTTGAGCCACACCCTCCCAATCAGCCACGTCATCATGAATCAGCCACGTCACCTCTGACAGTTTGTTACACAGCTGGATGGATAGAGCGTAGGAATCAAGCTAGCCAAGCTATCACCTATGAAAGAAGAGCACAAAGAATGAGAGGTCATGTGTGAGCTTGTATCTTCATTTCTTAGTTCAATTTACAATAGCATTTACCTACAATTTTCCTTTGTAACTATGTTCTTCAATTCAATAAAGTAGTTCTTTCCAAATTTACTTGTTGTTATGTCGAATCCCATAAAATCACCACCTGGTCCTAGAAATGTAGGTCGAGGACCTACCAATTTGGTATCAGAGCTGGATCCAATTCCAGAAGGAACGCTGGATCAAAGTTCGAGCAGCCATGCCTCTCGAGAAACTGCTCATGAGGAGCTCACATCGCTAGAGGTGAATGGGAGGTTCCTTGCCATGGAAGGTACAATCCAACAACTCATGACTACTATGAATGCTCAATTCGAGATAACGTTAGAAGAATTAACCAGATCTAGAGTTGGATCTGAACAAGGAATGGGAAATTTTGGCACGAATGCTGCCAACAATTTCCAAAATTTCCAAGGAATATATACTCCACCAACCTGTCACCCTCACTTTTCCAAGTTAGGGGTAAAATGGTAATTTTCCATTTTATAATATTTTTGGAAATTTTATTTCATGAATATTAATATTTAATGATTATAGGAGTCGGGTTCGAATTTTATCGTATTTCGAGTTAATTCGGGACTCCGGGGAATTTCGACTTGAGTTGTGATTATCATGTTAATTAGCCATGGCCCACCCAAACTTAACTTTTAGGTTTAGGAGTTTGGACTAATCCCACATGAGTATTTAAGCTTAATTATGATTTTTATTTAATTTTAGCTAACCCACAAAACCAAATTTGGACTTAACTTAGCATAGAAGTTAAGGGAGGGGCAAACTTGTAATTTCAAGTGCCCCAACCCTTCCCTTTATGGCTAGCCACACCCTCCCCATTTATTTCTTCTCCACTTCAAAATATCACAATTTTCTTCTTCTTCTTCTTCTCCAAGCTTTTCTCAAAAGTTAGAATAGGTTTTCCCTAGAAATCGTCTCTAAATAATTCTTTTTTCTCCAATATTCTTCCATAGAACTCTTCCTCTATCCCAAGTAGTGATTCTCCAAGCTTTTGGGAGCAAGAAGTAAAGTGGGTGTGTCCTAAACAATTCGTTGTGTCGGAGCCGTGTCGGAGGGCTTTCGAATCGGAAAACCATCTCCCGATAGGTACAACCTATCCTCTAATCTATTCTTTTCATCATGTAATCTAGGTTGGACCATGTATGATTGATTTCCATAGTTGTGTCCCTATTCGTGTCGAGTTTGAGTCCGTTTGGAGTGTCCTATGAGAAGTTAGAGTTTGTGACAGTGTCCTTGAATTTCCCTCAAATTTGGACACATTAGAATAATTAGATTTGGCCTCTAAGTGGTTAGGCACTTTTAACTTCTTTTATTTAGTGTTTGTGTGTGTGTGTGTCCATATACATATATGTGTGTGTGTGTCCATATACATATATATATGTGTGTGTGTGAGTGTTTATATATTTATGTATGTGTGTGGGAGTGTGTGTGTTCATATATATATATATAGATATCCATACGAGTGTGTGTATATATATATATATATATATATATATATATATATATATATATATATATATATATATATATATATATTTGTGTGTGTGTGTGTGTGTGTGTGTGTGTGTGTGTAGATATGTATGTGTGAGTGTGTGTATTTATATATAGAGAGGGGATGAAAAGAGAGATTGTATGTGTGAGTGATATATATATATATATATATATATATATATATATATATATATATATATATATATATATATATATATATATTAGAGAATTAGAGAGATTGAGAGGGAGTTTAGAGAAGGAAATAGAGAGAAATAGAGGAGGGAAATGGAGGAGGAAAGGAGAAGGGAAGGGAGAGCAGCCCACAGCAGCAAGGGGGGGCCAAGGGGCTGCTGCCCCCCCCCCCCCCCCCCCCGAAACAGCAGTAGCAGTAGTAGAAACTGCAGCAGCAGTAGCAACATTAGCAGCAGCAGCCAACAACAGTTTTTTCCCCTTTTGGGCCCCCATTTGACCCCCGTAACCCCCCGTATATACCCCTATATGTATACCTATATATATACATATATATACCCTATATATTAGCTATATATATACCTATTTAACCCTCTAAATAGCTCCCTAAAACTAGTCCTAAGTATAGGTTGAAAATAAGATTGAATGAGTGAGTGAAATGTTTAGTTAGGATTTTGGTGAAGGAGTGAATTTGAGTTCCGTGATTCGGAACGCGTCGAAACTTGGAGGGGACCTAGCTAATGTGAAATAGAGTTTGCGGGTAGGCTCCTAGGTGAAAATCGGGGTTGCGTGTGGGATTAGGAGAATGGTATCGCACCGTACCATTGTGTATCTTGAAATATTCAAGATAACGGATAAACGGACGATACGCACCGTAAGATGGACTGGATGTCCACTTACCCTAGGAAACTTGGTAGGTAATGGTTGTATAGGCTAGTACCCTACTACCCTAGGAAGCCCAGGATGAAATTCCTAAGGGAAGGCCACTTGGCGTCGAGTTAGAATGGTTAAGGGTAAATGTTTTAAGGGGGTAATCGGATAAATTCAAGATACGGGGTTCGGGTATTCGGATTGACTTGAAACTTGGGTGGCTTGTTGGGTACACTCTACAAATGTCATATTTGAACCGATTTTGGCTCGGTTGACCCAAAGTTGACTTTTTACCCAAAAGTCAACCGTGAGTCAACACTTTGTCTAGATTTGACCAAATCCAAACTAGAGTTGACCAGTTGACCAAAAGTCAACTGTTGGTCAACATTTGACCAGTTTGACCTAAAGTTGACCAGAGTTAACCAGGGTTGACTAGTTGACCAAAAGTCAACTATAGGCCAACTCTTGACCCCGTTTGATTTGCTTTGACTTGTTTTGTCTTGCGATGACTGGTATGACCTAGGGTTGACTTGGTCTGACTTAGATTGACTTGATATAACTTGATTTGACCTAGATTGACTTGACAGGACTTAGTGTGACTCAGTGAGACCTAGTTTGACCTAGATTTCATATCATTCATTTATAAATCATCCTTAACTTTGTTAAACCTAATTTAACATGCAAATATCTCATCTTTAGGTCTCTGATTACCACTCTGAGCATTGATATACCCGACAGCTCAGGACAGTAGGCGAGTACATTCACTGATAGTTTTCATTATCTTAATATATGCTATATCCGATTCAGTTATAGTGTCTTACTTGATTCCAGTCACGATAGTTCACGGAATAGTATACGTTGGATCATGACATGAGATGTTGTTCCTGGATTTTCTTGGTATATATGTACATTTCCTGTTTTGTTCCCTGTACTTGTATAGACACCGATTACTAAGAGGGAGTAGCTATCCTCTTAGGAAATCCCGTGTCATGACGTGTCATGTCCAGGTCCATTATACTACTCGGGGATAGGGAATTATTAGGGGTTATGTGATCAAAGCCCCATGTCACTATTTTGCTTGCGCCACTCTCACCTCACGTAGGGTGTAGCAGATACCTCCATGTCCATGTTATCCAGGTTGGCCGGCATGACTTTCCGTTGAGGTTACCGCGGATTACCGGGCCAAGTGGATAACCCTACCATGATTCCCTTGCCGATCACATAACGCTCTAAAAAATCAAGGCACATTTTATATTTACTTATCTTATCATATATCCTGTTCTATTCTACATTCAGTACTTTCTCACCATGCTAAGATATTCAGTTACTCACATGTTCTACATGTCTTTATATTGTACCTTGATTGGAGACTAAGTTCTGCTCGGAAGAAGTGTTACAACCTTGGTCCTTGTTTGGTTTAAGGGTTGTAGCTCAGCTTCCGAACGGTTCCTAAGTCTTCATATATCTTTGTCTTGTAGTTTATTATACTGTCTCTTATAGAATTTGTCAATTCACATGGAACTGTTGTTAGTACTTGTACTTGCTCATTTTTCTGATAGGATACCGTTATGATATATTACAGATGACTCTGAGGCAGACTGCTCGACCTATTATGGGCTCGAGCTAGATGGAGTAGTCCAGGACCGTGGCCTTATAGTAGAGCCACTAGACTTCGTTCTCCCAGAGTAGTGTAGGTTAGCTAGGTTTGACTGGACTGCGATCCAGCTAGTATTATCAGACTGTAGCTTTCTATGTTATATTTTGAGACCCTGTGATGTTGTATATATCTGGGCTTGTGTTGGACACTGGACTTATTCCTTTTCATCTATCATATATTATCCTTCTGTGCTATCTACCTTAGTTTTATTCTGTGATTGAGACTGTATTGCTATGTCACCTCCACTCGGAGTGTATATACTGTACAAGTACCTTTATAATGTTAGTCGTAATATTTACAGACCTTATATACAGCGTTCTACCGTCGATACTGCGACGTAGGCTGGACGTACCCACTTCTCGTGCCCCTAATCAGGGTGCGGGTCGTGACACAACCCTAGTGTATCCTGCCACAAATTTTCCAAACTCCCAAACCATGGGAATGGAAAATCCTTATAATACTAGACCAATGGTGTTTCAAACACCTCAGCCTGTACGAATGAATATGCAACCCCCCTTTTGCTCCCAAGGGATGGGGAGTCCCGTGGTTCCTATGCAAATGGGGCCTCAAGTGCCTTTTGGCACTCAAGGAGTAGCCAATCCTACTGTTCCTGTACAAATGCTTTAACATACACCTTTTGGTAATCAAGGAGTGGGCAATTCAGTTAGTAATGCACAAATTCCCATTGTTCCTGCACATACTCCTCTTAATCATCAGAGGAATAATTTTGGTCTACAATATCAACCACAGACCATGGGGCACACAAACTTTCGATTGAAGTTACCTGAATATGATGGAGCAGGGGACGTAGAAGAATTGTTGATGAGAGCAGCCAATTATTTTAATTTCTATAATGTCTCAGAGTGGGACAAGGTTAAATTTTGCTCAGTCCAACTCAAAGGGACTGCTGCCTATTGGTTTAACTGGGTAATGAAGGTTAAAGGAGGAGTCATGTCTTGGAATGAATTCTGTCAGGCCATCACAATACAATTTGGGCCATCACAATTCACTGATTATGTTATGGACCTCAAATTACTCAAGCAAGAAGGAACTGTGTTGGATTATAATATGCAATTCCAACAGCTATCCAATAAAATACAAGGAGTTCCTGAGGCATTTTTGATCAGTCATTACATGGCTAGTTTGAAGGAGGACATAAGATATGAAGTTCAATTGACAAATCCTAATGAATTACTTACTACTATGAACATGGCCAGATTGCAGGAAGCCAAGTGGCAAGCTGTCAAGAAGTTGCATAAATTTAGCTCATATCCTATGAAGTTCTCAGGGAGTCATCATACTAATGTGCATACAAATGAAGAGACAAGGAGACCTCCTATCAACAATCCTTTAAATTCATCTACAGGGAAGGTGTTTCAAACTCCCACCATATCTCCTAGTTAGCTGGCTAGGAGAAGAGGATTGGGGCTCTGTTATTTGTGTGATGAAAAATGGTATAAGGGGCATAGATGCAAAGAAAATAAGTTGTTTATGCTTATGGCTGATGAAGAAGAATTAGAGGAACAAGACCCAGAGTTAGAGAACAATGAAGAGAAGGGTGTTGCTGCTGCCTCTTTTTCCATTTCACTTCAAGCTTTGTCAGGTAGCTTGCATCCATCTACCATGAGGTTGAGGGGAACTATTCAAAAGAGGCTTGTCATAATCCTAGTGAATTCAGGGTCTACCCATAGTTTCATTGACTTACACTTCAGTGAAAGGTTACAATTGGCTTCAAGTAATAATGAAACTTTTGAAGTTATGGTGGCAAATGGAGATAGGTTAAAAAGCACAGGAGTATGCTTGGGGGTGATGATAGATTGTCAAGGCAGGAAGATTATTACAGATCTATTACAGCTACCTATTACATGCTGCCAAGTGGTACTAGGAGCAAATTGGCTCCGTACCCTAGGAGACATTATCTGGAATTTCAGGGAGCTAAGTATGAAGTTTACTGAAGATGGAGAATTACAAACCTTCAAGGGCCTTCAAACAAACAGTACACAATTGCTAGAGCCACACATCAAGGACATGAGACAAGGGTCTCAAATCTATATCATCCAACTATGTTATACTCAGGTGAACTCAGCAACAGAAGAAGAAGAAGATCTAGAGTTATCCACACTGCTGTACCAGTTCCAAAAACTCTTTGAAGAGCCAACTGGTGCTTATCTCTACCAGCACATTACTAATCCTTCTGGAAACAAGAACTTGGAGTTCATGATTCTTCCTGTTGGAGCTTCTTCATTCAAGGAAGTCATGAAGATGGGTGTAGAAGTGTATCACCACTTGAAGTCTGAGGATGAAGAAGCAATGCTTGTGATTGGTGATACAACCAGGCAAGGGTGTTGCCCAGCATACCTGACTGATCCGACGGCCATTTTATCTGGTGAAGCATGCAAGGAGATGTTACATTCTATTACCCAAGGCAACTAAATAGAGCCGAACTTGCTGGAGTGCGGGATTTGGCTCCCTGTTGAGAGCTTAGGGAGTATGAAGCTCATTCAATCTACTAAAATCAGAAAGGATGGTCTCATGATATGGGATCCAGGTATCTTTTCGTCATTTTTGACCTTGAGACAAGGTCAATTTAAGGAAAAGGGAGTTGATGCATTCCCAGGATCAACCACCATGCCTGGGTGCATCAGTTAGTTACCATAAAGTTGAGCCCCCCCCCCCCCCCCCCCCCCCCCAATCAGCCACGTCATCATGAATCAGCCACGTCACCTCTGACAGTTTGTTACACAGCTGGATGGAGAGAGCGTAGGAATCAAGCTAGCCAAGCTATCACCTATAAAATAAGAGCACAAAGAATGAGAGGTCATGTGTGAGCTTGTATCTTCATTTCTTAGTTCAATTTACAATAGCATTTACCTGCAATTTTCCTTTGTAACTCTGTTCTTCAATTCAATAAAGTAATTCTTCCCAAATTTACTTGCTGTTATGTCGAATCCCATGAAATCACCACATGGTCCTGGAAATGTAGGTCGAGGACCTACCATTTATCTAAGGTTGTCATAGAATATTTACTCTCGTAATAATATATTTTTTGGCCAATTCTTATTTTTTTCCCCTTCAAATTCCACTGATTCTGCTTGATCTCCATGAAAGAGAGCAATCCCCAAATATCACTTACGTTCAAATATTTCCCTCCAAAATTGTCCCCTTCTCCAAGCAACACCATGCCCCACTCCACTCTGATATGAACTGACATTCTCCTTCTCTCTCTCTCTGTTATTTCATTCTGGGAAGAGCAGAGTTCACTCGATCCCAATTTCTCCTCCTCTCTTCCTCCTTCCTTTCCCTGTCCCAAACCAAATTTCTTCCCCGAACCCTAACCCTAATTTTGATCGGCCATGGCGATGATCTCTTCCATCGACGACTGAGCTCCGGTCTTCCGGCGACGCAACTGTTCTCGGCGGCTCGGCGACTACTCTCCGGAGACAGCGAGGTGATTCTTCCGACGGCAGCGACGACTAGGCGCCCTCCTTCCTCGGCGGCGCACGGCTGCACGAGTCTTCTTCCTCCGCGCGACTGCGATTTCCCGGCGAGCGTTCGGCATCGATAGATCGCGTCTCCTTCTCTGATGAATGATCCGACCCGGTGAATCACTGATCGTTGTTTTGTAGTGTTCTATTGATCAATTTCTTTTCCCTCTGCTTGATTTCGAAATAGTGAACCATTGTCGGGATTAATCAAATCGTTGGGACGTCCTGTCGAGATCAAGAACCCGACCTTCACTTGGTAAGCATTTGATTCGATCATCCTTGTAGCTCTGTGAATTTTCATTTTATCGGCAGTAGTGTCTTGATCGAGTTTGATTTTTTAATCGGTTTTCTGATTTGGTTGATCAAATCATGTTTGTGCGAATTTGATCTTGATCAACAAGCCGATATAATGGGATTCTGGATTGATTCTTTTGGTTTATTTTTGAATTTTCTTGAAGGAATAACTAGGAGAGATGCCTGGTGTTGTAGTATTCTTCTGAACACCAACTGTTCGGCGCTTTGCCTGAGCCAGGGTAGCATCGCTGACTGAGCACGAAGAGGTCGTGTGAGCTCGTGTCTTCACTGCAGATCCGATTTCCTCTACACCTAGGTAACATTCTAACTCCCCTAATGTTTAATTATACATCATTTCGAATCTAGCTTGATGAGGGTGTTGGGCAGGATCGGTTGTAGGAATTATGGATTTGCTCGCGTTCAGTTTTGGTCGTGTCCAGCTTTAGTCGTATCCAGACTTGACTGTGTCCAGACTTTGCAAGGATGGGGATTCGAATTCTATATTTCGAAGTTGAGTTTGTCTACAGGGCTTGGATTGTGTATTTTTTTTCTAACAAATTTATCTAAGGTTGTCGTAGAATATTTACTCTTGTAATAATATAATTTTTGGCCAATTCTTTTTTTTTTTGCCCCCTTCAAATCTATTTATTCCACTGATTCTGCTTGATCTCCAAGAAAGAGAGCAATCCCCAAATTTCACTTACGTTCAAATATTTCCCTCAAAAATTGTCCCCTTCTCCAAGCAACACCCTGCCCCACTGCACTCTATATGAACTGACCTTCTCATTCTCTCTCTCCATTATTTCATTCTGGGAAGAGCAGAGTTCACTCGATCCCAATTTCTCCTCCTCTCTTCCTCCTTCCTTTCCCTTTCCCAAACCAAATTTCTTCCCCGAACCCTAACCCTAATTTTGATCGGCCGTGGCGATGATCTCTTCCATCGACGACTGAGCTCTGGTCTTCCTGCGACGCAAATGCTCTCCGGTATTTCAGGTGCTCATCTTAAATGTGAAAAGGTGCTCATCTTAAATGTGAACTTGGTTAGATTTTCTAGTATTAGTTGAACCCCCATTTTGAAAAGATTCAAGTACTAATGTTAAGTTTTTTATTTGTAGATTAAAAAGTAAGCAAATAACTTTTTTGTTATTCCCATATTTTTGTTTGCGGCAAGATGCATAAGATTAGTTGTACAAGTACATAATGTGCGTTAGTAGTTATAAATTAGAGGACACAATCAGCTGTTGTACTTTGTACATACACATCACAAGTTTTACTCGTTCTTAAATGTTGTTCTTCTTTGGCTACTTTATAACACAAATATAACTCACTTCACCTTTGGTTTATTAAAAGTTTCAAGAACAAGTTCCAGGCTCAATATATATAAATTTCTCCTATCAATTTTCTCGTGCACATATTATGAATGTTGCCTGTTATACTTATGGCCTACATGTTCCATGTTTGCGTTGCAAATTCTTATGAAGTTTGAATTTGCCAATACAACATATTTGGTCCTCTTTATGGAGAGCTACTTTTTCTTGCTTATAGCATTACTTACGTCCTCTTAGTCTTTGTATATGAATGCTAAGTTGATATCCACATTATTTGTTTTCTTGTTACCAGCTGCAACAAGACTCCCATGCTTTCACTAGCATGATCACCAGTTGTCCTTTCGTAAATAATATTGGATTGATGGTTTACCTCTTGCTGTTATCATTATGTAAAGAGTAATCAAAATACCTGCTAATATGCTGGGTGTACAGTTTTTTCTTTCCATACAGAATAGGGAGTGCACTTGGAAAAAGCTATGCTTATTTTTCACATGTTTGTGTGCTTGTAGATACTCGGGTGTATTTTATCTTGTACTTTTCCCCTTGAAGTGGGATTGTTTTAGAAGGGTAGTATGGAATTTGTTCCTCTCTAAAATAGAGTGGACTTGGAAGTTCCAAGCTTAATCTTTACTTGTTTGTATGATGTTCATTTCCCGTTTCATATTCTAGAAGTTTATCAAAACTAAAGAGCTACAAATATCACTTTCTTTTTGTCTTCTTCTTATTCATTTGGTCTGTAGAGCCAGTATTAGGTGTATTTTACATTGTAATTGTTGTCCATCCAAGTCTTTCTTCCATGAGAATGGGATCAGCTATGGTGCTGAGATAGCTCCACAAGGTCTAAAAAGGTTTTGACTGGCTGTCAACCTGGCGTCCTCTCTGCTAGTGCCATTCGTAACCATAGTAGCTATGAGAAAAAGAGCACCTTGCCATAAAGTACAAGGTCATGCGATTTAAGCTCATGAAAGCAAGGATGACAGTAATTTCCGGTAGACTTGAGAATGAGTCTAGGCAAAAGAGGTATCGGATAATACGGTTTGTATAGGAGTTGTCTTCATCTCTTGGGCACCATCCAAAGAATGGAAGGGATGACATTCCCAATGGTGTGTGTATTCTACCAATAGTTTTAGATGATTGTGGTCTGCATGTTAACTAGCTTTATGGGTGTATATTTGTTTATATATGAAAAGTGAAACAACAGCAACAACAACAACAACAACAAAGCTTTTTACCCAAAATTTTGGGGTCGGATGTAACTTGTTTGGATCCTCTTCTTCCATTCGGCTCTGTTAAGGGACAAGTCTCTGTAACACTCGCAAAAACCATATACTATTGGGCTTCACAAGATTTGATTATATACGGACTGTACTATTCAAATGGATAAACTTCTGTTTGTTTTGCAATCAATTACTTCCTCAGAGCCAAATAGAGCTTTATTTTTGCCCATCCATCCATAGAATTTATAATATACATGAATCTTTTGAAGTTACTTCTTGTTAGGACTAATGATAGATCCACATTATTTATATTTCTCTTTCCTGGACTGCCTTGAAATAAACATATTGTATCTCATTTTAATGTTTACCTCTCAAGGACTGGGCCAAATAAAATTATCTTTGCTAGTTTTCTTATTAGCCAAGGTTGTTACTGCTTACTTTATTAATTTATATTGAATTTTAAGTCAAGAGTTTTGTTGACTTTGACGTTTCAATGAAAGAATATTAACAGATTCTCTGCAATTTCAGGACAAAGAAGCTGGGGTTTTTGAAAATGAAGACAAGAGGATATTAGTGAATCAGTTTTGAGGTTCTCTGCAATCTGAAAGTAGAAATATTGAGAGAAAAGGAAGTCTTTTCTTTTATAAAAACATACAATTAATTGCGAGAGCAAAATATTGAATATTTTTTCTTGTGTCCCTATGTGTCGAGGGTTCATGTTAAAGTTTATATAATGATCTATTTTAACTGATTTCGATGCAGTTATGCCCAAATATTACCTAATGACAACTTGGGTTTAGTTGTTACATTTTAACTCTATCATCAACTAATCCAGATCTTATGTCAGAGCTAACATAATTATTTAGCAAAAATATGATGAGTACAATTGATCGATTTCTTTTCTTCAAGAATATGTTGTCTGTCTCTCTTATTAATGCTTCAATAATATGTTTAATAGCATGCTAATGTATTAATGCTTCAAAATTTTGTCCTACGTGGTTGCTGTGGCCGTGCTTTACTTATCCTATATCTGATCTCTGGATAATTATTGTTGCTGCTGCTGTTTTGATTTTTTGAAGGTTTTTGTCAAGGTTCGAAGTATCGGTATCGGAATCGGTATCAGACCATTCGGGATCGGCGGAATCGGAGGTTTCGGATCGAGAGTATCGGATTTTGTGGTATCGGAAAGCAAATAATTATTAATAAATTATTAACATTTTAGAAAATATATTTTATATATTTAGGCATGATTTTAATATTTTTAGTATTGTTTCTTAGTAGTTTTGAAATTGAATGAAATAGTACTCACCCTTACCGATTGATTTATATACGATAGATTAAGTTTTCTTCTTTTACATGTTTTTATAACCTTTCTATCTTTTACACCCTTGTTGATGGGTCTTTTTGTCAAGGAGTAAAATCCTCAAAATTGACTCAAAAGTCAAACATTATCTAGTCTTGTTTTACTTAAAATTTATATGAAACTTTCATCCATGCACTTTGAATTCTTTGAAGATAAGGAAAAAAAGGAGCAAGTATGGAGACATACTATAGGGAGTATGTTTTGTTGTATTTTCTTTATAATGTTAAATATTTGGACCAAGACATAATGTATCTTTTATAACTAAAATTTTAAGATTTAAGGACTATAGACAATTTTTTAGTTAGAAAATTTTAGATCATTATTCTTTTTCCGGGCAAGGTTAGGTTAGGATTTTACATGAATCTGATTCGTTGGAACCAGATACTAAACATTCATAATAACAATCTTAGTTGGCTTCATAGTATAGCTAGTGTCTAATAGTTAGATATTGTTGTAGTCTAAAATACTAAGGGATTCTCCATAAACTCTACTAGAAGGAAGACAATAATCTTTGTTTATTAATATGAGCAATTAACTACAAAATGGATATACTGGTAGCCTTATATGCAAAAATAAAATTTGTTACAATTAATAATAAAGAGATCGGTCGAGATCTTTAAGGAATAGAAGATCCATATATATATTGGTCATAATCAATACATAGTTAACAACACTCTCCACTGAGTGTGCACAACTCAATAACCAATTTATATCAATATTCAAGTATGATTAGCATCAATCTTTAAGTAATAAGATTGCAGGTTCAAGAATCAATTTAGGACGAGATAGTATTCCTGCGCCTGAAAGGCGAAATTAGAAACCAAGAGTTTCTTATGGTATGGCGAGGCTAAGTCTTAGTCATATTTTTTGCTTCTGGAAAATGCTAAGTCTCTGCGAGGTTGTCATCTACTTCCGACCAATCATTCTTTATAGTTTATTTTCAAATATGGGTATTTTCTCCTCCCACAACCACTTAGGTCTACTTCATTTTTTAAAATTCTTTGTTTTGAAAGAGGAATAATTTCATATTGTCGTGAAAATCAAAATGTTTACTTAAACTACCAATCAATTGATATTGGGTTAAATGGTGATCTTTCATGAATATATTTGATTCTCACTTAGTGACTATTGTCTTTATTTGAAGAAATGTTTGATGGACTATGCCTTGAATCGGACTTCTTAAACCAGATTCAGAAAATACCATACATAGTATGTTAGTGGTTCTTGGGTCTATCGGGGCGGCGCTTTTGGTTGGCCATGCACACTTTTTCCATATTCATGAGAGTTGTCTGGGATCGCCCTGTCCGATAGTCGCGGCTTTCACGACCTCTCACATAGGTAAGTCCTCAAAGGGTTGGTGATTGGAGGCCAGCCGACAGGGGCTTCCGTCGAGATCCTCCTCCTGGTGGGGAGGCCATGGCCCTGGCCAAGAAGGAAGGAGGTGGAAGTGTATTTTTTGTGCTCTTTGTGTTTGTTTCCTTTTCTTTTACTTTTGGAGATGTACCAAACCACTTTTACCTAGTCTTTGCATACTTATTTCAGGTGGCTCCTCATGAACGACTGATGAACTTGGTTAGATTTTCTTGTATCAGTGCTATGTTCCATGTTAGGTTTGCAATTCTTATGAAGGTTTCAGTTTTTTTGCCAAATAAATAAATACAACAAATATATTTGATGGAGGGAGAGAATACTTTTTCTTGATTATAGCATTACTTACGTTGACTTAGTCGGTCGTCTTTGTATTCTTGTTACCAGCTGTAACAAGACTGACTCCATTCATGTTAATTGAAATTCTTCTTTTGTTGCAGAATATTACTTTTTCTCTCCCATAGATTATCTCTGTTTGATCCTTCATCTCTTTAACAGTCAGTCAATTTGTAACTTTGCACGTACGGTAATGATATCTTCATAGTACCATCCTGATCCTGTCTTCTTTTTATTCCAAGTAGACGTAATTGTTGTGGTTATGTTTATTGCTTGTCTTACAATATTATGCTTCTTTTTATTTAATGCTTATTTTCCATATTAGATGACACTCAAGAAGTTGAGCGAGCATGACGAAGAACAAACAACGCGAGTGAGATAATATTGGACGGCAGACCTATGGTATTATCCATACCTATGGTATCATCCGTGTTCACAGCTTGATTTTTACCTTAAGCTGAATAACTCTCCAATTATCTGTCCATTATATTTATTACTTAAAGGCAAGCCCAATTTGTGAACTATCAAATGTACATATGAAGCTTGTTAGAATAGTATAAATGTATAGCCCTCATCCCTCACTACTACATAACATGAATTCTCTTTTCATTTGGATCTTGAAAAAAGTTCATATTCTCACATTGCAACTATTTATGTGTTCCTTTGTCCTTTTTTTATTCAAATCAACATTACTGCCATTGTTTGATAAGCTTTATTTTGAGAATAATGACTCCTGAAAAAAAGATAACTGAACATCGCTTGATAAACTTTATTCTGTTCATATGGCCTACATGTTCCATGCTAGATTTGCAATTCTTATGAAGTTTGAATTTGCCAAATATAACATATTTGGTCCTCTTTATGGAGAGAGATCTTTTCTTTCTAATAGCATTACTTATGTTCTCTTAGTCTTTGTGTATGAATGCTAAGTTGATATTTACATTACTTGTTTTCCTGTTAGTTGTTACCAGGTGCAGCAAGACTCCAGGCTTTCATGTCTGTGTTGGTAGTGGGGGAGAAAGATTTTCCCACATGGTATACAGAAAAAAGGTGAATTTTGTTTCCTTCTCATTCATTTGATAATTATATGTGAAATGCTTCAAGGGCGGAGGTGGTCGGAGCTCGCGAAAACAATCTGTTATTAGAGTTTGGGCTTAATATAGCATGCTTCAATAGGTTAATATTTTATTGTCTTATTGTTTGCAATATGTACTATTGAACTGAAAAGAGAACTACTTCTCTTAAGAAAAGACTGCAAAAAAAAATCTGGAAATTGTACAGTTTTTTTTTTCTGAAAGAAAGTACAATAGTATGACTTTAAGCTGGATTAGATTTTGCTTAGTCTCGACATAGCATTGCTCGGGTAGGGCCAAGTGCATGGAATAACTTCCACCACCAATCTTTTTGTACATACCAGGAAGTAGGAGAGGTCTATGAAGAAACTTTCACCAATTCTCTTTGGTTATAATTGAATCAAAGGTTAGGAGCAACATGAATTTCCAGTCACTCGAAGGCATGTTCCATCTAGTATGGAATGTAATATAATGACTAAACACAGTCTTTGGAGAGGGTACTACAATACGTAATGGCAGTAGTAGTTATAAAATTAGAGGACTTTTTGTCACAGTAACATATCACAAGTTTTGTTCGTTTTTAGATGTTGTTTTTCTTTGGCTACGTTTAAGGGGTTGTGGTTTTTTTTCTCCTACCAATTGGGGAGAGTTGTACTACAATACATAATGTGCATCAGTAGTTATAAAATTAGAGGACTTTTTGTCACAGTAACATATCACAAGTTTTGTTCGTTTTTAGATGTTGTTTTTCTTTGGCTACGTTATAACACAAATATAACTCACTGCACCTTTGGTTCATTAAAAGTTTCAAGAACAATTTACTCTTGTTTGCACAAAATCAGTGAGAATAATGATTCTACCTGAAAAAATTGGTAACTAAATATTGCTTGATTAACTTTATTCTGTTCATTCTAAGTTAAATTTCCAAGTTCCAGGCTCAATATATGTAAATTTCTCCTATCAATTTTCTAGTGCATATATTGTGAATGTTGCCTGGTATACTTATGGCCTACATGTTAGGTTTGCAATTCTTATGAAGTTTGATTTTTTTTTTTTTGCCAAATACAACATAATTGGTCCTCTTTATGGAGAGATACTTTTTCTTGCTTATAGCATTACTTGCGTTCTCTTAGTCCTAATTTGATATCTACATTGTTTGTTTTCTTGTTACCAGCTGCAGCAAGAATCCCATGCTTTCACTAGCATGATCACCAGTTGTCCTTTCGTAAATAATATCGGATTGATGGTTTACCTCTTACTGTTATCTCCATGGTAGGTTTCCATAGATAACTAAATCATTATGTAAAGAGTAATCAAAATGTAGCATGGCAACATGCTGAGTGTACAGTTTTTTCTTTCTGTACAAAATAGAGTGTGCACTAGAAAAAGCTATGCTTAATTTTCACATGTTTGTGTGCTTGTCGATACTCGGATTTATTTTATCTATTTTTGGGAGTGTTTATGTTGTGTCCGATACAGTATACTTGTCCGGGATCACACCGATACAACCTCTATTTTTGGGACTTTATGTTCTTCCTAGCTGCTCTTTTGTTTAGATAATCTAATTGATTTATTTGTCTATATTTACTTAGGGATATGCGGCGAGGGAATTTGAGAAGCATGGTGTCAAACCTGACAAGCTGGTATTCTTTCTACTTATTTTGAAGTCTTTGAAGAATTTCATGCGCTACTAATGTATTCTGTTGTGTGTAAACTAGGGGGTCTATTTGCATGTTTCTCTGGCATTTTTTGGGGACCTAGTCCAATATAGAGTTTGTATTATGTTTGTGTGCTTGTCGATACTCGGGTGTATTTTATTACTTTCCCCTTGAAGTGGGATTGTTTTAGAAGCGCTGTATGGAATTTGTTCCTCTCTAAAATAGAGTGGACTTGGAAGTTCCAAGCTTAATCTTCACTTGTTTGTATGATGTTCATTTCCCTTCTAATATTCTAGAAGTTTATCAAAACTAAATAGCTACATATATCACTTCCTTTTTGTCTTCTACTTATTCATTTGGTCTGTAGAGCCAGTATTAGGTGCATTTTACATTGTAATCGTTGTCCATCCACGTCTTCTCCCATGAAAATGGGATCAGCTATGGAGCTGAGAAAGCTCCACAAGATCTAAAAAGGTTTTGACTGGCTGTCAACCTGACGTCCTATGTGCTAGTGCCATTCGTAACCATAGTAGCTATGAGAAAAAGAGCACCTTGTCATAAAACATGCAAGGTCATGCGATTTAAGCTCATGAAAGCAAGGAGCCAACTACTTTCCGGTAGACTTGAGAATGAGTCTAGGCAAAAGAGGTATTGGATAATCGCAACCGTTGGATCGTGTTTAAGTCATCTAATCTTAACCGTTGATTTGAATGGTTCAAATCAACGGTTAAGATTAGATGAGTTAAACAAGATCCAACGGTTACTATTCCGGGAATGGAGGGGATACACAAATGAAGGGGATGCGGATCCTTCCCCCCTCTCTCTCTATATATATATTTTATAAAGGTCTAATTGCAAAATAATTCTTTTAAATTTTCTATGCTTTTGAGTTTTTGGTTAGTTTTGAAACATTCATATAAATAGTATTTCTAAATTGATTTCTTTAAATCCTTTAATGTTTCTTTAATAAGAAATTGTTTTCCTTCTACCTTATTTTAACGAAGCTTACTTCTAAAGTGTAATTTCAGAATTTTCTATTATATGACTTCTATATGCTAAGTATGTTTTGAAACATTCATATAAATAGTATTTACTAAAATTTGATTTTCTTCTATATTATTTTCAAAAAGGTTACTTCTAAAGGGTATTTTAAGTTTTGAGTTAATCTACTTCAAAATTGATAAGTTTATACATTTGGCAATTTATTTTCAAGATCTTTGTTACGAAAAAATGGCGTGGGAAAAAAGTAAATTCTTACTATGTTATATTCTAATCCAATTTAGTTCTAAAACTAATGCCACGTTCTTTTTGAATCATCTAAAGTTTATTTGTTAGAAAATCTGTTGCATCTCTTGATCAACTAAACCTAGTGTCTCATTTTTATATGAAAAAGTGTGGATATTTATATATGTAAAATGTTTGCTTTTATTGAAAAGCATCATCCACCTTGCATACATTCTCGATCTTCGTTTCATGATCGACACTTTGAATCCTATCTCCGTCTCACAACTCCAAATTAGTTTTTTCTTCTTCTAATTGATTCTTTTGCCCATATTTCAATTTTTATCCAAAAACCTGTAGGACCGTTGAGCACCTCTAGAGGGGGGGGGGATGAATAGAGTGTGTGCGTGTGCAGCGGAAATAATCACCACAAAAAAAACTAACAGATTATAAACTATGGTAGGTATAAGAGACAGTAAATTAAATGCAGTAATCAAGAGATATAAGATCAAACTCAGTGAACACCGCGATATATACTGGTTTCCCGCTGAGACAACTAATCCAGTCGCTAGTACTCTTGCCCGCTGTTAATCCACTATTTGCAAGATAAATGAGAGCTTGTCGTCTCTTTACAACACCGTGCTTGGCGACAAGTGCACGACCGACTTCACAACACCGTGCTTGGTGACGAGCGCACGACCGACTCCAACAAAACTTGAGTACGAAAACTGAAGTTTTCTGACTGGCAACCTCTTTACAATTACTCTTTGAACCAAAGACTATAAATCGAACAAAATATTACTGGCTTTGGCTAAGAGTGGTATAGGCGAGATTTGAAAGCTTTAGAGCGATGAAAAACACTTAGGAAGAGATAGAGAGAAGAGTGAATGATTCATTAGAAATGTGAAAATCCTTCTCTATTTATAGTGTTTTCTGACCGAACTCGGGCAAAAATCGGGCTGAGTTCTGATGCTAAGATCTGGAAAACGAACGTTGCATGCAGATTTGGAATGAACAGAATTTTGAAAATCCCTTGACCGAACTCGGTCAGAGTTCTGGCCGAATTCCCTCTAGGCAGAATGGAATTTTTTGGGTCCAAATTGCATAGGATTTTTGACTATATGGATATGTGGGACTGGGTAGGCTTTTTGGATTTGTTGACTGAGAAAACCTAAGACAGTAATATTCCGAACGATCTTACATTTATATTTCCTAGACTCAATAAAAGTGAAAATACAGAAAAAAAATATAAAATGACTCGATCTGGATTCCGATACAATCTTGTCTGGATGACGATGCAATGTTCATTGTAGATGCAGGATGTATAGGTAGTACGTTCTTTTGATATTGATTTTAGCAACCTGAACATTAGTAACAATTTGTATATTTGGCGTATCGATTTAAGTTATCGTTGATTATCAAAATCAGGTGTGACCATTTAGCCAATGGGCCAACAATCTTCCTTATTTTGATAATTGACAAACGTGAGTCTATACCAAAATATAACTAAAAATGTAACTTTGAAATAATATACCTGACTTGTTCATTGATTGGAATTTTTCGTTAAAATATTGGTATTGCTCTTCTCCCCCTTTGTCATGTATGCAAAATGAGTAGCTCTCTGGTAATATGTGAAGCCAACAATGTAACATAGACAAAGAAACAAAAACAATAATATCTATACTAAAATAAGTCATATCTCAGTAGAACTAGTAGCAGTGTAAATGAACTAAAACACAAAGAACATGAACTAGAATATAACTGAAGAAAATAGAACTGAAATCTAAATCCGTAAAGTCATAACTGAAAGAGTTTATGACTACTACATAAGTGCAATTAAAGTTTGGACTACTACAAAGTGCATAGCTACATAGATTACCAACAGCAGACAAGAACCACAAAAACTCTAAACCAAAAGTCCAAATCACATCTGAGCATCATCGTCGGCTGGAGGAACGGGCAGCTGAGGATCAAAGTAAGCAATAGTCGGATCAAAGTATCCGAAATGGTCGGATCATCAAACCTCGGTCCGTCGAAGCCATGATGACGGATGATCGAAAAAGGAGCTGAAGGATGATGTGCCAAACTCCAGAGCAGATCAACAATGTCATTCCTCAAGATCTGAGCCGATAGGTATAACGGAACTTAGCATCAACATAACTTTGATGACGTTGTCCAGAGAGAGTGACAAAGTCATCAAAGCGCTGATAGAACTGAGGATCAAATCCTGGAGCAGCAGGAGCAGGAGCAGGAGCTGGAGCGTCTGGATCGGCATGAACATCAGCAGGAGCAGCACCGGGTGGAGGTGGAGGTAACTGATATTTTCTAGACCTAGTCAGCTCAGAAGATGACCCGGAGATAGGACATGAATCAAGGTTGATTTCAAATCTCCTAAAAATGACTGCTAGATGCATGGGGTACAGAAGGTTGCGCCCCACTCCTACTACCAATCATCCAAGCCATGAATGTCTTGGGGACAGAGAAAGGAACACCGAAGTGAATGTGGTACATGGCAGACATCTCGAGAAAGGTAATCTCATCGGTAGATCACTATTTAGGAGCAAAGCAGAATAGATAAACGATGCAACTCATTAATTTTTTGATTAAGATGTTTGCATACAGCCTACCGCCCCGAGGGACTAGGTTAGGATGACACATAGTATCCTTAATAGAATCAAGGGTAATTTCTGCGGGAAATTGAACTTTGTGAATCTCGACTAAAGTTTCGCTGATGTCAGGCATATGAAAATATTCTCTAATGTCAGTCGAGTTGAATTCAATTTCTTTTCTGCCTATGCAAAAATAGATACTACCGTCGGATTTTATTTGCATGTTGCAGTAAAACATACAAACAATATTATCATAGATATTATCAGAAGTTTCAAAAAAATCTCGGAGACTTAAATTTCAAAAGTCGAGGCGTACTCCGATAAAATAGTAAAGTTGACGTATCGTTCGGGGCAATTTTTTTGAAAGCGAAAAGCGTCAAACCAAGACTTCGATATTTCCAAACATGGAAATAAAGTTGCGTCATATTCCTCTTCGCCAGTAGGGCGAGCGGGACTGAACACCTTGACAGGTTCGTACTCAGAAGTAGAAGATGAACCCGCCGCGGAGTCTCCTTTCATTTTCTTGTACATTTTAGGAGCCATAAAGAAAAAGGAAAAGGATGGAGATATACCTTAAGAAGAATGGAGAAAATGGAAGAGGTCACCTTCTAGAGCTTTTAGATCTAAGGAGATTGAAGAGAGAAGCTTGGAGGAGGTGGTAGAGAAGTTTAAATTTGAGGTTTTGGAGCTTGGGCCGGCTGTGCTGTTCTGGAAACTTGAACCGACGTTAACCGAACTCGGTCCGAGTTCTGACAGAGTTATAGTTATTAATTACTAGGTTTACTACACTATCAAACAACCAGGCCAAAACAAACTAGTTACCAAACTACACCAAAAACCACATCAAAACAATTACTAAATAAACCATGTTAATTCTGGGATAATTAGTAAAATTAAGATTTTTGATAAGGGTAACATCACCTATATGTTCTATGGTCCAAAACATTGAGTGAAGTCAAAACTAGATCGTTCCGGGTCGTCGGCTAGTCGTAAAATTCAATATTTAACAATAAAATCAATTCTGAAATAAATACTTAATAAATCAGAATAAAATAGCAAAAATAATATTTTTGATGTTCAAATTATTAGGTTTTGGTCGGGGTTTAGGTTTGAAATGGTCGGACTCAAGTTTTGGCAAAACTAGGTCAAAATAGTTGGAAATATCCATATTTTATATATCCAATATATTTTGAAAAATAGTTTTAAAATCTGAATATATTTTATAAAATCAGAAATAAATAGTTTTATGTATCAAAATATATAGTTTTAATTATAACAAACAACTAGGGTTCATGGCTACCAAGTTGGCATCAACCTGTATACAAATTTTCTACCAAAACTTGACATTACCATAACCAAAACTAGCTTTCTATGTTACCCGGACTCTCCACTTTAAGGAGAAGTACCCGTGTCGACCCTTTAGGACATGGGTATGGGTATGGAATCCGTATTCGATCCTCCATGGTGACAATCGGATCCTTCATGGTGACAATCGAAAGACTGGTAGTGAAGTAGATATTTTATTTTAATGTGGTAATGATGTAGATAGTTTATTTTAATGTCGTAATGGTGTAGATAGTTTATTTTAATATGGTAGACTGGTAATTAAGTAGTAGGGGAGTTGAAGGGACGGTCCCTTAGGGACTTATTCAACTAGTTGAGTAAAGTTTACTAGTAATTTATAATTACATGTTGTCTTTTTACGAAACCTTAGTCATATCCCCGTATCCATACCCAAAATTTGGATCCTTTTTAGCCGAGTCCGTGTGTCCTTCAATTATGAGTTTGAAGGACCCGACTCTTGGATATGTACCCGTACCCGACACCCGTACCCGAGTCCAGGTAATATAGCTAGCTTTATAAATTCATACTTGAATCTGGAATAATAATTAAAAAACAGTAATTAATATATATATCTAATTTATATGATTATAGAATAAGCAAAGATTTAATCATGGGTTTTAGGGTTTCAAATAGGTACCCCAATATAAAGGTTTAAGAACATAAAACCTAACTAGAAGCTTTCAAATTTGGATTTGTCCAAGGCACACCCAAATCTATATTAATATATAAAATAGAAATGAAAAAGAGGAGAATAACATATACGTCGGTTTGATCATAAACTTGCAGGATCTAAACAATGTTACAACCATATTAGAGTTTGGCACAACAATCGTTTCATGGTTTCCATGTTTTCATTAATGGTGTATGGTGAGAGGTTGAAGATGAAGTAAAACTCGTGCATATATATATAATTTTATATATATCAAAGAGATTGGAGGAGAGAGAATACCTTTAAAATAGGAGAGAGAGAAATAGGGGGTTCGGCTGGCGGCTTTGGGGGTGTCCGGCGGCCGGCGGCGGCCTGGGGGTCGTGTGCAAGGGTGGAGAGAGGGAGAGAGATATGTGATTAGGGTTTGGGTTTGATATATATATATGGGTTATATATATATATTATGGAGAGAGGTGGTGGCCAATCCTAATAAAAAAATAGGTTTTGACAACCCATAGGGGGTGGCTTGGTAGAAATATGATTAGTTTTGGTTTCCTAATTTATGAAACATAAGTCAAAGCTTATATTCAAAGGTGGAAATTCAATTGGAGTTTTAAATTGAATTTGATTGGAGAAATATATGCATGCAAGTTGGCATACAAAGAGATTTAAAAGTGGAATTTAATAATTTATGGCAATTTGGAAATTGATTGGGATAGATTGCATGAAATATTTTGTATGGAAGGAGGTTTCCTAATATAGTAATATTTGCTCATGAGTGCAAGATGCAAAGATTTGATCCTGATTAGAAGGAATTTAAATAAGATTAATTGGCATGAAATATTTAATGCATACAATTCACATGCAAGGGGGTTGTCTAATATGGCAAGATTGGGCTCTAAATAGGTGGACAATAATTAGTCAAAATTTGGGAAGAGGTGGAATTAAATGCAAACTAGAAATCAATAAATAAATAGATAGATAAATTTAAAAGTGGGAGAACTATGGTTATATTTTAATATATAAAAAACATTAAATAGATAATATTTGTGGCATGCAAGGGTCCTGTAAGTAGTGTCCTAATGCATAAAATGAGTTTTAATTTATGCTAAAATAAATACAATAAATATAAAATACACATCAATATATCCAATCTGGGTGAGGGGGTTTACATCTGCCACTTGTATTTGCATTTCATTCTATACATAATGAATAATAAATAGACTTTATAACTTTTAATTCTTCAATTTAGTAATATTCATTGCTTTAGGGTAGCTGTAGGGGTCGGATTCTAGCTAGCGGTAGTCTGAAGACACTTGGCACCGTGTCGCTTAGACTTTTACGTCTTTTTGACAGAAGGGCCCTTTCGGCTTGTACCCAAAATAACTTCAATTAATAAACATCAAACTCTCAAGTTATAAGAATTTTTATTAAACATAACGCATTATGAATCTGAAAATTCAAGTATGCCCAGTTCACTTCGCAGATAATTGAAACGGTCTTCAGCTAGATGTTTTGTGAAAATATCTGCTAATTGATAATCTGTGTCAATGAATTCTAAGTAAATATTTCCGTGTTGTTGGTGATCACGGAAAAAGTGATGACGTATCTCTATGTGCTTCGTGCGTGAGTTACGAACATGGTTTTTAGTCAAATTGATCGTGCTAGTGTTATTACAATATATGGGAATCTTCGTGCGGTGCAGATTGTAGTCTTCTAGGGTTTGTTTCATCCACAAAATTTGAGCACAACAACGTCCTGCGCCGATATACTCGGCCTCAGTCGTTGATAGCGCTACATAATTTTGCTTTTTGCTAAACCAGGAGACTAAAGCGTTTCCTAGAAAATGACACGTTACCGCTGGTACTTTTACGGTCTACTTTGCATGCTGCAAAATCCGCATCTGAATAATCGATTAGGTCAATGGATGTGATTTTGGGATACCACAAGCCGACTGTAGAAGTTTCCTTAAGGTATCGAAAGATGCGCTTAACGGCACAAAAGTATGATTCCTTAGGATTAGCTTGATATCTTGCACAGATGCAAACGCTAAACATGATATCAGGACGACTAGCAGTTAAATATAATAAACTACCAATCATACCTCGATACTTACGTTGGTCGACTGGTTTGCCACTTTCATCAATGTCAAGCCGAGTTGAAGTAGCCATTGGAGTTCCGATAGGCTTTACGTTGTCGAAGTCTATACTTCTTCAGCAAATCCTTCATATACTTAGCTTGTGAGTGCTGTTTGATCTGGAGTCCTAGGAAGTAGTTTTGCTTTCTCATCATGCTCATCTCAAACTCACTCTGCATACACTTAGCAAATTCTTGACAAAGTTTTTCATTAGAAAAATAAAAAATGATGTCATCTATATAAATTTGCACAAGAAGAATATTATCATCTGAAGACTTGATAAATAGAGTAGTATCAACTCTTCCTTTTGAAAATCTATTTTCAAGTAGGAAGGCACTTAAGCGTTCATACCAAGCACGAGGTGCTTGTTTGAGTCCATATAGTGCTTTCCTAAGTTTGAAGACGTGATCATGTTTTTGAAAATTCTCAAAACCAGGGGGTTGTCTCACAAAAACTCCCTCTTTTAAAAAACTATTTAAAAATGCACTTTTTACGTCCATTTGAAATAGTTTGAAATTGTGAGCACATGCATATGTACAAAACATGCGGATAGCTTCTAGTCTACCAACAGGAGTATATGTCTCGTCATAATCAATACCTTCTTCTTGGTTATAACCTTGTGCCACTAGACGTGCTTTGTTGCGTAGAACTTGTCTATCCTCTCTAAGTTTATTTCGGAACACCTATTTGGTACCAATTATCGATTGACCAATAGGTTCAGGAACAAGTTCCCAAACTTGATTTTTCTCAAATTGATTTAGTTCCTCTTCTATGGCATCAATCCAAAATTTATCATTAAAAGCATCTGCTACAGTCTTAGGTTCTACTTGAGATATAAAAGCTATATTTGCTGCTATATCAGTGTCTTTAATGGAAGAACATGTACTTACACCTTTTGAAACATCACCTATGACGAGCGTCTCTGGATGGTCTGGCAAGAATTTCATCTTTGTTAGACTTTCCACATGGCTCTCTTTGGTAACAGTATCTTTAGATGACTTGGATTTATTCTGTGTATCTTCATCATAACTGTCGCTAGATCTGTGACTATTGAGCTCATCAAAGGTAACGTTAATAGATTCTTCAACAATCATAGATCTTTTATTGAAAACTCTATATCCCTTACTCTTAGCAGCATATCTGAGAAATATTCCTTCATCTGCTTTATAGTCGAACTTATCCAAGTTGTCCTTGGTGTTCAGGATAAAACAACGACATCCAAAAACTTTAAAATATGAAACATTTGGAATCCTTCCAAACCATAGTTCATATGAAGTTTTCTTCGAGATAGGTCGAATTAACACCCTATTTAAAACATGACAGGCTATACTAACAGCTTCTGTCCAAAAATATTTAGGAAGATTATGCTGATTCAACATAACTCTAGCCATCTTGCTTAGAGTACGATTCTTCCGCTCCACAACACCTTTCTGTTGGAGAGTTCTTGGACATGAAAATTCGTGGTAATATCCATTATCATCACAAAACTTTTTGAAATCAGTATTTACGAATTCGCTACCATGATCACTTTGGATTCGAGTAATCATGAAGCCTTTTTTGTTTTGTACATTTTTACAAAATATCTGAAATTCAAAAATAGCATCATCTTTATTTGATAAAAAGTAAACCCATGTATAACGAGAAAAATTATCAACAATTATAAAAGTGTAGAGCTTACCGCCAAGACTAGCGATTCTACTAGGACCAAATAAATTTATATGAATTAACTGTAAGGATCTAGAAGTACTCACAACGTTGATGGATTTAAAACTTGACCTAGTTGGACAAGTTTAAATATTTGGTTGGATAGAGGGGTAATATTTGGTTGGACAAGTTTAAATAGAAAGTAGACAAGAGCAACAAGAAATGACCTACCCTTTAACAGAGCTCACATACTTCTCAAAGCAAGAGCTTTGAATTGAATTCCTTCGTGGGCGACACAGTTTCAGTACCTCGGAAGCCGGTTCAAGGAATTCGGGCCGTTGTCTATGCATAGAACAACACCCCTTTGTGCAGAAATAGTCCATGACCACAAACCGATTCAGTCCACGATGCAAGTATTATAACCGGATAAAAATACTTTACCTCATCACCTATCTTTCAATTAAATGTGTTATTTACCCAAATCCGGTTTCAGAGTAGTCACTATGTCCATATTACCACAATATTCCAGTATCTGCCCACATTTATTTAAATCCCCTCACCCAAATTGGATATGTTAATGTGTATTTTATATTTATTGTATTTCATTTAGCATAAATTAAAACTCATTTTATGCATTAGGACACTACTTATAGGACCCTTGCATGCCACAAATATTATTTATTTAATATATTTTTTATATATTAAAATATAAACCATAGTTCTCCCACTTTTAAGTTTATCTATCAATTTATTTATTGATTTCTAGTTTGCATTTAATTCCAACTCTTCCCAAATTTTGACTAATTATTATCTACCTATTTAGAGCCCAATCTTGTCATATTAGACAGCCCCCTTGCATGTGAATTTGTATGCATTAAATATTTTCTCCCAATCAATCTCATTTAAATCCCTTCTAATTAGGATTAAATATTTGCATCTTGCACTCATGAGAAAATCTTACTATATTAGGAAACCTCCTTCCATGCAAAATATTTCATGCAATCTCTCCCAATCAATTTCCAAATTGTCAAATATTGAATGCACTTTTAACTCTCTTTGTATGCCAACTAGCATGCATATATTTCTCCAATCAAATCCAATTTAAATCTCCAACTGGATTTCCACCTTTGAATATAAGCTTTGACTTATGTTTCATAAATTAGGAAACCAAAACTAATCCTATTTCTACCAAGCCACCCCCTCTCTCCATAATATATAATCCATATATATCAAATCCAAACCCTAATCACATATCTCTCCCCCTCTCTCTACCCTTGCACCTTACCCCCAGGCCGCCGTCGACCGCCGGACACCCCCCCCAAGCCGCTGGCCGAACCCTCGATTTCTCTTTCTCTCTCCTATTTTAAAGGTATTCTCTCTCTCTCTCTCTTCCAATCTCTTTGATATATATATAAATTTATGTATATATACATGAGTTTTACTTCATCTTCAACCTCTCACCATGCACCATTAATGAAAGTTTGGAAACCATAAACCCACTGTTGTGCCAAACTCTAATATGGTTGTAACATTGTTTAGATCCTGCAAGTTTATGATCAAACCGACGTATATGTTATTCTCTTCTCTTTTTTTATTTCTATTTTATATATTAATAGAGATTTGGGTGTGCCTTGGACAAATCCAAATTTGAAAGCTTCTAGTTAGGTTTTATGTTCTTAAACCTTTGTATTGGGATACCTATTTGAAACCCTAGAACCCATGATTAAATCTTTGCTTATTCTATGATCATATAAATTAGATATATATTACTTACTAATTTTTAATTATTATTCCAGATTTAAGTATGAATTTAGAAAGCTAGTTTTGGTTATGGTAATGTCAAGTTTTGGTAGAAAATTTGTATACAAGTTGATGTCAACTTGGTAGCCATGAACTCTAGTTATTTGTTATGATTAAAACTATAAATTTTAATATATAAAATTATTTATTCCTGATTTTATAAAATATATTCAGATTTTAAAACTATATTTTCAGAATATATTGGATATATAAAATATGTATATTTTCAACTATTTTGACCAAGTTTTGCTAAAACTTGAGTCCGACCATTTCAAACCTAAACCCCGACCCAAACCCAATAATTTGAACATAAAAAATATTATTTTTGCTATTTTATTTTGATCTATGAAGTATTTATTTCAGAATTGATTTTATTGCTAAATATTGGATTTTTGACTAGCCGGCAACCCGTAATGACCTAGTTTTGACTTCCCTTAATGTTTTGGATCTTAAAACTTGTAGGTGATGTTACCCTTATTAAGAACTAAAATGTTACCTACTTTTTCAGAATTAATAATAGTTATTAATTAATGATTTTAATGATATTTTTGGTGTAGTTTGTTAACTAGTTTATTTTGGTATAGTTGTTTGATAGTGTAGTCAACCTTGTAATTAATAACTAGATAATAGCTCAAGGGAATTAGTTATGTAGAGCCTAATTAGTGTTACCTTAACTATGTAGGTGTTCGCGACGCTTCTCTCGAGGACGTCGGAGCAGCTTTAGTTGGCTTACAGTTGGAATTGGAAGACAAGTATACCTTGCTGAAATTTCTACAGTTACATTTATATACAGTCAGTTTTGTTAGCTAGGAACGTGCATCTGAGCTTACTCGGATGCAAATCGACTTCGAGTTGATATGTCATGTGAGTCCGTGACCTAAGGGTTAGCCGACTTGACCCATATATTTGAAGGTACATAGTTATCTTCAGGCCTAGACACAGATCTGACACGCTTTCTGTCTAGTGAGTTGAGTGCATTTGAGGACGTGGATTAGCGTGGTGATTGGCCATCAGTGTGTATGATCACGTCACGTATAGTTATAGAGGGATAGAGTTAGCTTGGTAGCTTTGAGTCGACTTGCATGTTGTCGTCACAGTTGGACAGTACATTGGGAGGGGAGTATCATCTATTAAGCGTATGAACATCTCACCTTTCTTCTTTATATGGTTCTACGCGCTTTCGAGCGGTCTTGGGGACTCTCTACCCCTATCAATGCGCCCTAGCGATGACTCGAGTGCATATTCACATAGTTGGTTAGCTTACCCAGTTATATATCTGTTTACTGTTTTACATTCAGCATGCTATTATGTATTCTTGTATGTCCCCTGAGACCTGGCTCTTTCCAGATCCATACGAGCACATGTATCCTACGGACTATGGAGTTGGAGCTTCTACCGATGAGGATCTAGAGGTTGATCCCCTGGAGTACCCTTGATGCGTTGGAGACTTTTTGCTTAGTTTTGGTGCCTCTATCTAGCTAGCTGGCATCCCATCAGTTTTTTTATTGCTTAGAGACTTCTCTTATTTTATTACATTTTATCTGTGGATTGTTTTCCACATGACTCTGAGTTGCACCTGTGGATTTTGAAACGTTACTTATATTTCAATCAGTTCCTTCATTGTGATATTATCTGTGGATGAGACTAGATAACCTGCATGTTTTGTTGTATAACTTGTTTATATTACATCGAACTACGTCTGGTTAGGCTCCTTATTGGTGCTCTATACTTGTTCGTACAGCTGGCATGTATTCGCGTACCTGGTCCTACGTAGTACGAGACTGGGGCGTGACAATTTATCCCGATAATTTTCGATGTTTGATTTCATGCAATAAACAAAAGAATTTGCAAAAGACATTAGGAACCAAAGTTTTAGAACATTTCAAGACGTATCCGAAACTATATAATTTCATTAACGTGTTCAATTTATTCTTATGTGGACTGTGGTATATTAATTTTCCAATCTATTTGCCTCTGAACAATGAACCTTACGATACACGATAGAACAATACACAATACGAGAATCAAGCAAACCAATGGACTATACATATCATGATTTGACAACATAGTTTATTTTATTTCAAGTTTGCTTCTTCTGTTTCATACTCTTCTTTTGTTCTTGTTATAATGCAATTATTCGTAGGTCGATAATTCTACTATTTTTTCACCTCATTTCTATTCTGCCATTTGCTTTTCATTTTTCATATATGCTTGATTCTTGATGTCATTATAATTTAATTGCACCTACAGATCAAAAACAGACATTTGACATTCGATCTGTGATTGCTTGAATTGTAGATGGTTGTGAATTTGATCAATTCAAAATGTTATATGGAACTGTAAGGGCTTCCTGCAAGTTCACACTTGATATTCATTTGGTTTAGTTTTTTTTTTTATTGAATCCTAACATGATATTTTAGAATATTGTAGACCCTTGTGACAGGCTTTGCAAGGATTTTTGGACAGCCATTTGGAGTAAAATAGGAAACAATGGCCCATATTGTTCACTGAATCTGCTTTAAAAGGGTCTCACTTCATTGAGCTATGAGCACAGCGCAACATTCCTTTGATATTTCTTCAAAATATCACTGGGTTTATGGTACGCAATCTTTATCATTTTCACATTTTACATTGCCAACATAGTTTATCAAATCCAGACCCTATGGAGCCTGAGAACACCGCTATAGCAATTGCAAGTTGGGGGTAGGCCTTTTCACTCACTGCTAATTTCTTTTTTGTAAGTTATGATAGTAAGCTTGGGATGGAAGCCACAACATATGTTAGGTGAAATGTATTTATACTTTCGAACGCTCGGTTATTTTTTAACTTCATATTGCCAATTAGATCTTTAAAACTGTTGTTATAAGATGTTGCTTCACATTTTATTTCGTTAGGAATTCTAAGTTGGACACCATAAATCTTAAATTCATCTTTTTGTAATTGACTGCATGCTCTCTTTATGCCACAATTTTGCTATTAACTTATTGTGCTTTAACAGATAAGAGATTAGGACTGTGACACCATATATTCAGATTGTAAGCAAATCCATATCAAATCCAGAATTGGATTCATTAATCTCTATAACATCTTAAGCTAAAGAGCGAAAAGAAATACCATTCCCTCTAGCCCCATGATTGAGGAATGTGCATGCATTGAGAGTTTGTTACTCTGTTATGTTGATTATGGATAACACTTTCACAAACTATATTTAAATCAAGTGTCATTGCGTTATAATTCAACTTGGAACGATCACGTAGGTTTTAGATCCTGAAGCTTTTTATTATACTGTATGTTGTCTCTTAGATCAATCATTCTACTGCCTAATTTGCAACTCTTTAGCCTTCTGATAATTATCTCTATTTAGCGCATCTTATCTGAAAATCGGAGTGGGAAAAAGACTGGTGCCATACTATTGTTTTTTTAGCATTTCTAAGATTATGTTGTTTGATATCTGCTGGAGAATACCATTTATTGTTTCTCAGACTCTTGATAGTAAGTCACCCTTTATAAACCTTTTAAGAAAATCCATACTATATAATTTTTATTCTGGTGTTAACAGTCAAGAATTTCATTTTGCAATTTTCTTTTTAAATCAGTCCAGCTACAGAGGGCAACACTTTATATTAAGGGAAACTGGAGTTTGATAATGAAATGGAGAAATTAGAAATCCATTTATCAAAGTATTAACATATATTGTTATTTTCTTTAAATGCTTGAGATGTGCCTAAATTTAGTATAACTTTGTAATCTAGGCATGTTTTGATTGTATACTGATCACCTCCTGTTATTGCCATCTGTTGTTTTCAAATGACACTTTCAAGTCAACATTTTGCAGTGTAATTTCCTTGAGGTAAGCTTCTGGAAGGCCCTTGAAGTTTCCTTTTATGTTGCTAGGGAATAAACCTGGAATATGCCATTCCAGTTATGGTAGAAAGTAATAATCCTTGGAATATTCCTTCCAGGACTTTCCTTGTATTGCTCTATGAGCACTTATAAAAGGGGGAGGCTCTCATTTGTTCCTTACCACCTAAAAATTGTAAGCATTCTCCAAGTTAATAAAGAGATCCTTACGAGTCCATCTTTGCTCCACTATTCTAGTTTTCTTAGCGATCTAGCTAAGTCGGGTTGGAAAGGCTTGCACGAGTCTTTGAGGAGAAAGACAGTGCGCCGCACGGGACATAGTGCTAGCAAAAACACTAAGTCCGTGACAAGTGCACATTTGTATGTCATCTAATGTAAACATTTGTTGGTCATGTGAGGATCAAGTATTTTGTACTAATTTGTTTGAGTTTCATAGGTGAGGATCAAGAATTGGACTTCCGAGAATCTAAAAGGAACTAATGATGCATTTGATATATTTAATTTTTGATGGGCAAAATGACATTTTTAGCTATTTATCAGTCTTTTGCCACCTTTTCTGCCATGAATACCTGAACATTCATTATCATCACACCATGGGTTATCATGACATGGGGGCTCATTCTTTAATTCTGATGGAAGAAACATCATTCTTTAGCTATTTATGGGTCTTTTGCTATCCTTTTTTTATGCATGAATACTTGAACTGTTAGTATCATGGATAGTCATAAATTAGAGTATTGTAAAAATATATACAAGATTTAACTGATTACAGGCGTCATTTTTTTTTTTTACAGTGTTGGAATGGAGGGGGAGGAGCGGGTGGAGAAGGGGATGGTTTTGCAACAAAAACTATCATGCTTTAGGGGATACATGCACCTGTGGTTGTAGATTTTCTGCTGTCGAAACAAGTAGAACTCCACCACCTCTGGACCCTATGGAGCCTGCGAACACCGCTATAGCAATTGCAAGTTGGGGGTAGGCCTTTTCACTGTCACTGCTAATTTTGTTGTAAGTTATGATAGTAAGCTTGGGATGGAAGCCCCAACATAAGTTAGGTGAAATGTATTTATACTTTCGAACGCTTGGTTATTTTTTAACTTCATATTGCCAGTTAGATCTTTAAAACTGTTGTTATAAGATGTTGCTTCATATTTTATTCCATTAGAAATTCTTAGTTGGACACCATAAATCTTAAATTCATCTTTTTGTAACTGACTGCATGCTCTTTTTTGTTTCACTTTTTGACAATGTTGACTAATATTGTCTTGACAAGTGTTGATCGTGATGACTTACCTGATGGTGGAAGTGACCACTTCGCAAATACAGTTTTATAAATGTTCAGACATCCTTTGACATAAAATTCATAGTTAATAAAAATAAGTAATGTAACTGTTTTCTTCTAGGTTCTTTTAGACATCCTTTCTAGAATCTCGGATTGTAACTGTTTTACTTTGTTATGTTGATTATGGATAACACTTTCACAACTATATTTAAATCAAAGTGTCATTGCATTATAATTCAACTTGGAACGATCACTTAGGTTTTAGATCTTTAAGCTTTTTATCATACTGTATGTTCTCTCTTTGATCGATCATTCTACTGCCTTATTTGCAACTCTTTTAGCCTTTTGGTAATTATCTATATTTAGCAGATCTTATCTGAAAATCGGAGTGGGAATGAAAAAGACTGGTGCCACCTTCAAGTCTAATCCTATAGATATCACTCCAGATCAAATGAGGTAGACATACGAACACCCTAGAACAAAGCCTTAATCTGTTTTTTTAACTGCATGGTTAGCCTATCCATGGTCATAAAATATTGCCATAGAACCAATTTTGTTTGTTTCAGGAGCTCTGCTTGCAAGATGGTCCAAACCCTTCTTCAGCTGATCAGGAGTCTGGACCAAATGCTTGGGGAGGTAATCTCACTTTCTAATTTTTTTGATCAATTTCTCTAGTCAGAATCTAAATATAAATCCTCTTTTCTTTATTTCAGTGCACTATTCTGATGAAGCTCTTGTATTACGATGATGTCATGGTAAGCTTCACTTCCTGGTGTCCTATAGTCAAATTATTATTTTTCGTGAATGATTTCTGAATTTCCCATCAATCATCTCACTTGATGTTATAATGTGACTGCTTGGTTTTAATTCAAAACTGACTTATTGGAGATTCCAAGACTACGAGCCTCCGTTCTTTAGGTGCTGCAGTGAGAATGAAGCTCCCAAAAAATGGACCAGGAATCCTCTGAAGATGGAAGTTGGGAATGGCACTTTGTGTTAGCTCTGAAGGTATTGCAAGAAGGGGTGCAAGGAAAAGTTAACTTTCTTTGTCAATAACCTTGTCCATCAACTCATTGTAACAACCTTGTCCATCAACTCATTGTAACATATGCAGGTTAAAAGTGTTCTTGATCTATGTGAGGATGAAAATGATGGTCTTTCTGAAGAGGAGGTGAAATTAGGAGGTGACTAAGCTCAGGACGACTCGTCTTCTGACAATGAGGTAAATCCTTAAAAACTTTTTAACCAACTGAGAATAAAAGCCACTTACTCCTAATCTTCTTAATAGCTATGTAGTAGATATTGATGGTGTAAAAATTAAATTGCCATTTCCATTATTTCCTATAGAGATATTTATGACTACCTCCATGAACCTGATATATTGTATGTTGTACGAATTATAATATACCATTGCAGCGATATTGTTTTTTTCCTTTAGAGCGAGATGGGATCAATATTATCCCTGCCAAATTAAACAATAAAAATAAATGCAATATTAAAAACGTATCATGTAGTGAAGGACATATTTCCATCTTACTAATCCAAGGAAAGTTCAGGAACACTCATCATATCAAAGAAGAAAAATCCTTGAACATGATGAAACATCCAATTATCAACTAGCAGCAATATTGGCTCAAATATCAGTCCAAGAAAAGATTTTCTTCTTGTTTGACTTACTATTTAGATTACAAATGAGGTAGACATACGAACACCCTAGAACAAAGCCTTAATCTGTTTTTAAGTGCATGGTTAGCCTATCCAAGGTCATAAAGTATTGCCATAGAACATATTTTGTTTGTTTCAGGAGCTCTGCTTGCAAGATGAAACACTCATCATATCAAAGAAGAAAACTCCTAGAACATGATGAAACATCCAATTATCAACTAGCAACAATACTGGCTCCAATATCAGTCCAAGAAAAGATTTTCTTCTTGTTTGACTTACTATTTAAGATTACAAAATTTTTGGCAAAATACTTTAAATATTTGATAACCTTTATTTTAATGCATTTCAGATTCACCCACCCCTTGCATATCAATATGTTGTTGCTCCTGTTGGTAAATCCCATTTTGTTCCTTAGACTATTTTTTGTTTTTATTGTTTTCCCTACAAAGGCTCATGCTTTCTTAACAGGCGAAAAGCATCCAGATGAAGATAATGCCATGAGTTCTGATGGTTAGTGTCACTTGGAAATGTTTTTCTTGCTCATGATTATCCATGTAGCATATATTTTAAATACTTGTTTTGCATAGTCCATCTGTTACGTCATGATTTGTTTGAATTGCATTTAAGGCATGTTTGGCTTCACTACAGAACTGCCAGAAAGGGCTTTGAGAATTGAGACTTGCTACCTTTACCTGGAAACCGATACTCTACTGTTGGTTCTTAGGAATATTGTTCTTGATATGACCTCAAATGTTGTAACTTGTCATTTTTTGAAGAAGGAAGCAACAAAGGGAGAAAAGTTAAAAACTTTTAGATGTACCAGAGAATGAAAATTAAATCTCGAGTGAGAACACATTTTCATTCGGGAGATGGTACAGTGTGAGATTTGCCCTGTACTTGGCCTGTGGTGATTCAGGGAGCAGCATGTGTCTGTGTCTTAAGTATCTTAGAATATGGCGATCGATATTTTGACAACGTCCTGACTTTGTATACAGTTGTCTGTCGAAGTACATCTTCAATAATAGTTTTTATATCCAAACACCATTTATCTACTCTGGTTTATATAATGCGAGGTGCATTTGGCATTATTTGCTGCCTTTTGCACATAGGTGTATAAAGTTCACGTTCACATTTGTTATGACTTTATTCACTGTTTTCTTTTGGGTGTTTTCTGCATTAGATAATTACATTATAAAGCACTCAACAGGTAAAATTCAACTTGGGCAACTATTTACTATCAAGTGGATGAGATCAAACACCAACATCAAGTGAAATACCACTTAGAATGTACCTACTTTTTTATACAACATAGCTAGGTCTTATTTACTGGTGTTTAACTTGTAATTTCTGCTTCGTGTATCCATTTTTGTACATTATGCTTTATCTTAATAAGATTTGGTTGGGAATAAAGTGCATTCTTATACTACTTGCTAGTTAGTTCCTCACTTTTGTTATTTCATTCATTTTGAACTTAATGTTGACGTGATTTCCTTTTGCATATAATAGGCTATGTAAGAGACGATGCTCCTTTATTTTCTGCTTGTTTAGCTATTTGTCTAGAGGATGTTGACCTGACACTTTTGATGCAGTAGCGATTAAGGAGGGTTCTAATTGTGCGGCTTCTTGACGGTGGATGGAATGAAGGAATCTACAGATTGCACCTCGCATCCAGGCAAACAAGACCGGTACCTCAATGTGTACATATTCCTTTAGACAATGGAGCTTTTGTCTGTGCTTCAAGAGGTGGTGGATACGAGTAAGTAGATCTATGCCTACCAATATTGGTTGTTTGTTTCTGATACATAATTGTAATTGCTAGGATTGGACTGAACGGTAATCGATTCTAATTGCAGTTGTCCAGGAAGCACCCGTCTGCATTTGGCAACACGTGGGGGTTGTTTGGGCTGTCTGAGAATTGCTCGCATAGGGAGTTGATAGGCTTTAATGTGTTCCATGCGAGTGGGAATCCTTAACTATTGCATCTTTTAGAGTGTGTGAATCTGGAACTAGTTTAGTTAGAGTGCTTATGGCTTCTTCAGGAGATGGACATAATCATCATGGTTGCTACCAAGATCTTTATAGGTTATTTTATTGACCGGATGATCAAACCTTTATTTTTCAGAATCTCCATTATTGTTTTGGCTTGGACTTTCCTATATATCATGAAAAACTCCTGATATCTGAACATTGTAGTTCGTATGATTTAGATTTTCTATTTATGAGATAACTAGGGTGCTTTTTACAATTTTTTTCGTTTTTTTCTTTTGCTAAGTCACTTGCCTTGAAGCTTATGTTATTAACCGGTTATCAGTAAAGCTGGTTAGTCCAGAGACAATGATCACTATGTATGAAACATATGGGTTTTTCTTTGAAGCAACATGGGGTTACTTATAGCATTTCTAAGATTATGTTGTTTGATATCTGCAGGAGAATACCATTTGTTGTTTCTCAGACTCTTGATAATAAGTCACCCTTCATAAACCTTTTAAGGAATTCCATACTATGTAATTTTTATTGTGATGTTAACAGTCAATAATTTCATCTTGCAATTTTCTTTTTAAATGAGTCTGCCTGCAGAGGGCAACAGTTTATATTAAGGGAAACTGGAGTTTGATAATGCGATGGAGAAATTGGAAATCCATTTATCAAAGTATTAACAGATAGTGTTTTTTTAAATGCTTGAGACGTACCTAAATTTAATATAACATTGTAACCTGGGCATGTTCTGGTTGTATACTGATCACCTGATGTTACTGCCATCTGTTGTTTTAACATGATATTTTCAAGTCAATGTTTTGCAGTGTAATTTCCCTCAGGTACTCTTAGATATGATTCACATTAGTAAGTCATCTAATGTAAGCATTTATTGGTCATGTGAGGATCAAGCAATTTGTACTAATTTGTTTGAGTTTCATAGGTGATGATCTCTGTATCTTGCTTTTTGCAGGTTTGTTATAGATACATGCAGGCATTTAAGAGAGAAAAAGTCATACTTGGTTTGGAATTCCATAGGTTCCCTTGGTGTTTCTGCTGTTAGCAATCTTGTCAAAGAGATGCATTTATCTTCTGCTTATCATTGAAAATTTCTGATGCATTGCAACAAAAGTAAGCTTATTGTCATGTATCAACTTTATGTATTATCATATAAGTTCTTAAATTATTGATAAAATAAGTGCAAGTTTATTATTTCTCTGTATTTTGTTAGAAGAATTATTTTGGACAACAAATAACTCGTGAGGTCCAAAGACATCTTCAGAGAATTGCAATGGAGGGGTCTAGAGCCACATGAATTTATTGGAGATCCGGAAGGTGTAGATCATGCGACAGGAGGTGATGGAGAAAAAGCATCATTCTATTTAGGTACAACCTTTGGTGGTTGGGAGAGAGGGATCCCGTCTTGGTAGTTTTTGAATATATGGCTTGTGGTTGGAGTTAGGTTGTTATTGTTGGGGAATTCATGAATCCTTGATCTTTAGTTAGTCCTCACCGCACTTTCTTATCCCTTCAAAACTTTAGGATGTAAATTGCAATATGATGTTATGTTATTTTTTTCTTTAACATTATGGGTGTTCCTTCATTTCATTGAATATTTTACCATATATTTTTCCTTGCATAAATTATTTGAATGTTCCTAAAAATGTAGGAATATGTTGTTTCCATGAAATATAATTGAAGGTTCTTACAAGTTTGTTCCAACTAAGTGCAGTAGTTTGGGTGGCTCTTATGATTATTATTTTTTCTTTTTTGAAAGAAGTAGCTAATATGAACCTCATATACTCTTTAATAGAAATACAGTATGACTGGATTTTGATATGCTCCAGAGTCGGGGTAAATCAATTTAAGAACTTGGCTCTCCATTATTTGGGGTTAGGCATTAGCATTTTCTGCTTGGTCAATTTACTAGTTTATGTTTTTCTCTTTTTCTTTTCTTCTCCTTTAAAAATTAGTTTGGCTTTACAAAAAACTTCAGATTGTGTTTAAGTTTGACATGTGATTTTACTATTTTGCAGATACTACAGTTACTTTGCTTACAGACAGTCAAAGCTTGCAAATATTTTACATGCAAACAAACTTTCTTGACGTTTCAAGGTATCCTAAAGTATGGTGTAAAATCAAATTTTGTATTAGCTTTTTGCAGGTTTGTCGTAGATACATGCAGGCGTTTACTTAGGAATGCCATGGGTTCCCTTGGTGTTTCTGCTGTTAGCGATCTTGTCAAAGAGGGGTGCATTTATCTTATGCTTATAATTGGAAATTTCTCAACTTGTTTAGTATCATCATGTAAGTTCTGAAATGTTTATTTATAAGTGCATGTTTTATTTATCTGTATTTTGTTAGAAGAATTGTTTTGGACAACAAATAACATGTGAGGTCAAAAGACATCTTCAGAGAATGGCAATGGAGGACTCTAGATCCACATGTATTTATTGGGGATCCGGAAGGCGTAGAGATCATGCCACATGAGGATCACGATGAGGCTCTCTTCACCCAATTTACTCATCCGTGAAGATTGAAGGAATTGAAGAGAGGAATTTGGGAGGAGGCAGGAATTTTGAGATCATTCAAATCCTACAAGGGCCCCTTGGCCTTATCTTATGGAAAACATTAAAGATGATGAAACCAGTTTTCACATGAACTGTCACAATCTGTAGCTATTGATTAGTAATTTCTTGCTTCTGAAGTCTGAGTTGCTTAGTGCTCAAATTCATTGTCCTAGTGGACTAAACTAATTCTCCAGTTACGTCAGAGTGATCCTGGCATAGCATTACCTCACCAAACGCTACTGTAACAAAACTCCATTAGTAATAGGATGTGTTAGTGATAGGATGTGAGATCAAACCATAGGAGTAATCAGCAATACAAGGAAGCTTGGTTGCGGGCTTTGTCAAATATCTAGGGCTTTCTTTATAAAAGCGAAGTATTGAATATATCTCTATGAAGACTATATAGGATGTAGAGGTAGGTATAGATTTGTAAGAAATAATGGTAGTGAAGAATTAAAGCTCGTGCCTAATTGATGAAGTCCAACTTATAGATAAGCAAAATTCGGGTAAGACCTTCTGTCTAGGAAGCACAAATAAGCCAAATTTGGTTGGCATAACATGTCCACTTGTACTATACAATGTTCATGTCGGATACATAATGGACCCGAATCGAACATTCCAAAATATATACAAACTGTATAGGTACTGCCAAGGTTTAAAGTATCGGCCGATACCGATACGTATCGGCCGTATCGGATCGGATTCGGCGCTGACCGATCCGAAACGCAGGCAAATTATCGGTATCGGCCGAGAACGCAGTAAAAGCTGTTGGATCGGTTCGTATCGGGCCGATACAGTCCGATACCGACCGATACCGGCCGTATCGGCTGCCCCCCCCCCCCCGGTCGGGCAAAAGCATTTTCGTTTTTCATTTCCGTATGATGCAATGATTCTTGTTCATGTGTTTTGTATAATTTTCAACATCTTGGGTTATGAAGTAAATTTTAGATTTTATTTTTTTTCTGAATCTTTAACTTTCATGTGGATTTAATCTAAAAGATTGTCATATCAGAATTCAAACAGCCTGATATGCACATGGAAAAATGAGTCGGTCATTGATTTCGTGTCCTCTAGAGTGATTTTGTCAGATGTATGTTTGACGCCTCGTGACGAGGGCATGGCACCATTTTTTTTTTACTGTCTATGATTTACTTTGTAACTGAGTTAATTTTTTCAGCCGGCCTATAAGTTGCACGGATACTCACACATCTCGAGTACAGTCCTGAGTTAATTTTTTCAGTCGGCCTATAAGTTGCACGGATACTAACTCATCTCGAGTACAGTCCGAACATGTCTAGGATCCAGGGTGGACAGTACATTGTTAGATGTATGGTTGTGACCATATTGAGTTTTCTTTTGAGATGGGTCCTCTCTCTCTCTCTCTCTCTCTCTTTTTGGAAAAAGGTGATTTTATTGCTAAAGAATCAGTGTTACATCAATTATTACAAGCTATAGGATCATATGTTTAACATCGAACTCTTTGTTGTGCAGGAGTCCCAAGATTGTGGTTTGCAATTCTTCAAATATGCGTTTGTTCCTATCTCTCCAGATATGCCAAATGCTAGCTGCCAATTGGATCCGTGCCTCTCTGAACCAGCGAGACCCCCTGTGCTTGTAAGCGGAGATGTAATCAATTTGATCACTCATGTTCCTAGAACCTGAATTATGTTGAGAAATACATTGTCGCTGGGCATTCCATACTCCCCACGTATAGACATTGGAAGAATAAATGGGTATATGTTTCATCTTCTTCTTCTAATTGATTCTTTTGCCCATATTTCAATTTTTACCCAAAAACCACATACATGTCCTCATAGCATATTGCCTCTATCCCAATTTGAAGTTGATGTAAGACTATGGAGTGAACAGAAATCAGATTGGAGCAGGAGACCCACAATCGAGGACCAAGGTGAGTGTTGTTTAGGCCTTAATGATGATTTGTTTTCAAATTTAGTAGTAGTTATTGGTTGATTTCTTGACATAAGCAGTCTGTTGCATGCATGTTCTTTTTGAATATATTCGCATCTTTACTTAATTTAGTGGAATTTTCTTTATTTTATCAAAGACCATTATTATTGTTTTTTTACTTCGTTGATATGTCTTTATTAGTAATTCTTGGTTGATATCCTGACATAAGCTGCAGATTGTGTTTCTGGTTGAGGGTGGTGCATTCATGTTCTGGTTTAGGGTGGTTTTGCCATTTTCGTATGATGCAATGATTCTTATTCATGCCTTTTGTATAATTTGAACATCTTGGGGTATGAAGAAAATTTTAGATTTTCTTATTTTATTCTGATTCTTTAATTTTCGTGTGGATTTAGTCTAAAAGATTGTCATATCTGAGATTCTGAATTCAAACAGCCTGATATGGACATGGAAAAATGAACAGGTCTTTGATTTCGTGTCCTCTAGAGTGATTTTGTCAGATGTTTGTTTGACGCCTCGTGACGATGGCATGGCACAATTTTTTTTACTGTCTATGTTTTCCTTTGTAACTGAGTTAATTCTTTCAGTCGGGTTATAAGTTGCAACTCACACATTTCGAGTACAGTCCGAACATATCTAGGATCCAAGTGGACAGTACATTGTTAGATGTATGGTTGTGACCATGTAAAACACAATTGAGGTTTCTTTTGAGATGGGTCCTCTCTCTTTCGCATGGGCGGCTGTGCATTTTGTGGCTGTTGACGCAACAGTAAAGGGCGGTACATATTATCCCATTACTGTCAGAAAGAATCTCAAGGCTCAAGAAATTGCTGCTGAGTGTAATTAGCCTTGTATGTGTGTGTGTGTGTGTGTCTATATATATATATATATATATATATATATATAAAATATATATATATATATATATATATATATATATATATATATATATATATATATATATATATATAGGGTAAAGTGCATTTAAACCCTTCTATTTAAACCCTTCTTAGATGTTACGAAAACGCAATTAAAGACTCCCTGATTTGAAAAACCCACTCCGTTTCGATTTTGCTCAATTCACCCCTCCCGCTGTTAATAACCGTTAAAATGGCCTAAAAAGACGATTTTACCCCTCCCTCTCTCCCCCCTCTCTCTCTGGTGGTGGGGGCGGACGGGCGCCGGCGGAGGTCGGGGGGGGGGGGGGGGGTGACGCTCGCCGGCGGAGGAGAGGGAGGAGGGGGGGGGGGGGGGCGCTCGCCGGCGGAGGGGTGGGGGGTGGGGGCGGGCGCCGGCGGAGGGAGGAGAGGGGTGGGGTCGGGCGCTCGCCGGCGACGGGAGGAGGGGGGGGGGGGCGCTCGCCGGCGGAGGAGGAGAGGGGTGGGGGTCGGGGGGCTGGGTGGTTTTGCGGATGGTGCGGGCGGGCGCTCGCCTGCGGTGGAGGAGAGGGGTGGGAGGGGGGGGCGCCGGCGAAGGGAGGAGGGGTGGGTCGGGGGGGGGGGGGCGCTCTCCGGCGGAGGAGGAGAGGGGTGGGGGTCGGGGGGGCTGGGAGGGGTAGGAGGGGGGTGGGGGGGTAGTTTAGTCATTATTTTTATTTTTTTTGAAAAAAAAATGTGACTAACGACCATTTTTAACGGCCAATTGACGGAAAGGACCATTCTGAGCAAAAACAGAATCTAGGGAGGTCCATACTGCTTAATTTTTCTAAAAGGTCTTATTTTGCGAACGAGGCAAATCTAGGGAGGGTTTAAATGCACTTTACCCATATATATATTGTTGATAGTTGAGGCGCCAATCTTCCAAGGCTGGGTGATGTCTTTCCTGATCGAGATAATTTTGTTATAATTTTTTATAACCAGGCAGAGATGTCTGCTGAGGGTATTCCTCAGATTGCTTTGGTTTTAGGTTCATGCACACTGCTGGTGGTGCTTGTATACCTGCAATGGCAGATGAAAGTGTTATAGTCGAAGGCAATGGCACAATATATTTAGCTGGACCTCCGCTTGTGAAGGTTAGTGCTGATTTTTGTGCCTATCTGAGACCACCTCTCTGTCTACGATGATACTCCAAAAAGATTTCTGTTATAATCTAGGTTGATTCTGAAGGCGGAATTTTAATAGGCTGCTACAGGAGAAGAGGTTTCTGCTGAGGATTTGGTTGGTGCATCACTACATTGTAAAGTATCAGGAGTTTCAGATTATTTTGCTGATGGTATACTTCTCATCTTTATCAGTTTGTTATTCGACATCGATTGCAATTATGTTCATCGTATTAGGAGTGTGAGAATGTTCATCTCCTAACTAGTGTGGAAAAATGGAAGTTGGTATCCAAAGTAGTATTAGGAACCAAAGTTTTAGAACATTTCAAGACGTATCCGAAACTATATAATTTCATTCACGTGTTCAATTTATTCTTATGTGGTATATTTATTTTCCAATCTATTTGCTCTGAACAATGAACCTTACGATACACGATACAACAATACACAATACGAGAATTAAGCAAACCAATGGACTATACAAATCATGATTTGACAACATAGTTTATTTTATTTGAAGCTTCTTTCTTCTCACTTCTGTTTCATATTCTTCTTTTGTTCTTGTTATAATGCAATTACTCATAAGTCGATAATTCTATTATTTTTTCACCTCAGCTGAATGGAAACCAACCTCAAACTTATTGTTCTTTCTAGTCTGCCATTTGCTTTTCATTTTTCATATATGCTTGATTCTTGATGTCATTATAATTTGATCTAGATGAACTTGATGGACTGCCAATAGGGAGAAATGTTGTTAAGAACTTACACATGGCTGGGAAAGGGTTCAAAGCATCTACTAGTACTTTGGATCATAAAGATCAGAGTGCAGAAGAACTTTGTTTAATTGCACCTACAGATCAGAAACAGACATTTGACATTCAATCTGTGATTGCATGAATTATAGATGTTAGTGAATTTGATGAATTCAAAATGTTATATGGAACTGTAAGAGCTTCCTACAAGTTCACACTTGATATTCATTTGGTTTAGGGGTTATTTATTGAATCCTAACATGATATTTTTAAATATTGTAGGCCCTTGTGACAGGCTTTGCAAGGACTTTTGGACAGCCAGTTGGAGTAATAGGAAACAATGGCATATTGTTCACTGAATCTGCTTTTAAAGGGTCTCACTTCATTGAGCTATGTGCACAGCGCAACATTCCTTTGATATTTCTTCAAAATGTCACTGGGTTTATGGTACACAATCTTTATCATTTCCACATTTTACATTGCCAACGTAGTTTATTTTATTCATTTGGTTTAGGGGTTATTTATTGAATCCTAACTTGACATTTTTAAATACTGTAGACCCTTGTGACTGGCTTTGCAAGGATTTTTGGACAGCCAGTTGGAGTAATAGGAAACAGTGGCATATTGTTCACTGAATCTGCTTTAAAAGGGACTCACTTCATTGAGCTCTATGCACAGCCCAACATTCCTTTGATATTTCTTCAAAATATCACTGGGTTTATGGTACGCAATCATTATCATTTCCACATTTTACATTGCCACAATTTCTATCTTTATTGATGTCAACATGAAGATTGTAGCTTTAGGCACTTGTCAAAGTTAGTTGCGGAATATAACATAGGTAGGGATAAGGTTTGCCTTCCATAACTGGCATTTCTGTGGAAGTTCTCTGCAGGTAATTAACAAGGGAACACAAATATTTGGACAATCTTGCTGTGGTTTACAATTTTACCTTGCTGCTAATAAATAGATGGTTATTTGTTGCTAATGTTTTATTTTATAAGATCTATGCAATTGATGTTGACTATATAATTATAGTTAATTGGAACCTCTACTCCCAAGCTTCTTAATAATTAGATTCTGATGGTTACAAGTTTCAGAAATATTTCCTTAATTTTGTGAAAATAAGTTTATACTAGAAGCATGCATACAATATGTAGACTTACCGTTAGATTTTTACAAAATTCTTACTTTGGCAACTTATTTTAAAACCGTCTTTATTTTTAGTTCATTTTTTGCTCTAGTAAGATAATGTGCTAAGGAGATTGTTGCTTTGAAGTTGAGTATTTATCTATGACAAGTACACATTGTGCTTCAATATTAGAAATTTAGAACTTTGGCAACTTATTTTAAAACCCTCTTTACTTTTAGTTCATTTTTTGCTCTAGTAAGATTGTGTGCTAAGGAGGTCTTTTAATGGTGTAAGGTGACACATGATGAACCTATACAAACCAAGTTATTTAAGCTCATGTAATTAAGCAAAAATCTTTTGAAATTATATATACTAGATTGAAAAAGAGTTAAACGAGGAAAGAAGATTGTCAAAGCCTCCTAGCTCAAGTGGTTAGGGGGTGGAGACATAAGCATCATGACTGGGTGGGTTCGATCCCACGGGGAAGCATATTATTTCTTCCATTTAATGATGAGAGTTAAAAAAACGAGGAAGAAGATGATGGTATTTGCCATAAGAAGTTGTCAGTTCTAAGGTAATTAATAAGCCAAAGTGCATTCACTATAAGTTGTCAGTTCTAACTTCTGAGCTAATTAATCAGCAAAAGTGCCAATTTTAAGGTAACACTAACATATGGTTTGCACAAGCTCTAATTGCCAACATTAGTGAGTTCTTAAAATACATGATTTTATGCATTTGACTTAGCAACATGAACAAATCTTCCTAATCTTTTTTATGCTCTTTCAATTACCAATGTTTGATTCTTGTTAGTTGGACTTTCTGCAATCATAAGCTAATCGTCACTTGTACAGTTTACATACTATAGTAGTTTCCTTTGAGTTACCACATAGAGAACAAAATAGTCCCTTCTACCTAATACTTCATGACCAGTGTTGCCTAATTCGCCAACCCCCCCTACGTCCCACGAATTGGGACGAACGATCCCGAACGGGGTGCGTTCGCGACCCAGGTCGCCAAATTTAGCGACCCAAACGAATTGGGACGAACGACCCCGAACGAGGTGCGTTCGCGACCAGGTCGCCAAATTTCGCAACCCGAACGGGGCTCAGGCGTCCGCTTAGTGGCAGGTGCTAGGTCTATGTAAAATTTTTACTTTTTCCTGTATATGGTATCTGGCACCTGTATCTTGATTGTATGTATCATGTATTTGTAACTGGCCATGGCATGGAACAATATCTCATTGCGGATTAGTGTGCCACCCCTTGTCCTTGTCTGGTTGTAGACGTGGCTCACTGCTTCGATGATAAGATTTCTGGACCGTGTTGTGGTTAGAATTTTATTTAATTAATTGTATCATGCAGCATTTAACATGTCATTAGTCATATGGTTAGGTCATGTTAGGGTTAGGGTTTAGTTGAACCAACTCATCCCACTATATATATTCTCTTACTCTCTCTCATTCATTCTCATTTTCATTTCCTCCCACCAACCCACCTAGGCAAGTACATCTTGCACAAATGAGAGACCACTTGCATTTTCCATTTCTTGTTATTTTTTGATATTATTAGTCTAGATTGTTTATTTCTTCATTCTCTACAAGTTTAGTTCTTGGAGTTTTTGATTTTAATGACTAGTTTAGTTCTTGAGAGCACAAATGAGAGACCACTTGCCTTTTCAATGGCCAACTGAGCACCTGACACATCGATTTCTTCCTCGGTAAGATGTGAATGCTTAGCATTGTCCACCTGTGAGGAGGGTTCATCATTGAGCCAAGAGTTACTCTTAGGTGAACCACCACTATTATGGTAGTCTACTTCTTCATCGTCTGTTGCTCTCACGTCAGCATAGACCTGTTCTTCTACCATAGTCGATGGCTTCGCAGGTTGCATTACTTCAACACGAGCAGGGACTGGCTCTGAATGGATCTCGTTTTTCCTAGCTCTGGCTGGCACAAGGTCCTCAGTGACCACCATATCCTCCTCAGCACTGGAATTGGAAATGGAAGCAAGCTCCATAAATTTGGGCGATACTACGCAGTTTTGAAGCTTCACCACGACTCGCTTTTAGTTGAAATTGACGTCAATAGTTGGATTCTTTATTCTTCCTCATCTTCCATCTCCTCTAAAGGGCACTCCACTAGAGTTGTTTATATTGTCGCTTCGTCTATTGGCCAGTCGTCGTGTTCTTCAGTCTTTCATTGACGCCAACCTTGAAGGATCTGCAATCAACAACTCCCTTTGTCACACTCGATTCCCTATCTTGTTCCTCTTGACTTTATTTGTAGACAGTGAAATATGAGCTTCACACAACTAGCGTTTATACGAAATTTGTGATAAATGGAATTAGCAATTGAAGAGTAGCGGATATATGCAAGGGTCAAAATAAGTTTAGGTCCACTATCCGCAATATGAAGCGATCTTTAGTTCATCCGACATTAAAGTTTCTCCGAGCTCTAGCTCTATCTATCAGTTTAAGTCTTGAATTGGGGTTGCCAATATATAGTTGGGCATGCAGTTCGATATGTGATGTATGGTTGGGAATATAAAATGAATACCTTGGTTGGGAAGGGAACGAATTACAGATTCAAGTGTTATTTGAATCAGTTGGGTAGAAGGATTGTGTGCTCAGTAACGATGTTGGGGTGTTGCTATCGAAAGATTTTGCGAGAACAACTATAGACCGAATATTGAACGATGTTGGAATTGAGTAAATCGAATTGCATGTTGGACATCGACAAATTGATGGTGATGTTAGGCGCTTATCGGGATGTTGCGAATGATTTAGAAGATGCAGAGAGTTGCATCAACGACCGAAAAGTTAGAGAATGGATTTGAGAAAATAGATGGCCATACACGTTGTGCAGTTATGCTTGAGAGAATTTGATGTGTCCTAAATTAACAAGTTATGACCTTTGATTTTTGAGGCATAGAAAATGAGCACTTGTCCCTTGATGCATGAAAGAGTAGTTGTTCCTTATGATTCTCGGATGGCTGGAATGCAAATGAGTATCGAGGTGTTATAAAATGTAATAGACCCTGTCGGTGAATGATGTTATCGTATGAATGATAAGTGGGTGGAATATAAAATTGTTGGATTATGACTTAGCCAAATGAGTTGTATCATATTCACTAGATGAGCGATATACGGATGCTGGATGTTTAGTGCCATAGTAATTGGATCGGTGCATGAATAATAAATATTCTTATGGAATCACAAGGAGATGATGCAAAACGAATATTGATAGTTTACGTGAATTGCTAAGAGATGACCGTGTTGGTGCTAGCGAAAATTCATAGAAGATGCCTTCAGAAGAAACACGATTATATAGTTGCCTATTTTATTGGTTAAAGAGTACAGACTGTATCGATGATCTAAAAATGTGGGAATTGAATGTCGCGAAGAGGCCGAAACAAAGAGATGGTAAAAGATAGACTATTGAGATAGCAATATTGGAATATGACTCAGAATAGTTGGCCGATTGAATAGACGCAATTTGAGTACGATATGGAAATACAAGTCGGATTGAGCAAGTGATGCTGCGTCTATGCAAGTGAAAAAATTTGAATGTTCGATTAATAAAGTTTTATATGATGGCTTCGGGATTGACCCTTAAGAATTGTTGGATAGATTTTGTCGGTTGTGGGTAAGTCTAAAATAACTTCGTTGGGTATGGCCCGAGTATGAGTACGGGTAGAAAGACTCGACCCTAGAATGTCGGTTGTGTTGGTTGCCTAGAACGTCGGTTGGTTGCCTAGAATGTCGGTGGTGTTGGTTGCATAGAATGTCGGTTGGTTGCCTAGAGTGTCGGTTGGTTGCCTAAGTTTCGGATTTGTTGGCTATGATATTTCAGTTGTCCGTGTCGGGGTATAAGTTCATAAGATTGGGGTGGTGTCCTATGTCCTTTAAGTTGGTCGGATCATAGATTGTCCATGAGATAAAATAGAGTCCCTATGATAAGAATTGATTGCCTCTAAGATAAGAGATAAGTATGTCCCTGATAGCTATCCATCTCATATGAGTTAACTGAATGTCTGGTTTAGCTTAGATTAGCTGACCGTAGAGACTTGACCGAATGCTAAGTTGACTGTTGGAAAACCCGTAGGATGTCCCTATTGATGTTGCGTGGGTATAGTCGGAATGAGTAAGATGTGTCGGAAAGTAAACTTCAGAATGGAATAAAGATTAGAAAATTCAATGTTATAATGTTGGATGGGATGGTGGATCATGTTAGTTTCGAAACTTGGTTGCCTTTGTTGGAATGTCGGAAATTGTTAGAACTGGTTGGATTTGGTTGATTCATATTGAGCTGCGTAAATTGATGGTAGTGCCTTGAGACAGTTGGAATAATTTCATTGATGGATAATCAGATCGAATTGAGAATAAATGTACGAAGGAATGTGATAGTACATGAAACTGAGATCGACGAGAGCGAATATGAATAGGAATGACCCTCAGGATTAATGTTGCTGGAAATGAGAGTTGCTTATGTGAGATGATAATATGTCGGCTTAATCAATACGAGAAAAATATTTTGAGTACATCGAGATTTTTTTTACTAGACTTGAAATTTAGTGCATCCGACATTAAAGTATCTCCGAGCACTAGCTCTATCTATCGGTTCAATTCTTGAATTGGGGTTGCCAATATATATAGTTGGGCATGCAGATCGATATGTGATGTATGGTTCTAAATAGTACGTATTACCACATCTGATAGTAGGTAGGACGGCTTGATATTGATTAGCCAGTCGAATATGCCAGCACTCAGCTACATCTGCGTTGTTTCCTTATTGGCAATCCGAGAGAAACCACGAAAGAAGCTATAATTGACGGCACAACATAACACCTTTTTGACTTCAACTGTCCTTGGTATGCTATGAGGAATGCTCAAAATGATGGATGTAACGAAGGCGTCATCCTTCTTTGAGCTCCAGACCCGTCAGGATTAACGCAGTGCAACGTCTGGAGTCGGCGCCGACGTTGCTGCAAAAATATGGCCAAGCTACTGTGCTAATGGGTTTAGGTTCAAGTCAACAACTTGCCCGATCAGAGACAACTTTGTGGATCTCGACTCCACCAAAAACAGCTGTTTGTGTATCAGATATCTTCGAACTACAAAGATGTTGATGCGGACAACGATTTCTATGACGTGCTACGGGAGATCGTGGAGCTGACATATAGTTATGGAATAGAGCATGTTAAGATTGTGTTATTCAGGTGTGATTGGTTCGATCCGATTGAAGGTCAAGGTTGGAAAGTAGACAAGCACGGTCTTGTGGATATAAACTATCGGCATCGATATCAAGTCTACGAACCATTTGTCCTATCAAGTCAGGCTCAGCTCGTGTACTTCACAAGTTATCCTAAACGGGGAACAACAAGGTCGGACTGGTGGGCAGTATGCAAGACCAAAGCTAAAAATACCTTTGAGGTTGACGATATAGCTTATCAAGAGGATGAACTACCTCTTGTAACAAATATTATAGAAGTGGATACGACGGAAGTTCCTCATTACACATCTAATTGTGTAGAAGAAGTAGAATTATCTGAAGAGGAAGATGCAGATGAATGTGAAGATGTAGAGGAGGAAGAAGAAGAAGAAAAAGAAGAAGAAGATGAGCTAAATGAACTAGATGAATTTTCAGAAGAGGATTAAATCTGTACGTTTGTTTTATCATCATATTTGACACTTTAGTGACACTTTTATCATATAAATCTGTGACACTTTAGTGACACTTTTATCTGTGACTATGATATTTTTCAAAAATCTGTGATGTCTATCATATAAATATGTATTTTTGTTTTATTGTCATATGTTATTATCAGGTATGACTAGACCATCTGGACGACGCGGAGGATTTTATATTAGGCAGTCCCGTCTGCCTCGGACTGGGGATGGAGATTCCGTACCCTCATCCTCATCTCCGAGTACGCTATTGTACCGTTGTGTTCCCGGTCCATTATCGGGACAGGGCAGTTCCAGCAGGTTGGCGACTCCTCCATCGTCGTCCAACGTTCCTGATCCCGCATCCAGCATTCCTGATCCCGCGTCCAGCATTCCTCCTACTGACGGCTCCATGGGGGGAGCCGACGCCGAGCATATGGAGGACGGCGATCAGACTGATCCTGCCCAGGCAGGAGGTGAGAGCGACCCTCCATGCGCTCCCCCGGGCGAGACGCGTATGGAGATTTGGACGGACGGGCCTGCGAAGTATTAGTTAATATATATTTCTCAAATGATTATATGTACATATATATTCATGAGAATTATTATTGTATAGATATCGGCCTCCTGCAGTACAGAGACAGGTGGGGGTATTTTTGAGGCAGAACTATGGTGGGCCTTGGATTAACTACTCAGATGCTCCCGCAGATAGGAAGGCCTTCTGGTTCGCCCACTTCAAGATAAAAAATTTGTTTATTTTTAAATTTTAATAATCATTTGTGTATATTATACAATTTTTCTATTTTATTTCTTGTAGATGACCTATTTCTATCCACCACACCGGGCGGCGAAGATCGAGGGTCAATTTTCTGCCGTCGCGGGCAAGCTCATCCGTGATGCGATCCATGACCAGAAGTCTCGTGATCGCTCCGGAAAGCCGATCCACGGTTGGATCACGCCAGAGCAGTGGACTGCGATGAAGGCTGGATTCGGCGAGGCCATGTACCAGGAGTGGTCTGACAAGGCCAAGGTGGCGCGGTCGAGCGCCGGTAAGTAGTGTGGTGGCTCCATTCCGATAACGGAGCATTTTCGTCGTCTGGTACGTTTCCTATGACGGACATCATTTTATATATAGTTGGATAGAATGTTTAATACTAATAATAGATAATATATTTTAACAGGTAAAAAAGGGTGAGGACCCCAACATGGTGACCGTCTTTCTGTTCACCCATCGGAGGGCTGGGGAATTCATTGACGAGAGGGCAACTGTCACGCCCCAGAACCAGAATACTGGAGAGCGGGGGCAGACATAGCCAGCTACGTATAATGAAATGGAATCCATCTCACCATACGGTCACGGCTGTCTAGATATGTGAGGGTTTATCTACAAGCCATCAGTCTCTTAAGGTCATAAATTATCCTATTGTCTCAATCTCAACCAACTAATATAATCACAAGATGTTTGACCACCAAATATACAATAAAAGGCGTCCCAAATATTACATATCAGCTGATCATGAAGCTAGTCGTACAAAATGCTAGGACTAGCAAGAGTTAAGTCATACATGATCAACCCTAGGATTTGTTAATCATGTTTACAGCCCGTAGGCAGACAATAAGTAAAAGTGCATCGAGCTAACAGGTGCTCGTCGGCTAAACGCCTCAAAAGAATAATTTTTGCAACAGAGTGAGCGAAACAAAATAGAAAACCCACTCGTAGCCCGGGTTCCTTCTAGTTGCCACCATCGGGCTGGAGGTTCGGTAGATCCTCGGGTGCTGCTCCGAAATCTGGCCACACAAAACCAGCTGGGTCAAACCCCAGAAAGAGCAAGTGCCACAAAGGAGGCCACAAAATAAGAACAAAAGCCAGCATATCAGAACATAAGAAAATAATTACATAATAAAGACAATTATTAAGAAGAAACCTGGCAGGTGATATACGATGAGATAACCATGGAACTCTTCAGATAACCAGGTTACAACCCGTAAACCAAACAAGGACCGGGGTTGTAACCCTTCGTCTGAACGGAACTTGGTTTCTCCCACCATTTATCGGCAAGATAAAATACAAGAAATCATGACCTGCAATTAATCATGATTAAGGTAAAGCACAAGTAGTCATGTCATATCATAACCTTGTACAGGATCAGGACAGGACAAGCGGGACTAGACTCCATCCAATCAATCACGGCCAAGCAAGTACTACGGCTTACTACTTAACTAACTAGGGTTATCACAAGCCTAATTACTAACAAGATGCAAGTGAGAATTTCTCAGTCCCAAGCCCTGCAGACTATCCAGTTATCCTTCCGCAGGTTGAGAGTATAGGTGGGCACATCGCCCGGGAGACAAATGTACCCTTAGGTGACTTAGAGGGTGCAACACGCGACGGTGTGCTGGAAATGTGCTCTACTCGTCGGCAAGCTACAAGTCCAATTAAGAGCGCCCAGATAACAAGATTGTCTGTGACTGGAAATTCTCCATGAACTATAGTTTGATCTAGTCATTAGCCTAATCCATATTCAGTATGAATCCCTGACCGTGGAAAACCAGGGAGTCACGTCCTAGACATGATGCAAGACAAGACAAGTGGATTGCACAAGCAAGCAAGCAGGAACGCCCACGGTGTCAAGTTGATTATACGAGTCAAGTTAGCCGTCGCAACAGCATCAAGTCAAGTCATGTAACAAGTTACAAGTTACAAGTCAAGTCAGGTACAAGTCAAGAGTGCGCCGCCACGGGCCACTATCAAGTTATCAAGATAATTCATGTCAGGGTACTTGTCAGGAGTGCACCACGACGGGCCACTATCAGGTCAGGTTGGTCATGTCAAGAGTGCACCACTACGGGTCACTGTCGTGTTATGCTAGTTCCTTGTCATACCAGACCATGTACAATAGTCATTCCAAACATATTAAGTAAAATCAAGTTCATAACAAAAGGCGTAAGGATATAAAATGGGCGTAAAATATCTAATAAAATATCAATATACAGGGCTTATAGAAGAGCCAAGCTTAGAGAAATAAAACCAAAACTCCAAGAGCCAATGGATTGTGCAAGGGGTCATGGAGTTGGATTGCGCAGGTGTCAGCTGCGCAGGGTGCCAAGTGCGCAGGGACACAGGGCGCAGGGGCAGATTGCGCATGAACAGACTGCGCAGGAGTGAACTGCGCAGGGGTGAATTGCGCAGGAGCAGACTGCGCAGGGGCAAATTGCGCAGGAGCCGACTGCACAGTAGTGAACTGCGCAAGGGGTCGATTGCGCAGGAGCCGACTGCGCAGGAGTGAACTGCGCAGGGTGAAGTGCGCAGGAATGGTTGGCGCATGGGGCTGAGCGCAGTTCAACATAGGGCAAGCTGCGCGGTCGGCACTGCGCTAAAGAGCGCAGGCCGAGAGGGGCTGCGCAGTCCAGCACTGCGCTAAAGAGCGCAGGCTGCAGGCTGCTACTCCAGGCCGAGAAGAACACCAAGAAATTCAAATTTTCATATCTTTGTCAAATCAAAGCCAAATCTAGATTTTCAAAGTTCTAACTTGAGTAAAATTGAATTCTCTTCCACATGGAAGCATCAAAACCCACAAAATCTCAACTAAAATAGATCAAAACCATGTAAATCCGAAAATAGAGAAACTTAGATCTAGAACAATGGAGACTCCAAATCACAAAATGCCAAGTTCTAAAGTTAATCTTCATGGCCTAATCTAGCTAATGGACAAATAAAAAGTGGTTCTCATGTGGTGGCAAGGTGCACTTGCCTATGGTGTTGGTGAGTTGTGTAGAGGAAGGAAGAAGAAGGAGATGGAGAAGTAAATGAAAAATAAAGAGGAGAGAGAAAAGTTAGGTGGGATTTAATGGAGGTGGGTGTGTTGTGTTGAGGGTGGAGTGTAGGTTAAAGTGCTCCTCTCATGATAAACCAAACCAAACCAAACCCTCTCCACAATATAAAACCAAGCCAAGTCAAAACCCATTTTACGAGAAAACCCAAAATCTGCAAGTCGAGCCAGAAATACAATTACAGGCCAGAATCTGAGAAAATAAAATACAGGTCCATGATACATACAGGCTTAACCAAAAATACGCATTCAGAATATGGGTGCTACAGCAACGCAGGCATATATACGTTCTTTTCTTTATATTAATTTACTATAATTTAGAAAAGAGGAAAGTAGATATCAATATAGACTTTAGCAAACACTTATACGTTAGCAAACATTGTTCTAGGTCGAGTTTGTTCGGCTACAAGAGGAGGCGGCTGCTGCTTCTAGTGCGCCAGCAGAGGGAGGGGCTGATACTTCCTCCCAGCCGCCTACAGCTCCATCGCCGGACGAGCTCTGGATGACCGCCGTTGGCGGTCTTCAGAAGGGTACGTACTACGGTACGGGATCCTACGGCGCCTATTTGGCTTCAGAGTCATCCCGGACCCCTTCTGTCAGTGCGCAGTCTCCAGCTTCGCAGGCGTCATTACGAGCGCAGGATGTGTGCAGACAGCTCCACGAGCTGCGTCGCGAGTTGCAGCAGCAGATTTCTGAGGCAGCTGGGGCAGAGCGACGATCCGATGATCACCGGACGATTTGATGCGGTCGAGCGCAGTATACAGGAGCTGATGAGTCTGCAGCAGGCTACAGCTACAGCTGCCAGCTTGCACACGTTTACCGAGTCTATGCAGCGCACAGGGCGTAGACAGGTCGAGCTGGAGGGATCGCAGAGGACCGTGGCTGCCTCACTCACCCAGCTGCTTACTTCTCTTGAGGAGAGTACTCAGAGGATGGTGAGTACCCTTGCTGTGCATGGTGACCGATTGCGAGAGCTGGAGCAGATACGTCCTCCCGGTCCATCGACGGAGCCGACTCCAGACGTTGCACTGCCTCCTACTGCCCCTACGGTGCAGCTCACACAGGAGCAGTATGAGTACATACTATCCTAGATGCATGGCAGGGGTCCGCAGTGATTTTATTGATTTTTTTATGAGTTGTATGTATTGGCCCTATGGGCAAATTATTTATTGGTACACATTTGTTTATACACTTGGTGGGAGACTTTTTATCATCTTCCATTTTTATTTGACTCTATTGGATGTTTGTGATGATGTGTGTCTGTGAAGTGTAGTTTGTTGGATATTTACTTTGTGATATTTACTTTGTTGGTATTTTCATTGTGATATTTACTTTGTGATATCTGCGACGGGGATAACAAATATACCTACGTTTGGTTATAAGCGATGATCTGATATACAAAGGAGGTGTTGTCGAAATTTTAAAAAAATAATGTGTATTTTTGTGATGATGTGTGTATGTGTTTACAGTGTATGTGAAATGCAGTGTTCGGAACCATCGATAGTTTCGATTACTGTTGTATGTTTTATCTTGGACAGAAAGAGCAACTGTTCAGGGTGTACTTCTGAGAGCTTCATTTTCACATCCTTCACTCTCTCGGGACGTCGTACAGGATCCCGAGAAGGTGAAGGACGTGAAGAGGAAGCTCTGAGAAGTGCATCCTGAACTGTTGCTCTTTTTATCCAAGATAAAACATAGAACAGTAAGCGAAACTGTCGATGGTTCGAACACTGCACTTCACACACACTGTAAACACAGACACACAGTATAACAAAAATACACATTTTATTTTTTTAAATATATTTTTTATTATTCTGCGACGTATTGGGACGTCGCTGATTAGCGGCGTTACGTCGCTGTACGTCGCCAAATTGCTGACGTGGCAGGCATGCCACGTCATCACGTAAATAGAACAGGACGTCGCTACGTAGTCGCCCGACGTCGCTAAGTTTGCGACGTAACACTTTTGTCGCTCTACATCGCTAAATTTGCGACGCCTCAGCGACACGACCTTGACGTCGCAAATAGCGACGTAGAGCGACGCATGTGCCATCTGCGACTTGCTTAAAAGCGACCTTAATTTCCGTCGCTAAAGTCGTCGCTATTTACGATTAGCGACGTATTTTCCATTATTAGCGACGTACCATTACGTCGCTAATTTGCCTAGTGCTGACGTAACAGATTCACCATGTCATTAGTAGAGTCGATATATTGTCGCTAAAACATCACAAACACATCACCAATACAACGACATAGTATGTAATACGTCACCAATAGAGCAACGTATCTGCAAAGATACATATATGTCGCCATGGCAACATTTAGCGAATAATTTTAGAACTGCGGCTAGCTAATACGTTACTCTTGTTATGTGTCATTGATTGCATCGTGAAAAGTATTTGTTTTGTGGAAAGTCTTAATAAAGGTACGCGGAAAAGTTTAGACGACTTTTGATTTGTGTCTGTTCGGGAGCGACAAAATAGCAGTAGTCAAATTATTTTGTGAAAAGTCTTAAGAGCATCTCCAACCCTATTGTGACTTTGAAAAAAAAAAGTTGCTGCCACGTAGGAGTGACAAAATTTTATTTAAGAATAAGGTTTTTTTTTTTTCGTACCGGCACTACCTTTTGCATTACCCGAGGCACCTTATGAGATAGAGAAAGTGTCATGTTCACATTGCTGTGTTCCGAGATAACATTGATGTGTTCCGAGATATGGTCACCTATGATCCCTACCTCCATTTGTTTGGTTGAAGATTAAAATTGAGTTGGATTTGGAGATTCGAAGAATAAGCGTTGACCATCCAAAATCTACATATGGACGATTCTTAAATAAAATGACGAGTTATGCAATCGGCCTATAGTGCAGATTGAGGGTTATTGTCTAAGTACTTGTAATTTGGACGGATCAAATTCAGAGATCTCAAGGGCAAGTCCAGTTCAACAAGGGAAGTATGACGTGGGAGCTGAGGGCGGTCAAAAATCCTCTACAAGATCTCAAAATAATTGAAGAGGTAAAAATCCTTACAGAAATCTCATAATATCTATGGGTTTCTACATATGATCATATTACATTTAAAAAGTTTATAGGTTTATTTATTTATTACTAAGTAGTTTCTAATTCTTGTACGACTTTCTATTTTTGTATCTTTTGTTCATATAAGACCTAACGTCCAAAAGGATGAACTGGTCGTCAATATCCGTAGTGGGTCTCTCAACCTCGGCACCTTGGTGAGAACTATACTTTTTTTTTCATCTTTCAATTTTTTTTTTTTCAATGAAAGACGAGGGAGCTTATTCCCAGGACATCAAAACTTTCATGTCCACTAAAAACCAATATAACTTGCCAATATATCAATCCACATTGTATCATCCAAACTGAAGATCATAAGATGGAAAATGAACCCACCTCGCATTCCTTCCTTTCATGATTCATCACTTTGTCATGAAATATATAGGAATAGATGCATCCTATAATACAAATATAAGTTTACATCTTTTCCACTTCTCATCAAGCAATAACTTTAGTCACCTATATACCCTTACATCTCCTGAAAAAATGAAAACAAATGATAGTAACTCGTAATTCACCCATTGGTATACCAAACAAACTGGAGAATAAAAAAACTCAAAGCAAGGAGTACGTCATATGGTATATACATATGGAAAACAAAAATATGCTAGATATATCTATGTAGAGGACACCTCAAAAAAGAGAGTTAAAACTAATGCTGACGCAACAAGAAATCTAAGAAATAGTCAGGAATTTAAACCATCATCAATGATTAAAAGGTGCATTCATTTATGCATGTACATGTACCTGTGGTGAATGCGTGTATGTGTCTGCATTCGTGTACTAACATATATATCTATGTAAGGATTGTACATGTGGGTACACACAAGACTAAGTTAATCATTAACCAAGTAGTTTGGAGCATCTCAAGTAATTTATCGACCACAAGTATCACACAAAGCTGGAGAACACAAAAATAACCCTAAAAAAAGCAAAATATGGCACATACGGAACATAATCTATGCAGATTATCCACCTAAGATTTCTACCGAACACTATTATTTATCTGTTCCCTGAGAACCTTCTGTAAAAACATGGAAAAGATTCCGTGCTACAACTTATAGTACATATTGTGTCATTAGAATAGAAAATACTAGTTACAAAACATGCCAAGGACCTTGTGAAAAAAGATGGCTATTCATCTAAGGGAGATATATCCTACAACTGACATCCCTGTAGCCACTTCTGTTCATGTGTCGGCAAATTGAATATCAAGCAAGATCAGAAAGAAGAATTGAATATCAAGCAACATCGGAAAGAAGAGACCATGCAACTCTCTTCAATGATTTCGAAGCTTTCAACAAGTCGGCCTCGGAATGACCTGCAGAAACGAACATCCGGATACCCACTGGGAGAGGGCACTTGTCCAGAGTAGACCTCTTTGATGTCACAATGAAAACTGAATCTTCCTTCAAGACCTGGAAGAGAGGAAGATAAAAAAAGATAGCATTTTATACAGGTTTTCTCATTGAAGCACATCCTATGGATAAATGGTACTTTAGCTATTAGCTTACCCTGTCAACAATTTTCTGAAGAAGCTGTGTATCACTCATAGGGGAGCCAGTTGACTTTTTAAGTTGTAGGAAGACAATTGGAGATCGAGGGTCGCTTGCTACTGTCATTCCTGGCACATCTGACAGGCCTGAATTTTATGGCAGAAGAAGTTAGGAGAAAGATCTGGCCTACATATTTTGGTTACTACTTGGTAGCAGAATAATGCAAACTACTAACGGGAGCTCTCTCTTATATTTTACCATCTCAACTTGCAACAAGTAGATTTGAATAAGCAATTAAGGACACTTCGGGTCTAAACATTTTTCTAGAATCCTTCAAAATCAAGTATCAAAAGTACGCTTTTCATTTCCTTAGCAGATAGGTAATTATCTAGAAAAGAGTTTAACATCCACTTTACAGCTTAAAAGGTTGATGGAAACATAAGAAATATATGGTGTGGAAAAGAAAATAGACAAAATAGGAAAATAATTTAATTCCGGAGACAGCTCCAATGTAGATCAGGTTATGGCTTGATCTCAAGGATTACCAGAATCAAGAATATTCTAAGACGAGATGAACTAGACACCGGATAATTATCAGAACGCTTTTAAAAAATCTTCTAAACAGAGATCCAATTAAAGAAGATTGTAATGTATGCAACAAACCACATCCCTTTTAACTTGTCGCTTCAGTAATACACACCTTCCCGTAAGAGGTCAATGTTGTTTCTGAGAGATGTAAGCACAGCAGGATTTTCCTCCAAGTAATTGACTGCAGCAACTGCAGCAGTTGCAAGATAGGGTGGCAAAGATGCAGAAAATACATAGCCTGCGCTACTGAGCCGCTGCACAGGTAGAAAGACCAATCATCTGAGCAACTGAACCATACATTACTACTTGCAATTAGCCAAGACTGAATATCGCATAGATAAGTTTCGGTAACATAAAAGAAATCCTACTTGGTGATCGACAACTCTGGTACTCCCAGTGCAAAATCCTCCATCAGTTGCCAATGCATTCCCCATACCAGCAGTTATTATATCAATTTTTTCAATCTGCAAAGCAAATTACAGACTGTAAGAAAATCACTTGAGAAGTAAAATACGCTGTAGACGAAAAAACATAAAACCTACCGGAATACCATAATGTTCAGAAAGCCCTCGTCCCGAGTTCCCAATTACACCAAATGAATTGCTCTCGTCCAATACAACTCGAAAACGGTACTTCTCTTTCAATATGACAATCTCATCCAAGGGCGCTACTTTTCCTGAATTCTGCACACATTCACAAATGTATCGCTCCGAATGAAGAATGGATTTCTAAAGAGAATAAATCAATATTACGGACTGACATTCAAACTGAAGTAAGCAAACAAAGGCAAAATTTAGACCCTATATTATAAGGGTTCATAAATTATTAGTTAGAAGCAGTACTGTAGTTGATGTAGGACAACTTTGCAGGGACAATCACAACCAACTATATCAAGTTATACCAGATCTATGAAAAGCTCATACTGTTTTCACTTACCCACGTCCATTAGGCATCAACCAATTTTTTTACTCCTTTGTAATATCCTCCTATGGGTTAAATACACAGAAATTGTAAAAACTTGGAAAAACCCAATTTTACTTCTCCCCACTCCCTTCTCCCTTCTGATCTCCAAAAGTCTTTCCCAACAAACAACAACACACAAGCAATCAGTGATTGGACCGCTAACAGTGGTGAGAGACAACCAGCAGCTGAACCAATTATGATCAACAGCAGCAACCATGAGGACCAGAAGCACCGTCAGTGGCTCTCCTCCCTCTCATTCTCTAAAAGGGATGTGCAAATGCGTAACATTTATTTTGAGTATCAGTATACCATTTGATACTAAATGGTTCCCTCAGCGGAGACAAGTCTGGACACTAGTGACGTAATTTCTTTTCCTTTTCTTAAAATTCATGTGACACTTTGGACACCCACTTAAAGATATTTGTTTTGTTGGATAGACAAATTCTTACCCTTTGATATGAAAGAATACAGTATTTATTCAAATGTAGTTAAATCTTATCAATATTAGTTTCTTTGAATAGACACATACTTACTTACCATAACATTATAAATTGTTTAACAATATTTACTCTTTCTTAGACATTTATTTATTTATTTAATAAATCTACTTAAATCTATCATCATCTTATTTTAATAAATAGAAAGTTTAGCTACCTTCATTTAAGAACGAGTTGTAAATGGAAATAAACATGTTTTCCTTTGTGTTGCCACTACATTTCCATTTTAGGTACATCATCATCATCTAAGCCTTCTCCCATTATAATGGGGTCAACCATGGAGAATAAGAAAGCTATAAAATGGAATTGACAAAGGTTTTTATGACGGAGTGTCAACTTGACACTAACCCTCTACGTTGGTGCAAAATTCCTCACTAAGATAACTATGAGCATGAGAGGTACGTACAATAAAACCTACAACCAGTTGGGGATAGGTAAACCTATATTTTAGCTATGTTCTTTAAGCTCATGCAACCAAGGAGCACCCTTCAAGTTCCCCTAGAAAACAAAGTCTGGATGAAGAGGTAAATCATGATCAACATTGTTGTAACCTAACTATAGTTTCTTTGCAGTGATGTGAATTAAATTGTCTTTTACTAATTACTAAACCCTAGGTAATTTAACTCTAAGCCTAAATAGCTAAATAGCTATTACTAGATATCATCACTACCTAACAGAGCCTATTCAAATCCTTTACTGGCAATCTCAAATCCATTTCAATTAAATCGAAATACATTCAATTCACTAAACCTATCTAAATTCTTTTAGAATCTCAATTCAATTCCTAAACTAGCTATTTAGTTATCTAAGTAAATCAAACTAACTTATTATCTATAGATATGTACTATATAATTATATATAAATGTCAAAATTGCAAATCCTTAAAGTCTTATGTGTCAAGTCCCCGATCCAAAAACCCAATTCCCTCGATAATCTCCTTGCAACTGAAATCTCCTCTGCCAAATCATAAAACCAACAAATCCCGATCAAATCAAATCATGACGTATATAACTGAACCATCCTCTTGTATCCTTTCCCTAACTCTAGATCTCTGCATCAAACCATCCTCCCCTGAACACTCCGCAGAACCCGTAACCCCTGCGATCCATCCCGACACCACGAAAACAACCTTTACAGAACATCTTGCCGTGTCACCTCCGCTCGTCGACCCAACAGTCCGTGCACTTTCGATTGGACAGAGACAACACCCACAACACATGGGGAGTCGACGACCCTTGCCCTGAGCTCCACAACCACCATCATTGTTGGTACAATTCCACCAGCTACTGACCGAGAAAGGATCCAGTCGACGTAATCCCAGACTTGGCAGTTCTCCTCCGTGTTGGTCCCTGAACAAAGGTATTATATTTGGCAGGTTTTCCCAGTGGACCACCCCTTCGATGGCTAAGTCATATTCCACTATTTATATAGGTAGGCTACATATCTAGATATCGTTGTTGCCCCCCTTGGGTTAGCTAGAGGACCAACCATAAAGGAGAATGTTTGTGGGGGTCAGTCGCCGGAGTGTGCGAAATGGCCCCCAATGGCGATCTGTATTGCTAAGCGTCTGTGGCAAGGGTAGTCTACTAGCAAAGGTCTGACTTTGTCTGACATCAGGTCGGAGTGTGAAAGACCTTTTGGTCCTCATTTTGACCCAAGGTTGGTAGGATGGGAGATACATGTGTCCATGTTTTGAACAGTCCTACGTGGACAAGGGGCCTGAGCCAGGTGAGGTACCTCATCAATCATCATCCAAGCCTTCTCATTATAATAGGATCGGCTATGGAGCCTGAGAGGTTGGTGCCAAACGTTTTAGCTCCATAAAAAAAATTATGACCGTCAGCCTAACAGCAACCTTGTACATTTGTGCGAAGTTTCTAGCCAAGTTTGCTATGAGCATGAGAGGACCTCCGCTTGCGCTTTCGATTGGACAAAGACAGCACCCACAGCACATGTGGAGTCGACAACCCCTGCCCTGAGCTCCACAACCATCCATCATTGTTGGTACAATTCTACCAGCTACTAACGGAGAAAGGATCCGGTTGATGTAATCCTAGACTTGGCAGTTCTCCCCTGTATTGGTCCCTGAACAAAGGTATTATACTTGGCAGGTTTTTCCATTGGACCTCCCCTTCGATGTCTAAGTTATATTCCACTATTTATATCGGTAGGCCACATAGCTAAATACCATTGTTGCCCCCCTTGGGTAGTTAGAGGACCAACCATAAAGGGGAATATTTTTGGGGGTCAGTCGTCGGAGTGTGCGAAATGGTCCCCAATGGTGATCCATATTGCTAGGCGTCTGTGGCAAGGGTAGTATGCTAGTACAGGTCTGACTTTGTCTGACATCAGGTCGGAGTGTAAGACGTTTTGGTCCTCATTTTGACCCAAGGTTGGCAGGATGGAAGATACATGTGTCCACGTTTCGAGCAGTCCTACGTGGACAAAGGGCCTAAGCCAGGCGAGGTACCTCATCAATCATCATCCAAGACTTCTCATTAGAATATGATCGGCTATGGAGCATGAGAGGTTGGTGCCAAACGTTTAGCTCCATAAAAAAATTTAAAAAAATTATGACCGTCGGCCTAACAGCAACCTTGTACATTTATGCAAAGTTTCTAGCCAAAGTTGCTATGAGCATCATCATCCAAGCCTTCTCATTAGAATATGATCGGCTATGGAGCATGAGAGGTTGGTGCCAAGCGTTTAGCTCCATAAAAAATTTAAAAAAATTATGACTGTCGGCCTAACAGCAACCTTGTACATTTGTGCAAAGTTTCTAGCCAAGGTTGCTATGAGCATGAGAGGACCATGCCACAAAACCTAGATAAGTAGTTGGCGGTTAGTAGAACTATGTTTTGGCTGTGCAAATTAAGCTCATGCAAGGAGTCTAGACAAAGAGATATAATGATACAATTTACTATATGGAATTGCATACGCCTCTATGTCACAATATAGTTATATACAATATTGCACCAATAGTGATTTAGAGATTCAAGCTTCCGACTGATAGGCCATGTAGTTATAGTACAATATTGCACCAATAGTGATTTAGAGATTCGAGCTTCCGACTGATAGGCCATGTAAGCTACCGTCCAAGGTTGTGAAAAGCAGTAGGCGCTAGTCGGACGAGCACCCGCCGCCTAGCGCCTAGCCCGTCTAGACGACCGCCTAGATCTAGGCGGTTCAAAAATAAATAAATAACTACTGAAACTTTCAAAAAAGTCCATACCCTAAACATGAATAGTCGGACGTCGGGGGGTCTAGGCGGACGCCTAGGCTGACATCGGGCGGGCACCAGGCACCGCCTAGGCGGCCGCCTAGACCGCCTTTTAGAACAGTGCTACTACCCCGCCCGTCACAGAGCCCAACAAGCCAAAGAGTTACAGTCAGGGGAATAATACGGAGGAATTGATGCACTTCCGCTATGGCGAGCATAAAAATGTTACAAAAAGTTTGTGTAGAATATAGTCTAGCAAGCAAAACAAACAAAAGATTATAAGGTGTTACCCTATTACTTAATTGTTTTTATAGATAAAAATCTCTAAACTTGAAAATTCCTATTTTCTTGTATTATCCACCAACTCCAAAGATCTTACGAAAACTAAACCATATAAACTTTTAATGATTTCAAAAATTGTTGTGGTTTAGCATAATCATGAAACTATATGTCTATCTTCTGTTTTAACTTTGAATTGCATGAACAGGGTTTATAGGTTACATGTAATATTACCAAAACTACTCCATGGATGGAGTTGCTAGCTGAAAAATTATAGTTGTTACCACAAAACTGTCATAATCTGACAATTCACATGTAAAAATGAGATGCACTTACTAACTAGGTCAGATCCCTTCTCATATGACAGCCCCAAGTTTGATCCCTAGAACAATAATGTATAGGCTACAGCCTTCACCGCCTAATTCATAGATAGTGTGTTCTCTTCAGGTGAGATAGCTGCATGCATCACTCTTTCCTTGGTCCAATTGCAGTAACTCTAATTTCCTCTATTCTTCCGACTCCCTGTCTCTACCTCAACATCCGGAGAGATTACATTCTTCGTATGATCAGAATCCATTTGATTTTAGAACACTTATGTGTGTGTGTGTGCGCGCGCGCTTGCAAAGCCACAAGTGCTAGTCAATAGAAAAGACCTTTAGCATATTACTTACTTAACATGCATGGTACTTAAATTAGTTCTGAAAGTGCTTTCTCTTTACTAAATTTAACTTCATTCAAGGTCGTGACTTTGGATCCAAATCAACTCAGGTTTTATTATTACTTAGGATCTCAATCGAAGTAGAAGTTGTTAATATCTGGCTAGCTACACTTTATGGGATGTGCTGGAGGCATTGCAGGAGAAAGGTCACAATACTTGATCATCTCTGCAACTTGTAAAAAGAAATTGTGGCTTGTATTGGCCACCAAAATGAAGATTGTCAGTAAATGAGTACTTTTGACATTATGACCATGGACCACCCAGATGAATATTTAAGTCAGGCATCAAAATTGATGTAAGTACGAAGTATGCAGTACACGTTATATGCTTGATAAATCCCAATGTATTTAACATCTTTACCAGATATGTTTTCCATCTGAAATTGATTAAATAAGTATATAGGTTTACATGATTATGCATAATATAATAATTACAGCGAATGAGACAATATCTAACTTCTAACATGAATGGTTATTGTTTGCCAAACAATTTTCAAAACCCTGAAGATAAACACCATCTATAACAATGGCACACTTGAAAGTGTAGGATATATAAGCCCACTCAACACAACTTTGATCTTCATAGCAACACTTGCAAAGAGGATGACTTCTAATAACAGTAAGAGATTTCAAGACATAAATACCATCCTTTATAGTAGTGCCTGATTTAAAGTAATATATCTAGTGGTCATATATACCTGATATACAGATTCCACAACAATGTAGCGACGCAGCTTTTCAGCTCTCCGGTTCCCTTTAGTGATCCTCTCTAAGGTGCTTGCTAATGATGCCATATCGTTGTGCTTGAAATAAACAACAGTGCTTCTAGAAAGATATAAGCCATTTTGTATGGCCCAATGAACACCCTCGTCCCTGGAAAGTAAATAAATATGTACACTTGTCATAAAAATACATGACTACTTTTCACTTACCTACGAAACATATGTAAATCATTACTATTGTTCGACACGAACAATGCATCATAATTAAGTATAAATGGTTGTATCAGATGCAAGCATGACAATTGTCAGATAAATCGCCAGCTTTTAACTTTCTTCTATTAATAGAGCTAATTCGGCATAACCAGGTGAGCATAAGAATCAAGGTAGCCGGTAGATAGAGGGGAAGAAGACATAATTCATTCATGACAATAAGGCATTTGGTGAGTAGTTCAAGAGCTTGGCTTCAAAATAGTGCAGATAATAAATCAACTAATAATATTGGTGCATAGACCACACCAGCCAGGTGGATAGACCACACCAGCCACTCAGGATCAAAAGTAATGTCTATGTACTTCGATCAAGGTGACATACCCTTATCTGAGTATAGGATACTAGGATACTTCGGATACTTCAAGGACATGTATCAGATAGACTTCCCAATGCATCTATGAGTTAAAAGGAACAAAATATAATATGCTAGTAAGAAGATCAAATACTTGCTTGGAACATGTAGAGTATGAATGCATTTTTTATCATACTTCTCTTCCTTTTTATTTAAAAAAGTTCCCTTTCCCTTGTAGTATCCTCTGTTTTCATTTCTACTGATGCAAAAGTAAATTTGGGTTTTGAACCTCTCATTATTAACTTTTCTTCTATTTGAGATAAATAAACTAAGGTTAATACGCTATTTATATAGTTATATTATTCATTGTCGTATCATATCATAGTTTTTCAATATTCCATATTGTCGTATGCATACCGTGTTGTAACATGTTGCCATGTGTAGAGTAATGGTGAAAGAAAATAGTTATTGTCATTGTTATCATCAAACTGAAGTCTAAGCAAGTACCACAATATCCACTAACAAATTTTATAAGCTTAGCGGTAGAGCAGGTCCGATTACTTCGATGCAGTGACCTACATTAGCTCTAGCATATTCCTCAGTCAGACACATCAAGTAGTGAAGAATCTTCCTCAAAAACAGTAAGAAACATCATACTCACGCCACAATAATATCTCCTTTCTTAGCAAAGCATGGAATGACACTGAAAATGGTAGAGATCCCGTAAGAATAGAGGATTGAATCTGGGGTCCCCAAAAACTGTGCAATTTTTGTTTCACAATCAAGATGGACATCTGTAAAAGATAAAAGGATTACTATGCTTATTTGATAGAATTATGACTTATTGAATCGCAAAGAATAATACCTATTGTTCCATAAAAGCCACGAGGACCACAAGATCCCACACCATATTTCTCTAACGAACCAACACATGAGTCCTGGAATGCATGCATATTAAAATAAAATTATAACAAGCCTACAGCATAAAGATAGAGAAAGTTTATCCTCACAATTATTTTTTCATTCCCTATCAGTCCGAGGTAATCTGCTGATGCAAAATTCACAACTTCTCGTCCATCTACTATAGTATGGGGCCCTGCAGCACTGCACGGTTAAAAATAACTGATAAGTAATAAAGCATCCATTGAGCTAATGCAAGACCATCTATATTGTTCTTTATCTTTAACTATTAAAACAAAAGGATGCTCGGCAAAAGGAACATATAAAAAAGTATGGATTAGTTATAAATATGTTAAAGGAATATTTGAGATAAAGTTCCATCTATGTCTCTCTTTTTCGAATTCCATGACCTATCAAATTGAATGACTTAGGGAAACAAGAAGAAAATTACAATATCAAGACACTGCTAGTTTGTAACGCTCATCCCAGTGCCACAAGGCTCCTGTTGGTCAAAAAGTACACAGACAACCCCCAATATATGGGGACGGTTGTTTTCACGACTCAAACACGCATCCTCCAGGATGCAAGTGCCAAGCCTAACCATTGCACCAAATGACAGCCCTTATTAAGACTGTTAATTTGTAAGTAGTTATAAACAGAGCATGAAATACAAGAGAAAAGTTGATTGAATGTATTCTTGAGAGAATGGCCAAATGGTTTTGGGGGCTAGTGACTAAGGAGGTTCCAGAATTTGAGATGGTGGACTACTCGGATGTTATATTACTCATTGTCATCTTAAAATAGGTCAACCCACTTTGCAATGCAATAAACATTTCCTTCCGTAACCCTATGAGGGTATATAAGTAAAGTACAAAACCACCACACAGCAACAAAGCCGCTATCCCAAAATTTTGGATCGACTGTTTGGATCTTCTTTTTCATTTAGCTCTATTACGGGGCATTTGGTATGAGGTATTACAAATGAGAGTAGATTCCCATCCATACTATTGCATTTGGCATAGCCTAATCAAAATTTCAGGGAATAAATTATCACTTGGGCATCATATTCCCACCATATGTTCCTATGGAGAAAGGCGGGTATTTTTTAACCTCACCAAACTTAGAATATTGATATTTTTGGGAGTTTCCAAACTACCCTCGATCAACACCCGAAATCGATCTAATTTTGACTCGACAAAATCTGACTCTACCCGGTCCAAACCCGATTGACCGAAACCTTACTCGACTCAATTAGACCCAAACACCATGCAAATTTTATCAGACCCTAACCCGACCCAACTCAACTAGACCCAAACACGACAAAAATTTGATCAAACCTGAACCCGACTTAGCTAGACCCAGATTGGATAAATTTAATCGGACCCAAATCTGACCCAACTCAACTAAACACAAACAAAAAAAAACTTGACATCACCTGAATCCGACTCGACTTGATTAGAACCAAACATGACCCAACTCGATTAGATTATTATAATGTGATTTTGTGAGGTAGGGACAATTCAGAAAGTTGTGTTAAAAAATATAGTATTCTTGGTAATTTATTTACGATACCAAACACAGGAATTCTATATTCTCAGAAAAAATGTATATTGTACCAAACACATGATAACTAAATGCCCATAGGAATATGAAATTTTGGAAAATATAACAATCCGTGTACCAAAGGGTCTCGTAAGGTCCATGTTCTTTTGTAGCACAAACAGAAACCATATTCTTCCTTAATCCATGCTCGTTTAGGCCTACACCTAGTCATAGCGGCTCCTTAAACTACTATCTTATTGCTTTGTCTTATTGTTATTGGTGCATTTACTGAACCATATAGAACATATCTAGACCATCTAAGATGATTTTCTCTCATCTTGTCCTCAATCAGCAATGCCTCCAACTTCCCATGGATATAATCATTTCTTACCGTATCTTTTGATGTACTATCACTCGTCCGTTTAGCATTCTCATCTCAGCTACACTAAGTTTTTGTTGCCTAGCACTGGTTTCTATATAGCATGGATCGCCCTAAGGTGAATAACTACAAACCCTTTAACTAATATAGTAATGTTTCCTAATAACATTAGAGCAGCAAATATCATGCTCTAAGGCGAATACAAGATATAGATTATATACCAATAAGAAAGATGTAAAAAATGAGAATACAAACATGAAACCCAAAACTCTAGACAATCTATAATAGGATCTGGTCATAACAAAATATACCGACCGAAACTTGGGGCTTTATATTGTTGAAGTGGAAAAGTAGATTATTTGTCACCTTTCTAAAGTAGGAGGTTGAACCAACATATCTCCCGTAATAGGGGGATGAAGAGATTCTGGGACCCACTCATCGCAAAGTTCATCTATTTCCTGCAAAAACCACACAAAAGTTTAACTGAGGAGATATAGTTCTGAACGGATAGGTTTATCAATAAAAACTTTATAAGATAATGCATAACTGGTATAGAATAGGACAAGTAAGAATCAAAAAGCTAATCAATATAGTTTCTTGTGTCAAAATGAATAATGAATGAATAAATATCACAACGATAAAATTAATCAAACTGTTAATTATACAATACAACGCCAACGTCCAAACATCATGTGATTTATAAAATGTTGTGCACTTCGAGTACAATGTTTAACAATAGAAAAATATAATCATCAGACAAATATCACTTTATACCTATTAAAAGAAGTAATAGAAGAGTCCACACTAAACGTTATTCAACAAACCTACAAAAATTATAGATTTAATGCATGGATAAATAACTTAATTCTCTCCAGCAAATAGAAGAATATGGAACTATTATGAAACTATCATAGAGTAAAAGATTTCCAATACAAACATGACTTAACCATCAACCACTAGATAGCGCTTTTCTTGAACTGCGAACGAGGATTAAATTAAAGAATTCCTGATCAGTTTCTATCCTGGGCCAGATCATCTGCAATGGAAACTGATTCTCAATTATATGTAAAACTTCATTGGGTTAGAATCTATGTTGCACGGACACGGATTAAAATAAATAATTCCTGATCAGTTTCTATCGGGGTCCAGATCATCTGCAATGGAATGGAAATTGATTCTCAGTTCTTTGTAAAACTTCATTGAGTTAGAATCTATGTTGCACGGACACAAAAAAGGGTTTTTAAATCCGTATCGTGTCTGTACCCACATCTATGTTCGCGTGCGTGCAACATAGGTGGCTACTATTTTACATATTTGATTAAGGTGCTGTTTGTTTTGTCATCTGAATCTGAAGTCTTAAAGTCTGAAATTTTTGTTCAGATTCAGAATTCAGACTTCAGAGGTTGTTTTACCTCTGAATGTTTGAGAGACAAAATTCAGACATTGCCTCTGAATTTGTTGACAACCCAAACAACATGTAATGTCTCTGAAATCTAAAACTGTCTCCTATTCAGACTTCGGAGGTGCAAACAAACAGCACCTAAAATAACAACATTATGATTGTTTCTTGGGAAAGTTTAAAGACGGCTAATTATATGGGCACAGCCAAAAGTGATCGGGGCTATCCCATTGTGGCAGTCCTAGGACTGTCCACTTTTCTGACAGTCCAGTCTACAGACTGGACTGCCAGAAAAGTGGGCAGTCCAGAAAAGTGGGCAGTCCTTGTTAGACAGTCCTTGTTAGAAACTGGGCAGTCCAGAAAAATTGAAAAAATGGGCTAGCCCCGATCACTTTTGGCTGTGCCCATATAATTAGCCTTAAAGACCCTTGCCGATCATTCAACAAGCAAAAGTTCGGACCTTTTCTGTCAACGGCTTTTTGGGTGGCTTGTAACTCTTCCTGGAGAGCTGGAAAAGTATGACCAGAACCAGAAGCACTTCCACAACCAGATGTCCTTCAGCAAGAAAAACAACAACAACAACAACAATTCAATGTCTTTCCGTGATACTCCCTACCGGTACGAAACAAAAACAAAGGGTGCCTACCGCCGATAGGGATCCCGAAGACAACCGCCCAGGCGAGAGGAGCGTCGAACGCCATCGACAGCCAGTTCAGAGACTCCGTGGTCGCGTTCACAATGGCCGAGGACATCGTATGCTCCCCAAAGTATCCCCAAGTCACAGATCTGCAAAAATTAATAAAAAAATCTAACTTTTTTATAAAAGAAAAAAGAACTACCACCCCAACTATAATTATTCTAATCCATACTTAAACCGACAATGAAGATGTGAATTTGCAAAAAAAATCACCTAATTTCGCATCAGCAATCAAAAATATCCGATCTTTTCTTCTTTACGTTATCAAACCTCAACTAAAACAACCTAAACATCCCGGAAAAAATTTGAGCATCTGGGCTTTCCTTGAATGATTAATAAATCCAACAAAATCGATTTTTGGGATTCTTTCCCAATGATTCTGGAAATTTAACAATATAACTAAAATCAATTAAATTCACCAAAAATATCAGAAATTGCTCACCTGGGCAACGAAGAATTATACTCCAGAGAACAATGGAGAAAGAAAGGAGGGAGCTTTATGTATAAATACTGAATCAATAAGGAAATAAAAAGTAATTTGAGGACGGAGATAATGAATTGCGAGTCAAGTAGTGGCAACTGCGAGGAATGACGGAGATGCCCCTGGTGTGGTGACTCGTGGGGAGGGGCAGTTTCGGGAAAGGGAAGTTTGTGGGTGAGAGGACTAAGACGAAGGGAGGAGGGAGATGGAGGAAGAAGTCGCTTTCCGGAAGTATCTATGGGTTACGTTCGCATCTATCCTTGTCTGGTATAAATAGTTTGACTCAACTCTTCTATTTCAGACTATTTTGAAGGGGGTATAACGTTTAAACCATAAAATTTAGGCTTAATTTTAACTTTATAGTCTCAACTATTCATTTCTTTTGTGGGTAAAGTGTAAAAAATTTCTCGTTAAATTTGCACATTTTGCATAAAAAAAATTTTTTACACAAATTTAGCAAATAAAGACCCCCACAATCTATGACTTGTTTGAAAAGTCCCCTACCGTCTGTTGACCGTTAGAAATGGCCGTTAATGCCATTTAAAAAATAAAAAAATAAAAATAATACCTAAACTACCCTCTCCCCTTCCCTACCCCCCCCCCCCCCCTTCCCTAACCTCTCTCCTCCTCCCTCCTCCCTCCGGCCAGCCCCTCCTCCTCCCTCCAGCCAGCCCTCCATCCTCCCCCCCCCCCTTCCTCCTCCTCCCTGCCGACCAGCCCCCTTCTCCTCCCCGCAGGCCAGCCCCCCCTCCTCCCCCTCCCCGCCGGCCAGCCTTCCTCCTCCTCCCCGTCGGCCAGCCCCCTCCTCCTCCCCGCAGGCCGACCCCCCCTCCTTCCCGCCGGCCTCCTCCTCCACGCCGGCCAGCCCCCTCCTCCCCGCCCCGCTCCTCCTCCTCCTCGCAGGCCAGCCTCCCTCCTCCCCGCCCCCCTCCTCCTCCTCCCCGCGTTCCCCTCCTCCTCCCTTCCCCCCTCCTCCTCCTCCCCGCACCACCGGAGAGAGAGGGAAGGAGGGTAAAATGGTCATTACATACCCACTTAACAGCAGTTAACGAAAAGGGGACAAAATAAGCAGATTTTATACTTTATGAATTTTAAGAGCATGAGATCTTTCAGTGCAAAAAACGAAAATCTAACGAGAGATTTTTTGCACTTTACCCTTTCTAATTTGATACCTTAAACTTTTTATTCAACAACTTTATACCATCAATTATTTAATATTTTTAACTTGATCCCCAAATTTAAAAAAAAAAAAAACAAAATTATTCATCTCTTTCCAACCCAACTCTACCCCTCCTCCCGTCCTCTGTCCTCCCTCCGCCGGCTGCACTCCTCCCTCTCCCCTCCCTCCTCGCCGACTACAGCAACTGCGCCTCCCCTCTCTCCGCGTGCAGAAGCGACAGTGCCAGTGACGGCAACGACGGCGGTCCGTGCATAAAAGAAGGCAGGGTGGTGCAGCCGGAGGGGGGGAGCGGTGCAGACGGAAAAGGAGGGGTGGAGGGGATGAGCAAGGATAATTTTGTTCTTTTTTTGGATAAGGGTTAGAATATTGAGTTGAAAATATGAAACAATTGAGGGTATGGTATTGCAACTAAGCCTAGATTTTATAAATTCTAACCTATAGAAATTTTTGGTTAAATTTTTATTTATTTATTTCTATTTTGTTATACATTGAACATAACTATACGGACAAGAACCAGAATGAGGGTAGAATATAAAACTAAAAATAAAAAATCAGCCCAAACATTTCAATTGGACATGACTTAAACTCTAAGTTGGTATAAAATTCATGATCTAAACACTAACTAGTCCCTTTTGTAAATTGTAATAAGGGTTATATGTTTTGGAAATTACTATGGACAACACGAAGTGGTAGTGGCTATCGCGTATTTTTTAAAAAAAAATTATAACCAAATTATCCTTAAAAGAATGTTATAGGTTGTTATAATCATGTTATAATGGTGCAATGATTCTGGCAGTACTAATAATAATCACGGCTGTCAAAATCTTGACAGTCGTAATTCAGAGAGAGAGATAAAAAAAATTCTTAAGACTTCCAAAATTTTTATAATACTGACAAATATGACTATCAAAATCCTAACAATCCTAGAACATAGAGTATATGTGTCGTATTGACTATTGTTTTGTAAGTGTTATTTTAGCAGTACCACCAATAATTTTTTGACATATAGCATGCTTATGTGATAAACATCACTCTATTATTGAAGCACAAATACATAACATTATGAAATAAATATATGATAAAAAAAAATCATAAACAAGCATAAAGTCTAACTCAACTTGAAGCCTCTAAATTTTGTTGCACATGTTGAAGCCTCTAAAAAATTACACTTTAGACCCCATAAAATTTCACTTCAGTTTTCAGAAAGTTGTAACTTAAGTCGCTAGAAGCTGTTACTCTGTTATGCAGAATTTTGTTTGCTTCTTAATACTGCAAGAGAGAAGAAATTTTGTTGTGGTTAATTTTGATGAATTATGTCCTATTTATATATTTTTTTTTGTCTCTAATATTGCTAAAATATTGTTGTTATAAGAATATTTTGGTCATTTTCAACAAAAATAACAAAATCACCCTTCAAATGGTTGTAAAATAGCCATACGGTAAGGGTGCAACTCGGTGGACCCGAGCTCGATCAGGTAAACCAGTTCATGGGTTGGGTTAGGGTTGAAGATACTCGGATTTGAGTCCGGATTCGGGCTCGGGTTCATGTGCCGTATTACTTGAAGAACCTGAAACCCGACTTTTATATATATATATATATATATATATATATATATATATATATATATATATATATATATATATATATATATATATATATATATATAGTTACAGTTATAGTTTTATATTTCTTAAGTAAAAAGTTTAAATCCTAAATTTATTCACACAAACTCTTAAACTCATTATCCTAAATCTTATTTTAGTTTGTATTTTGTAATGATCAAGGCTTGATTGCTATTTGATTATGTGTTTAATATTATTTTTATTTAAAATTATTTTAAATATTATATTAGAGCCCGATAAATCCGATGAACCCGAGCTCAACCTGATCCTCCGGACTTGGTCTTGGACTTCATATGTTGAACCCGAGATTGGGTCAGGCTTAGGCTCGGACTAGGCATATGATTCAATATTGGGCTGGACACGGATTGACCTCAAGTCCGACCCAAACCGTCCGAGTTGCACCCCTACCATAGGGAGGTATTTTGGTAAAAAATACTCTCAAGACAAATATGACAGTTGGAGGGTAATTTACCAAAATATACCCCTCTAATGTTCCTTCATACGGTTATACTAGGAGGTATTATTGTCGTTATATATATATATATATATATATATATATATATATATATATATATATTGTGTGTGTGTGTGTGTATGTGGTGCTGTTAATGACACTCCTAAAATATCATCATGCAATCCTTTTTAGTTTTATATCATTCAAATTTTAAATCTTTATTTATGCATTAAATTTGACATTAATTTGTGCATGCATTGAGAGAGAAGTGTAGGATAACATTTTAGAAATATCAATAATGTTGATGTAGGAACATATTTGACATTTGAATAATAGAAAATTAAATAGAAGTGTAAAATAACATTATAGGAGTGCCAATAACGACATCCCGCGAGTGGTGCTGACCAAATTTTCTTGGACCTGGATTGGACCTGAACCGAGCCGGTTCGAACTATCGGATTGTTTTCTCGGACCCAACATGGATCCGAATTTTTAGTGGACCGGACTGGATCAGTTCGTTGACCGAATGCTGATCGAACTAGACCGAGGTTGACCGGACCAATTTAGGGCCGGATTCCGGGCCGCCCAGCCTAGTTCACACCTCGAGGAAAAACCACACTTCGCACCTACCCAACACCCCTTAATGGCATTCGATGTCCTAGTGTCGTCGAACAATTATCCATTGAGAACAAATTTGTCCGACCCTATTCTCTTCCTTTGAGCAGCTACCACACGACATTCTCTACCAACCTCCACCGACGTAATCTTTTTTTTCTTTCTGTTCTCAATATGAAACGCCTGTGCCAACCATTAATTTCACGCACCCACTAATGTCACCCGCACCATGTCATGTGGTTCTCACTTGGCGTTCAAAACACCTGGGCTTTTGTCCTCGTCCGCACGCGTCTCCCTCTGCGTGCTCTCTCTCTCTCTCCACTCGAACGCATCCGCGACTTCTATGCTTATCCTCGCTGATCCACTGCAGCTACCAACCCATGAAAACTTTAAACTTCACAGCAGAAAATATGATCATTTTGTCAACAATGGTCACTGAACACATCACTCCATACATACACTTCATAGCTCAAGCCAAGTTCTTTAAATTTTCACACACAACAGAGAGAGAGAATGAACACAACAGAACATAAGAAATTAAGAACACACAGAGACATGCATGCACACTTCTTCACGCATCGACGCTGCACTGGGGCTCGCCGATCAGCGGCACCGGCCCGACCATGCCGTTCTTGACCCCGAGCAGCACGTTGCAGCCGACGTACAGCACGTTCCAGCCGCTCCTGAACGGACCGTATCTGTACTTGACCCTCCCCATCAGCACCAGCCTCAGCCCCATGACCCCGTACGCCCGGTCCCTCTCGAGCCCCGCCGCCGCGTCGCCGGACACCGCCACGTACTCCTGCCCTCCCCCCACCACGGGCGACATCACCACCGTGGCGTCCCCCTCCTGGACCAGCGGCGGGAGCGGGACGGGCGGGGTTATGGGCTCGCCGCGGTAGGCGACGTACGCGGAGAGGCGGTCGTAGAGGACGGTGGAGCGGTCGCTCGGGTTGCGGGCGACGAGGGTGAACTGGAGGGAGGCGGAGACGACGGCGGGGCGGGAGTTGGGGGAGGGGCGGAGGGAGAGGACGGAGGCGCCGGTGACGGAGAAGCGGGGGTGGGAGGGGCGGTAGACGAGGTAGAGGACGAAGAAGACCGTGCCGACGATGAGGAGGAGGAGGAGGAGGGCGGAGAAGAAGTTGCGGACGGAGCTGCCGCCGGAGTAGTAGCGGTGGTAGAAGGGGCGGCGGGAGCCGTGCTTGGCGCCGTCGGCGACGACGACTTTCTCTTGGTCGGCCATGGGAGGAGGAGACGAAATGGTGAATAGTGGTGACGGATGGATGGAGGAGTGCTGGTTTATATGGTGGTGGAGGGAGAGTGGTGGAGTGACAAGTGGATTGAAGAGTGTAGCTGAGGTGTGTGAGTTGGACCGATATTTGGACCGGAATCCGGTATTAAACCGGAATACAAAACTTTATGGAATCCATGGTTTAATAAGAGACCGGCTCAAGGACAGCTGATTCGGTATTTCAACAATGTCCCCTCCTCTATGGCATATGGGTCTTACAGATAAAAAATTCAATAGAAGTCCACATGTTATAGAGGAAGGATATGGTTGGAACATCGGATCAGGGACAGCTGATCCGGTCCAGTTTTATAAAGGACTAATTAGTGTTTAGATCTTGAATTTAATACCAATTTAGAGTTTAAGTCATGACATCTTCAATTGGAGAGTTTAGAACTTTTTTTTCATTATACCCTTATTTTCATGTATGATAATGAAAATTTCTTATCTATTCTAGTATATAATAGAAAATTTTGGTGGTGGAACTTTTGAATTCCTAAAATATCTTCAAGTGTTTTATAAATATGATGATATTATGTCAACTTGCATGTCATTTATGTTTAAGAGTCAAAACAATAAAATTTGCATGCTATAAAATTTTCTTTTTTTCATACAACTCTTCATATTCCAATGGTAATTAATTTTTATATTCTCACCAATTTTCAAAGCTTATTATTTTCAATAGGTTATAAAAAGAACAAAATTTGTACTTTGAATCTATTGGCATTGTAAAATAAAAGCATACACACATGATTTTTATATTCTCACCAATTTTGTGTCTAGACTAATTCATTCTCGATACATAGATTGGATCTATTAAATCCTCAAGTGTAACGCCACAGTCCCAAAATACGTATAGGACCATGATACGATACATGACAGCAACACTTCACCAATGGGCCAAATCTCAAAGTAAGTCCATTAGCGAAATGCTTAAGCTGTAAATCATGATAACAACCCAGCAATACAATACAAGTCACAGGTCACAGCTAATCTCATCCACACATAAAATATGACACGATATATCAAGTCCAATAAAATAATACTAAAGAGAAAGATCTGTCCAACATGAAATAGAAATAATAATTGTGCGGGTAAGACATCCCGAAACCACAGTATAAAGAAATAAATAATCAACTACATGTCCACTAAAAAAGGAAGAAAATAAAGTATCAAGTCTAAAAGAGACATGTCTCAAGAGAAGTCTTCAGCCACTATCTCGTCCTCCTACGAAGGTACATCACCCACCTCGACTCCAGAACCGTATACCTCCGGGTAGTCCTCGTCTCTAACTAAGCCTGGAGAGATCACCAGGTCCTCAGAGTGTAATGCCCCGCTCCGTACGGTGCATTATGCTGAGTCGTTGACTCGAAGAGTTGCGTTGACCCGATTACGTATCGATGCGAATCGATACAAAGTGTTAAGTTGTCCCGAGCAATGCATCGAACTAAGTCGATACGAAGAGTTGTCTTGTCCCAAAGAATGCATCGAGTGAATCGATGCGAAGCGCTGCGTTGCCTCGAAGGATAAGTGCGTTGAGACGGCTCGAAAATTCTAAGAAATCGAATCGACCAAGGCACAAGTCCGAATCGATGCAAGTATTGATTTTAGTTGGTTTCGTGTGCAGGCTATACGTTTACGCTGAAATGTTAGAGGTCGATCTTTTGCCTTATTCAGTAAGGGGTCCGCGAAAGCAAATCGTCGTCTTGCGACGGACTGAGGCGTTGGCACGGTAAGCCCAAATCAGACGTATAATTCAATAAGCACGAAGTGCTCGAATGGCTAAGTCAGAAGAGTTGCCCGTGCAACGAAGTTATGAAATCGAGCCGTAATGGCTCGGCGAAACAACAAAGGCGTATCGAATCAAGGTGGGGGGACATTAACTCTCTTTCCTACTCCGTCATGCTTAACTAAAAATACATATCATTGTTTGCTGAGTTAACCTATCAATGCACGGGCGTGGCTCGATAGAGAGATAAACGTAGTGCGTGTCGAACACTAGATAGAACAATTGAAATGAATCGTACGGCAGACGTACGAGTCGCTATGGAACATTGGATATCGCAAAGGCAAGCGCCTCGGTGCGCAAGCCGCAAGAACATGGGATAACTGTACTCGGCGAGTGCCTTAGTGCACGAACCATATCGTGCCTTCGCGCACGAGTTAGAACAGCTAGAACATTGAAAGACAATAGGCGAGCGCCCTAGCGCGCAAGCCACGGACATTGAATACTAAAGCATAGAAATATGGCTTCGACGCGTGCAGCAAGTGCACGACGCGAAGGATAGGTGATGAATATATCGAAACGTGCCTATATGCACGAGATAATAAAAGGTGGCTTCGTTGCGAAAGAATACAGTTGTGGCATGAATGTGGCAGAACTGTCGGATATGACATAATGCCTCGAAAGGTGTTCGGGACCTTCGGGTCGTTCGGTTGACGAGCATTGAGTTGAGGCATGATGCCATTGAAACATTGAAACGAAGTATGAAACGTAAGAACATAGAAAGTTAACGAAAGAAATACGAGATGATAATGCGGCATGGTGCCTTCGAAATGTTCGCGGCCTTCGGGCGTTCGTTGAGGACATTCGGGCGTTGTGCCAATTGAAATAGAGATAAGCGGACTTGCTTGGTTGTTTGAAAGATAAGATTTGTTGCATGGTCAAATGGACTTAAAGATATAAAAGCCCGTGCATGGGTATTCCCTCGAACGCGGCGCGCCAGGGCGCAGGGACCGTTCGGCCTAGGAGGGATTCGTTTTCGGTATTGTTGGTGCACTTCATTTAGATGGGTAGCGACCGTCTGGTGAATGTGATAAGCCACTTGCTGCGATTATTTCGATGGCCTCTGATGTTGGTTAGCAACCGCACAGAGTTAACATCGTCTTATGTTTCGATTCGATAATATAAGTCCATTCTAGCCCGAAAAGCTAGTGACCTTCATATAGTTAAGGGCGATGGATTTGGAAGTGCAAGGTATACGTATATCCTGCATGGATGGATCCGAATAGAGGGCACTTATAACATGACAGAGAAAATGGATAGGCGTATTCACCTTGCGTCGGTGCAAGGGCGAGTGCGTCGATATTGCTAAGCTACGCCACGAATCAAACACGAGATTGCTTGCTTGTTTACTTATGCGAATTGAATAACATGCTTGCCATGCTTTACAGTCTTAGAATATGCCATGAACTCATCCTAAGGAGAACATAGAAAGAGAACTAAATTGTATGTTTGCATGAATCAATACAATACTAAATGTCGGTTTGTTAAGTGGGATTTTGATCAGTACAGCGAGGACGAAAGTACTAATCCCCTACTAGTTTGCTAGCAGGTTCAGGGATTGGTCTGCTCGCAGCGGAGCTTCGCTTGAACGCGTTGAGGCTTGGAATGCCGAAGCGTATTGAAGCGTGCGATCGCATTGACGCTCGGACTCGCGACATGATTGATGCGGCCGAGATATAGAAGGCATGATGTATGGAATGGTGAAATCCTTTGTGGGCAAAAGAGAACTTGAGTGTTGTAGCCAATCTGGCAAATTCCGTTGGGCTATCGAAAGCCTTTGTAATCTGATTTCGAATATCAATAAAGAGATTTGTTTCGTATACTCTGTTTTCCTTTCGTTGTGAATATCAACTCAAAGATAACCATTTGAGAACTTGTCATCTTGCCTTGCACGAGCGCAACTCCAGGCTCGTGCGGCATCATGCCCCATGCGAGGACGAAGATTCGGGTGATTCCGGGTCGGGGCGTGACAAATTGGTATCAAAGCTCTAGGCTCAATTTCCTCTGGACGCTTGCTTCATTACAATTCGAAAACGTTGCCCACCACCAATCGAAATCACTCTTGACTCTACTCGATGCCGCACTGGATGTTCCATACAATAAGTCTAATACAAATCATATAATTTTGCCGCGTGTTGTTTGGAAATTACATGGTGCTGCTGGAAAAAAAATCGAGAAAGGTTTGTTGCTGCAAGTACAACGAGTTACGAGATATGAATTCAAGGATTTGTTGCCACGGATGCAACACGTCGTGAATTGTAATTTGAGATATTTGTTGTTTGCAACGAACGATACAAGAATGTTGGTTGCATCGATACAATGAAAGTCGTGGAATGCTGCTGCAGCAATTGCCACGCGTTGATTGTAAATGATGCGTTAAAAAGAAAAATGAAAGTTGATATTGAATGTGTCGAACGGATTCACATATCGATTTCGAATGTGCGTTGTGATGAAAAGCGATAAGTCAATATCGAATGTGTTGAACGAATTTGAGCATTGACTTTGAATATCGAAAATAAATTGTTGCATGATGTGCAATGCGTATTGAAAGTAAAATGTTGCACGTGGTGCACGCGTGTCGAAAGTAAAATTATTGCACGTGGTGCAATGCATATCAAAGTGAGATCGCTGCACGAAGTGCGACGGATATTGAAAATAAATTTTTGCACAAGATGCAACGAAAAGAAAACAAAAGTTATAAATCGAGAAACGAAATCGGTTCGGTTGCGCACCGAGCTTGTGTTGGCAAATGAATGCATTGGCCGAGTTGTGTCGGATTTTGATTAATCAGAGTTACGGTTGTGATCAAGCACGATCACTGCGGAAATCGTGAGTGGAAGAGATCGTTGGTTTGTAAGGAGTACGTTGTGACGGAAGTAACTTGATTTCTGGGTGGTATATGGCATACCACCGATGCAATGAATGGCTCGATTTCGAGTGGTATATGTAATACTATTTGTGCGATGAATTGCATCGACGTATTGTGAGAATTGCGAAAGGTTTGTCCGCAACGGACGGGATAGCACCGAGACTCGATTGAGAATTTATATAACGGCATATTGATGCAAGTGTTATTCGATGTTCGGTTAGAACGATAAGGCGGGACTTGTAACATTGAATGATACGTCGATTGAAAATTATGTGTCGGTCGAATGACGGGAACTAGCAAAACGGTTATGCCTTGAGGCAACATTCGGATCGACGGGATATGAAACTCGAAACGTTGAAATCGAACCGCACGACTTGCGATCCTGATTTAAATGTTGGGCGAGGCGAATCGAATCGCATGACTTACGAGCTCGATGAAAATGTTGGGCGATACAAATTATAATCGAATCGTACGACTTGCGATCTCGATAGAAATGTTTGGCTAGGCGAATCAAATCGTACGACTTGCGATTTCGATAAGAATGTTGGGCGATACAAATTGTAATCGAATCGCACGATGTACGATTTCGGTAAGAGAGTTGGTTGACGTGAGTAATCATGTCTAAGAAATAGTTGGTTACGTTACGACGAAACTCATTTGAGTACGACTGAAAACACGCGAAACTTAGAGGGCGAGATCGTATGACTTGAGGGTTCGATGTTGGATAATCGGTAACTCAGTTACGCGATCGAAGTATGGCGGGATGTAGCAAATCGGTGAACGAGTCGATGCGTATGGAAAAGTTCGTTGCGAACTTGGATGTATGCGATGCGAGTTAAGTTTACGTTGAAATGGATTCAAAGTTGACCCTTACGTTATCGAAATGGATACGGCGTATCGAGATCGATACGTAAGGAAATGTAAATGACGTGAGAATACAAATAGAGTGTGCCTCGTGCTATGAAATTTTGTAAGTAACGATGCGAGAATGAGCGAACTGGTTGATCATGAACTTGGTGATTGATCAAAGACGAGACTATAAGTCATCGACGATTTCTCGATGCGTATAGCATCTCGTGTGTCGACCGCGAAATAAGATAGACTCGAACTCGATACGAGTAGATGTTCCGTAAATTACGGAATCATCGACGGCCGTGTATGACTTTACTCGGAGGATAGTTGCGCATCAGTTGCGCCAATAGAAATGGTTATGTACAGATTTGGGTAGTCGCATAGAATCGTCGGAACATGATTTGGCTCCGAAATAAGATATGGCATGGTTCGTAGTAAACTGTCCTTCGTGATGATCCACAATTATCGAGCGTAGCTTCGGGGCAGCTAACCCTAGAAGACTTGACCGCCAAATCAAATTGAATGTTGCAGACCGTAAGATGACCCTTGCGATATCGCATGTGAGATTGCACCGATAACAAATATAACACGATGCATGTTGACGATAAGTCTAGGCGATCGAGAATTGTTGGAACAACTTTCGATTGAGAATGATATAAATAGATTTTGAGTATTCGTCGGATGGATACTTGAATGGTTATGTTGGTCGATGAACAAACTAGAAAAATTCACCAACGAACTTGGTGATTCGAATAGACGATTGCGAGAATCGTGCTATGCACGAGAGAGAACGATAAGGGAATGACTTGCGAGTTATGTCGGTAGATTTGATTCACCTTGAAATTGAGCTTGCGTGAATCGAAATTATGTTCGATGTTGCGAGAGACGGATAAGTCAAGAATTTGGCTAGTGAATTCCTACTCGTTAGGAATCGAACGTAAGGCGTATCGTAAAGACCTTCGTGTCAAGGCGATCGTTGTCTTGAGCACCGTCGCCTTGATGTAAACTTTTGAGTCGGATAGATTGTGGCCTTTGTGCAATGTCAATTTAAACTTGCGTCGGGAGAAGCTGAGCACGGTGTCTAGGTAAGTCACCTAGCGGACGTACGTAATCCTGAATATTGATGTTTTTGCAAGTCAACAAAGGAAGTCGTATCGAGATAAGTTGCATAGCAAGACTTCGGAAATAGTTGGGTGACGATTTCGAACGCAAGGCGTTGGGAAGACTCGTTGTGATCGGATGCGCGACGGCTTGACGCAATGCGTAAGAATTGATAGACCCGATGAAACATACAAAGTAAGAAATGCGATTTTTGAATCGCATCGTGTGCCTTATTTTTGTTGGACGATCACGTATGTATCAATATACATGTGCGCTAGAATTACGAAAACAAGTAATAGAGCCAAGTCCGAATCGAGAGTACGAGATGGCAAGTAAATGAGAATAGGAAGTTACATGTTAGCGTTGTTTCGATATCTTACAACTGAGCTTGGCTGAAATGCATATATTGGTGGGACGCCTAAAATATGTGTATGATTCCAAACTAAGTTGTACGATCCACACGATAGTGAGACGAGATCGTGGAACGATCTATGAAACCCTTGGAAATTTAGTATTGGTTTCGGTTCGGGACGAACCTTGTTTTGAGTGGTATATTATGTAATGCCCCGCTCCGCACGGTGCATTATGCTGAGTCATTGACTCGAAGAGTTGTATTGATCCGATTACGTATCGATGCGAATCGATACAAAGTGTTAAGTTGTCCCGAGCAATGCATCGAACTAAGTCGATGCGAAGAGCTGCCTTGTCCCAGAGAATGCATCGAGTGAATCGATGCGAAGCGCTGCGTTGCCTCGAAGGATAAGTGCGTTGAGACGGCTCGAAGATTCTAAGAAATTGAATCGACCAAGGCGCAAGTTCGAATCGATACAAGTATTGATTTTAGTTGGTTTCGTGTGCAGGCTATACGTTTACGCTGAAATGTTAGAGGTCGATCTTTTGCTTATTCAGTAAGGGGTCCGCGAAAGCAAATCGTCGCCTTGCGACGGACTGAGGCGTTGGCACGGTAAGCCCAAATCAGACGTATAATTCAATAAGCACGAAGTGCTCGAATGGCTAAGTCAGGAGAGTTGCCCGTGCAACGAAGTTATGAAATCGAGCCGCAACGGCTCGGCGAAACAACAAAGGCGTATCGAATCAAGGTGGGGGGACATTAACTCTCTTTCCTACTCTGTCATGCTTAACTAAAAACATATCATTGTTTGCTGAGTTAACCTATCAATGCCACGGACGTGGCTCGATAGAGAGATAAACGTAGTGCGTGTCGAACACTAGATAGAACAATTGAAATGAATCGTACGGCAGACGTAGGAGTCGCTATGGAACATTGGATATCGCAAAGGCGAGCGCCTCGGTACGCAAGCCGCAAGAACATTGGATAACTGTACTCGGCGAGTGCCTTAGTGCACGAACCATATCGTGCCTTCGCGTACGAGTTAGAACGGCTAGAGCATTGAAAGACAATAGGCGAGCGCCCTAGCGCGCAAGCCACAGACATTGAATACTAAAGCATAGAAATATGGCTTCGACGTGTGCAGCAAGTGCACGACGTGAAGGATAGGTGATGAATGTGTCGAAACGTGCCTATATGCACGAGATAATAAAAGGTGGCTTCGTTGCGAAAGAATACAGTTGTGGCATGAATGTGGCGGAACTGTCGGATATGACATAATGCCTCGAAAGGTGTTCGGGACCTTCGGGTCGTTCGGTTGACGAGCATTGAGTTGAGGCATGATGCCATTGAAACATTGAAATGAAGTATGAAACGTAAGAACATAGAAAGTTAACGAAAGAAATACAAGATGATAATGCGGCATGGTACCTTCGAAATGTTCGCGGCCTTTGGGCGTTCGTTGAGGACATTCGGGCGTTGTACCAATTGAAATAGAGATAAGCGGACTTGCTTGGTTGTATGAAAGATAAGATTCGTTGCATGGTCAAATGGACTTAAAGATATAAAAGCCCGTACATGGGTATTCCCTCGAACGCGGCGCGCCAGGGCGCTGAGACCGTTTGGCCTAGGAGGGATTCGTTTTTGGTATTGTTGGTGCACTTCATTTAGATGGGTAGCGACCGTCTGGTGAATGTGATAAACCACTTGCTGCGATTATTTCGATGGCCTCTGATGTTGGTTAGCAACCGCACAGAGTTAACATCGTCTTATGTTTCGATTCGATAAATATAAGTCCATTCTAGCCCGAAAAGCTAGTGACCTTCATATAGTTAAGGGCGATGGGTTTGGAAGTGCAAGGTATACGTATATCCTGTATGGATGGATCCGAATAGAGGGCACTTATAACATGACAGGGAAAACGGATAGGCGTATTCACCTTGCGTCGGTGCAAGGGCGAGTGCGTCGATATTGCTAAGCTACGCCACGAATCAAACACGAGATTGCTTGCTTGTTTACTTATGCGAATTGAATAACATGTTTGCCATGCTTTACAGTCTTCGAATATGCCATGAACTCATCCTAAGGAGAACATAGAAAGAGAACTAAATTGTATGTTTGCATGAATCAATACAATACTAAATGTCGGTTTGTTAAGTGGGTTTTTGATCAGTACAGCAAGGACGAAAGTACTAATCTCCCACTAGTTTGCTAGCAGGTTCAGGGATTGATCTGCTCGTAGCGGAGCTTCGCTTGAACGTGTTGAGGCTTGGAATGCCGAAGCGTATTGAAGCGTGCGATCGCATTGACGCTCGGACTCGCGACATGATTGATGCGGCCGAAATATAGCATGATGTATGGAACGGTAAAATCCTTTGTGGGCAAGAGAGAACTTGAGTGTTGTAGCCAATCTGGCAAATTTCGTTGGGCTATCGAAAGCCTTTGTAATATGATTTCGAATATCAATAAAGAGATTTGTTTCGTATACTCTGTTTTCCTTTCGTTGTGAATATCAACTCAAAGATAACCATTTGAGAACTTATCATCTTACCTTGCACGAGCGTAACTCCAGGCTCGTGCGGCATCACGCCCCATGCTAGGACGAAGATTCGGGTGATTCCGGGTCGGGACGTGACACAGAGGACTAGCAAGACACATAATATACATGCCTACTGTACATTAAATCTCATGCAAGAAATATAGGAATAACCAAATCGAGGAAAGAATAACACAAAAAAAAGAACTCTACAGATGGTGACATGTCATGAGAATATAATATTAATCGTAGCTAAAACCGTAGCCCGGGGAGGCACTAACAGTCCTATAAATAGGTTCTCTATCGTAGCCCGGGGAGGCACTAACAATAGAGTAGCCACGGCTAATAAAACATTCTCTCCTAAGGTACTAGGAAGCCAAGTCTATCTAGTCATGTCCAAGTCAAGTACAGGTCAAACAGTTCAGGAAAACATGGCACAGGCATAGCAGTACTATCACTAGACATGATCAAGATAATAAAGACAGAAAAGTAATACAAAAATAAGCAAAAACTACGTGCACGTAAAACTAGAATAGCCAAGACATGGAACATGAACAATATGGAACTAAGTAAGACATGAAAAATAGTAATATGAAAAAATGTAAGTACTGTAAAGCTTGACAAGGTGTACTTGCCTGGTGGTAGCAAAAGTCCTGCAATTAAAGAGCCACAAAACCTGAACTCCCACAAATACCTCCGGATGCTGAAACAAACATTTCCAACAGTCCCAGAATAAGCAAAATAGCTAGAACAGCCTACCCATAAGTCCAATTCTGGACACAGGGATAAAATGGTAATTTCGGGTCAAAACGGTGTCCGCTGTTGGACCCGTTTTGCACCGAAAAGCGTGTCCAAGTCAATGGTCTCTAAAGTTGTCAAACTATATGTCTACGAATTTATTTTGATGATACGAACCCAACGGTATGTCCAATTTTGGATTCCGATGAGCCGTGCACAAATTCGCCCGTTGAGTTAGATCGTGAGGCCCGCAAAACGGCGATCCGATCAACTGTCTTAGGATTGGACCAAACTTGGCATACAGGACCAAAAAATGATACGGTCATGTTGGCGTAAGTTTTGTCTCGATCTGACGAACGTACACAAAGTAATTGAAGAATTTCGAAAAGGCCGATATGGTGATTTTCGACGGATACGCATCAAATTCGTCGCGCACACGCGACCAATTTGAATTCCGTCAAAGCCAACACATCTACGAAGTCGATACGCACCTTTCGATGCTTTCGGTTCGCGACCACGTCGCCCGGATTGGCGGGACGCACGTTGGCTCGGGAGAATTTTAAAGTTTTGAAAACTGTTTTCTAAGTTTTTTTTTCCTGATTTTCACATGGGGTTTTTGTACTGCATAATGAACAAAAATTCAATCTAAAAATTGGGTTTTAATCCTGCTTATATCATCTATAAATCTGTTCAAGTAGGTTTCTTAAATTTCTAATGGGTTTTTCGAAAATGGCCTTCCAAACAGCTTGTTTGGAATAGTTTGGTTCTGTTTTGGGCTACATAGAACTGTGTTTTTCTCCAAAAATCGATCGATTTCTCAAGAAATCTAGTCGATTTAATTCCAAACTAGTTGTTGGGTTTCATAATCGGTTAGGTTGTGTACGCAAAGAATAAAGTAGTTCGAGAAACGAGGGCCATATGAGAAAGAATTTAAACCTGGAATGAGTGCCCCGCAGCTGCTGTTGCTCTGTTGCGGCTGATGGGTCTGTTCGCGCGCGGGTGCTTGTTGTCGCCGTCGTGGACGACCGTCGACGCTCGGTGGTTGCGCGTGTGTCAGGGAGGCATGCTTGGTGTCGATGAGGGTGCGCGTGGAGGCAGGGGTCGGGGTTCGAGAGGATGGCAAGCGGTTTTCGATTTTCTTTTGGAGTTCTATCGAGTATATATATATATATCCAATTTCCGATTTTGATTTGAATTCCCTAAAGATTTAAACCCAGATTTTGTTTGGATTTAAGCTAATATGGTAGAGAATCTAGTATGGATTAGGTTAGAAGAGATTTGAATTCAAATGACCAAGATTTGATCAATGTTTGATCAAATCAAAATGACAAAAAAACTCAAACTGCTACTCTCGGGTTTTACAGAGGATCGGGGAGGGGTGCGTGAACAGTGCATTGCACTGTTCACTAATTTATATTTTTTTTTAAACCCATATAAATATTTATATATTAACTAAATATAAACATATATCTTCATATATATACTCCATAAATCAATAAAATTTTTAATATATCTATTCCTAGTGTAGGCCTATTTGGAAATATTTACATATAGATATATTCCTTTAATAATGATACAATAAAACAACCTAATAATAATGATTTTATTTAATATTAACAATAACAACAACAACAATAATAATAATAATAATAATGATCTTAGTAACCCTAAAATAAACCAATGGTAGTGTTGGGTGAACATAACCTATGCACTCCTCATTTGGCTCCGGAAAATCGTACAATATTGTCAAACACCTATTTAATAATACAATTACCAATATTGTACAGTATTTAATAATTAGAAATACAATATCAAATTCTAAAATAATTTAAGAAATATTCGCACACATAAAATATGCCTACATGGTCGTCTTTGGTCCACTACATGCCTACATAGGCTTGGAATTGGTTTGGGTCCTGTTCGGGCTGATTGGGTACAACCGGGTCATCTAAAAATCAATATATTAATTAATAACTAATAAATAATTTAAATGAGTCTTTTCACAACTTGGCCTGGTTTTCCTAATTAGAACACACCTATGGCTCGGCCTTCCCTACCGTGGCTAAAACACTAGTCAAAGCACTCGACTATACTTTCCGTGCCACAATTCCTAGTCATCTTGTACTCCAAAAGTTAACCATGGCTAAGGTCATCTATAATAATAACTAAATATTAAAATATCCATAAAATCCTATTTTAAATAAATTAAATAAGAAAAAAATAATTCAAAAATTTAGGGGTGTTACATCAAGTTTACTCAATCATCAATCGTAAGTCCAAACATCCTCGAATTTTCTTTCGCTTCAAACCAACAAGTCGAGACAATCAAAGTTGCCGCGTCATAATTTTTCAAGTTCGATCATTCCCGCGACATGAATCACCTTGTCAGCGCTCACGCGAAACGATCGCTCCAAATCTGATACGACGCATGTGCGAGGCAGGAGTTGCGCTCGCGCAAGACAAGAATGTCGACGCTGTGGTTATCCGCGTAACCCTCAAGACACAATCATTTTCATCCAACATTCATCTCAATCAAAATCCTAAGTATAGCAACCGAACAATAACACTTGTACGATCGTCATTCGCGAGTCAGAGTACCCTCGAGTTATCGCATATCGATCTTTGATACGCCTCAATACCATCGACGATATGCGTAACCTAACGATCTTCCTTTGCAACCAATTTTGAGTCGTGCGAATGATGTTATCGCCCGACTGAATAATCTTCTCGACATTCAAATTCAAGTTCGATCATCATCCCTCGTATCATTCACAACATCAATTTCCTCAAACAGATTTCATGTATTGTTCATCCGTTTATCTTAAGTCATCGACCAACGTATTTCCTCAATTTGCATCATTCCTTGCCAACTCAAATCATCGAGCAACATTCAATCCAATCCTTAGAGTCATTGCGTAACTTCAAAATTCAACTTTTCATACACGCTATCTTCCCATCGTGCTAACTTTTTCTATACGATCCACCTATCGATTTCTTTTATCAAGTCATCCGTTCGCTACACTTTAACTTTTTCTCGATTTGATTTATCTACTCAATCGTCTTTGCGTTTCATACTTGCGTAATCCTCAATCCCATGCACGTTCCATGCGCGTCAATTTCTAGGTTGTTCGAATCAACTTGTCAAATCTCAAGACTACAACTTATTCAACTATATTCAATCTACGACTTTGCATAACGCGATGCTTGCTGATAGACTCATCGACACCCCGCATCCTCAATCGATCGATCGACATCCCCGAGACTATCGCATACACCACTCAGGGATGAAGTCATTCAAAAATCCTCAACTTATCATTCGATTCACAATCGACTTCTTCAAATTTTCTGTTCTAACAATTCCTCGAATTTTAAGCACGCTCATCTATATCGCATCGACGTTATCGTCGCTCGATAGCACCCATATCAATAGTCATCTCACTTTACTCAATCGATTCCAACTCATTGTCATCCGATACGGGTCGAATCTCGTACTCGACTCTTCTAAGGTCGACGCAACTTTGGTGTATATGCCCAGCCCGACTTAGCCAACCGTGCTTACGTGAACCATCTTTTTGTTTTTTTGTCAAAAACTGTTTTCCTGCGTTGTGCAAATTATTTAGACTTATTGTATGGACATCCCGTGGGACATTTGAGAGAGAGCGCACCAACGATATCAACTTGCGGAAGCAACAATTCAAAGTTTACGGAAACATCGGAGTTAAAGAATTCGATAGTCCAAGGACGTAAAGCCGTGCTCTGATACCATTATGTCACGCCCCGCTCCCATAGGAGCGATCGTCCTCGCTAAGGCGTGATACCGCACGAGCTTAGATTGCACTCGTACAAGACGGGTTCCATAATGGCCGATTTTAGCGGCTGCGACGGGGTCGCCGCACAGAAGTCCCAAGCAGAGACATTGAATATGCAGCGAAAATTTAGAACAAACACAAGTTGTTCAAAAGAAGCTCTTTATTGATATTGAAACAAAGGTTACAATGGGGCGCAAGGCCAAGATTACAATCACTCAAGCTCACTCTTCTCACATTACAAGTCACTCAGCTCTCTCTCATCTCTCGATACATGTCTTGAGCCAGCGGATGCTTTGGAAGACGACGTTCATACATTATGTCCCGTATAAGTCTTGACTCCACGCGGCCGCACGCTACGAATCGCCAAGGAACTCCATGCCTTGACGCATTCAAGCGAGCTCCGCACCACGAACTTCTACCTGTGCCTGCACATGAAAACTATGTGGGTGTTAGTACTCAACTGTACTGGTGGAATGAGCTCCTCGCCCACCCATACAAAACTGACACGTTCATTTAATTTGTGCAACTTAGTTCCTTTATGATTGTCTTTCTACTCCTATCTTAGGATCAGTTTTAGGACCGACTCCTTGGCCTATTTTGTGTCTCTAGGCCATCCCGTGCTTGCAACAACAACGTTAACCTATCAAGTCGTGTTTGCCTTACGGCCCAAAATCAGAGACGCGACTACGCGATAGTACCCAACTTTCTTGTGACCGTGCTACAAATCCATCGTGACGTACCTCGTAACTCAGTGTGACTTAACCATATCACTGCCTCGCGGACCTGAGCGAGCGGTCGCCTCGACCGATCGAGCGATGTCTTTGATTCGCCATTGCATGGCTAAGTTCGAACGCCGTTTGGCGTTCCGATTCCTCCGATTGACTGAGCGGGACGGGGCACTACAGGCGTGACACTATGCATGCAACACATATATTTTTTTATTTTGAAAACTAAATAATTATTGATACCAAATTGATACCAAAATTTACATGCACAAAAGAGGGGATATAATTTGGATATTTATTTTGTGGACAACAGATCTACTATAGTTTAGTATTTTTTGAACTTTTCAAAAAGTTCAAAAAAAAGGGCTAGTTTAAAAAAAAATCAAAGAGAGTTTTTTAGTTTTTTTTACAGATTTCGTATAAAGGGATCATTTTAGTAAAATTGCCGCCAGACAGAAGATGTTTTAGGAAATTGCAACTAAAGGGATAGCTCGCCATGAGTGATGACGGTGTATATGGAGCAGGGAGGTGCGGTCGCCATCAGTGATGGCGAGGTGGACAGTGACCGTCATCACTGATGGCGCGATTGGGAGGAAGTGAGAGAGAGAAGAGAGAGAGGAGACCGCCAACAATGATTGCGGTGGGGAGAAAGGCCCGTCATCACTGATGGTGATGTGGGGATGTGTGTGTGTGTTGGGGGGGGGGAAGAGTAGTTAAAATTTTAACTTACATTGTTGCTTCTAAACTCATGATATTTCTTACATTGTTGCTTCTAAATTCATGCATAGAATTAACTTTTTAAGGTGACATTGCAATTTACAATTAAGTATTTTCTATTGTTTCCATTTTAAATCCAAACATTTGCTTTCTATGTTTAAGGAGGAATTGGTTATAGCAGATGACATATGGTTAAGAGGAATAGATGTTTGTAAATAAGAAAACATGTACAATTTAATGGGTTTCTATTGGCAGGTTGCTCTTGTTCCAGGAGATGCCTTAGCCCCCACCTCGCCATCAGTGATGGTGGGCCCCTCTCCCCACCGTCATAACTGTTGGCGGTCTCCTCTCTCTCTCACTTCCTCCGCCTCTCTCCCAATCGCGCCTTCAGTGATGGCGGTCATCTCCCACCTCGCCATCACTGATGGCGGTCGCACCTCTCACCTCCATATTTTGGCCGACACCGCCATCACTCATGGCGTGCCATCCTTTTAGTTGCAATTTCCTAAAACTTAGGGCCTGTTTGGTTTGCAGGATTGGACAACGTAATGTAATTGGCATTACGTTGTCAATCTAACTCGGGTGTTTGGTTGGACCAAAAAAATTAGATGTAATATAATCGCGATTACAAGTTTGATTACATTACATCAGTTTCTTCTAAACTCAATTACATCATAAAACCTATGTAATCGCAATTACATTACAACTTAAGCGGAATGTTGGTATGCTATAATTTGGTCTTTTTGTTCGTTTTGGTCATTTTTTGTTGTTTTTGTTTGTTTTTTGTCGTTTTTGGTCATTTTGGTTCGTTTTTGTTCGTTTTTTGTCATTTTTGTTTGTTTTTGGTCATTTTTGTTTTTTGTTTGTTTTTTGTCATTTTTGGCCGTTTTTGTTCGTTTTTGGTCTTTTTTGTCGTTTTGTTCGTTTTTGTCATTTTTTTCATTTTTGGTTGTTTTTGTTTTGTTTTGTCGTTTTGGTCCTTTTTTGTTGTTTTTGTCCGTTTTTTTTCGTTTTTGTTCGTTTTTGGTTGTTTTTGTTTGTTTTTTTTATCATTTTTGTCCTTTTTTTGTTGTTTTTGTACTTTTTTGTCGTTTTTGTTCGTTTTTGTCATTTTTGTTCGTTTTTGGTCGTTTTTATCGTTTTTGTCCTTTTTTTGTTGTTTTTGGTCGATTTTTGTTAGTTTTTTGTCGTTTTGTTCGTTTTTTTGTAATTTTTGTTCGATTTTTTGTCCCTTTTTTCCTTTTTTGTCGTTTTGTTCGTTTTTTGTCATTTTTGATCGTTTTTTGTTATTTTTTTTGTTTGTTTTTTTTGTGTCGTTTTTGTCTTTTTTTGTTGTTTTGTCCGTTTTTTTCGTTTTTGTTCATTTTTTGTCATTTTTGTTCGTTTTTGTTTATTTTTTTGTCGTTTTTGTCATTTTTTTTGTTGTTTTTGCCCTTTTTTATCGTTTTTGTTCGTTTTTTTTAGTTTTTTTTATCGTTTTTGGTCAATTTTTTACGTTTTTTATCGTTTTTTGTCGATTTTGCACATTTTTTGCCATTTCTGCATGTTATTTATCGATTTTTGTCGATCTTGTACGTTTTTTTACCATTTTTTACGTTTTTATCGTCTTCTATCGTTTTCGCATTTTTCACGTTTTTATCGTCTTCTATCGTTTTCCTTTCATTTGTTGTTGTTTTTTGTCAATTTTTTTGTTTTTAGTCTTTTTTTTTATCATTATTGGTCACTTTTTATGGTTTCACATTTTTGATTTTTTTTTTGTCGTTTTTCTTTTTATCGCTTTTTCATTTTTGGTTTTTTTCCTTCTGTTTTGTTCGTTTGTCATTTTTTGTCGTTTTTTTCGTTTTTGGTCTTTTATTAGCAGAAAACAAACCATTTTCCCCTTATTTATTTATTATTTATTTTAGTTTTTTTTTTTAAATTTTTTAAAAAATTTAGTGATCCACTTTTTAAATTTTATGTTGTATTTAAAAAAATATTAAATTAGAAACTTAATTACATTACATGGTAAACCAAACATATGAATGCAATTGACATTACATTACATGGTTTGATTACATGCTTCAACCAAACATAGTAATGTAATTGTAATTCCATTACATTACAAACTCAATTACATTACAAATCCAATTCCATTACGATTACGATTACATTACAATGAACCAAACGCAACCTTATTTCGTTTGGTGGCAATTTTACTAAAATTTTCCCTTTATACGAAAATTTGATTTTTTATTCTTCCATAGTTGTTCTCACTTCTCATCGTAGTCTACAGGCCCATCAGAAAAGCCGAAACCCGGCCCAGAGATGGCTTCTATAATTGTGATCCATCCCCATTTTTTAGGGCTTCTCTCTGCGCCCACAAACTGAGACAACTCCTCCTCCTCCCCCCTTCTCTCCGCAGCCGCAGCAGCAGCAGCATCCATGGCGCCGACCAAGAAAACTGTACTCCCACTCTTTCTTCTCAGAAATAAACTTTTCTTTTTGTCCATTTAATCACAACCCATTTCTATATATTAATTTTTCTAATATTTTGTTGTTGTTGGAATATTATTATTACTATTATTTGCTAACAGAAGAAGACTACGGAGAGCATCAACAACAGGCTGGCTCTGGTGATGAAGAGCGGGAAGTACACACTTGGATTCAAAACCGTCCTCAGATCTCTCAGGACTTCGAAAGGTATTATTATTATTATTATTATTATTATTATTATTTTATTATTATATTATTATTACTGGTTATATTTTTCTGTTGGTTCGTGCCAACGAGACGAATGCTTACATTTCTCCAAAGATCACTGATCTTTTGGTTTAAGTGAGATGATTTGTGTTAATATGAGATGAATGCAATTCTTTGATCCCCGGGGAGCAAATTACGTAAATTTCAAATTTGAAGGGACATTAAATATCGTTTAGAAAGCAAAAAGGACAAACAAAACTGCATATAAGGAAATCCTAAACTATGAGGGAGTGGACGCCTACTCATGGCCTATGGCGGCGGGCGGGCAAAGGGAAAAGGGCTGGTCTACCTACCCGCCTACTCTAGCCGTCTAGATTTTATGTCATAACTTATGTTGTACGAATACATACACGGATATGGATAAGGATACGATACACACGATCGTGATATGGGCATTTTTAAGTATGTACAATCTAATAGCCTATGTTGCAACGTAGATGTACAAAGATACGGATATGGACCGATACGGATTCGGGCTACCATTTTTTCGTGCCCGTACAGCTTAGGGCATAACCCCCTCTTGTTTGTAACTACATTGCTAGGGATTGGATGCCAAAGTACAGAGTTAATGTCAGGCTTTGTTGTTAAAAGCGTCGTCGGGGAGCCAAAATGACATTTTAAAAAAATAGGGTGCTCCGCCCATTGTTTTGGCATCCCAAAATGTCTTTGGCAGTGAAAGAAATCAAAGAGGAAGCTACACGTGTCAAAGGAATTAAAGAGACAATTATTTACTATTTCTAATAAATGACAGTGCTTTCATCTTGGTACTATGCCGAAAAAAATGAATAGATAACTTTACAATGAGTATGAGTAATAAGTGACGGTGCTTTCATCTTGCTACTATCTTGAAATATTGAATAATAATTTTATGATTAGTATGAGTAATGACAGCTTTCATCTTGATACTTTGCAGAAACAATGAATAAATAACTCTACAATTAGTATGGGTAATAAATGACAACATTTCATCTTGGTACTATGCAGTTTGCAGAAATAATGAATAGATAATTTTACAATTAGGATGAGTAATCACGTATTGAAACTTTATATCCATTACATTGGTACCTGGAAACTTTATACTTATTACTGTTAGAGCGCCTTGACCCTTTCCTGCATATGCCTTGCCCCATACAACATAGATGCCAGGTCAAGCCGGTCTTTAAAAGTTTTCGCAAATGGAGTTTTCCTATGTTCTATAGATGACCATACTATGATGGGAGAACGCTTGAATTATGATGATGGCCCCATAGAAGTCTTCATGATTCGAGAAATAAGTAGAAGAATCTAAGATTCCAAATAGACCCTGACCATTGTCTTATGCTGAACAAGTAGGCCTTGATGGATTTGGGTGGCATGACCTGGAGTCTGCAGGATGATGCCTTGAAGACATCCATAGTTTACAAGATTTGATACCCTAATCTACATGTGAATCAATGATTCAGGATTTTGTGACACGATAATCTTTATGTGCTGGGTGAATTTTGTATGTAAGAAACAATTAAAGTTTTTCTTGTTTGATTTCTGAGATATGTATGATTTGGGTCATTTGACAGAATTTTCATTATTGAATAGAAGCATTTCATTTGTCTTACAAAAAAAGCTCCTTAAGAACTTGTTTGTATTTTCTTAGTACATCTCTTAGCTAAAATCATTAGTATGAAGTTATAATACACACTCTTTTTCGCCTTCGGATATTTCTAATGGTTTTATTGGGAATTGTTCCAAAACTATCATACAGTAACATCGAAAAGACAAGCCTCTTGTCTATTTATTATTTGGACAGAACTTGCTCTCTTATGGCAAGCAATGTACATTTGCCATTCTTCGTCACTGAACTGGCTTTCCTCATCCCACGAAAGTTTTGGCTTCTCATTTAGATTTAGAGGTAGTACGGCTAGCTAGTAGCTACATAACTCAGCCTAATTTCTGCATTTGCTATTTGGTAAAGGTAGTTGTTGAAAAGGAATGCCTATTACGTTTAAGTACAAGGAGCTCGAGGAAATGCAAGACAAAGATCTCATTAGCTATAAACATGAGATGGAAAACATTTAAAATAGGACAAAAATGTGAGTTAGAGTCTAGACATCAAGAGATTTTGATACTAGAATTTGCTAAGAGTTGAGGTGCTGATATCTGAATATAACATCTGTTGTAAAGGGAAGGCTGCAATGATTTCTGGAGGCGATAGTTACCAGGGTCGCTCATACCCTCTAGGAACCAAGTTTTGGATCACGGTTCTTTTCCAACCCGGGATTGATTGGTGCTCGATCTGCAATGGTACATATAATGATCCATAAAGATGTAACATAAACACTGTAATTATCTCAGTTTTAGGCTAGCTTCTGAGCAAACACTGTAAGACGTGATTATAAACAAGATCGGTCAGTGTAATTCTAATACTAGAATAACACAAGAAAGTTTTCTTCACGAGGAGTCATTAGGATTCAGAACTGTAAACAAGATTGATCATCACAATTTAAACTAATTGCATTTGAACAAAATTTATATTTGGTAGTAGTATATGAGTTTTTGCCTTTAATTTTTTCAGTTGACTCAATAATCAAAATTACTAAATATTATCAATGAGCCAAGTACACATAGCACGATCCGAAATGATGATCCAACTGAACCTACCCCCATCGAATTATCCTGTCAGATAAGTAACGTATCCTGTACAGCAAACTAAGGAATACCATTTTCCTAGTAATAGGATGTTGAAATGATGGGTAAACAACTGCCAAAGACAGTCACAAAGTTTCACATGAGAGTTTCAAACTTACCGGCGAGCATTTTGTTCACAAAGTTTCACATGAGAGATTTAAACTAACCTGTGGGCATTTTGTTTCTAAAAAAACTCTTTTTTTGCTGCACCTTATGCTTTGGAATCATCTCTGTTGTATTGCTATTGCCTTGAAACCTGAATACATGTTTTTGTTGTGTCCTTCGAACTGCTGAAGTTGTGTTAACCAAGCTCATAAAAAGGAATCTAATTAGAAGTTTGAGACATGAAGTTTAGCTTGTGGCACACAGCTTTTCTTGCCATTAATGTGCTGCTAATTTATACTATTCCACAAATGACAGAATGGAATGCAGGATTCGTTCTTATTTAGGAGCAACTTTTATTATATAGAAGAACCTGGAAGTAAACTATTTTCTGTTTGAGTAAGGGTTAGGCTTGTTGTTACAATTGGTTTACATTTTAAATTTCAGAGGGTATGGAGTTGACTGCTGTTATTGGATGATAGTTGAAGAGACACTGGAAAATATATTAGGAAAGTGGCACAAGTGAAGAAGGATAATTGGAGAATTACTAAATGCGAGCAGAGCCCAATATAGAGTTGAGAGTGTTAGCAGTTGCAAGTACTGGCGGCTATTAGTCTCAACATTCAAAGACTTCTTTCTAAGATTACAATTGAAAAACTGGTTATTGATTCTTAGATCCTGGTTAAATTCTGCTGATTGTTTTGGGTATGCGCTCTTTCAACTTTCAAGTTAAATGGTTAACTCACAGCTTGCATGATCTTTTGTAAAGTCTCACTCTTGCTCTCTGACTTGTCTATATGAAAATACTTCTTTGTATTATTGCTAACTCTACCTCCATGCCATTTTTTTTAATGTCAGACCTTGTTATTTCTTTGATTTCTATTTGCATTTTTTTTAATTAGTTTATGGAGGGGGTTGTTTGCAATGTGCAGTCCTCTTTTCTTGTAGGCCATCAACCCACTGCAATTCCCTTGTTTTATGTAGATCTGTCTGTTGTTTCCTCTGTTAAACTCTATTTGCTTAGTTTTGTCTTCCAATGCTATTATTAGATTGAGAATCACATTATAACTCTAAATTTACTTATAGCTCATTTCTTTACCATCTTTTGACTAGGGAAATTGATTATCATTGCTAACAACTGCCCTCCTCTCCGCAAGTCTCTAATCGAGTACTATGCAATGCTTGCAAAGGTCGGAGTCCATCATTTTAATGGAAGTAAGTTTGTCCCTCTTCATGACAATCATCTTCTCAATAGTGACTGCTTTACTTTTGCTCTTTGTTTTATTTCATAGTCTTGCTTCAGCTGAGATTTCAAACTCCTTTTTTTTTAAACTTATTGCTGGTTCATTGAGTTCTTCATCCTTAAAATTCAGATAATGTGGATCTGGGAACAGCCTGTGGCAAGTATTACCGAGTTTGCTGCCTTAGTATTATCGATCCAGGTAAGGTTTTTAATCAGTAATCAGGCTCTTCTTTTTCCAATTTCATATTAGTTTCTTGATCCAATGATATTAAATTATATTTTTGTACTTCAGGTGATTCTGATATCATTAAGACCCTTCCTGGTGACCAGTGAGAGATGTAGTAGAGCCAAGCTCTGTAATTTTCGTCGTTGGTACGGATGAAGATGTTAAGTTATACTGTGTTTTGCTTATTGTTAGCTGCTCAATTTTGATTCAAGTTGAAAGAGTTATGACCATTAGAAATATTAAACTGTTTGATGGATCAATTCTAGCCCCATTCCTCTTTCAATGTTTACTGGCTGAGATGTTACTACTATTGTATGATTTAGTCCTCTTGCAGTCTCATTGAAAAGTTTGGCCTGAATGAGGTCTTCTGCTGAAAATTATATGCCTACTCCTAGTTGTTGCTGGTATAGGAGTATACATTAGTTTGAGTAGATAATTGGTCTCAGTTTTCGGTTTTGAATCCGTTACTCGAAGACATTTAATAGTTTGAAGGGGTGATACCTTTAGGGTTCCCAGAGAGCAATATGCTTATTGGCCAACATTGCTGCAGTTTTGATTTCTGATTGACGTTCCATCCTTGCCTATTGACCTAGCGTGCATTTTTGGATGAAAACCTAATCCAGTTGAGAGTGATATGCTCATTGGCGGAAATTGCTGCACTTTTGAACTCAAATTGATGTTTAATCTTGGCAAATGTTAAAGGCCACCCTCAAATTACTAAGGGCCACCAACTTAAAATTTTCAAAAAATTACAAGTTTACCATTTTGAAAACACTAAGGGCCACCTGTCAATCGAGGACTGCAGGCCTTGCATGCAGTCCAAATTGAAGACAGGACTGCAGGCTAAGGCCTGCAGTCCAAAGTGGGTGACCCGACGACCTCTCCTCCGCCGTCGACTCCCTGTGCAGGTCCGGCTCCTTCGACTCGGCGTGGTCCCTCCTCCTCTCCTCCCTCTCGGCCCCCTCCCGGCCTTCTCCGTCCTCTTCCGCCGCTACTCCCGCCGCAACATGCCCACCTCCGCCATCCGCTCCTTCAGCTTCCTCCTCCGCAACCCCAACTCCTTCGTCTCCACCGACGACGAACCCCCGCCACTCGACCTCCTCCTCAACGCGCTCTGCAAGGAGGGCCACGTCAGCGGCTGGGGGGGGGGGGGGGAGGGGAGATCAGAGGGCTGCGGGGAGTTGGGGGAGAGGGTGCTGCGCGGGGGCTTCGGGTCGGCGGTGGCGGGAAGAGGGTGCTGCGCGGGGGCTTCGGGTCGGCGGCGGCGGGGAGAGGGTGCTGCGCGGGGACTTCGGATCGGCGGCGGCGGGAGAGGGAGGCTGTCAGCTTACTCCTCTTGGTGGCCCTTAGTAAATCACTTAATATTAGGTTGTCCTTAGTAAAAATTGAAAATGGTCATGGTTGTCCTTAGTAGGATGGTTGCCCTTAGTAATTTGAGGGTGGCCTTTAACATTTGTCTTAATCTTTTGCTCATTCCATCTTGGGCAGAGAAATCCACTTTCCTATTTGGACAGAAAGATCACTCGATCTTGTGATTGATCCACTCTAAGGTAACAAATGAAGAAGGCAGCTAAGAAGATCATCGACGAACGGAGGTCAAGGGTCCTAAAGATTGTGAGACTCGCACAGAAGATATTCAAGACAGCCTATAGATTGACATTAAGGCCCCTTCTACTAAGAAATCCCAATCTGAAGGTCAGGTTTAGGTTGAGTCTGATAGCCTTGTGTTAGCCTTAAATCTGGCTCATCAACTATGTTTGCACATTGTATGGACAACCGTCCTGACAAAGAGGCGGGGTGGCGCGATCTGCACGATGTTCGTTGCCTGTGACAGTCCTGTCAGCAACGAGACTCCAAATTCGATGGCCTGTGCTCGAAACTGTGACTGTTCGGTGCGCATCGATTGGCTGCATTCGACGTGCAGTAACTTGCAGAGTACCTGAGACTGGCATCCTACTACCAAAATCATTTATGTTCCACATCTTCGTGATCACTTGGTTTTTTCATATTATTCAGCACCGGAAAGGCCAGTAAGCATTTGCTAATATCAGGTCCTACAGTATGTTTTAAATTAGGCGGAAAGAAGAAACTTGATAATGGATCGGTTCAATGTGAACACCGAAGTTGAGGTTAAGTTATTAGGGGTGCATCGGTCTGCGGTCGACCTATTTGGTCCCAACCGAAGTCAAACCGAAGTTAATCGGTTTGAAAATAAACAAAACCGAACCAAACCAACCAAATGGTTGGTTCGGTTTTGAAATCGACCGACTTGGTTCGGTTTGGATTGGTTCGACTTGGTCGATTTTGATCACATAAAAAATGGACCGTATGTTCTTTTTTTTGTGTGAAACCTCAGTCAACTTGTACTTTGCAACAGTAAATACAATTCAGCAGCTTCAATTCAACTTGTGCTTTGCAGGTGGAGAAAAATGCCAATTATACATATAAAAAAAATATACATTCAACCAAAAGTCCCTTCCATGTGCACAGAAGCAATTAAAAAATAATAGGAGCCGCAAGTACTCCTCTTTGAGACTAGAGAGAGAGAGCTCTTTCAAGTTTTCAACTTCAACTTGATAAATGGCTGTGATGTGAATAAATGATCCAAACCGTATAATACAACCCAATGAACCCATACCCAACCGGCCAACCCTAATTATTTAACAAGGATTTGGTTCGGTTCGGTTCGGTTTAGTCGATTTTTTGCATAACCAAACCGTGAACCGAACCGAATCGGTCGGTTTTGAAAAATTGAAGCCGAACCAAACCAACTGAACCATCGATTCGGTTTAAAACCCAATCGATCGGTTTGGCTTGGTTCGATTGGTCTTTTAACTTAATTGTGTACAGCCTGTACGTTATAGCGTCTCACTGGCATTGTATTCATGAAACTGGAATGCTCAAGATCTGACTTGAACCTTCTTGACGTCCACCATGATAAAATAAGTTATTGTGTTTCTTAACTATATTTATGTGTCGTTTGGAGGAAGGTTTGTCTATGAATCCATTTTTTATTCCTTTTTCATGAAAAATAAATTCAACATTGTTTGGTTAGGTTAAAAATATGAAGCCAATTTTTTTTTTTTTTTCATTCCATGGTTGGTAAGATATGAATGAGGACCTTAATTTTTTAAGTTTCTACAAATACCATTTTATTAATTTTTTGATGATGGTGTCATTGAAGGTATTACCATACAAAAAAAATTGTAATTAATGCAGAAAAGCACAAATTATCCTAGAGGACCTTGGATTTTTTTTTACACTAGTCATGTATAAAAATTTAAGTTTTTTTTTTTGGGAAAGAGATACATAAGGTAACAGTTAATTATAAAAACAATTTAAGAAAAATATATTAATTACGTAAGATATGCGGCACATATGGTAGTAGTTAATTAACATTTAAAAAAATTAATATAAAAATATACAAACGGATTGGACGGCTAATTTTTTAGATGATATATATAATATATATTTATATATATATATTATATATATATATATATTATATATATATTCTTTCCAATTTTTAGTCCCAAATTTAATAAAAAAAAATCCAAAACCTATTCTTAGTCCTCCAAAACTTGAAACAAAAAACACTAACGTTACGTTTAACACGACCGACTCCAAATGCTATATGATATTGGTACACCGATCCGCCGGCCTTACCATATGTCAACACGTGAAACGTTTAACAGAAGACGATAAATATGACAAACTTTAAATCCTAACTCTCTTTTGTCTCTAGCAGCCACTGGGCATGGGCCTACACATCTCACGTGGGTCCCAACATAACAATACAGCCCACTAATGCCGTGGGCCATTCGCTCATAAACCTTCCAGTCCACCCCACTCTCGGCCCGGGTACAACCAAATCGCCGTCCAATTCCCAGATCCTAATTGAATCAACAGCCAATCTATCGACACGTCACCACTCCCCTCCCAAATCAACTAAGTTTGCTTATTATTATTTGCTGTGTGATAGAGAGAAGGACTTGCAAGAAACAAAAACCTAAAAAATTCCATGGATTCCCAAATCGAGAAAACACCACCACCTCCACCGCTGCCGCACCCTCCGCCGGCGATGCTTCAGCTTCCTCCGCCGCCGCGTTCGTCGTGCCGAAGCCGGAGCCGTCGTCCTCCGAGATGATGGGGCTGATCCGAAGGCCGGCCGGCGCACCAAGGACCGGCACGCGAAGGTGGAGGGCCGCGGCCGGCGCATCCGCATGCCGGCGGTGTGCGCCGCCAGGATCTTCCAGCTGACCCGCGAGCTCGGCCACAAGTCCGACGGGGAGACCATCCAGTGGTCCTCCACCACCGAGCCCTCCATCATCGCCGCCACGGGCACCGGCACCGTCCCCGCCATCGCCACCGTCTCCGCCGACGGATCCATCAAGATCCCCACCACCTCCACTACCCTCTCCGCCCCCGAGGAGTACTCCACCTCCTTCTACGCCGCCCCCAACAAGAGGAAGAAGCTGCAGCCGACGCGCGGGGGGCGGGGGGTCCGTACAGGAGACGATGACGACAGTGCCGCGCCGATCGGGCGGTGCCTGTCTGGACGATGGAGGGGGGCGGCGCCGCCTGGGGCGGTGTGGATGCTGCCGGCGTTCGCGCCGGCTGGGACGCAGTTCGCGGGTTTCTACTCGGGGATGGTGGCGCCGCCCGCGTCCAGCGGCGGGGGGGCACTGACGGAAGCGACGGCGGCGGAACCGGCGGAGGGGAAGGGGAGCTGCAGACGATGGGCGTGTTGGCGGAGCAGGAGGGGTCCGAGGAGGACACGGATGGGAGTGGGGACTCCTGGGGTTACATTTTTTTTGCTAATTGGTACTGGAAATTTAACTCTATTTAGTTTTCCTTTTTTCTTTTTCTCCAGCAAGATTGTGTGAGAAGAAGTAGGGCCATATAAGATTTAGTGTTGTTGGGTTTG